>CM050524.1:32230789-32830789 GCA_027563665.1 Antrozous pallidus | reverse complement strand
GAGAGAGAGAGAGAGAGAGAGAGAGAGAGACTGGTTGCCTCCCACACATGTACCAACTGGGGATCAAACCACAACTGGAATTGAACCCACAACCCTTTGGTATATGGGACTGAGCCATTCGACCAGAGCTAGATTTATTTTTTTGCTGTATACTGTTTCAGGTTTGACTGAAATAGGTTTAAGAATACTTTTATGATAAAGCGTTCATAATATTGCAACTTACTTATAAGTTACACTTTTCTTGCACTTATTTTAAAAAATCATTTTTAAGAAGTATATAGTTTGGTTAGTAGTACTTACTGAAGCCACAGTTCCAAAATTTACTCCCATAGTATTACAAATATAGTATGTGTTCTGAGTTTAATTGTACCCCTTAAAAACTCATATGCTAATGTGCTAAACCTTGCCACATCAAACCTTATTTGGAAACAGGGTATGGCAGAGACTGTAGGCTAAGATAGGGTCATACCAACGTAGGGTGGGCTCATAATCCAATGACTGGTTTCTTTAAAAAAGTAGAAATTTAGAGACTTGCACATACACAGGGAGAAAGAAGGCCATGTGAAGATTGAAATTATCTTTGATTGTAGCCCACAGAACTCTGAAAAAAAAAATTCCTTTTCTTTAAGCCACTCAGTTTGTGGTATCTATTACAGCAACCCTAGCATACTAATACAGAGTGGATTATAATTTAATCATAAATTTGCTGCTTCTTATTGCCTTTATAACCCATTATTCATTATAGAAATTTGTAGCAATGTGATAGTAATCCTTTTTCAAGTTAAAATATGGACTAATACTGTATATCTAAATTTTATTTTGTATTGAATAAAAATATTACTTACTGAAAATAGTTTAAAGTAATTTTCAACACATATATAAAAACTTCATTGTAAAACGGAGACTGATCTTATTCATAAGAGTGCCTTATATATTTAGCTAATGTGTAGGCTTCGGCTTTCTCCTAGAAACACAGGCTTTGCTGGCCCTTAGTTCTTATGTTAATATCTACCATTAACATAATATTAATTAACATATCACTAATATCTTTGCCCATAGCCTGATAATGTTTATGAGTTACCTAACTCCTGTACTACCTTTTTTCAAAAGTAGAATTGTTCTATAATTCTCCTCTGCCATTACACAGCTCTCAGATAACCATTGGGTGAATACTATAGGTTCATTTTTAAAAACTTTGAGATCAAATAATATAATTTTAAAAAGTAAATTAAGAAAATACCCAAACTGTTTTACAGGGAATAAAAAAACTAATACAATATATATTTCCTACACATTTACATTAACATAAGAATTTCAGATATCAGGAAACTTACCTCTTTGCGTTTCTGAAGTAGTAACTCCAGCCTTTCATTGGCTCTTTTCCCAATCATTTTATTTCTTTCAGCTTCGTACTGTCTCTGTGTGTTATCCTGATGAATACTGAGGTTTAAGGCAACATTCACCAAAGCAGTCATGAGCTTCATGGCTATGAAATAAATGAAGACCATAGTATTCAACTATGAATCAGAACTTTATCCATAAGGTTACAAATTTATAATAGAAACAGATGAAAAGAATTTATTTTATAATCTGGCATAATTTAAGTGAAAAAGAAAGATAAAAATTATTTTATAGAAGTTGTCATCTTACTCTGAAACAATATCACTAGAGTTTGGCTCATTAACCTTTCCCACTTAAAAACAGCCCTATCCTAATAACGATCAGCAGGATGGATTTAGATAGTATTTTCTACAACCCATCTCCCGAGTCCTCAAATATGCACACCTTAGTGAGAGCATACCAATCAAACCTACTCTTCTGACCACCAGGTCTGTGTATACAATTGCTTCCTTAATATCTATATTAGTTAGATGCATCAATCAGTTCACGATATGTACCCCAAAGATGGATCCTCTGCTTATATTGCTAACCTGAGTGAATGGCAATAACATAACCTCCAACTCCTGAAAAAAGAGACTGATCCTACCCATCTCATTAAACTAATTAAAAATATATTCTGGGAATTTCTGACTGATCTATTTTCCCTAGTCATAGTGTTAACGTACTTTTAAATGTTCACTTGTATTTGTAAATTTTAAGTATTTTCAAACTTCTGTTTCAAGTGCTCTGAGAAACAGGTATGACATAAACCTTAAACTTTTGTCTCTTCATATTTATATTCATTATGGAGATTGTAAAAATGTAGAAAATATTGGTAGAGAAATAGAAGGTTGGTGTTGATAAAATAATTTCCCTCATTTTTTAAAGGTTATTCACCTGCAAAAACAAATGTTCAGTTATAAAAAATGAACTGATCAGTGTTTGGGAAAAACTGATCCATTTATCTTCATATTCAAACTAAATATCCAAACCTAAATATGAGCATGCATTTCTTTTAAAATGTCACTGTTTCCCCTTAAAATACATATATTTACACCCTAGCTAATAAGAGTAATATGCAAATTGACCGTACCTTCGCTACACCCACAAACCATGCCCGCCAGCCATATCACCAGCTAATCAGGAGCTGAGATGGGGCGGCCTGGGCTGCGGGGCCAAGGCAGCACAGGCCACAGGGGGACAGGGCTGAGGCTGCCAGGGCTGGGGGTGGTGGGGCCAAGGCGGCCAGGGCCGGGAGGGGGCAGAACCGAGGCGGCGTTGGCAGCAGGGGGCAGGGCCAAGGCGGCCAGGGCCGGGAGGCTGAGGTGGCCTGGGCCTCAGGGGTTGGGGTCAAGGCAGCCTGGGCTGTGGAGGGGGGGGGCAGGGCCGAGTCGGCCAGTGCATGCTGGTCAGGGAGAAGGCCTGGGCTGGGGGGGCGGGGCTGAGGCCTGTGCTAGCGGTACATGAGCTGGCTGGAGTGAAGGCCTGGGCCAGGGAGGGATTGGGGTGCATGGCTGGGACGGAGCCAGCCATTGGCCCCATTGCAGGTGATGGCTGGGTGTCCAATGCCTAAAGTGTCGGCCAGAGGCTTTAGGCCCTGGGCAGGCTGGGTGTGAGTGGTCAGTAGGACATCCCCTGAGGGCTCCCAGTATGTGGGAGGGGGCAGGTTGGGCTGAGGGATTACCCACCCTCCAGTGCACGAATTTCATGCACTGGGCCCCTAGTATATACATAAATGCTGTATCTCTACCTACCTACCTATCTACTCTCTCTCTCTCTCTCTCTCTCTCTCTCTCTCTCTCTCTCTCTCTCTCTCTGTTATTCTAAAACTATCTACATTTTGGCTAACTCCATGTTAATAGTGATTGCTACTGCCCTTAAATCAAAATATAAAACATAAATCATAAAAACAAATGTATTAAAGTTAAGAGCTCATTTAGAAATGTATTTAATGAAAATGTTCTCCTTTTCCTGAGATACGTCTCAATAGAATAAACTGAGAAATATTGTTTCAAAATATAGGCTAGTAATTTTATAGAATTTTACACATTGTCAGCAACAATATCTGATAATATTATGGAAGTTAAAAGCACTTTTTAAATTGATCTGTATGAAAAAGGGAAAGAACTCAAGAATCAAGAATATGAGGCAACTGTGACAATTAAAACTGCCCAAGTCAGGAATAATAGTTTAACAGAGCATGTTCTGAGCATACAAAGTCTTACTCAATGAAGCTTAATTGACTATATACTTCTAGTTCTATAAAACAAAGTGACTTGAAGATCAAGGAGTTGGAAAGCATTAAAATTAACACCAACCCTGGCTGGAATTCACCAGCAGAAGCTGAGATACATATTTTCTTGAATTTAATAGCTTTTGCTTTCAGCTATGTATCTCTTTGTGATCCTAGATCCCAAACTCCAACTGTCATTTTGTAATGACCTGCCACCCCTCCTAGTTATATATAAACAAAATGAAACAACACAATAGAAGAAAGAAAAAATGCAAAATAATAAAAACATTTTCAGAAAAGTTTTAGATATAATATAGCATTTATTGAGACAAAATATTTATGAATCTGTAAAAATATACTTGAATAAAATTTTCATTTAACATACCACCAACACATAGCAAATAAAGCTATTAAAGACTTTCTAACTCAATGACATAGATACAACATGGTGAATGTGAAGTCTAATTGAGTCTACTAAAAAAAGACTAATTTCTACACAGTGTGAGCACTAATTACATTTTACTGGCATTTCTAACAGAACCATTTTATAAAGGAACTAGAGGCCCAGTTCATGAAAATTCCTGCCCCTGAGGACTCCCTCAGGGGCAGGAACAGTCCCAATGATCAGGGGAAGATGACGTCCCCATCACACCTCTGCTGCTCCCACTGCTGGCAACAAAAGCCTCAGGCAGCCCTGGGTGGCCTAGCAGCCACCATCTGAGGCCTGCCTGTGCCTTGGGCCGGCCGTGGGTGGCTGGGCAGCTGCCATCAGCAGCTTGCCTGTGCCTCGGGCCAGCTCTGGGTAGCTGGGGGACTGAGAAGACTGGGGGACTCCAGAGGCAGGTGCATGGGGTTGCTGGACCTGCCTGGGGGTGGGCCCGGCTGGGCCACGGGCTTGCCACCCTGGTGGGGCTGAGGCAACTGGGTGCCACCATCTTGTGGCTTTAGGTGCTGTCATCTTTGAGGGTGTGACAGCATATTAGCATATTCCCTCCTTATTGGCAGTGGGTGCCACCATCTTTGTGAGAGAGTGATGGTCAATTAGCATATTCCCTCTTTATTAGATAGGATAATCATATGAAGTTCAGCTGGATTCTGTTACATGGGCTGTTAAGTGCCTTCTCCTTGCCAACCAAAGGAGAAGGCACTTAATTTATCCTTGGATAAATACTTCATTTATCCTTTGAATTTTAACTGATGACTACTACTTGCTCTAGTACTGTAGAATGGTAAACTGGTGCTTCTCAGAAGTGTAGTTTGCAAACAGGTGCTAATAGAAAATGGCTTGTTACCACTTCATTTTAAGTACAAATTTATAAGTAAGTTTTTAGAAATGTTTGTTATAATTTGACAGAGTAATCTATGTCTGTTGAATCTAATAATAAATGAGACTATTTATTTTGAAAATAATTGTATTATATTTTACAAAGTACTAGTTATAACAGGTTGGTAATTTAAAAACTAGTCTTTCTTCAAGAAGCACTTATTTAATGCTTCCCCATTCATTGGTCAACCCAGCATATGCTGAGCATTATGTACCAGAAAGTAAAAAAGTACACAAGAAAAAGTAAAAGTGTACAAGACAGTATCTACCCTCATAATCTTTACTCCCTTTGGGAATAAACAAACAGATACTATATAAATTAAAAAGTCAGATAATAAAAATACCTATCAAGAAAACTAAACTATGGTTAAAAAAATATATGGTAAGAGGATAATGAGTAAAGAGGATGGTCACGTAAGAAGGCCTCTTTGAAGAGCTCATGTTTAAGCATGAAGTGAGTGAAAAAGCATGTATAACAGAACAGTGTTTCAAAGGTAATGAGGTAAATTGTTATGAGGTGGGCACTCATAAAAAAGCAAGGTGGTTAGTGTGGCTAAAGCATAGAAATAGGCAGAGGCAGGAAATGAGGTTGAAGAAAAAATCAAGGAGTCACATTATAAGTTCTACTAGGATTAAATAAGATCTTATGATTAAATCTAAGTGAGGTAAGTCCCACTGGAAAATTTGGGGTGAGAAATATTCAGATTTACATTCTAAAATTCTGTGTGAATGGACTATAGAACAGTAAAAGGAGAAAAAGGAGAGAACAAATAGTACACTGAAGAGAAAGCTGAAAATATAGGGTGTCCCCATCCCCAAAAGTACACATACTTTAATAGCTGATAGCTCAATTTTGAAAATAAATCCTGGCTGGTTTGGCTCAGTTGTTAGAGTGTAGGGCCTCGGATTAAAGGGTCTCAGGTTAGATTCTGGGTCAAAGGCACATACCGTGGGGTGCAGGTTCAATCCCCTGCCCTGGTCAGGGCATGAGCAAGAGGCAACCAATCAATGTGTGTCTAACACCTCGATGTTTCTCTCTCTCTCTTTCCTCCTTCCCCATCCCTCCATTCTCTCTAAAAATCAAAGAAAGCCAAAACTGGTTTGGCTCAGTGGATAGAGCCTGCGAACTGAAAGGTCCCAGGTTTGATTCTGGTCAAGAGCATGTACCTTGATTGTGGGCACATCCCCAAGAGTGTGCAAGAGGCAGATGATGTTTCTTTCTCATCGATGTTTCTGACTATATCCCTCTCCCTCTCTAAAAAAATCAATAAAATATATTTTAAAAGTAAAAAATAAAAAATAAAAGAAATATCCTCACTCCTCGGGCGAGGATTTAATAAAATAAAAAATGAAATGTATTTTAATAAACATGCCTTTATAATTATTCAAAGTGAGTTCACATACATTTTTGGGGGACACCCTATATTTTGATGAATGGTTACAATGATGACTAAAGATTTTGGCCTTGAGCAACTCAGTAAAGCAGTTAGCTTGGATGTAAGTTGCAGCAATAGGTAGAGAAAAAAATGTTTAGATATGAAATATATTTTGAAGGTAGGGCTATAATGTAATACATTATATGCAGGAACTGACATAAATAGAAAATGCAAGAAAAGAAGTTTTGTGGTTACTGGGTAGCTACTAGTGAATAGAAATGTCTAGTAGATACAACATTTGGAATTTGTCATCACTAAAGATATTGGTTTTTAGACACAAAAACTGGATGGCACAACCATCCAATGGTTAACTATTTACCTATTATTAAAAAAGTGGCATGATTTTGTGTGCTATAAAGAAAAAGCCCACCAAGTTATTTGTTTATGGGGAAGGGGAGGGAGAATAATACCTGTCAATGTGTATATTACGCAAGTATTTATGCAAAAAAAGGAATGTTTTTTATTTTTTTGTGCCAGTTACTATTCTAAGCTCTTTAAACATACCTGTTCATTTACACCTCACAACTCTATCAAATAAGTACTATTATAATTATCTTTTTTTTTTTTTACATAAGAGAAAACTGAGGCACAGATTGGCTAAGAGACATGCAAGTGATACAGTCAGTATCTGGCAGAGATAGAATTTAATTATAGGCAATCATGCTCTGTAAATCAAGCTCTTAACCATTACAGTATACAGACTCTCATTAAATATGCATGTACTATTATCGTACTAGTGGCCTGGTGCACAAAATTTGTGCATGGGAGGGAGAAATGGGGGTAGTGTCTCTCAGCCCAGCTTGCACCCTCTCCAATCTGGGACCACTCTAAGGATGTCCTATTGCCAGTTTATGGGGGTGTGGGTCCCTGCTGGGGTGCCTGGCCAGCCTGGGTGAGGGACTGATGGCTGTTTGCAGGCTGGCCATGCCCCCCCCCCTTCCCGGCGACCTAAGCTCCCAGCACCCCCCCCATTTTTTCAGCCCCTCCTTGAGTGGAGGCCAGAGCTGGCAGGAAGCAGGTATTTGGGATTTATTTATCTTCTATAATTGAAACTTTGTAGCCTGAGCAGAGGCCAGGGCCAGACAGGGCAGGTGGGAATCTTGGCTTCCTCCATCACCAGGGGCAACCAAAGTGCTACTTGCTCCAGCTCTATGGCCACTGCCATCTTTGTTGGGTTAATTTGCATACTCACTCTGATTGGCTGGTGGGCACAGCGGAGGTAGAGTTAATTTGCATGTTTCTCTTTTATTAGTTTAGAAAACATAAAAAGATATATAAGAAACTGGAAATTGGTTGTCTTCAAGGAAGAAAAATTGATGGCTAAAAACAGTGAGTGGAAAAGTGACATTGCATCATACTATGTGTTTTTTAATTTTTTTCTTTAAAAAATATTTTAATCTTTATTGTTCAGTTTATTAATTACATTGTTCCTCCTTTTGTTCCCCCTATAGTTCCCCACCACCTGGTACCCATCCCACCCTACGCCCTCACCCCCCCACTGTCCTCTCCCATAGGTGCATGATTTTTATCCAGTCTCTTGCTGCACCTCCCTTTTCTCCCCAAGAATTGTCAGTCCATTCGCTCTCTATGCCCATGATTCTATTATATTCACCAGTTTATCCTGTTCATCAGATTTTTAATTCACTTGATTTTTATATTCATTTGTTGATAGATGTGTGTTTGTTGTTCATAATTTTTAGTTTTACCTTTTTCTTCTTCCTCTTCTTATAGAATTATCTTTCAGTATTTCATATAATATTGGTTTGGTGGTGATGAATTCCTTTAGCTTTTTCTTATCTGCGAAGCACTTTATCTGACCTTCAATTCGGAATGATAGCTTTGCTTGGTTGTAGATTCTTGCTATTCATCACTTTGAATATTTCCTGCCACTCCCGTCTGGCTTGCATCGTTTCTGTTGAGAAATCCGCTGACAATCATATGGGTGCTCCCTTATAGGTAACTGTTTTTCTCTTGCTGCTTTTAATATTCTCTCTTTTTGCTCTTGGCATTTTAATTATGTGTCTTGGTGTGGTCCTCTTTGGATTCCTTTTATTTGGGGTTCTGTGCACTTCCTGGACTTGTAAGTCAATTTCTTTCACCAGGTGTGGGAAGTTTTCGGTCACTATTTCTTCAAATAGGTTTTCATTGTCTTGCTCTCTCTCTTCTTCTGGCACCCCCATAATTCGGATGTTGGTATGCTTGAGATTGTCCCAGAGGCCCCTTACACTACCTTCAATTTTTTAGATTCTTTTGGCTTCTTGCTTTTCCAGCTGAGTGGATTTTACCTCTTTGTATTTCACATCTTTAACTTGGTTCTTGGGGTGCTCCAGAGTACTTTTAGATCTTTGTATAATATTTTTTATTTCAGTCAGTGTATGCTTAATTTCTAGTTGGTCCTTTTTCATATCCTTGTAGGTCTTTTTAATATCATTGTAGGTCCTGTTCATTTCCTCATAGGTCTTGGCCTTTTCTAGGAGCCTCTTGAAAAGCCTTATAACTGTGGTTTTGAATTCTATGTCCAGTCGTTTTTTTCCCTCCATTTATTTCACATCTGCTTTCTTTCCATGTCTCTGCATGGTGGCTGCTTTCCTGAGTTGCTCAGTTAACTTTGTGTGGGAGATGTCCTCTAAGGGACAGTGGCTCAGCCTCCCCAGTTACCTGAGGTGGATATGGGTTGCACAGTCTTGTTGAAATTAAGCGTAGATTATTGTTGTTAGCACTAGGAGGGTTTGACCTGCAAACCAATTGGCTGTGTGGTTCAGCCATGTTCAGGTTGGATGGGTGGAGTCTCCAGGCCAAGCAGGCAGCGTCAGCTTCGCCAAATGCGGCACCTGGGACCCTGTGCTGGGTGGCAATGGCTGATAGCACCTCTGAGAGAGAGCTGCTGCCGAGCTCCACCCGCTGCCGGACAATTCAGCCTCTCCCCAAATGAGTCTGCACACCCAACGTCTCACCCAGGGTCGTAAAACAATGCAGTCTGGTGGTTTCTCGAACGAGAGAGTAAGGTACAAGTCCTCTCTGCGTGGTCAAGCAGCTCTGCTGTTCCCAAGTTCATGTGCACTCTGCACAAGCTCGCCCTCTCCACAAGCTTGCAGACCCTTGCAGCGCCCGAGTTTCAGTGTGCCTCCCCACTGTCCGGTTTTGACCCTGTATGATTGTGGGTTCCCTGGACTTCGCCTGGAACTGGGGAATCAGTGCAGTGGGATGTCTTTTGTCTCCTCCATTCGAGAAAACCGGTCGGGTTTGCAGCCACCCGCGCGAGCACATCTCCAAAACTCTCTCTGCGCATACCTTCAATGCTGTCTTCCGCTGCTCCACTGGGTCACAATGTCCTATCTTCCCTTTTATTTGTGGAATTTTCACTCAGCCAGCTTTCCAGTGATTCTGGATGATGTATGTTCTTTCGTTAAGTTGTAGTGTTGAAATTGCTGTGCATGGCAGCAAGACAGGTGTTTACCTATGCCGCCATCTTGGTTCCTCTCTGTGTTTTTTAATTTTTAAGGTCACATAACTGTATTATCTCTCCCATCATAATTATATTTTAATAAAATAAAAAAAGAAAAAAAAAAAACTATGGCCTTAACCAGTTTGGCTCAGTGGATAGAGTGTCAGCCGGCGGACTCAAGGGTCCCAGGTTCAATTCCGGTCATAGCATGTACCCTGGTTGTGTGCACATCCTCGTAGGGAGTGTGCAAGAGGCAGCTGATCAATGTTACTTTCTCTTGATGTTACTAACTCTCTCTCTCTCTCTTCCTCTCTGTAAAAAAAAAAAAATCAATAAAATATATTTAAAAACAAACAAACACACACACAAAAAAACTATGGAATTGGTTTTCACTTTATTCACTAAAGAGTGAATGAAGACAAAAGATAAAGATGTCTGAAGACTGAGTCCTGAGTTAATTCAGTATTTACAGCTTAGCTTTCTACCACCCACCAGGAGAGTATGGTATTCTAGAAAACAAATGAACACAGTACTTCAAGAAGGAATAAGTAGACAGAAACCAAGATGGCGGCATAGGTAAACACCTAAACTTCTGCCTCACACAACAATTTCAAAACTACAACTAAAAGATGAAACAGACATAATCCAGAACCACAGGAAAGCTGGCTGAGTGAAAATTCTACAACTAGAAAGAAAAGCACACTAAGACTTAGAGAAGCTGCAAAAAGCTGAGGTACGGAATCACGTGTGTGGAGAAGACAGGGTGACTGAGTGCCTGGCTGGCTTTCTCTAGAGGAAAGGAGAGAAAAACTCCCGACTGCATTGATCCCCAGTTCTGTCTGCACTGAAACCCAGTTCTGGGTGAGACCCTGGGGACCCAGGCTCATACAGGGGGAGTCTAGACTGTCAGGTAGAGAGAAAGGCATATGGAAACTCAGGGGAGCCGCGGAAGGCAGAGGCCTGGAGCTGCGGGTGCGGGAGTGCACACAGAGAGGAAGCTCCCGACTGTGCTGAACTCCAATTCTGGGCGAGAATCCGGGAACCCAGACTCATTGGGGGAGAAACTGGACTGTCTGGCAGCAGGAGAAACTCAAGGACAGCTTTCTCTCAGGTGCTTGCAGGGATTACTGAAGGACACTGAAACCCAGGGGCCTCATCAGGCAGGGCTGACAGGAAGCCAAGGCTCTCTGCTCAGCCCTGAGACTCTACCCCATCAAAGCTGACAAAAGAGGCTTTTGCAATTTTGCAAGTCTTATCTCATAAGGGTGTCTCCAGCACAGAAGTTCTCTCAACACAGACATAGATGATCCTTATAGCCAACTGGCCTGGAGGTCAATTCCTCCCAGTGATACCAACAACAATCAAGACTTAATTACAACAAGGCAGTAAACACATTCCACAAAGGGGTGCACCAAGAGTGTACTGGGGAGGACCCACTGAGTCATATAAGACCTAGCACACAAAGCTACCCTACCAACTCAGGAAAGCAGTGAAAATGCAAAGACAAAGAAATAGATCACAATTGAAAGAAATGCAGGAAAACTAATGACGGAATAGAGTTCAAAACCATGGTTATAAGGTTTTTCAGTAATTTCCTAGAAAAGGCCGATAAATTTAGCAAGATCCTTGAGGATATGAAAAAGGACCAACTAGAAAGTAAGGATATACTGACTGAAAGAAAAAATATTATACAGAGACCCAACAGCAGACTAGAGGAATGCAAGAATCAAGTCAAAGATTTGAAATACAAAGAAGCAAAAAACACTCAACAGTAAAAGCAAAAAGAAAAAAGAATCCAAAATTTGAAGATAGTGTAAGGAGCCTCTGAGACAACCTCAAGCATACCAACATCCGAATTAGAGAGGTGCCAGAAGAAGAGAGAGAGCAAGATATTGAAAACCTATTTGAAGAAATAATGACTGAAAACTTCCCCCACCTGGTGAAAGAAATAGACTTACAAGTCCAGGAAGCTCACCGAACTGCAAATAAAAGGAATCCAAAGAGGACCACACCAAGACACATAATTAAAATGCCAAGGGCAAAAGTCAAGGAGAGAATATTAAAAGCAGCAACAGAAAAACAGTTAATTACCTACAAGGGAGCACCCATACGATTGTCAGATGATTTCTCAACAGAAACTATGCAGGCCAGACAGGAGTGGCAAGAAATATTCAAAGTGATGAATAGCAAGAACCTACAACCAAGATTACTCTACCCAGCAAAGCTATCATTCAGAATTGAAGGGCAGATAAAGAGCTTCACAGATAAGAAAAAGCTAAAGGAGTTCATCACCACCAAGCCAGTATTATATGAAATGCTGAAAGGTATTCTTTAAGAAGAGGAAGAAGAAGAAAAAGATAAAGATAAAAATTATGAACAACAAATACATGTCTATCAACAAGTGAATCTAAAAAATCAAGTGAATTAAAAATCTGATGAACAGAATAAACTGGTGAATAGAGTCAGGGGCATAGAAAGGGTGTGGACTGATAATACTCAGGGGGAAAAGGGTGTGTGGGGTGCGGGAAGAGACTGGACAAAAAGTGTACACCTATGAATGAGGACAGTTAGGGAGGGGAGGTAAGGGAAAAAGGTGGGATGGGAAGCGGGTAGATGAGAGCTATAGGGGGGAAAAGAGGAACAGTTGTAATAACCTGAACAATAAAGATTTATTAAATTTAAGAAAAAAAAGAAGGAATAGTAGGCCCTAGCTGGTTTGTCCCAGGGGATAGAGCATCGGCCTGTGGCCTAAAAAATCCCAGGTTTGATTCCAGCCAAGGCCTATGCCTGGGTTGTGAGCTCGGTCCTCAGCAGGGGGTGTGCAGGAGGCAGCCAATCAATGATTCGCTCTCATCATTGATGTTTCTATCTCTCTCTCCCTCTCCCTTCCTCTCTGAGATCAATAAAAATATGTATTAAAAAAGGAGGAATAAGTAGTTATGCCTTCCAAGAGAGAAAATGATGATAACTGAGAGTTGCCTGGTGATTTGGGCTTACCTTAAGAGCAAAGGCATTGAAGTGGTAGAGAGAGAAATCTGATTGGAGTGGGCTGAAAGAGAGTAAGAGGAAGCCTGGCCGGTGTGGCTCAGTTAGTTGGAGGGTTCTCCTATGCATGAAAAGGGGTGGGTTTGACCCCTCAATCAGGGAACCCCAGGTGGCTGATTCAATCCCGTTGGGGCGCCTATAGGAGGCACTGTAATAAGAGATATGGATATACTAGAGGCCCAGTGCACAAATTTGTGCAGAAATGGGGCTGGGCCAGCTGGGGATAGGGGATGCAGAAGGTTGGCCAGCCAGTCCCACCACCAATCAGGGTGTTGGGGGCCAATTGGGCGAGGGGCCGGCTTCAGGGGTGAGGCCAAAGGAGCTTGGTTGGCCGGCCCTGCGCCTGATTGGGCCAGTTGGCAGGTGCAATGCGTATTATAGCGACTGGTAGGTCAGGTCACTTGGCTTTTTCATATATATGTATAGACGTATACAGCTGCACCTAATATAAGTAGGCTTAATTCTTAATCTCTTCTGTGTCTATTGATGGATGTTTCTCACATCCAAGTTTCTTTCTCTCTCCCTTCCCTCTCTCTAAAAATAAAATAGTTTATAAAAGGGAGAATAGAAGGGGAGTGAGTGAAAATAGTGAATAGAAATAATTCTTTGAGATTAGCAAAGAGAGAAATGGAATTGCAGCTAGAGGGATATAAGAAAATAAGGGAAGGTATGATAATCTTGTGTCAACTAGGCTAGGTGATATAGTATTTAATCAAACACTAATGCAGGTTTTATTTTAAATGTATTTTGTAGCTATGATTAACATTCAGTTGATTTTTTTAATCTTTATTGTTCAGTTTATTAATTACATTGTTTCCCCTTTTTTTTATCGCCGTATGGCTCCCCTACAACTGGTACCTATCCCACCCTGCGCCCTCACCTCCCCCACCCACACTGTCCTCTCCCATTGTTGCATGATTTTTGTCCAGTCTCTTGGTGCACTTCCCACACCTCTTTTCTCCCCAAGAATTGTCAGTCCATTCCCTCTCTATGTACATGATTCTGTTATATTCACCAGTTTATCCTGTTCATCAGATTATTAATTCACTTGATTTTTAGATTCATTTGTTGATAGATGTGTATTTGTTGTTCATAATTTTTATTTTTACCTTTTTCTTCTTCCTCTTCTTAAAGAATATCTTTCAGCATTTCATATAATATTGGTTTGTTGGTGATGAACTCCTTTAGCTTTTTCTTTTTTTTTTAAAAATATATTTTATTGATTTTTTACAGAGCAGAAGGGAGAGGGATAGAAAGTTGGAAACATCGACGAGAGACATCAATCAGCTGCCTCTTGCACGCCCCCTACTGGGGATGTGCCCGCAGCCAAGGTACATGCCCTTGACCGGAATCGAACCTGGGACCCTTCAGTCCTCAGTCCGACGCTCTATCCACTGAGCCAAACCGGTCTCGGCCTCCTTTAGCTTTTTCTTATCTACGAAGCACTTTATCTGCCCTTTAATTCTGAATGGTAGCTTTGCTGGGGAGAGTAATCTTGTAGATTCTTGCTATTCATCACTTTGAATATTTCTTGCCACTCCCATCTGGCCTGCATCGTTTCTGTTGAGAAGTCCACTGACAATTGTATGGGTGCTCCCTTATAGGTAATTAACTGTTTTTCTCTTGCTGCTTTTAATATTCTCTCCTTGACTTTTGCCCTTGGCATTTTAATTATGATGTGTCTTGGTGTGGTCCTCTTTAGATTCCTATATTTTGGGATTCTGCGCACTTCTTGGGCTTTTAAGTCAATTTCTTTCACCAGGTGGGGGAAGTTTTCAGTCACTATTTCTTCAAGTAGGTTTTCATTATCTTGCTCTCTTTTTCTGGCACCCCCATAATTCGGATGTTGGAATGCTTGAGGTTGTCCTAGAGGCCCCTTACACTATCTTCTATTATCTGGATTCTTTTGGCTTCTTGCTTTTAAAGCCGAGTGAATTTTGCTTCTTTGTATTTCAATTCTTTGACTTGATTGTTGCGGTCCTCTGGACTGCTTTTAGAACTTTGTGTAATATTTTTTATTTCAGTCAGTGTATGCTTAATTTCTAGTTGGTCCTTTTTCATATCCTCGTAGGTCTTTTTCATTTCCTCGTAGGTCTCGGCCTTTTCTAGGAGCCTCTTGAAAAACCTTATTACCGTGGTTTTGAACTCTATGTCTAGTCTTTTTCCTCCATTTTTTTCACACCTGATTTCTTTCCATTTCTCTGCATTGTGGCTGCCTTCATGAGTTGGTCGATTAACTTTGTGTGGTAGATGTCCTCTAAGGGACAGTGGCTCAGCCTCCCCAGTTACCTGATGTGGATACTCTTACTGCAGTCCTTTATGGGTTATACAGTATTGTTGCAGTTAAGCCCAGCTAATTATTGTTAGCACTAGGAGGGTTTGACCTCCAGGCCAACTGGCTATGAAGGTAAGCTGTGTTCAGGTTGGATGGGCGGAGTCTCTGGGCTGAGCGGGCAGCGTCAGCTCTGCCCTATGTGATGCGCGGGTCCGAGCCGAGTGGTAACGGCTGCGCACCTCCGACAGAAAGCTGCCGCCAGTCCCCACCCGTTGCCAGACAACTCTGCCTATCCCCAAATGAGTCTGCACACCCAGACTCACCCAGGGTTGTAAAACAAAGCAGTCTGCTGGTCTCCCGAACGAGGGAGCAAGTTACAAGTCCTCTCTGCGCGGTCGTGAAGATCTGTCCCCAAGTTTATGTGCAAACTGCTGTTCCAAGTTTAGCATGCTCTCCTCAAACTCGCAGACCTCTGCCGGGCCCGGGTCCTAGCGTGCCTACCCCAGACCTCAGACCTCGCCTAGAACTGGGGGATCAGTGCAGTGGGGCACCTCTGCCCTCCCCACTGGAGAAATCCAGTCGGGACTGCTGCTGCCCGCCCTATGCCCTACCGCTCGCACGTGCGCACGGCTCCGAACCTCTCTCTGGGCGTATCCTCAAGGCTGCGCTCCGCCACTCTTCTGAGTCTCAGTGTTCTATCTTTATTTTTATTTGTGGAATTTTCACTCAGCCAGCTTTCCGGTGATTCTGGATGATGTTTGTTTTGGTGTTATGTTGTAGTTTTGGAATTGCTGCGCGGGGCAGCACAATAGATGTTTACCTATGCCGCCATCTTGGTTCCTCAGCGTTCCATTGATTTTTAAAAAACGTATTTTTATTGATTTTAGAGAGGAAGGGAAAGGAGTAGGGGAAAACAAATGTGAGAGAGAAACATGATTCGGCTGTTTCCTGTACACCACCTAGTGGGGATCAAGCCAAAACCAGGGCACGTGCCCTGACCAGGAATAGAACCGGCACCTGTTTGGTGCATGGGATGATGCTCAACCAACTGAGCCACACTGGCTTGGGCAACATTCAATTGATTTTAAGTAAAGGAGATTACCCTCAATCCTGTAGTGGGCCTCATCCTATCAACTGAATGCCTTAAGAGCAAAAACTGAGTATTCCTGGAGAAGCAGTATCTGCCTCAAAACTGTACAACTCTTGCCTAAGTTTCTAGCCTGCTGGCCTGCTCTACAAATTTGCCAGTTCCCACAATCTCGTGAACCAATTCATTGAAGTAAATCCCCTTCTCCCGAACACACACACACACACACACACACACACACACACACACACACCTATCTTTGTGTATATGTATATGTGTGTGTGTGTGTGCTAATAAGTATATCTTCTATTGGTACTGTGTTGGTGGATAGACCTGATTAAGAATGTTTCTAATTTTAATTTTTTTTATTCTTTAAAGTATTACAAATAGTAGTACATATATTTTCCTTCCCCCCCAAGAATGTTTCTAAAAGATCAATGCTGCTATAGCATATTAGAATAATGATAAATATTATCTAATAAAAGTGGGGGAAATTGAAGTCAGGAGAGAAAAAAACAACTTGGAGTACAAAGTTCTTGAGGTGGTGAACAGGGTTTAGACCCACTGCACAGGGTATGGACTGACCTTAGATAGAGGGCACTGTAATAAGATACATGGACACAGTTGCACTTAGATACTAGTAAGTAGGCTTAATCCTTAATCTCTTCTGTCTCTATTTAAGAAAGCTAGATAATCAGCTAAGAGGATATGAGATATTATAGGTTTAAGAAGATATAAAATAATCTTATAAAAAAGTGGCAAGTCCATGAAGTGGAGTAGTTTAAGAGGATTCCTAGGTAGCATTAAAAATGCACTTGAGAGAAAAATGTAAAGCCCCAACATTATGATTATGTGTTTTTCATCAGTCACTTTCAGCTGCTTTGGTGCAGGTATGGAGTAGGACATGATTATAAAAAATCTGAAGGACAGAATCTGAGCTGAAGAAGTGAAGACATAATAAGTATACTAAAACACTAAAAATATAGCATTAATGGGTTTACAGTCCCATTAGAAGAAAAACATTATTGGAGCTGGAAACACAGAGGAAAAACACTGGAACAAAAGGAAGTGGTTATCAGCAAATAAAATGGTTTAAATTAAGATGATAGGCACTGAGGGTGAGGGTCAGGAAGAGAGATGGAAACATCAATGTGAAAAAAATTGATTCTTTGCCTCATGCCCTGACCAGGGATCAAACCTGCAATCTTTTGGTGCACGAGTGGGACAATGCTACAATCAACTGAGCCACCTGGCTAGGGTGACTCTTTTAAACAATACCTAACAATCTGCATCATGTCTTTCTAAACATAAAAATGAAAACTAAAAACTGCATTTATATTTAATTGTATCTACTATACATTTGGAAACTATTACTGTACACCCTAGAAATGTTTGCTAACAGAACAGATTAAATATGTAAGAGAGGTATAATTATATTTCTTCTTTGTTTAAAAAATACTTATTTAAAGAAACAAAAAAGCTTTTAACAAACTTCTACTTTCTAAATAATAAAGATTTACCAATCCTTGTGCCTCTTAAAAACCCAACTATAATAAGGAAAAAACAATTTTCACCTTTAATAAATCAAGACAATACTTACGCCAAATGACAATATACTAATATATGAATATGGAAAGCAGAATGATGAGCAGAGAGCACACAAATCAAATCAAATTATCAATAAGTGTGACAAGTATTTCTAAAAGTAAAAACCCACAAAACTATTTTGCTATGTAGAACGCAGAAGCATCCAGGAATTAAAGTCCCTTATATAATACTAGAGACCCAGTGCATGGATTCATGCACATTGAATGGAAATTAATTAGGTGGCCGGCGGGGCAGGAACTGGTGAGATGGGCTGGACACACCCTGCAGTCAACCTCCTACAGTCCCTCCTGGGCTGGTGGCATCTGGGGTGGTGCTGGGACTCAAAGGGCATCTGAGGAGTGAGCAGGGTATCTCCGGCAGGTGGGGTCCCTCAGCCAGGCCTGTAGGGATCAGGCCAAAACTGGCAGTCCAACATCCTCTGAGGGGCTCTGGGGTGCAAGAGGGCATTCTGCAAAGTTGCCGATGTTCAGCAGCTCCTGCTTTGAGCATCTACCCCCTGGTGATCACTGCACATCATAGCTACTGGTCGGACAGTTGCTTAGGCTTTTATATATATAGACTAGTGGCCCAGTGGACGAAATTCATGCATGGGGGGGTAGTGTGTCCCTTAGCCTGGCCTGCATCCTCTCTAATCTGGGACCCCTGTGGGATCAGGCCTAAACTGGCATCAGACAACCCCCTCGCAATATGGGACTACTGGCTCCTAACTGCTCACCTGCCTGCCTGCTTGATCTCCCCTAACCACTCTGCCTACTGGCCTGCTTGCCTCTAACTGCACCCCCCTGCCAGCCTGATCACCTTCAACTGCCCTTCCCTCCTGGCCTGATCACCCGTAACTGCCTCTGCCTTGGCCCTGCCACCATGGCATTGTCTGGAGACCCGGGCCACCCCTGCCTATGGACCTCCCAGCAACTTCAGGCACTGTCCATGCCACTTGCCCGGTCCCAATCAATGCTGGACTCCAGGCAACATCAGGTGCTGTCCCCGGGCCTTCCCGGTCCCAATGCTGCCTGGAGCCCACAGGAAACGTCAGGCACTATCTATGCTGCCTGCCCTATACCGATAGCCACCTGGATCTGGCGGATGACATCAAGCATATAACATCTCAAATATATACTTCTCCAATACTGTTTTTCTCAAGAAACTATAAAAATTTGCTACCCAAAAAGGAGAGAATAAATGAAAAAAAAAAAGCAAGCAATCAGAAAAGATGACAGGGAATCCAACAAAAGGCAAAGATCCAAAAAATCACAGAAAATTAAATGACTTAAAAGACATCTAAAGTTTAGAGAATGAGATAGCCACATTAAACATAATCATAAAAATTTAAAAGCAAAGAAAATGCATGTCACAAAATTGATTACCACATCCTATTATTTATTTAAAAATAAAACAAAAAATCATCACAAATGTGCAAATGAGAAAAAAACTTAATACCAACATGCTATGGCAATTATGAGGTGTTCTGATTATGACTAATTTTTATTTTTGTATATTTTTTCCTTTTCTGAAATCTCAAAGTTTCTTTACAAAAACCCTCAAAAGAAAGCTAATTTTCATACCTGATGATAAAAAGTAAAAGAGATAATTCTAAAAAATAACACCAAAAGGCTACTATATACAAAAACTTTAGTAAACTGAAGGAAAAAAAAAGTGTTAATATGTACTGGAGGAGTGAAAACAAAAAAAGTGATTAAAAAAAAAAAAGTAACAGTGCAAAGCCAAAGTAATGAGAAGGTAAGACTCTAAAAAAATATATTTTGTGGTGATATCCAGAAATGAAATTAATATATAGTTAAAAAATCAATACAGTGCTCCAATGTGAAATTGTTTACAATGATAATTACAATACTTCTTGAGATTCACCTCTACATATAAAAGTTTAATATGCTAATTGTCCCTCTGACTTGTTTGACCAGTTGCTATGATGCACACTGACCACCAGGGGGCAGATGCTCCAACTGGCAGGTTAGCTTGCTGCTGGGGTCCGGACAATTGGGATTGGGTGAGTCAGGCTAGACATGCCCTGGAGCTCTCCTGCAGTCCCTTCCCCAGCCCAGATTGTGCACTGGTGAGGTCCCATGGCCTGGCCTGCGTCTTCTCGCAAACCAGGACCCCTCGGGGGATGTTGGAGAGCCAGTTTCAGACTGATCTCTGCAGGCCAGGCTGAGGGACCCCACTGGGGCATGAATCCATACACTGGGACTCTAGTATAAAAAATAAATTCCAGGCTAAAAAAAATAGGTAAGAAACATAAAATATAAAGAGAAGGAGAGATTAGATTATCTATATATTATATTAGATTATATCTATATTAGATTATCTATATTTTATAGTCTGTTCTTTGATGATGACAGAATGAGCTAAATTTTTCATGGATAACCATATATTCTAGATAACCAGAAATATTATGTCTGGTTAAGAGTTATAAATATCTTACTGATTTAATAAATACAATTTGGAACCTGAAAGCCAACAACTAAGTAAAATGAAAATTCATGCTATTAGTTTTCTTAATAGCAGTTTTGATACAACTAATTTGTTTATTTCTAATTTCCCACTTTTATTATAAAAGTAGAGTAAGTGTTTAATAAATTTTAAGTAAAAACATGAATGAATGAAACACTGCAAACACGATTAGGTCTTTGTCTTTTTACTGAATAATATCAGCTTACTAAATGTCTGGCACCTATCCAAACAGACCTAATTTCTTTTAATGAGGTAGCTATCATTATCTTCTCCACTTAGAATATAATGAAAATGAGGCCACCAGTTAAGTTAAGGAGTTGTCCAAGTAACTCAGCTAATAATCGCATACAGGGATATGGATCCAGAGAGTCTGGCCCAGAACCCATTCTATGAACCATTGTATTACATGGTTTAAGGAACTGAAGACTAAAGGAAAAAAAGTCAATTTACTAAGACAGAATGACTTTCAGTCTATGAATAAAGAACAGAGCAATTTCATACATCATATTTTTTCTCAGAAATCTAAGGATGTTGACTTGGTAAAGAATGTTAACTAATAATAAATATTATGTCAATGTAAAATCAACCATATGTCAACATAGTACTGTTTAACAATAAGGTATACAGAAATGTTTACTTTTCCAAGAGTGAGAGTGACCTACTGTTATCTCCTGGTAAAGATTAGCCTCCTGGCATGGCACACTAAGGCCACTTGTCTATCAGATGATAATCTTACTCACATTTTCTAGTTATTTTCCAAAATTCACTTTAGAAAAACAGAAGAAAACCAATCACCATGCTATTATTTTTAAAAATACGTTTGTATTGATTTTTAGAGAGAAGAAGAAGGGAAAGGGATATAAAAATATCAATGAGAAAGAAACATCAATTGGCTGCCTCCTGCATACCCCCTTACTGGGGACTGAACCTGCAACCCCGGCATGTGCCTGACGGAATAAAATGGGTGACCTTGATTCATTGCTTGACGCCCAATCACTGAGCCACACCAGTGGGCACTATGCCATTATTAATATCAGTTTTGTATTCTTAATCCCTTTTTTCAAATTAGCATTTTCAACTAAGAAGCGAGAGATAGTCAATATTAATTTATTTGTAACATCATAGAAAATTATGTAGGTGATAAAATAGCAAAAAAAAAATTAAAGCAGCATTATTCATCTTGCAAGCTGCCATCTAAAAAAAATTTGAAGTAAACAACTTGTAAAGAATTGGTATACATTTTATTTTTATTTTTTTATTTATTTTAAAAGGCAATGTGAAATTTTCTTTTTTAAAAATATATTTTATTGGTTTTTCACAGAGAGGAAGGAAGAAGGATAGAAAGTCAGAAACATTGATGAGAGAGAAACATCGATCAGCTGCCTCCACTGGGAATGTGCCTGCAGCCAAGGTACATGTCCTTGACCGGAATCAAACCCAGGACCCTTCAGTCCTCAGGCTGACGCTCTATCCACTGAGCCAAACCGGTTTCGGCAGTATTGGTATACATTTTAAAAGCAAAGACCTAAGAATAATATAATTATAAACAGGAAAAGTAGATTCACTAAGTAGAATCTTCTTCATAATACCAAATAACAAAGTGGCAACACACACAAAAAATCTTATTCATTTTTGACCTTGTGAAAAAAATTTTCTCAAGTAAGTTTCACCTAATTGGGTGGAAAAAAATGTGCCCAGTATCCGATTTTAAAATTGCCAAAATAACAATAACAATACTACTTATATAAATTAAATCCACAAACTATGTTCTAATATGTCCAACTGAGATAACTATTAGAAATAAGGACATTTAATTCTGAAGATTAATAGTTAATGAAAACTTTACTGTAAGGTGAAGCTTCTTTATTAAAACGGTTCAAAAATAAATAGAAGGTATGTTTTAAAATTCCAATAGAAAGTACAGAAAAATATAACAAAAATATGCTATAAAATTTAATTGCTAAAAGTCTGTTTCAATGTAATGGTAAAAATAATTCAAAAAAGGGGAAAAAGCACTGTTTACCCACAATAAAAAAAATAATACACTACTTATAATTGTGGAATAGATCTAAAGTACTATAGGATAAAAAATCTTTTAATGAAAATGTGGTAAAAGTACAATTAAATGCAATGCATAACAGTGACAATTGGGACACATTATTTAATTGGTAATAAGAAAACGAGATATTTGAAAACAGATTAAAAGTATTACTGATAAGACCACTGTGATGCCTTATGAAGCTCTGGGACTCATCACATCTATATCCTACAAAACAACTAACCTGAATATCTCTCTTCTCAGCTAAGATATAAGCAATGTCAAGGAGCATTTTATTCCAAAGCCGATAATCATATCTGGCCATAACTGCCTTGTAACTGTCCATGCACATAGTCTTTGAAGCAGAGGATTAAATGTTCCTGCCCATTTTATCTAGTCCCCAAGACTCGTCCTGCAAAGTGAATAAAAATGATTATCTTTTAATCTACCCCTTGAATATACATACCATAAAGAAAATAAAAACAAACAAAAAACAAAGAAGAGGGCAAAGATGAGAAGAGAAATCCTTGAAAAGGTAATTATTACCCACCCTGGAATTAAATTCTCAGCAAGAAGATCTCTGTGCTTTGTTGAATGAAGGGTAGGGTGACTGATATCTCACATTTTATAAAACTCAGTCATGGAATGTATAATCCTTAACATAGACACATGGAAATTACAGTAATATTTTGAAGTAAATTTGAGAATGACTTGAAAAATGGTTTTAGCTTTTGAAAAAAGCAGTATAAATATACTGATCTGTTTTTCTTGATATCTGATTTAGAAAAGTAATTTCAAATTCAAATAAGCTAGATAATCATATAAAAATAGCACTTAGGTTAGACAAAATAGAGCATTCATCAGTTTTTTAAAAAGCTATCATGATCACAGGTAAATTGTGCAAAGAGAAAGACAGAAGGAGGCACTGGAAGGAGGAGGGAGCTACTCAACTCAAAGGGAATAGGAAGAAAGCCATAAGTAAAATATATTTAAGTATATGTAAAATTAGGATATGTATATAACCAAAGGAATAAATATATGGAAAAACAATACAATAATAAAAGTCACCGAAAACGTGCCAATGGAAAGGAGAACTGAAAAGGACCATCATAAAGTAGGTGATAAATACTTCACTGACATGGCAGTGAAGATGCAAATGAAATAAAGTGCATTTTACAGGAAATTCAAATGTTTTAAAAGTAAAAATATTCTGCCTATTTCTATATATATAGTTCTTTCTCTCATATTAAATAGAGTATGTGACATATATTTAATATTTTATACAAAATGCACATGGCTTTCTGATCAAAGAGAAATAGCTTGCCCCTGCAGATGCTCCAAGATTGATCTCTGTAAATCATTTGTTGTTCTCTCTCTCTCTCTTTTTTAATGAATTATCATTTCACAATTATATCAGAAAGACAGCATCTCATGTTTGCTTCTCTTTTCCTCTTGGCTTTGGGAAACCAGATAATTTTTTATAACAGCAACTCTGGCTATTCAGAATCAATTTCTATTTTATGTTTAAGTTTGCTTATTTCCAATAAGTGAATTTACTATCTATCTGACAACCAGCTAAATGGACATTCTATACATAGATAGAAGAAAGTAAGATAAAAAGTAAATAGAAAAATATAAAGAAAATATCAAATGCAGAAAATACTAAAAGTCATAAAATTAGAAAGAAAAGAATGTATCATATCAGATACTTTTTAATAATAAACAACATATAGTAAAACTTTAAAAAGATATAAAAGTGATACAAGATGTCTTTTTCTTCCTAATAATGAGGAAGAAGATACTCTTAAGATACAGAATAAACTGTTTGATGTTTGTTCTGTACAGGAAAATTTCAACAATAAATTGGTTTTATTTTACTTTTTTAAAAAAGATAAAATTGGATATAAGGTATTTTCCTAATAATGAGCAAAAGGAGACTCTTAAAAAAACACACCAAAACCAACTATGTTTCATGGTGTTTCTTATAGAACTGTAAACTAAGAATAATGGACACTAATAGAATAGATGAACTAAACTACACTGAGTAATGGAGGGGGGGAGAGTATTGGTAACTCATAACAATTAAAGCAAAAAAAAAAAAAGTCAAAATATGAAATAAGGGGTTTGCAGTATGTAGTCACCAAGATAATCAGCATGACCTAGAAACCTGTTAAACTCTTGGGGTAAGGCCATGCAATCTGTTTCAATAAACCCTGTAGATGATTCTACTGCATGGTAAAATTTGCAAATCAATGCTTTAATTATATTAGATAAATGAGAAATCTAAATGCCAGATGAACTGTAATGAAGTGAACTAAATCTAGCTTTTGTTCTGATAATGTATGAGATGAATATAAACAAAGTTACTGCTAGTAAAAAAAAATGTAATTTGGGAGTATTTAAATATCTGTGCATGTACAGACACATTGTGTATCATAGGTGAAAAAGAAGAGTCATTTTAGGTAAGCACCATTGAAGTAGTTGAAGGAAAACAGAACAATTACAAAATTAACAAAATTGCCTTGTTATGAAAAAAAAAAAAAACAAGGAAAAAATTGATGTACTTGGCTGAGAAGTTATCTAGATAATTCTAAGATGAAAGTAAAAGTGAAAACTATAAACTATCAGTTATTGAGATTACCTACAGTCTAAAATAAATGAACTGTTTTGAGAGACATTACATTCAGATATGCTTAGGATAGTATAGTACTATAGAGGCCTGGGGCACAAAATTCATGCACAGGGGAGGGGGATGTCCCTTAGCCCAGCCTGCAACCTATCCAATCTGGGACCCCCTCGAGGGATGTCCAACTGCCCATTTAGGATTGTACCCGGTAGGATAAGGACCTAAACGGGCAGTCGGACATCTTTCTCACAATCTAGGACTGCTGGCTCCAAACTGCTCACCTGCCTGCCTCCCTGAATGCCCCTAACCACTTCTGCCTGCCAGCCTGATCACCCCCTAAACACTACCCTGCCAGCCTAATTGATGTGTAACTGCTCCCCTGCCAGCTGTTTGCCCCCAACTTCCCTTCTCTGCCAGCCTGGTCACTCCTAACTGCCCTCCCCTGGAGGCTTGATCACCCCCAACTGCCCTCCCTTGCAGGCCTGGTCTCTCTCTACTGACCTCCCCTGCTGGCCTGATCACCCACAACTGCCCTCCCTTGCAGGGCCTGGAACCTCCCAACGGCCCTCTCCTGCTGGCCATCTTGTGGTGGCCATCTTGTGTCCACATGGGGGCAGGATCTTTGACCACATGGGGGCAACCGTCTTGTGTGTTGGAGTGATAGTCAATCTGCAAATTACTCTTTTATTAGATAGGATAGAGTCCTGGTGCATGGGTGGGGGTTCCCTTGGGGTGTGGGGCGGCCTGGGCGAGGGGCCTATGGAGGTTTGCAGGCTGGGCACGCCTCCCAGTGACCCAAGCGGAGGCCCTGGGATCTGGGATTAATCTATGTCTACAATTGAAACTTTGTAGCCTGGAGTGGATTCAAGCCTTCTGCTCGCTTGGGGGTGGCAGCCATTTCTGTTTGAAACTTTGAAACCTAGAATGGAGGCCTAGGCCCACAACGGCAGACAGAAAGCTTGGCTTCCTCTGTTGCCGGGGAAACCCAAGCCTTTTTCCTGCTCTCAGTGGCGGCAGCCATCTTGGTTGGGGTTTATTTGCATAATCAGCTCCTGATTGGCTGGTGGGCGTGGCAAAGGTATGGTCAAATTTGCATATTACTCTTTTATTAGATAGGATAAATAGGAAGAAAGCCAGCTAGGTAACAATTACCTTATTATAATTAGATGGAATTGTCTTCAATATATCCTCAGGGTATATCAAACCTCAATATATCAAACCTTCAATATATCAAACTTCAGGGTAAGTGGCAGGTTGTGGGATTAAGGAGGAAAGTCAATATATTTGAACTCTTGAACTAAGGTAAGTAATTTGTTGTTTTTACATCCCTAACAAAGTTTATATAAAGTTATAAAAAAAAATTGGCAGCTAGTTTGAAATTGAATTGATATGGCCTAGAGTTTGTCATCTCCTATGGACACCAGTCCTTAGGCTAGGCCCTCCTTAACCTCACGTGACACCATAATACCCTCACATGATATTATTCTACAATGTCATTATAATTTTTGATATTTGACAACAGCATAGTATACAATTATCCCAAATAAACTTACAAACTAATTCTTTGAATGTTGGGCAGCAACTTAAAAAAGGATAGGAAAGGAATTAATCCTTTTCAGAAGGAATTAAGGCAATGGGAAGGCACTCGAGCATTCTATATTGGCCCCTCTTGCCCTTTTTGCAAAAAGGGACCCTCTTCTTACTATCCAAATACACACAGCTATTGCCTGAGCTTTCAGTTCAAGCTGTGGCTGAAGTCTCTGGGTCGCTGGCACCATAGATCTGTCTCTCACCCAATGGTGTGAGCTGGGCGCTCTCTGGAGAAGAAACATGGGTCCCCCAAGATATGTGATCAGTACCAGGACCCCACCAGCAGGCGAGGGGACCCAAGGCAGGTGCTGGATGTGGAGGCCATGGGGGCACAAACTACAAAGGAGACAGAACTGAACCTCACATCACCCTGTTTGGCCCTGGAGGATGGCTGGTTAGCCAGAGACGGGTAAGATTCCTCAGGGAAGGAACAACCTAAGACAGGCAAAGTCACAGTGGGGCCAACAGGAGAGAACTAAGAGATCAACAGAGGCGGGGCACAAACCCTCACCCACAAGTCTTGCAGGGGCCTGAACTCTCACCCCTTCTGAGGGAGGTCTCCTGCCCCCCACTCCTTCTGAGGGAGGTCTCCTGCCCCCCACTCCTTCTGAGGGAGGTCTCCTGGCCTCCCATGCACGGCTCAGATCGGGACCCAAGTTGCAGACAGAGACTCAACCAGCAATAGCTGCTCTATATCTAAATTCAGTCTAGTACCAGGAAAGCTCAGGACCTATTCAAGAATGCAAATAATCCTTTCCACTAATATTTACAGGGTAAACTATAAGATTTTTGCTGGAGTATTAAAATTGACAGTAAAATAGTAATCAAGTTTTCAGATTAATTTAAATTGGCCAAGTGAAATAAGTGAACACTCAAGAAAATTTAAGTGTACTGAACAAAAAGCTATTCCTAAAACAATAACTAAAATATATATTAGTAGTTCATCTCACTGTAATATTGCCTAACATCCAAAGAACCTAAAGCAGTCATATTTGTATGCAAAAACTAAAATTTAAAATTACCAAGACTGCAAGATAAAATTTCCAAAAGTCCCCATTAATCAAAAAAAGGGGGGGATAGTGGGGTAATATCATGTAAGGAAAAATATCCTATAAGTAAAATACATCTAGAAAATTCTTACTCCATAAAAGTAACTTCCATTTGTAAAGCCAACAGCAGGACACCCATGAAAAAACACACATGGTGTCAAAATAAGCCAAAGGAAAATCATTTAGGCAAAAATAAAAAGAATCCCAAGTCTAATTTGCAGAGAAGATCCCTTTGTTAACTTTCGGTCGAGAATGGGTTTGTGTTTTTCAGAGAACAACTCCAAGACCATGTGGGTTCCTGCGACAGTGAGGAACTGATGGGTCTGTTCCAGTCACGAGGACAGTCCAGAGATGGGGAACACTGACGACACCTTGCCATGCTAGCAGTCGGCAGCTGTTCATGGCTGCAGGCGGCCCAGGACCAAACCAGAGAGGATGGAACGTGCATTGCCACAATGTGTCCACCATTGTTGACATGTACACATAAAGAACTATTTGACATTGAAAATGGGACTCAGAACAGTTGGACATTGAAACTGAGACTCAAACATTTTTTTGTTCTTATACATTTATTTCTAGTATGCAGAGGCAAGATATTTTTGAAGAAAAGAAACAGGGAAGTTTGATTGATATAGAGGCAGGGAGGCATTGAACAAGCTGTCAAGCTACAGGGGGAAGGCTGGGGTGGATGGGAGGCGGATGCTGGGGGGGAGATCAACCAAAAGACTTGTATGCATGCATATGAGCATAACCAATGAATGAAAGACACTGGGGCGGGGAGGGGGGCAGGTGGGGACATGTGCTGGGGGTTAGGGGATGCTGGGGGGAGGATAATGGGGAGGGAAAAAAGGAAAACATATGTACTACTATTAAATATAAGTTATACTGCAAAAAAATAATAAAAAATTAATTAAAAAAAATAAGAGTAATATGCAAATTGACCATACCTCCACTATACCCACCAGCCACACCCACCATCAAATCAGGAGCAATATGCAAATTAACCCCCAGCCAAGATGGCTGCTGCCCCTTGGGCAGGCTGGGGTGGAGCCAGTGATCGGCCCCATCACAAGGTGATCTCTGGGTGCCCAAGGCCTAAAGCCTTGGGCAGGCCGGGGGTGAGCCATCAGTAGGACATCCCCTAATGGCTCCCAGTATGTGAGAAGGGGTAGGTTGGGCTGACCACCCACCTCCAGTGTATGAATTTTGTGCACCGGGCCCCTAGTAAACAAATAAATATGTACACATTTATGGATAATAACAATGAGCAATAAAACAATGTAAAAAATACTATGAATTTGAAATTTCAACTGTTATTTGGGGTTATCGAAGAATATGGCCTATTAGATTCCTAAAATTTCTTTAATTATAAAAGAAGAATAAAAGGAAATAAGTTCAGAGAGATATTGTTGATTTTTGCCAGATTTTTATTCTCAAGGCTATCAAATGTTAGTTATCAAAATAGGCATATATTTTACCTGCACAGATTAACACAAACCATTCAGATGAATTTGAAAAGGAGAGAAATGATATTTTTCAGGAGCACAGTAATAACTTTAAATTAATATTTAACTTGAAGGTTTAAATAGAATAGAACATATTTAATAAAACTAAATGAAAAGGAAATAAAATGTTGGTTACTCACCAGCAAGGGTGCTTGTATGCCTAAAAGCTCTGACCTGGGAGTCTGACAAACCAGTCAAAAGGGAGATTACTGTGTCCATCATATACTCATCATAAATTATGCTATACTGACACTGTCGAATCAGGACGCCAATAAATTCACAAAAGTTTGAACGAAATTTTTTCCACTGAGGTCCAGGCATGGTAAGGGGATAATCACCACTGTCCTAAAAGGGATAAAAATAACATATTAAATATAACATGATATTAATTTGAATGTTTATTTTTTTCTTCCTACCTGTAAAGGGACCTTTTTCTCAAAGTAAATGTGGACAGAAAGTAGAGATAACTTACACAGGTACACTGACAGCTTTAACTCTTTTGTTTATTTTTATCATCTACAACTAATTCTTAATGTACTCAAAATTATTACTTAGACCCAGTATTTAATGAATTGGTTTAAGCCATTCATCTAAAATAATAGTTCCATTTTGTTGCATTTGGGTCTTAGTTGAGATAATTTGAAGCAGAAAACAAGTTATTACTGAAGTTTAGATAAAAAAGTTTATTTACCATTGAATTCAGATCAAAGTATTCATGATACCTATGTTATGCATCTTTCAAATACTTTAATAGAATTTTTAATTGAAAATTTCAAAAGTATATACATTTTAGTGCTGACTGGTGTGGCTGTTGGTAAGAGCATTGTTCCCTGCACCAAAAGGTTGCTGGTTCTATCACCAGCATATTCAGGAGACAAATGATTGATGTTTCTCTTTCACATTGATGTTTTTCTCTCTTTTTCTCTAAAAATCAATACAAACACATCCTTGGTTGAATTATTTTAAAAATATATAAAGAATGGTAAAGAAAGATGGAAAAAGTCTAGCTGTTAGCTCTACTGAAGTGGAACCAACCATGCACTATCTACTCATACATTTATTTTGCATGAGACAAACTCCTGTGACTTTAAAGTTACTATTGACCAGACTTTCAATCACTCACAGACAAATGCAACTTCTTATTTATGGTAAAATTATGAACAGTGGGGAAAAATGAATTATTCAGTAAATGATTTTGGTAAAACGAGCTGTTCATTATTAAAAAAAACAAGATAGCCTTAGCTGGTTTTGCTCAATGAATAAAGCATTGGCCTAAAGCATTGGCAAAGGGTCCTGGGTTTGATTCCGGAAGGTCAAGGGTACATGCCAAGATTGCGGGCTCGATCTCAGTAGGGGGCGTGCAGGAGGCAGCTAATCAATGATTCTTTCTCATCATTGATGTTTCTATCTCTCCCTCTTCCTCTCTGAAATCAATAAAAATATATATAAAAAAGAAAAACAAAATATGCATTGCAGCTTACATCAAAATAAATTCCTAATGAACCTTAAAATATTCAACCAAAAAAGAAATCACAGAAAACATGGGAGAATATTCTTAGAGTAGGGAAGTATTTTTCTAAATACAAAACAAATACAATACAAAAGCCAGAAATTCTAAAAGACCAACAAGTTTATCCAAATAAAAGTGATTTTTGTATTACAGAGAGTATTTCTCTTTTGTTCAGGCCTGCAGGAGATGACCCTTAACTATGGGGGAAGAGTAAGGAGCCCAGATCACTTCTTTGTATCTTTGTCTCCTACAGATCTGATGGGAGGTCAGCAAACTGAGTCACTACACCACAGCACAGGCAAAGAACCCCTGCAGCCCGGAGAAGGGTAGAAGAAATAAAATCCATTACCTGGGGAAGAAAAGAAAAAACCCTATACCAATACCAAAGGTGTCTGCTAGCACTGAGAGGACAGAAACATGGTCTCCCCCTGTTATAGGAAGGAGGAATACGAAAGCTGAGAAAGTCCCCCAGTGGCTCCAAACGCACAAGGCATGCTTACAATTTAGGCAAGACTAGGATAGATAATCCACATGCCCCCATTTTAATACCAGTCTACCACTAGAAGAAGGGACAAAAGTGCTCTGTGGCATAGGAGTGCAGAGAGAGCTGAAAGCTGAGGGTGTACCAGGCACACTGAAAACAAACAAAACAAAACAAAACAAAACAAAACAAAACAAAACAAAACATGCTCTGGTATCCTAAACTCAACAGTACCGACCACTAGAGAAATCTGAACTCTGTAGTACACTAAGGATAATGAACACATGCCCAGCTCAGTTTCTAACTAGACTGATAATGTATACCTTTTTATTTTTTGTAGCACATGCAAATATTGTGATTTAGAGGAAAAACATTTTGGAGAAAGAAAGGAAAGTCTCCCATATCCACTTCAGGACAGTTTCTTGCTTTATTCTAATACTAGTTAAACATTTCTCCTTGTTACACACACTTATACATGCTCTGTAAAAAGAATTGTCTAGTTAATAACAAGTAATAGATATTGAAAACTAACTCTATTCACAAAACAGTAATGTCTCCGACAATCAAGGCCATGGCCCAGTGACAGTTGGGTGGAGTATTGTCCTGAACACCAAAAAATTTCAGGCTCGATTCTGGGTCAGAGCATAAACCTAGGTTATGGGTCCAATCCTCAGTCAGGGCATATACCGGAGGGAAGTGATAGATGTTTCTCTCTTTCCCCCTTTCATTCCCCTTCTTCCCTCTGTCCCGCCCTCTCTAAGATAAATAAAAAACATATCCTTAGGTGAGGATAAAATAAAAAGATAACCAAGAAGCCTAAATGCCTTATCTACAATTAATATTTAAGTTCTTTGAGGACAGTATTGTTAATGACACTTTGCACAAAAATTTTTTTGAATGAACTAGTGAAAAAGTAATTCATATAAAATAAAAAACAGGCATAGAAATGTAGAAAGAAGAAAAAATATCAGGTAGAAATCTGTAAAAAAAAACAAAACAAAAAACAGAACAAACCAAATAGGTCTAGTAAGAAAGCAATTCCCCCAAGTATGTTTAGGCAAATATACGGGGAGAAATCTCCATGTAACAAAGTACAATATAGTTAGCATTTATATGGCATGCACTTTTCACATATATAATCTTGTATTATCAATACACTGTGATGGCTATTATATCCTATCTAATAAAAGAGTAAATATGCAAATTGACCACACCTCAGATCAAGCCATGCCCACAAGCCAATCAGGAACGAAATGCAAATAAAACCCAACAAAGATGACAGTTAATTTGCATACACAGGCGCTGAGCAGGCTGGGCCCCAGGAACACATTTGGGACCCAAGCCACTCCTAGCCTGTAGGCCTGCACTTAGGCCCTGAGTGGCAGGTGTCCCAGAACATCCCCAGCCACTGCGGGACTATGGGTGCAGCAGCCCAGTGGCTGGAGGCGGGGATGTTCCCGCTCCGCCCCCAGCCACCTCCAGTGCTCTGACACAAAACAGCAAGCAGTTCAGGTCCACGCCCCCCAGCCCGGTGGCCGACAGGGTTAGCTGCTGGCCTCTGGAACAGGTGGAGATCCTGGTGGCCGCTGCCGTGTGCAGCCCAGGGGTCCCTGTATGCCCCCCCGCCCAGCCCATCGCCCACGACAGGGCTGACTGCTGGTCTTCAGAGACAGGGATGTTCCGGCCCTGCCCCCAGCCTCTTGTGCATGCTCTGGCACCAGGTGGCGGCAGTTCAGGTCCACGCCCCCAGCCCGGCACCATGATGGGGGAGATGGAGGCTGGCTGCCAGTCTCTGGGGTGTGTGGAGATCCAAGTGGCCACCACTGGGTGGCGGGGACACCCCCCTAGCCCAGTGGATACAACACAGGGGCCGTATGAGCTGCAGAGGAAACACCATTTAAAAAAAATATTTTTTTTAATTGATTTTTTTTGAGAAGAGGGGAGAGGGATAGACAATTGGAAACATCGATGAGAGAGAAACATCAATTAGCCGCCTCCTATACACTCCCCACTGGGGATGTGCCTCCAACCAAGGTACATGCCCTTAACAGGAATCAAACCTGGGAACCTTCAGTCTGAAGGCCCACGGTCTATCCACTGAGCCAAAGCAGTTTCAGCGTAAACACATTTTCTGACCACTCATTGGCTAAGCTCCTGTATGCCGCCACTTGCAATGTTCTTGGTAACTTGGGTTATAAGAATCCAAGAAGGTGATCTAGGTTTTTCCACCATACTCCTAGAGGAAAAAACAAAGGTCTGCTGCTGGAGGGGCTAAGAAATGTCATATCCTGCCCTAGCTGCTTTGGCTCAGTGGATAGAGCCTCGGCCTGCTGACCGCAGGGTCTGGGTTCGATTCTGATCAAGGGCATGTACCTATGTTATAGGCTCCTCCCTGGCCAGGGCCCAGGTCAGGGCTCATGCAGGAAGCAGCCAATCAAAGTGTTCCTCTCACTTTGATGTTTCTCTCTGTCTTTCCCTCTCTCTTCCACACTCTCTAAAAATCAATGGAAACATATCCTCAGGTGAGAAAAAAAAAAAAAAAGAAAGAAAGAAATGTCATATCCTATGAAAGACACATTTTGAAAATGCCTAAAGAAAGTTGTCATTTTTTCACAGTGAAGGGACTAGAGTCCATATTGATGAAAACACCTTGGCGGCTGTAGTGGCTGGCAGAGGCTGCAGCAGCAGGGTAATGGGGCTGGCGCCTCCCTCCTCATTTTCTACACCCCCCCCCCCCCCCCCCCCAGCAGCAGTGCTGTCTTTGCAGCAGAAGCACACTGAACCTCCCCAGGGTCACAGCTAAACCCGCCCTCCTAGCCTGCCTGGCCCTGCCCGCCCCCCACCCCAAGGATATTGGGAGCCCCGCTCTGAGCACATACAGCTGCGAAAGAATGGCGCCAAGTGGGGAGGTTTGACAATTAATCCCCCTTCAACCTCACGGCCCACTCTAGCGACCTCCCCCCTCCCCCAGCACCTTCAGGGAGGACCACCGTGACAGGGCTGCTGGCCAGAGCCTGCGAGAACCCTCTGCAAAGCTTCCATAGCTACACTCCCAGGAAACAATCATGCCCTCCTCCCCTAATCAGCACCAGCTACCTGCGAGGGTACCCATGGGCTTAAAAATAACAATCCCTTCCCGTTTAGACATCACTTACTTGATGAAACATTTCTATGTTTATTAGCTCAGAACCTCCCCAGGACAACCCAGTGAGGTAGACGGAGAAGAGATTACAATTCCCATGGCATATGCGTATGTATTCAGAAATGAAGCTCAGAAAGGAAAAGTGTCAAGCCCAGTGGTTCCCAAGGTGCAGCACACGCCCCACAGGGCAGCAACTTGATTTTAAGTGGGGGCAATTTGAGAAAGAGTTAACAGTGATTTTTTTTTTTTTTTGCATTTCTTATGGTTCTGGGGTGCCTCATCTACAGTGTATCCTTTATAATATCCTATATAATAAAAGGCCAATATGCAAATGAACAAATGGTGGAATAACTGGTCACTTATGATGTGCACTGACCATGAGGTGGGATATCCCAAGAGAAGAGTAAGTAAAAAGAGTTAAATGCTCAAATTGATTGACATTAAGGTACTCTTCACTGATTTTGTTCATTTTGTAAGTTTCATATGATCAATGCAATGGATTCATGGTATAAACTATTTTTAACTCTTTACAAAGACTTCTAGAAAAAACACAAAAATAATAATCAAATGAATATATAATCATACATGAATAACAACAAATTGGTGTAAGAGCTTCTGTGGCAGTACTGGCACTTGTCACAGAAGCTCTTCTTAGACTATTATAAAAGTTAAAGCCATGACAATCTAATGATGTCTGACAAGAAACTGATTTAGTAGTATGTGCATTTAATTCTATAAACAAAATACACATATACTGCAAACTACACTGTAGGATAATAAACAAAAATTACACACTTGGTATTATGATCACCAAGTGTGGAAGGAAAATAAACTTAACTATTTTTTATTTAACAGATAGTTATGAAAGAGACTTACTACAGAACTAAGAAAGTCTGAAACAATCACCAGAAAAAAATCTAGTTTTTTGAGAGTGTGTGAAAGAGTTAAGACTAGGAAATAATACCTTTATAAATAAAACCGGCCACATCTCTATTAAAAATACAGGCTGAAAAATGTTTTAATAATTGGATGCACAATCAAGAAGACTTCAAGACTTTAATTTTTAAAATTTAATAAATCTTTATTGTTCAGATTATTACAATTGTTCCTCTTTTTCCCCCCATAGTTCCCCTCCACTTGGTTCCCACCCCACCCTCTGCCCTTACCTCCCCATCACTGTCCTCATCCATAGGTGTACTATTTTTGTCCAGTCTCTTCCCGTACCTCCCACACCGCTTTCCCCCCGAGAACTGTCAGTCCACTCCTTTTCTATGCCTCTGATTCTATTATGTTTATCAGTTTATTCTGTTTCTCAGATTTTTAATTCACTTGATTTTTAGATTCACTTGGTGATAGACATGTATTATTCATAATTTTTTATTTTTACCTTTTTTCTTCTTCTTCCTTTTCTTAAAGAATACCTTTCAGCATTTCATATAATACTGGTTTGATGGTGATGAACTCCTTTAGCTTTTTCTTATTTGTGAAGCTCTTTATCTTCCCTTCAATTCTGGATGATAGCTTTGCTGGGTAGAGTAATCTTGGTTGTAGGTTCTTGCTATTCATCACTTTGAATATTTCTTGCCATTCCCATCTGATCTGCATAGTTTCTGTCGAGAGATCATCTGACAATCGTATGGGTGCTCCTTTTTAGGTACTGTTTTTCTCCTGCTGCTTTTAATATTCTCTCTTTGTCTTTGGCTCTTGGCATTTTAATTACGATGTGTCTTGGTGTGGTCCTCTTTGGATTCCTTTTGTTTGGGATTCTGTGAGCTTCCTGGACTTGTAAGTCTATTTCTTTCACCAAGTGGGGGAAGTTTTCCATCACTATTTCCTCTAATAGGTTTTTAGTATCTTGCTCTCTTTTTCTGGCACCCCCGTAATTCGGATATTGGTATGCTTGAGGTTGTTCCAGAGGCTCCTTATACTACTTCAATTTTTTGGACTCTCTTCTTTTTGCTTTTACGGTTGTGTTTTTTGCTTCTTTGTATTTCAAATCTTTGACTTGATTCTTGCGGTCCTGTAGTCTGCTGTTAGGTCTCTGTATAATATTTTTTCTTTCAGTTAGAGTATGCTTAATTTCTAGTTGGTCCTTTTTCATATCCTCGAGGGTCTCGTTAAATTTATCGACCTTTTCTAGGAAATTCTTGAAAAACCTTATAACTGTGGTTTTGAACTCTATGTCCAGTTGTTTGTTTTTCTCCATTTCTTTCAATTGCAATCTGTTTCCTTGTCTCTGCATTTTTACTCGAGTTGGTCGAGCAGCTTTGTGAGGTAGTTGTCCTCTAGGGAACACTGGCTCAGCATCCCCAATTACCTAAGGTGAATACTCTTTATGTGCTGTACTGTCTTGTTGTAGTTAAGCCTAGACTGTTGTTGGTATCACTAGGAGAGGTTGACCTCCAGGCCAATGGCTGTGGGACTCACCTGGGTCTATACTGGGACAGCTTCTGTGCTTAGCTTGGATGGCGCGGAGTCTCAGGGCTGAGCAGTCAGCCTTGGTTTCCCATCAGCCCTGCCCTAAGCAGCTCCTGGGTCTCAGTGTCCTATGGCAATGGCTGCACACACCTCTGAGAGAAAGCTGCCCTCGAGTTTTGCCTGCTGCCAGACATTCCAGTTTCTCCCCAAATGAGTCTGGATATCCAAAGTCTCACCCAGAACTGGAGTACAGTGCAGTCAGGAGTTTTTATTTTTAACCACGCGCTCAGCTGTGCGCCCTCTCCGTGAGCTTGTGCGCCTGTGCAGCTCCCCTGATCCTCAGTGTGCTTCCTCCTGACAGTCCGGTTTCACCCTGTATGAGTCTGGGTTCCTTGAGACTCACCCGGAACTGGAGTTCAGCGCAGCGGGGAGCTTTGTCTCCCTCTTTGTTCGAGAAAACCAGCCGCCTATTCAACAGCACACCCTGTCCGCTCGCACGCGACTCTGCATCTTCACACCTCTGTCTCCGCATCTTCGCACCTCTGCCCTCCCCACGTCCTCTGAGTCTCAGTGTCCTTTTCTTTTTCCTTCTAGTTGTAGAATTTCCATTCAGGCAGCTTTCCTGTGGTTCTGGATGATGTTCGTTTTGTCTTTTAGCTGTAGTTATGAAATTGTTGTGTGAGGTAGCAATATAGGTGTTTACCTATGCCAGCATTTTGGTTCCTCTCAAAACTTTAATTTTGAATGGAGATAATTTGAACTTTCTTCTACTATATCTTTGATATTTCCTTAACATTTTATCATTTTGTATACTATTTAACCATTTGTACATTTCTTAAAAATTTTAATGAATGAATAAATGTTGAAATGGATAAACAAATCAAAAGTTCTATATGTAAATTCACAAAAGCACGCAATTGGAACAAGAGAAAAAAACTATTGGATAAGTCGTCATCATTACAAAAGAGCACAATCAGGAAAGTCTCTATACCAAGAGTGATACAATATAAACAAACACAGAGAAGAATTGAAGGCATTAAGTAAATGTATCAAATGTGCTTTATTGCGATGGTTTCCTTACAGATACCATAATTAAGATATAAAAAATGACCTATGGGCAACAAAGCTAAGGAATTTTATATGGAAGTGTGATTCTAATAATCTAGGGAAGAAATACTATTACATTTTGCTTTACCTTCTAAAGGTTGCCTCCAACAGGAAACAAGTGTACCTATTAACTGTGAGGAGCTATAGATTGCTTTGGGAATTAGCATATTTATAAATGTGACTGACATTAAAATTACAAAGTACTTTAGGCTAAGTGCAGGTTTGTAGAAGTTTTACCTAAATTATCTAATAATCCTACATAATATAGAGTTAATATGCTAATTAGGCCAAACAGAACAACTGTCTGGACAACCTTCTGGACGAAGCCAGGACTGTGAGGGCTGAGTCCCTTGCGCAAATTTCGTGCTTCGGGCCTCTAGTAAAATTAAAACCAGGTTGTAATAATAAGAAACAAAAGCTACACTACACTTTTTTAGGCAACAACATACTTTTGGACCACCTTATCAAAATTTAAATACCTTGCATCTAAGCCATTTGTAACTCATTTTCACCATTACTTTACTTTATATACATTATATTCACTCATTGATAAAATTCTATTTTATTTTTCCCATCACCATTTATTCCCCTTCTTACCTCTTCCACCTCTCCCCTTCCCCGCAACTCCGTGGCAATCAATTACCATACTGTTGTCCAAGTCCATGAGTTTTTCTCTGTTTTTCTTCTTTGCTCAATCCCTCAACCCTCCCCAACACATGCATTCTCCCCACCCCGCCCCCTGGAGCTGCTTACTTATCTATAAGTCATTTAACAAAATTTTAATGGCTATTTCCTGTGAAACAGGCATTGTTCTAGGCTCCTGGGATACAATGATTCAGAATATTGCCATAAGATATAATTTACCAAAACTAACCTCCCTCCTCTCCCAGGAGACCACATAACCTACATAATATTTTTGGGAAAAATAGTTGTAAATTTTAATAATATGCAGGCATTTAAATGCAGTTTCTTGAGTATAGATAAAGCATCAAAAAAAGTAATACTTGATAAAGTGATGGAAAATAAAATGAACAAAAAGCATTAGAAAATAGATCTAATCTACACTAATAAAAGAGAAATAGGGAAATTGACCATCACTTTGCAACACTCACCAATCAGGAGTGAGAATGCAAATTAATCTCATCACCTCTGTGGAGACTGACAGCAGGAAAGAGGCAGCTCCCAGCAAGGCCTGCTTGGCCGTTGCCATGTATGGAGCAGGCAGGTCCCGCAGAGAGCAAGAATTATGGAGAGCAGGCCTAACCTGTCAGTAGGACATCCCCTGACGGCTCCCAGATTGGAGAGGGTGCAGGTTAGGCTGAGGGACACCCTCCCCCCCGTGCACGAATTTCATGTACCGGGCCTCTAGTATTTCATATAATTGTGTGTAAACCAATACATTCTAATCATAATAAAAACTTAATTGCACTGTCAAAAAGAAAAAAAATGAGAACAGTGAATGTTATTCTTCTTTGATTAAGTAAGCTCCAATGCTGAGAGAAAAATATTTAGGAATATGAAATAAAAGCATCTTAAAATTTTTCACTATATTTAACTCATCAGTTTTGATATCAGTTTACTATTTCTCCAATAAACCATGAGTTTATGACAACATTTACAGGAATATTTTCTTATATAATGAATTTTACCTTTCTGAGATTTTCATTTTTCTCGTTATCACAAAATCTTAGAGAAGAAACTATTTAGTGTTATTGTGCATTTTGTTTTCCCCTTATTCTATTTTCATATATGAAGAGCTTTTTTAACTTAAAATTTGGCTTTCCTTTTTTATGTCCCTTAGAACAGAAGTTCACAAACTTCGCTATATATTAAATTACCTGATGAGCTTTTAAAAATCCCTCCAATCAAGGCCATGGGGGCATAGACTACCAAGGAGACAGAACTGAACCTCACATCACCCTGCTTGGCCCCGGAGGATGGCTGGTTAGCCAGAGACAGGTAAGATTCCTCAGGGAAGGAACAACCTAAGACAGGCACAGTCACAGAGGGGCCAACAGGAGAGAACTAAAAGGTCAACAGAGGTGGGGCACAGATCCTCACCCCCTAACTTTGCAAGTGCCTGAACTCTTACCCCTTCTGAGGGAGGTCTCCTGCCCCCATGGCTGCTTTGCCTCTCACGCACAGCTCAGATCGGGACCCAGGTTACAGACAGAGACTCGGCCAGCAACAGCTGCCCTATATCTAAATTCAATCTAGTACCATGAATGCTCAGGATCTACTCAAGAATGCAAACAATCCTTTCCACTAATATTTACAGGGTAAACTAAGATTATTGCTTGAGTATTAAATTTGACAGTAAAATAGTAATCAAGTTTTCAGATTAATTTAAATTAGCCAAGTGAAATAAGTGAATACACAAGAAAATTTAAGTGTACTGGACAAAAAACTGTTCCTAAAATATTAACTAAAATTTCTATTGTAGTTTATCTCTTCGTAATATTGCCTAACATCCAAAGAACCAAAAGCAGTCATATTTTTGTGCAAAAATTAAAGTTACCAAGACTGCATTATAAAATTTCCAAAAGCCCTAATAATAATAATAAATAAAAAAGGCAGGGTGGGGGGAGTGGGGTAATACCAAGTAAGGAAAAATATCCTGTAAGTAAATTACATCTAGAAAATTCTTACTCCAGAAAAGTAACTTCCATTTGTAAAGCCAACAGCAGGACACCCATGAAAAACACACATGGTGTCAAAATGAGCAGAAGGAAAATCATTTGGGCAAAAATAAAAAGAATCCCAAGGCTAATTTATAGAAAAGATCCCTTTATTACCTTTTGGTCGAGAATATGTTTGTATATTTTCAGAAAACAACTTCAAGACCATATGGATTCCTGCAACAAAGAAGAACTGACAGATCTGTTCCAACCATGAAGACAGTTCGGAGATGGAAGACATTGACGACACCTTGCCATGCTAGCACTCAGCAATGGTGCATCGCTGCAGACTACCCAGGACCACACCAGAGAGGGTGGAACCTGCATTGCCACCGTTTGTCCACCATCCAGATACCATTGCTGACATGTACACATAAGGAACTATTTGACATTGAAACTGGGACTCAGAACAGTTGAACATTGAAACTGAGACTCAAACATTTTTTGTTCTTATACATTTATTTCCAGTATGCAGATGCAAGATCTTTTTAAAGAAAAGAAACAGGGGGAAAAGATTGATATAGAGGCAAAGAAGCATTGAACAGACTGTCAAACTACAGGGGGAAGGCTGGGGAGGTTGGGGGGCAGGGGTTGTAAGAGATCAACCGAAGGACTTGTATGCATGCATATAAGCATAACCAATGGATACAAGACACTGGGGCGAGCGGGGGCAGGTGAGGATATGTGCTGGGAGGAAGGGGAGGCTGGGGGGAGGACAATGAGGGGAAAAAAGGAAAACATATGTACTACTGTTTGTAATACTTTAAAGAATAAAAAAAAAAAAAGGAAAAAAATGGGAAAAAAAGATACTGTCCTACAAAAGCTAAGGAGTAGCCTAAGACTATTGGTAATACTTTAAAGAAAAATAAATAAATAAATAAATAATAAGTAAGTAAATAAATTGGCTCTAAAAAAAAAAAAATCCCTCCACCCAGGTACACACCTAACAAATTACATCAGAATGTATGAGGGATTTAAACAGAGCCAGAAATATGTAGTTTTTAAATATCCCTAGGTGATAAAATTCACAGCATTACAGGCCTACCTCTAAAAAAGACTGGTTATTCTACCATTTGGTCAACTTGCATATTAGCCTTTTATTATCTAGAATTAGAGGCCCAGTGCATGAAACTCATGCACAGAGAGGGTGTGTCCCCTCAGCACAGCCTGCACCCTCTCCAAACTAGGACCTCTTGAGGGATGTCTGACTTCCTGTTTAAGCCCAGGCCTAAACGGACAGCTGGACATCTCTCTCACAGTCCAGGACTGCTGGATCCCAACTGCTCGCCTGCTGCCTGCCTGATTGCCCATAACCACTTCTGCCTGCCAGCCTGATCACCTCCTAACCACTCTCCTACCAGTCTGATCGATGCCTAACTGCTCCCCTGCCAGCTCAATTGCCCATTAGTGCCCTCCCCTGCCAGCCTGGTCCTCCTCAACTGCCCTCCCCTGCAGACCTGGTCCTCCCCAACTGCCCTTCCCGGCAGGCCTTGTCCCTCCCAACTGCCCTCACCTGCAGGGCTAGTTGCCCCTAACTGCCCGCCACCAGCCCGGTCACCCTTAACTGCTCTGCCCTGCAGGCCCGGTTCTCCCAAACTGCCCTTCCCTGCAGGCCTAGTTGCCCCTAACTGCCCTCCCCTGCAAGCCTGGTCATCCCAAATTGCTCTACCCTACAAGACTGGTCCTCCACAACTGCCCTCCCCTGCAGCCTTGGTTCCCCACAACTCTACACTCCTGCAGGCCTGGTCACCACAAACGCTCCAACTGCCAACCCCTGGTGGCCATCTTGTGTCCACACGGTAGTGGCATCTTTGACCACATGGGGACAGCCATCTTGTGTGTTGGAGTGATGGTCAATTTGCATATTACATCTTTATTATACAGGACTAGAGGCCCACTGCACAAAATTCATGCACAGGGGGTAGGGGGGTGTTCCTTAGCCCAGCCTGCACCCTCTCCAATCTGCGACACCTCGAGGGATGTCTGACTGCCTGTTTAGAAGTGATCCTGGTAGGGTCAAGCCTAAACAGGCAATCAGACATCCTTCTCACAGTCCAGGACTGCTAGCTCCAAACTGCTCGCTTGCCTGCCTCCCTGATTGCCCCTAACCCCTTCTGCCTGCCAGCCTGATCACCCCCTAACCGCTCCCCTGCCAGCCTAATTGATGGCTTACTGCTCCCCTGCCAGCCTGTTTGCCCCTAACTTCCCTCCTCTGCCAGCCTGGTCACCCCTAACTGCCCTTCCCTGAAGGTTTGATTGCCCCAACTGCCCTCCCTTGCAGGCCTGGAATCTCCCAACTGCCCTCCCCCGCTGACCATCTTGTGGTGGCCATCTTGTGTCCACATGGGGGCAGGATCTTTGACCAGATGGGTGCAACCTTGTTGTGTGTTGGAATAATGGTCAATCTGCATATTATTCTTTTATTAGACTAGGGGCCCATGCATGAAATTCGTGCCCTGGGGGGGGGGGGGCGGGGGAGGGTTCCTCTCAGCCCAGCCTGCCCCCTCACATACTGGGAGCCCTCAGGGGATGTCCTATTGATGGCTTAGGCCTGTTCACCCCAGGGAACAGGCCTAAGCCACAGTCTGGCCTCCTTTGTGGGAGGTGACCGGGCTGATCAGGGAAAGGCACCAGCCCCATCACCCCACTGCTGCAGCCACTGCCTGTCACCGCAGCCACCAAGGTGTTCTCATCAACCCAGACTCCAGTCCCTTAACCATGAAAAAATGACAACTTTCTCTAGGCATTTTCAAGATGTGTCTTTCATAGGATATGACATTTCTTATTTTCTTTTTTTATCCTCACCTGAGGATATGTTTCCATTGATTTTTAGAGAGTGTGGAAGAGAAAGGGAAAGACAGAGAGAAACATCAAAGTGAGAGGAACACTTTGATTGGTTACCTCCGGCATGAGCCCTGACCTGGGCCCTAGCCAGGGAGGAGCCTGCAACCTAGGTACATGCCCTTGATCAGAATATAACCCGGACCCTGCGGTTGGCAAACCTAGGCATTATCCGCTGAGCCAAACTGCCTAGGGAAAGGGTATGATATTTCTTAGCTCTCCAGCAGCAGACCTTTGTTTTTTTCTCCAGGAGTGTAGTGGAAGAACCCTAGATTACTTTATTGGATTCTTATACCCAAGTTACCTAGAATATTACCAGTGGCGTAGAGGGAGCTTAGCCAATGAATGGTCAGAAAAGGTGTTTCCTCTACAGTTCACATCTATCTCCTCTGATCTTCAGGGCCTAAAGCCTCTGGCTCTGGACGGGGGACTCCTAGTTAGTGGCAAATTGCCCCACTCCACCCTGGCCAAGGCCCCAAGCCTCTGGCCAAGGATCCAAGGCTCGGGTCTATGGCAGGGGATCCCCAGCACGCTTTATTGTTCTGCTCCGAGGATGGGGCCCTGGGCGGTTGAACCCCAGCACGGGCGGTCGCCCTGCTGCCTCTGTCTGAGGCTTGGGCCCTGGGCGGTTGACCTCCAGCGCGAGCCTTGCCACCTGCCATGCCGCCCCACTCTCCCACATGCCGCACCGCCCCGCCCTCCAGCGCGTCTCTCCGCCTGCCCCCTGCTGCTGTTTGGCTGGTAGCGTAGCGAAGGTACGGTAATTTGCATGTTTCTCTTTTATTAGAGAGGATAGGATAGAGACCTGGTGCATGGATGGGGGCTGGCAGGTTTGCCCTGAAGGGTGTCCTGGATCATGATGGGGGTTCCCTTGGGGTGTGGGGCAGCCTGGGCAAGGGGCCTGTGGTGGCCAGCCACATCCCCCCCCTCCCCCAGCGACCCAAGCGAAGGTCCTGGAATCTGGGATTAATTTATGTTCTACAATTGAAACTTTATAGCCTAGAGTGGAGCCAAGCCTTCTGCTCGCTCTGTGGCGACAGCCATTTCTGTTTGAAACTTTGTAGCCTAGAGTGGAGACCTAGGCACTTGGCTTCCTCCATCGCCCAGACAACCCTAGCCTCTGCTCTCTCCAGCTCTGCGGCTGCCGCCGTTTCTGTTGGGATTATGTATCTTCTATAATTGAAACTTTGTAGCATTGAAAATAGGCCTAGGCTGGCAAGGGCAGGCAGAAAGCTTGGCTTCCTCCATTGCTGAGGAAACCCAAGCCTCCTTCCTGCTCTTAGTGGCTGCAGCCATCTTGGTTGGGGTTTATTTGTATAATCTGCTCCTGATTGGCTGGTGGGCGTGGCTTGATAGGAGGTACATTCAATTTGCATATTACTTTAATTAGATAGGATCTTTATTATATAGAATAGTCAAGTTATGGAAACAACCCAAGTGCCCACAATGAACATTTGGATAAAAAAACCTAAGATGGATATATACACTGGAATATTTCCTGGCCATAAAAAGAATAAAATATTACTATTTACAACAGCATGAATGGATCTAGAGGGTATTATGCTCAGTGAAATAAGTCAGTGAAAGACACCATATAATTTCATTTATATGTGGAATCTAAAGAACATACAGAAACAGGCTCAAAAACACTGAGAACAGACTAATGATTGCCAGAGAGGAAGGGGTTTAGGGAACTGGGTGAAAAAGGTGAAGGGCCTGAGAAGTACAGATTGGTAGTTACAGCCATGGAGATGTAAATTTCAGCATAGGAAATATAGTCAATAATATTGTAATAACTACATATGGTGCCAGTTAGGTAGTGGAAATATCAGGGGGAACACTTTGTAAAGTATATGATTGTCTAACTACTATGCTGTATACCCGAAACTATACAAAATAATACTGCATGTAAGCTGTAGTGTAAAAAATTAGAAAATTTAGTAAAATAAATACCCCAAGGTGATATTAATGTGTAAAGTTTGGAACTATCATCTTAAACTCTTAATAATCATTCCATCATGTGTTATTGCTCTGAAAACCTGAGATGTATACTATTAAATCTGTAACCTGAATCACCTATATTTCAAGTCTGGCATGGTAGTTCAGTAGTCAGTAAAGCTGCCACTTGCACATTAATCTGGCTTCCTTATCTCCCATTTGCCAAATGTAAACTCATAAGGTAACAAAAAAATACTTTTTAGGAAAAGTGATCCCACAGAAATATTTCAGAATCTAATTTTTTAGCTATAAAAGTTAATACAGTACACATAGCTTATATTCCATCAATAACCCCAAAATAATCTGGGCCAGCCCCCTAAAATCAAGAACATTACTATTTCAACAAAAATACATACAGATATTTTCACTGTCTGGGATAAATACAAACTGTAAATAGCCTTATGTTAATTGAGGCCAGGTTTTGCCACTGATGAAACTGCAAAAAAGTTCTCTGGAGTTTCAGAGCTATTTTGGATTACAGAAATGAAGATAAGCAATTATGGATATATATGTATATTGGATACACACACACATATATGCATGGATCACAATGTGAGATCTCTCCAACTTCCTACAGAATATGACTAAATAGTCTGAAAGTCATGACAGAATACTTCTATAAATACACACATAAAAATGTTTTAGTGTGTGCTACTCGAGTAAGGAAAACATCTGATGAAGGAGAGATATTGTGCAATGTGTATTCGAGTAAGTTGGTAGTAAAAAACATATACTACTACTATTACTACTAAAAAGCCCACGCCACTGAGTGAACCTAGAAGAGAACTAATTTTTGTTGTTAGTGTTGAAAGTCAAGAAAAAGGAACATCTGCAGGAAAATAAAATTCTTACTTAAATCAAAAGGCATAATATTAAAATTGGAATTAATGGTGGACTAAAGCATGGCATGAATTGAGTTCACTATAAATACAATGTAGAAATAAAACTATGTAATTGTTTCAACATCAAATCTGTGTAAAACAACTTCAGAGAATTATTTCAGTGAAAATTAAAAATGTGTAGAAAAATGAGTTCTGCATGATTAATTTCTGTAGACTAGCAAAGAAAACATGTACCATAAATCACAACATTCTCAAGAGTGTCCCTAATTCATGCTTAAGTTTTACACACAGAGGCGCACATGCGCACAGACACACACACACACACACACGAAGGGCATGTGGTCCACATAAAATAATTTTGGGAATTTTGGATTGAAGTTTAGCAGTTTTTTTCTCCATTAGAATTTAAAAAAACCTATGCAATCTGTTGACACTTCTTTGTCCTCCAAATCCTTTTTCTTTAAGCATTTAATAGGACTAGCATTCCACAGAATATTAAACTGTTAGAGATAGCTCTTTAATTGGGGATTTTAGGTGATCTTCAAAAATGAGTGTCAAGAACCAACTTCTATCTCTTACCACTGATATTCTTCTTACCCTTAGTGTTTATTTAGTGCATCCTCCATGCAACGTAATCAAACCCTTAGAGATCACTAATTTTGGAATTAGTAGCATGGATTATCATATATACATGAGGAAGGAGTGTATCTGCATCATTTATACTAAACACTAAATCAAAACAAAACTTAAAATAATCAACATTTAAAAGTATAAGTAGAACATTTGTAGAAATATTGAAATGCTATATACCTCATCAAATTCTTCAGTCATTTTTCTGATGATTTCTGCATTCTGCATATTTCGAAACATCTCTATTCTTACAGTACCTGTGAAACAACAGATTTTACAGTTAATGTTTTTCTATTCCATGCTAAAATTAAATTTTATCTGATCATAGTTTAGAAATTTTTATATGCTTGGGTTTTTCTTTCCTCTATCAACCTGGTATCTATATGAAAAAAATATCTTAAGAAGATCAAAGTTCTTTAGACATTAAAAAAAAAAACACGGAATATTCTGTGAATTAGATAAGTGTAAGAAAAAATACTGAGAGGAGTATTGGGAAAGGAAAAAACAGAGACATAAAACCAATTTATATTATAGGGAGAGCCCTGAAAATTGACTTAGACATATGTTGGCGTTATCCAGACATATAGGTAGCTGCCTTAGTCTGAATACATCCATCTGTATAGTATTATCTCCTTTTATGGCCCTTTGTGATATTCTGTATCACCAGAATATTCTTCTGTAGATTAAAATGAAATGTCCCTTAATTCAGAAATACACTTCAATTAAAATATTTTCTCTGAACTTTTCATGAAAAGTTGCTCAGTGCCCTAGCTAGTTTGACTCAGTGGATAAAGTGCTGGCCTGTAGACTAGGGGGTCACAGGTTCGATTCTGGTCAAGGGCACGTACCTTGGTTGCAGGCTCCTGGCCCTGGTCAGGGGTATACAAAAGGCAACCAATCGATGTGTCTCTCTTACATGGGTGTTTCTCTCTGACTCTCCCTCTCCCTTTCACTCTCTCTAAAAATCAATGGAAAAAATATCCTTGGGTGAGGATTAAAAAAAAAAAAAAAAGTTTCTCAGTAACTTCTACATAAATATTAAAAAAAAATTTTAACCTCCTTTTCATCTTTCTTTGATATTACTTTTAGTTTCTTTATTTTTATCTCAAACATTATTATGTAAATATTACTTTTACAATTATAATGGCTGGTTTATACCAAAAACTTAGGTTAAAAATGAGGATAACTTAAAAATATTAAAATATGATTTAAAGTCAACCTTAAAGACAAAGAACCCTGGCTTAATAATTAAATAATGTTCAATTTCAACTGTATAAATGTAAAACATTCAAGTTAAAAACTCGACAGATTGAGAGAAGGCAATGTGGAAAAAAACCAAAAAAACAACTCAAAGACTCAGTAAGAAAATAATTACTTTATAAACCTCTGTCTGGCTCCTTACCAGTGATTACGAGCTCCAATTCAAATCACATTTAATAATGTGGGGATGTCTCTGAAATGTACTGTAACCTCTTACAGAAAACAGCATGGAACCAAATAGCCACTAAGTCATCAAGATATGGTCTTAATTCATAAACTATAATGGCACAATAAACTGAATCTGACTTAATTTTTACTGCTCTGTAAAATGAGAAAAGTCATATCTGCTCTCTTATAATCAAAACAATTTTAAAGCACATTTTAATTACATGATATACAGGGCAGGCCAAAAGTTAGTTTACCATTGTTTGTATGGAAAACAGTAAATAATAATACAAAGAATAAGCTCTGTGTTTCAGGTACTCATACTGTAAAACTACTTTTGCCCCATATTGTATCGCTCTCTCATTAATTTTTAGGATGCTGAATTATGTATCACTGACAGGTATTCCCTATAACCAGCTGTAGAGGTGAGAGAGTCTAAATTGAGAGGTTCGGGTGAATAAAAAAATATTTTTTAAGAGTTCCACCACAACATCCAATTTCCTAAACAAAATGAGAAACTTTTATATTGTGTTTTTTTAATGCCAAAAACTGTACTATAGATAGTATTCAACAATTTTGTTGATGCCCATGGCCTTTATTTTCAGACTATTTTTAAAAATTAAATAAACTGAAAACATATTAAATTACTGATTATAAATTATCTCAAGTAAAAGTTACTCTGTGCCAAACATTCTTAGACTCAAATTAAATAAAACTGTTCAACTGTACAGTTGACCTTGAACAACGTGGGGATTTGAGGCATCAAACCCTCATACAGTCAAACATCCATGTGTAACTTTTTACTCCCCCAAAATGGAACTTTAGGCATCCCTCAGTATCCATGCAGTATTGGCTCCAAGGACCATCCAATTCTCAAAAGAAGACCAAATATACTGTTTTCAATGGTCAATAGGTTGAATTTGTGAATATGGAAACTCTGGGATACAGAGAGCTTACTATGCATATTTTTCGGGAGGAAAATCCACCTAGAAGAAGACATGCACTTAATTTTAAACCTGTTTTTCAAGGGTCAACTATATTTAACATTGTTTGGGTCATGAACTATTTTGTCAATCTGAAATGGACTCCCAAAGATAAAAAGCATGTAATTTCAGGGGTTGTTTCAAAGTAATCCTGATAGGTAAAATTATATTCATAAGTACAAAACAAGAAGTGAAATTAGTTGTTCTTTGGAAGGTGAAAATATATATTGACTGGCATGTCATTACAAGGTTGTATATATTTGTCAAAAGTCATCAATCTGTACACTTAAAATGTGTGAATTTGATTAAAATGTGTAAAGTTAATAAAAAAAAACACAAGAAAAAGTTATTAACCAATGTCAACCTAATAAATTTAATGAAAAACCAACAAACAAAAAGACAAGAAATCTGCCAAATTCTTTAAGTTAAGGGAATAAAGAAGACCTTGTCAGAAAAGCCAAGTGGGAACCCACAAACTGTCTTATCCCATATATATGAACGGATTAGAGAATTGTTTCACCTTATCCTTATTTTCTTTTTTTGTTAAATATATTTTTACTAGATGCCTGGTGCATGGATTTCTGCACGGGTGGGGTCCCTTGGCCTGGCCTGTGGGGATTTGGGCTGAAACCAGCTCTCCAACATCCCCCGAGGGGTCCTGGATTGCGAGAGTCCGGTTCTCGGGAGACACATGCCAGAATCGGGCTTCCTCTTCTCTGGTTCCGGTGTGTTGCCTGAACTGCAGCTGCCAAGTCACTGCAGCTCGGCAGCTCCTGCATTGAGCATCTGCCCCCCTGGTGGTCAGTGCGCATCATAGCTACCAGACTGTTGGCTGGTCGAACAGTTGGCTTGTCGCTTAGGTTTTTATATACATATATAGATTGATTTCAGAGAGGAAGGGAGAGGGAGAGAGAGAGAAACGTCAATGATGAGCGAGAATCATTGATTGGCTGGTTCCCACATGATCTGGAATTGAGCCCACAACCCAGGCATATGCCTTGACCAGGAATTGAACCGTGACTTCCTGGTTCATAGGTCAATGCTCAACCACTGAGCCACTGTGGCCGGCTGCTCTCATCGTTTTCAATTCTATCCCTCCTCTAGTCTATGCCAGCTACAACAGAACTCTAGCTTTGTTTGTATCCTTTCAACTGGATACAGAAGCAGGTAGTAGAGAAAGCTGAAGGCAGACAGAACTTTACTTAGCAGCAAAATAATTTATCCAAATATAACAAAAGACCCTTTTAAGTTTATAGCTTTCATTGAAACCTTATAACATTCTGGCTCACTCAAAATTACTGAGCCTGGGTATGGCTCAAATATGCTGCCCAAGAGCACTTAGCAGAGAGTCAAATAATAGATGGATAACTGTTCCATATGTGAAATAACTTTGCCTTTAGATGGATTTTCTTTTAAAATGGATTATAGAGTCTTATCTTAATAAAAGCTAATCTGGTGATTGACTAGAGATAACCCAAGCAAAGAACAGGACAATTTTTTGGCAGTCTCATTTTTGTTTCTTTTTTACTTTATGTAATAGACAGCAAGCTGTAAACCAAAATAAAATGGAGAAAGACTAAAAAGAAATATGGATAAATTAGTAGAGAAAATCTGAGTTAGGAAAGGAGAAAAATGCTGAGGCTACTAAAATGAACAAGGATTCACTCAAGAAACATCTGAATACCAGAAATGTAGGACTTAACAGTTACCTCAGATTGCAATGACTATAATTAGGAGTCTTTCTCAAGATTTGAGGATAGGGAGTGGGGAAACGTAGACAAGACACTTTGGTGGCCTTTTGATGAGCATTTAAAGCTTAATAATATCTTGGGATATATGAGGTCTGTCTAGGTAAATTATCCAAAAATGGAAAAAATTACTTCGTAGGTTATAATAAAATGATACATGTTTGAGGAAAACCTGTAAATTTTTCAGAGTGCCTTATAAACAGAAATTACTATGATTGTATCTCCAGTGATGAGCCTATCTCTAGATGGCAGCCTGCATTTTGTAACGTTCCTTATGAAAAGCAGATACAGTAAACCACTTTTCTCCATGGGGAATATATTCCAAAACCCTCAGGAAATGCCTGAAACTGCAGCCAGTAGTGAACCGTATACGATACTATGCTTCTGCTATATATACATGCCTATGATAAAGATTAATTTATAAATTAGGCACAATAAAAAATTAAGAACTTATAATAAAATAAAACAATTATAAAAATATATCATAATCAAAATTACACAAATATGGTCTCCCAAAATATTTTATTGTACTGTATTCAAATTTTCACTTAAAGGAAGCATTTTATGGCTTCACTTTGGTGTATCCAAATTGCCAGCATCACTACTCTTGTACTTTGGGGCCATTATCAAGTAAAATAAGGGCTACTTAAAATTTTTTTAAATAATTATTCTGTAAAGTATTACAGATGTTCCCCCTTTATTCCCTACTAACCACCTCCATCCTACACATATCCCTGCCCCCAAGGCCTTCACCACACAAATAAGGGCTACTTGAACATGAGAACTGCGATACAGTTGATATGATAACCCAGGCGGCTATGAAGTAACCAACAGGCGGGTAGGGTATATGGCATAAATATACTGGGCAAAGGGATAATTCAAGTACTCGGTGAATGGAGCAGGATGGCACTAAAATCACAACACTACCCAGAATGCTGCACATTTTAAAACTTACCAATTGATTTCTAGAAGTTTTCATTTAATATTTTTGGACCTTTGGTAACTGAAATAGTAGAAAACAAAACTATGGATAAGTGGGGACTACCTGTATACTTCTGTCTCTATAAATACAACAGGCCAGTGAAACATCAAACTAAGTGCTCAAAAGAAATCACATTGGCACATAATATGTGAGTACGAATTAAACGTGTATCCTTTTAAGACTGCACAAGGTACACATCATACATACCAAGAACAGATAAATTTACTAAATATTACAATTTCAAATTTTGAGGTTAAGTGATGCTAGTATAGCAAGGGCCAAAAGCAAATATACTTATTGTCCTAGAATTATATAACCTGTTAGAGAATGGGAATTTTTGAGCACTATTAAGACCATGGACTTTGCCCCAGAAGGAGTTGTCCGTGCTGAGACCAAGCCAGGCCTTCAGATACAGCCTCATGGCCCCTTCCTAGCACGTAGGCCTTGCAAGATAGAATATTGTCAGCTTTCTGAAGAACAGGATGACCCTGTGAATAACATGATCGTCAATGGCATGATCCTGACGTAGCTTAAGAAAAACTGTTTTATCTTGGGTTGCTTGTTCTGCAAAAACAGGATATGGTTAATGTGCTTAAAAGTGGTCTTGCACAAAGGGTCAGGGCTGCTCTCCAGCCTTCCTGCATGGAGAATGGCAGAGCAGTCACTGGGTTGGCTAATAAAGGCTTTCCAAATTTTAATTTGGTCTGGGCTCCAGTGGTCGTTCATTCACATCTGCTCCACAACAAAACTTACAAATTATTTTTTCGAATCTTGAACAACTATTAAAATAACTTCACCATCAGTGCTAATACTGTTCACATAACACAAGAATCAGAGGAAAGAACAGAAGAAAATAAATCTATTTGGGCTCTATGAATAATATTAATATGATTAAAAACAAGTTGGGCTTTAAAATTACATATATATATTTCTATTGATTTCAGAGAGGAAGGGAGAGGAATATATATAAACATCAACGAGAGAGAATCATTGACTGGCTGCCTCCTGCATGCCTCCTATTGGGATGGGGGGTGGAGTTGGGGGTGGGTGGGAATTGAGCCTGCAACCCTGGCATGTGCCCTTGGCTGGAATCCAACCTGGAACCGAGTCTGCAGACCAGCGCTCTATCCGCTAAGCCAAACCAGCTAGGGCAGGCTGGGCTTCTTAGTCTGTGGCACATTGATTCTTAAGCATCTATAAATCTTTTGAAACTCTATGAAAATTAAGATTTGGGGAACTTTTATGGAGAAAGGCCCAAATATTTCAGAACATTATTAAAGGAATTTGAGAATGGAAAAAGGTTAAAGTTACATGTTACAAAAAAAACATTGGCCAAAGGCTTTTGATCTTAGGAAACTGAAAAGAGAAATAAAATGGTGACAGTAAAAAATAGTTGTAGAAAAGCTAAGACTCTGGAGCTAGGGAATGGAGAAAAGGGTAAATGCTTTCCCTTTCTAATAAATCAAGCCATGAGTGAAATGACATAATTTAAAATGAGTCAGGTTTCATCTTTAAAGTGTCAAAGATAAAAGCACAAGGAAAACTGCTCATGTTACAGCGATACATAAATTTCAGAGTGAAAATATACATATTTGACTCAAGTTACATAATATATGTAAGATAATTAAGACTTAAAAATTATTTAGGGTTATTTGGCAGTTTCCTATCAAACTACATAAAAATGACCAAGACCTATTTCTTTAATTGGTCCCAAATAATCTCAAGTATACTTTTATGAAGTCCTCTTACAATTTTTTTTAATGTACTAATAAGACTTTCTCAATTCATCTTTTATCTAGAATACCTCTTTTTCTATTTTCTCAAACTCTTAAGTAGGTAATTTAAAGGACAGGGGAAAACTGATTAGGGTTGGGCTTAATGAAAGAATCTTAAAATATTGTCCCTAAACTGAATCCTCCAGTAGTTTTAAAATATACTTTTCAAAAGAAGTTTGAGACTGACAGAAAAGTTATAAACAGAGTACAGAGGTTCTCATATACACACAATTAGTCTCTATTGTTAATATCTCACATTGGCATGGTACAATTATCACACCTAATGAGCCAATATAGATAACATTATTATTTGCCCCCAGTGCTATTAAGAAATAATTAACATACATGACTGTGTAAGTTTAAGGTGTACAGATGATAGTTTGAATTTCATATTATTGTAAGATGATTAAAATAGATTTAGTTAACATCCATAATCTCATACAGACACAATAAAAACAAACAAATTTCTCTTTGTGATGAGAACTCTTAGGAACCATTTTAACACAACCTTCCTTTTCATCATACAGCAGCACCCTATATAATAAAAGAGTAATATGCAAATTGACGATCATTCCAATACACAAGATGGCTCCCCCCATGTGGACACAAGATGGCCAGCAGGGGAGGGCAGTTGGGAGGGATCAGGCCTACAAGGGAGGGCAGTTGGGGGCAATCAAGTCTGCAGGGGAGGGCACTTAGGGGTGACCAGGCTGGCAGGGGAGGGCAGTTAGGGGCAATCGGGCGGCAGGGGAGCAATTAGGCATTAATCAGGCTGGCAGGGGAGTGGTTAGGGAGTGATCAGGCTGGCAGGCAGAAGCGGTGGGGCAATCAGGAAGGCAGGCAGGAAAGCAGTTGTGAGAGGGATAGTAGACTGCCCTTTAGGCCCAAATCTCAGGAGGATCAGGCCTAAACAGGCAGTCGGACATCCCTTAAGGTGTCCCAGGTTGGAGAGGATGCAGGCTGGGCTGAAGGACACACACTCCCAGGCACGAATTTCATGCATCAGGCCTCTAGTTAACTATAATTACCATGTTTTACATTACATCCCAAGTACTTATTTATGTTGTAAGTATAGTTTGTATGTTTTGACTGTCTTTCTCTAGTACCTCTTCCCTCCACTCCAGTATCATTATTAAAAGTTATACTTCATCCAGATTTTCTTGGTTTTTACCTAATGTCCTTTTTCTGTTCCAGGATTTTATCCAAGAATACTACAACAAGGGATAAGCTGCCATATCTCTTTAGGCCACTGTGACCACTTTTTCAGACTTCATGTTTTTTGATTACCATGATGGTTTTATTGGGCAGTGGTCACATATTTTATAGAATATCTTTCAATTTGGGTTCGTTTGGTATTTTCTCATGGTTAGATACAGTTTATATTTTTCTGTTCTGTTTTCTTTTTCTTTAATCCTCACCTGACGATATTTTTTCCATTACTTTTCAGAAAGAATGGAAGGGAGGGAGGGGGAGAGAGAAACATAAATATGAGAGAAACGCATCAACTGGTTGCTTCCTGCACATGCCCTGACCTGGGGCCGGGAAGCAAATCTGTAACCCAGATACACAGCCTTAACTGGGAGTTGAACCTGTGACCCTTCAGTGTGCAGATTGACACTATAACTACTGAGCACATCAGCCAGAGCCAGTTTAAGGGTTTTTGAGACAAAGATGAAAGAGATAAAGTGTTATTCTCAGCACATCAAAACAAGGCTACATGCTAACGACATGACTAAACACTATTAACTTAATCACGATCATCTAGCTGAGGTATCAGGTATTATTTTTCACATTTCTCCATTGTTACAAATTTCACTTTTTCCTTTTTTCAATAATGTACTCTTTGGAAAGAAGTTATGATGTACAGTCCACAGTTAAGGGCTAGGAAGTTATGCTTCATTTCCTTGAGCCTTATGTAGGTATTTACATAAATTATCTTGAATTCTACAGGAAATATTTGTCTATTCACACACATTTGTATCATTATTCAATCATTTATTTACATGAGAATAGCCCATGAATATTTTAATTTCTGGGTTATAATTAAAGTCTATGATATTTATGTTGTTGCTCAAATTTTTCCGGCTTTTGCCATTGAGGGCTCTTTAAGTTAACTCCTGTGTCTTTTTGACATACCTTCATGTTGTTTAGTTTTCCTAACACACTATTACGCACTGAAATGATCCAGTATCACAATGACCTTGTGAATTTCCTGTCCTAGTCCTAGAAGTTTAACATTTGTTAAAGCAGTCTTGATTCCTTTTATATTAGAATATAATTGGAAATCAAGATCTAGGTGCTAGGTGTGTTTATTGCTACTGGCTTTATGCTAGAAAACTGTCATTTCTAAAAAAAAAAAAAAAGAAAAAGAAAAAGAAAAGAAAAAGAAAAATGCCATTTATTTTAGGCACCCTAAGCAGAAATAACAACAACAAAAACAAAAATACAGGAGAACCAAGATGGCGGCATAGGTAAAACACCTATCTTGCCGTCATACACAGCAATTTTAAAACTACAACTTAACAAAAGAACAAACACCTTCCAGAATCACCGGAAAGCTGGCTGAGTGAAAATTCCACAAATAAAAGTGAAAATAAGACACTGTGACTCAGAGGAGCGGCTGAGGACAGCGTTGAAGATACGCACGGAGAGAGGTTTGGAGGAGCGCGCGTCAGTGGAGAGGGCGGGTGGCTGAAAACCGGCCAGTTTTCTCGAACTGGGAAGACAAAGACGTCCCACTGGACTGATTCTCCAGCTCTGGGCAAAGACCAGGGAACCCACTATCATACGGGGTAAAAACTGGACAGTGGGAGGGCCCGCTGAAGCTCGGGTGCTGCAGGGGTCTGCCGGCTTGTGGAGAAGGCGAGCTTGTACGGAGTGTGCATGAACTTGGGAACAGCGCAGCTGCTTGACTGCACAGAGAGAACTCGTGACTTTTTCTTTCATTCGGGAAACCGTCAGACTGCTTTGTTTAATGACCCTGGGTGAGACGTTGGGTGTGAACTCATTTGGGGAGAGTCTGAATTCCCTGGCAGGCGGGGGAGCTCGGCAGCGGCTCTCTCTCAGAGGTGCTGGTGGCCATTGCCCCCGGCACAGAATCCCTGGGGCCGCACAGGGCAGAGCTAACGCTGTCTGCTTGGCCCAGAGACTCCGTCCATCCAACCTGAGCACAGCTGAACTTCACAGACAATTGGCCATGAGGTCAACCCCTCCAAGCGCTAACAAGACTGTGCAACCCATATCCACCTCAGGTAACTGGGGAGGCTGAGCCACTGTCCCTTGTAGGACGTCTACCACACAAAGCTAATTGACCAACTCAGGGAAGCAGCCACCATACAGAGACATGGAAAGAAATCAGATGTGAAAGAAATAGAGGGAAAAGAACGACTGGACATGGAATTCAAAACCATGCTTATAGGGCTTCTCAAGAGGCTCCTAGAAAAGGTCGAGACCAATGAGGAAATAAGCAAGACCTACAAGGAAATGAACGAGACTCTCAAGGATATGAAAAAAGACCAACCAGAAATTAAGCATACACTGACTGAAATAAAAAAATATTACACAAAAACCTAAAAGAACTCTAGAGCACCCCAAGAACCAAGTTAAAGACTTGAAATACAAAGAGGTAAAATCCACTCAGCTGAAAAAGCAAGAAACCAAAAGAATCCAAAAAATTGAAGATAGTGTAAGGAGCCTGTGGGACAACCTCAAGCATACCAACATCCGAATTACAGGGGAGCCAGAAAAAGAGAGAGAGCAAGACAATGAAAACCTATTTGAAGAAATAGTGATCGAAAACTTCCCACACCTGGTGAGAGAAATTGACTTAGGAGTCCAAGAAGCGCACTGAACCCCAATATATATGAACCCTAAGAGGACCACACCAAGGCACATCATAATTAAAATGCCAAGAGCAAAAGACAAAGAGAGAATATTAAAAGCAGCAAGAGAAAAACAGTTAGTTACCTATAAGGGAGCACCCATACGATTGTCAGCGGATTTCTCAACAAAAATGATGCAGGCCAGACGGGAGTGGCAAGAAATATTCAAAGTGATGAATAGCAAGAATCTACAACCAAGGTTACTCTATCCAGCAAAGCTATCATTCAGAATTGAAAGTCAGATAAAGTGCTTCTCAGATAAGAAAAAGCTAAAGGAGTTCATTACCACCAAACCAATATTATATAAAATGCTGAAAGATATTCTTTAAGAAGAGGAAAAAGAAAAAGATAAAAGTGTAAATTAGGAACAACAAATACACATCTATCAACAAATGAATCTAAAAATCAAGTGAATTAATGAGTTGATGAACAGGATAAACTGGTGAATGTAACAGAATCACGGACATAGAGAGGGAATGGACTGACAATTCTTGGGGAGAAAAGGGGTGTGGGAAGTACAGCAAGAGACTGGACAAAAATCATGCAATTATGGGAGAGGACAGTGGAGGGGGGTGAGGGTGGAGGGTGGGATGGGTACCAGATGGAGGGGAGCTATAGGGGGGAGAAAAAGGGAACAATGTAATTAATAAACTGAGCAATAAAGATTAAAAAAAACAAACAAAACAAAAATATAAATACACACACACACACACACACACACACACACACACACACATCCTATCTGATAAAAGAGAAACATGCCAATTGACCGTACCTCCGATCAAGCCACGCCCACAGCCACGCTCGTCAGCCACTCAGGAGCAAATTATGCAAATAAACCCCAAGATGGCTGCAGCCACTGAGAGCAGGAGTGGCTCCTGCTTGGGTTTCCCTGGCAATGAAGGAAGCCAAGCTTTCTGCCTGCTGTTGCCAGCCTAGGCCTCCACTCAATGCTACAAAGTTTCAATTATAGAAGATATATCCCAACAGGTTTGGCAGCAGCCACAGAGCTTTAGAGAGCAGAGGGTAGGGTTGCCTGGGTGATGGAGTAAGCCTAGCTTCTGCAGCCCTAGCGCCTAGGCCTCCACTGTAGGTTACAACATTTTAATTATAGAAGGTAAATATCTCAACAGAAACGGCTGTCACCACAGACTGAACAGAAGGATAGGCTGCACTCCAGGCTACAAAGTTTCAATTGTAGAATATAAATTAATCGTAGATCCCAGGGCCTCGGCTTGGGTGGCTGAGGGGTGTGGCTGGCCTGCAAACCACAACAGGTACCTTGCTCAGGCTGCCCCATGCCCCAAGGGAACTGCCATCCTGATTCAGGGCACCCTTCAGGGCAAACCAGCTGGCTCCCACCCAGGCACCAGGACTCTATCCTATCTAATAAAAGAGTAATATGCAGATTGACCATCACTCCAACACACAGGAGGGCTGCCCAGATGTGGTCAAAGATCCTTCCCCCATTTGGACACATGATGGCCACTACAAGATGGTCAGCAGGGGAGGGCCATTGGGAGGGACCACACCTGCAAGCGAAGGCAGTTGTGGGCGATCAGGCCAGCAGGGGAGGGCAGCTGGGAGGGACCAAGCCTGCAAGAGAAGGCAGTTTGAGGAGATCAAAACTACAGGGGAGGGCAGTTAGGGGTGACCAGGCTGGCAGAGGAAGGAAGTTGGGGGCAAACAGGCTGGCAGGGGAGGAGTTAGACATCAATTAGGCTGGCAGGGGAGTCGCTAGGGAGTGATCAGGCTGGCAGGCAGAAGCGGTTAGGGACAATCAGGGAGCCAGCAGTCCTGGATTGTGAGAAGGATGTCCGACTGCCCATTTAGGCCTGATCCCTACCTACCAAGATCGAGCTTAAATGCGCAGTTGGACATCCCTTGAGGAGTCCCAGAATGGAGAGGTTGCAGGTGGGCTGAGGGACACCCTCCACACCCCCCCCCCCGTGCATGAATTTAATGCACCAGGCTTCTAGAGTATATCCTATCTAATAAAAGAGTAACATGCAAATCTGACCGTACCTTTGCTACACTATTAGCCAATCAGGAACAGGGTGCAGGGCCGAGGTGTGTGCGAGGTGAGGGGCGGCGCCAGTAGGCCAAGGTGGCTGCTAAGTCAATGGGGGTCCAATCGCAGCCTCAGAGCCAGCAGGGGGTCCGGACACACTCCACCGCCCTGAGGCCTGGCCTCGACAAACCTGCAATTGTGGCGGGGTTCCTGATGGCCACCCAGGACCCAGCAGGGGTTCTGGACCCGCGCCGCTGCCTCCAGGCCCAGCCACACCACATTAAAGCTTCTTTTATTAGTAGCATCTTAAATTAATGTGATATATTTATTACAATTGATGAGCCTTTATCAACACATTATTAACAATAGTAAAATCTGCAGTTTACATTAGGGTTCATTCTTTGTGTTGAACATCTTATGGTCTTGACAAACGTGCCATTAATGTAGTATCAGAAAGAACAGTTTCACTGCCCTAAAGATCACCTGTGGCCCACCTATTCATCCCTCCCTGCTCTGAACCCCTGGCAGCCAGAGGGTGATCAGGCTGGCAGGCAGAAGGGGTTAGGGGCAACGAGGAAGGCAGGCAGGCAAGTAGTTGAAAGCCAGCAGTCCTGAATTGTGAGAAGGATGTCCGACTGCACATTTAGGCCCAATCTTACCGGGATCGAGCCTAAATGGGCAATCAGACATCCCTGAGGGGTCACAAGATTGGAGAGGGTACAGGCTGGGCTGAGGGACATCCCCCCTCCTCCATGCACAAATTTCATGCACCAGGCCTCTAGTGTATATGTGTACATACTTACGACTATACAAACATATTTATAAATATTTCTATACTGGAGGCCCGGTGCATGAAATTAGTGCATGGGACAAGGTGTCCCTCAGCCTACCTGCACCATCTCCAATCTGGGACCCTCGAGGGGATGTCCGACTGCCCGTTTAGGCCCGGGAATCGAGCCTAAATGGGCAGTCGAAAGTCCTTCTTACAATCCAGGACTGCTGGCTCCCAACTGCTTGCCTGCCTGCCTTCCTGATTGCCCCTACCTGCTTCTGCCTGCCAGCCTGATCATCCCCTAGCCACTCCCCTGTCATCCTGATTGATGCCTAACTGCTCCCCTGGCAGCCCCTAACTGCCCTCCCCTGCCAGTCTGCTCACCCCTAACTGCTCTCCCCTGCAGGCCTAGCCCCCCAAATGCCCTTCCCTGCAGGCCTGGTTGCCCCCCAGTTCCCTCCTTTGTCAGCCTGGTCACCTGTAACTGCCCTCCCCTGCAGGTTTGATCACCCCCAACTGCCCTCATTTGCAGGCCTGTTCCATCCCAACTGCAGTCCCTTGCAGGCCTGATCGCCCACAACTGCCCTCCCTTGTAGGCCTAGTACCTCCCAACTGCCCGCCCCTGCTGACCAACTTGTGTCCACATTAGGGCAGGGTCTTTGATCACATGGAGGCAGCTATCTTGTGTGTTGGAGTGATGGTCAATCTGCATATTACACTTTTATTTTATAGGACAGAGGCCTGGTGCATGGGTGGGGGCCAGCTGGTTTGCCTTGAAGGGTGTCCCAATCAAGGTGGGAGTTCCCTTGGGGCATTGTGTAGCCTGGGCGAGGGGCCTATGGTGGTTTGCAGGCTGGCCATGCCCCTTTGGCAACACAAGCAGAGGCCCTGGTATCCAGGATTTATTTATCTTCGGCAATTGAAACTTTGTAGCCCAGAGTGGAGCCAAGCTTCCAGCTCACTACGAGGCGGCAGCCATTTCTGTTGGGATTTATTTATCTTCTATAATTGACATTTTGTAGCGGAGGGCAAGACAGGCCAGGGCTGCAGAAGCTTGGCTTCCTCCATCACCCGGGCAACCCTAGCCTCTGCTTTCTCCAGCTCTGTGTTTGCTGCCATTTTGTTGGGATTTATTTATCTTCTATAGTTGAAACTTTGTAGCTTTGATTGGAGGCCTGGGCTCGCCAGAGTGTGTGGAAAACTTGGCTTCCTTCATCGCTAGAAAAACCGAAGCCTCCCTTCTGGCTCTCTCTGTGGCTGCAGCCATCTTGGCTGGGGTTAATTTGCACATTCACTCCTGATTGGCTTGTGGGTGTGGCTTGCGGTATAGTGGAGTGATGGTCAATTTGCATATTAGTCTTTTATTAGATAGTATGTAGCCATTTGTGTCCATATTATGTTACAAGTTATACTAATGCCTTCAAACTACCTCATTAGAACATGAATTATTCTAGCATCCTCCCTTGCTTATGTATAATCTCCTACTGGTACAATAGTCAACAATCTAGCTCCCACCGTCAACCACCTATTTACTGAACTTTTCAACTCCAGTATACATGTATAGTGAGTTCAGAATTGGTAACCCATAATTCTATGGGAAACAACTTTGCCAAGTAGAATACAGTACTTGCGTTGTTTTGTTTGGCCTTTACTCTCACAATCACCACTCATTTCTTCGGTTAATTAGAAAAGCACCTATTCCTCAAACCCCTTCCAGGTGAGGTTATTTCATTCTAGTACAGTTACAGTTCATTTTTAATAGTCTGCATTTAGCCTGGGATGATCTCATAAGTGATTTGTAAAATAAAAATGTGTCTTCTTTGTGCTGTATAGTTAGTTCTATGGCTTTTGAGAAATGCACAGTTATCATACATCCAACATTACAGTGTCATACAGAATACTCTCATCACCCTAATGCCCTGTGATTCACTTATTTCAACCCTCCTTCCTCCAAACCCTAGCAAAAACAGATCTTTTTACCATCTCTACAGTTTTGCCTTTTTGAGAATGTCATGTAACTGAAATCATATAATATGTAGCCTTTTCAGACTGGTTTCTTTCCTTTTCATATAGCAACACCCATTTAAGATTTATCTATGCTTTTGTGTGGATTAAGAGCACATTTCTTCTGATCACCAAATGGTATTCCACTGTATCGTTATACCACAGTTTATCCATTTTAACTACTGAAGAATATCTTTGTTGCTTCCAGTTTAGGGCAAGTATAATATAATTACTATAAACAGTAACATGCAATTTTTTGTTGTGTATATAAGTTTCAAATTAGTTGAGTAAACACCTGAGCATGTAATTGCTGGATTTTATAGTAAGTTGTGTAAGAAACTGTCAGACTGTTTTCCAAAAATGGTTGTACTATTTTGCATTCCCATCAATACTGAAATTCCTGAAGCTTCACATCCGTTGCAGTAATTGGTATTGTCAGTGTTTTGGAATTTTAGCCATTCTAGTAGCCAAGTAGTGATACCATATTACTTTAATTTGTGTTGATCTAATGACAAATAACATTGGGCACCAATTCATATCGTATTTGCCATCTCTATCCTTTCTTTGGTGAGGTGTCTGTCTGTTCAGATTTTTTGCCCACTTTTTATCGGGTTACTTATTTTTTGAGTTTCTAAAAGTTCTTAGTCTATTTTGAATAAAAGTCCTTTATTACATATGTTTTGGAAATATTTTCTCCCAGGCTATCTTTTCATTTTCTTAAGCTTGTTTTACAGAGCACAAACTTTTAATTGTAATAAAGCCCAACTTGCCAATTTGTTCTTTTATGGATTGTGCTCTCACTTGTTTTATATAAAAACCTCATCAGTAAACACAAGGTCATGTGGACATTCTCCTACATTTTCTCTTAGAAGTTTATAGTTTTGCATTTTACACGATAAGTTAATTTTTCTGTAAAGAGGTAAGACCTGTGTTTAAGTTCCTTTTTCATGTGGGCATCCACTTGTTCAAGCATAATTTTAAAAAAAAGATCATTTCTCCATTTAATTGTCATTGAATCTTTATTTTTAAAAACCAATTGACTATATTTGTGTGGGGCCTGTAATATTTTTAAAGAATAATATATATAGCCGAAACCAGTTTGGCTCAGTGGATAGAGCGTTGGCCTGTGGACTGAAAGGTCCCAGGTTCGATTCTGGTCAAGGGCATGTACCTTGGCTGCAGGCACATCCCCAGCAGGGGGTGTGCAAGAGGCAGCTGGTCGATGTCTCTCTCTCATCGATGTTTCTGACTTTCTATCCCTCTCCCTTCCTCTCTGTGAAAAATCAATAAAATATATTTTAAAAAAAGAATAATATATATAACTCTTCAGAAAAAAAAATTAAGAAAAGGAGGATAAAATATTCCAAATTGGTTCATGTTCCGTTCTCTTATTTAAATAATTTTATTCTGTTCTCTGCATATCCCACAATTTTTCCTAAATGACAGATCTATCAGAATTATCTATGGTTTTTCACTTCACTCTACTTAAAATAGTACTGTATATGTGTATATTCATGAGTTCTTGGGGAAACATCAGATTAATAAGATATTAAGACTTATTAGTCCCAAGAAATTCACAGTCCATTAAAGTAGATATTGCCTTACAATAACATCCTATATAATAAAGAGCTAAAATGCTAATTAGACCACATGGCAAAACGACCTTCCAAACAAACAGTTGGCAGGGCTACGAGGCAGCCAGGGCTTCAAGAGCTGAGCCCCTTGTGCTAATTCGTGCATTGAGCCTCTAGTCCTATCCTATCGTATCTAATAAAAGAACAATATGCAAATTGACCATAACTCCACTACACCCACAGACCACACCCACCAACCAATAAGGAGCAATTATGCAAATTAACATCAACCAAGATAGTTTCGGCCACAGAGTAAGTAGGAGAAAGGCTTGGGTTTCCCCGGCGATGGAGGAAGCCAAGCTTTCCACACACCCTGGCGGGCCCAAGACTCCACTTAAGGCTACAAAGTTTCAATTATAGAAGATAAATCCCTTCCTCTCTCTCTGCCGCCACGGAGTGAGCAGGAGACTTGGCTCTGCTCTAGGCTACAAAGTTTCAATTTAGAAGATAAATAAATTCCAGATCCCAGGGCCTCCACTTGGGTAGCCTGGGAGGGGTGTGTGTGTATGTGTGTGTGTGTGTGGTGGTGGTGGCTGGCCTGTAAACCACCACAGGCCTGTCACCCAGGCTGTCCCATGCCCCAAGGGAATCCTCACCTTGATCTGCTACACCCTTCAGGGCAAACCAGCTGGCCTCACCCATGTACCCGGCCTCTATCTATCTAATCCTAACTAATGAAAGAATAATATGCAAATTCACCATACCTGTCATACCCACAAGCCACACCCACCAGCCAATCTGGAGTGAATATGCAAATAAACCCCAACCAAGATGGCTGCAGCCACTGAGAGCAGGAGGGAGGCTTGAGTTTCCCTGTCGATGGAGGGAGCCACGCTTTCCACACACCCTGGCCAGCCCAGGCCTTTGCTTAAGGCTACAAAGTTTCAGTTATAGAAGATACATAAATCCCAGCCACAGGGCTGGAGAGAGCAGAGGCTACAGTTGCCCCCGGCGATGGAGGAAGCCAAGCTTCTGCAGTCCTGTTCTGCCTCGGCCTCTGCTTAATGTTACAAAGTTTCAATAATAGAAGGTAAACAAATTCCAGATACCAGGGCCTCCGCTTGGGTCGCTGGGGGTTGTGGCCGGCCTGCGAATCACCACAGGCCCCTTGTCCAGGCTGCCCCACACCCCAAGGAAACCCCCACCCTGATCTGGGACACCCTTCAGGGCAAACCAGCTGGTCCCCATCCATGCAGCAGGGGCCTCTATCCTATCTAATAAAAAAATAATATGCAGATTGACCATTACTCCAATACACAAGACAGCTGCCCCCATGTGGTCAAAAATCCTGCCCCATGTGGACACAAGATGGCCAGCAAGGTGGGGGGGCAGTTGGGAGAGACCAGGCCTGCAAGTGAGGGCAGTTGGGGGCAATCAAGCCTACAGGGGAGGGCAGTTAGGGGTGACCAGGCCAGCAAAGAAGAGAAGTTGGGGGTGACCGGGCCTGCAAAGAGGGCAGTTGGGGAGGATCCAGGCCTGTAGGGATAGCAGTTGGAGGGAACCAAGCCTGCAGGGAAGGGTAGTTAGGGGTGACTTGGCCTGCAGGGGAAGGTTGTTGGAGGGGACCAGGCTTACAGGGGAGGTCAGTTGGGAGGGACCAGGCCTGCAATGGAGGGCAATGGGGGGCGATCAAGCCTGCAGGGGAGGGCAGTAAGGGGTTACCATGCCAGCAGAGGGAAGTTGGGGCAAACAGGCTGGCAGGGGAGCAATTAGGCATCTATTAGGCTGGCAGGGAGGGGTTAGGGCGAGATCAGGCTGGCAGGCAGAAGCAGTGAGGGGCAATCAGGAAGGCGAGCAGTTGGGAGCCAGCAGTCCTGGATTGTGAGAAGGATGTCCGACTGCCTGTTTAGGCCCACTCCCATCGCTTCAGGTCTAAATGGGCAGTCAGATATCCCTCGAGGGGCCCCAGATTGGAGAGGGTGCAGGCTAGGCTGAGGAACACCCTCCGCCCCCACACAAATTTCATGCACCCGGCCTCTAGTATTAATTATAAAGCTCAGTTCATAAATTCCTGAAATGAATTTCGGATTTCCTTCAAAATTTCAAAATATGTTTTGCTGTTGTTAATCCTCATCTAAGGATATTTTTAAAAAAATATATTTTATTGATTTTTCACAGAGAGAAAGGGAGAGGGATAGAAAGTCAGAAACATCGATGAGAGAGAAACATCAATCAGCTGCCTCTTGCACACCTCCAACTGGGGATGTGCCCGTAGCCAAGGTACATGCCCTTGACCGGAATCGAACCTGGGACCTTTCAGTCCGCAGGCCAACGCTCTATGCACTGAGCCAAACCAGTTCAGCCTCATCTAAGGATATTTTTCCACTGATTTTGAAGAGTGGAAGAGAGAGAAAAAGACAGAAACACATCGATTGGTTTCCTTCTGCATAAGCCTTGACTAGGCTGGAGCCAGGGAGGTGCCTGTAACGAAGGTATGTGCCCTTGCCCAGAATTGAATCCAGGTCCGAAGGCCAACTCTATCTACTGAGCTAAAACTGGCTAGGGCTTAAAATTTGTAAAAATATGTTACTTCATAGGAGCAAGCTAAACCAGAAAAAATGAAACATCCTTAAAAATTCTAACAATATTTATCAAAAAAATTAGCACATAATTCTACGATGAATTATGTATGACTAATGGGAGATTAAATAAATGGACATTGCTGGGCTGACAGGCTCAATGTATATAATTTATTCCAACATTCTGTACCTCGACATCCGGAGCACTGGATAAAAAAGTTGATTAAATCCAGAAGTGCGATGTCCCTGTCTTGTTTATATGATTCAATCCAGTCATCCACCACGGACTGTGAAGAAGAAAACATAAAAATGAAAACTTCAGAAAAAAATATTAGAGCAAATAAATTTTTTTTTAAAACTTTGTGGTTCTGTCTGTGCGTTTATTTAAACCAAGAAATAAGTACTTACCTGAAATTATTTCTCTGTAGCCAAATAAAAGTAGAGATTCCCTTATTTTAAAAAAACAAATTTTTACTGATTCAAAGAGGAAAGAAGAGGAAGATAGAGAGATAGAAACATCAATGATGAGAATCATTGATGGGCTGCCTCCTGTATGTCCCTTATGGGGGATTGAGCCTGCAACAAGGCATATGCCCTTGACCAGAATCGAACCCAGAACCCTTCAGTCCACAGTCCGACACTCTATCCACTGAGCCAAACCAGCTGGGGTGAGATTCCCTCACTTTTAATAAAACAATTGAAGTCACTGGTTTTCAAAAATTTGTTCAAAATCCCATGAATTCAACAGTTAGCAACTATAGATACTAATATTCAAAACACATTATAAAAATAACACAAAAACTAATTTTACTTATATATAAATATAAACTTTTTAGTATCAGAAAATCCAATCCACTACTACTAGCACATAAAAAGAGTATACGCTATATATAACAAAATGCATTTTTCTTCAAGAATGTAAGGATGGCTTAATTTTAGACAATCAAATAATTCAATTTATAAAAAATTAGTAAAATATTGGTAAAGACAATTTTCCTCTCCTAAAGTTGTTTTGAAGAAAAAAAACACACACAAGCAAAACTATTTAATCTGTACTAAACAGGCTCGAAAGATGAATAATTTAAAAAACCAAGATAGTTGACAAAGAATAAGTGTACAAAATAACTTTTTAATACTTGCAATATGTGAAAAACATGATAGCCTGTTCATAACTAAAAATATCTAAGAATACATTTTTAAAAGGTATATGTACTAATAAAGAAAATTATAAAAACTTATCTATACATGTATCATACACTAAGTCTGAATCTAAAAAAAGCTTAGTACTATATCAATACAGTTTCTCCAAGTTGTTAGGCAAATTTAATGTGATTGCACTTAGCATATTAGTAGGTAAAAATTGGTTGGGGATTTTTCTTGGATGAAAGAAAATGTATAAAAGTAAATTTTAAATCAAACAAAATTTTTGTTTTTGTACTGAGATATACATTATCCTATATACTAAACAGCTAATATGCAAATGGTCATCACACCCTTGCGCCCTCGCACCTTGGTGCTGGGGCCAGGGGACCGGAAGCCAGGCTGGGGGACCTGAGGCCACACTCCCCTCCTGGCAGGGCTTGACAGGGGACCCGAGGCTGCACCCCCCACACAACTTGCAGGGCTTGACAGAGGTGGGGCTGGCCAAGTCTGGGTCTCACACAATTTCAAGATGCGTGTGGGTAGGCAGAGACTTGACTCTGGGTCCTGTGGTGCGCCCCAGACTCTGACAGGAGGAAGGTTTTCATATACATTTTACTAATTTTCTTTCATCTCTGACACTTCTATTATAGAGAAAGGGCAAATAGCAATATTAAAATATTCCCTCTAATGAATTCCCTTTTAACATGCACAAATTTCCTGTACCTGGCCACTAATACACAATAAGATGCATAAATCTTGTTATACCTAGGTGAAATTGGATAAATTCTACTTGTACCTATGTAAGTATAACAAAGATGAAAGTTTAAAACATTTCTAGAACCAAAACAATTCTCACAAGTTTCCTTTTAGTCAGTAACTATCCCCAGCTTATATGGTTTAATTATTTTTCTTTAACATTTGACATGTTTTTAAAATTCAAATAAACGGTATCATCTTTTGTTTGATTTCTTTCAATCAAAGAGAGATTCAGCCATATTACTATGTTTATCAGTAATTCCTTTTTTGCATTGCTGGGTAGTATCCACTGGTATTAATGTATCACAATTTATAACAGTTTTATTATTCATGTGTGCTGTTTACATTTTAGGCTACCACAAAATTGTTATAAATATAACTGTACACATCTTTTGATAAACATACACATTTTTCTGTTGTATATATACCAAATAGCAGACTTGTTAATTGAGAAAATATGTACATTGAGGGTTGGGAGATAATGCCAAATAATTTTCCAAAACAGGTACATTAAATTGTACTTCCACCTACAATGTATAATATCTTAGCAATGAATGAGATTGAGTAACTCACCAATACTAGGTATTGCCAGTCCTTTTAATATAACCCATTCAGGTTGAAAATACACCTTGCTTAATTTATTATAGTCTACTGAGGAGCAACCACATTCCCCTTTTTTATGTCAAAGAGAACTTTTTGTTAACTGCTGCTATACATAACACTGTTTCTCTGTCTCATCACATTAGTGTTCGGAAGGTACTATTTTAAAAGTAAGCAGAAAATTAGGAAGAATATTATGGTTGTGGGAGAGGGTAAAAGGAAAAAGAATGGCATGGTGTCTGTTCAATATTCAGCTCTACTGAATAATGTGTCAAAGCACATGGGCTGTGGTATTAAGTACTAAGAATGGAAAGAGCAAGTCAGGAGGAACTGAGACATGGCACCCAAGGAAAAATGCTTTGTGACACAGGTAACAAAGAGTGGCACAAAAATAAGGAGAAAGTCATTTCCCCACTTCTACCTGAGGCCTAGCAATTATGAAAGCACAGTGAAGATGGTAACCAATTTTCTTTAGTTCCCAAAGTGATAATATCAATTTCTAATCTCACTAGTTATTTATGAAAAGCCCAAAACAGGCTGAATAAGACTAGTGAGCAAGAGCTTGCATTAGAAATACAAAAACTGCATACAAATATATTGAAAACAAAACAGAATAATATAGGACTAGAAAAACAATATAAAAGAATAGAAATCAATCCATGTAAGCATAGAACTTAAGCTATGACAAAGGAAAATTTTCAATTTTAGAGGAATAGGGTGAATTAATAAATGATAACTGATGTAATTGATTATTCATTTGGAAGTAAACACCCTAAACTTTTAAAAAGCTATCAGAGAGGTGTGGAAGCAAAGGATTCTAAAGAACTTAAACTCCAGTGAGACAAACCATTCTTGGACTGGCAGAAACTGGTGTTTGTTAGAGGCACTGCCAACTATGGGCATAGGTGGATGGATGATTATATATAAGGGCTTTAAGCAGGAGGCAGGATACCTAAGTCATATCAAAATCAACTTGCTGGGAATTTCAAATCAAAAGGGAGAGAATTTTAAAACAGCCAATTAAAAAAAAAACCTACAGGGAACCAAAGGATTAAAAAAAATGGCACACTTCTCATCAAAAACAATGAAAGTCAGGGGATAACTGAATGACATATTTAAAATACTCAAAGAGAAAAGAGCTGCCCATCAGTAGGAGGAAAAACTCAGCTTCCTGTTGCCCCACAAAGACGAAAGGTTGGCTATCTATCCACAAAGAAAACAGTTCTGGGAGACTTCTAGAGTCCACTAAGGAAAATTTTACCAACAACAAAACTGAGAATAATCACACAAGAAAAAGAGGAAGACACTGTTTTTTAACCGGCATCATCCCCCAAACTGATACTGTTCAGTGCTAAGAAACTTCCCAGCAAGAAGAGTTCCTCTAAACAGAAAAGAGTGGGGTGAGTGATCAGCTTCTTCAGCCTCACAGGACACACACACAGGTCCCACTTTGGTTTCACCCCACCCAGACCAGCAAAGCTAAAATGTGATAAGCGGGCTAGGAACAGGAATAAAAGCAGAGGTTATTATTAGCAGACAAACAGCAGGTGTGATCATGGTTCAGAGACCAGCTCTGCACTAACTCAGCAGATTTTGCCACTGATGAAGCCAAAGGACCAATGAAGCCTTGTCTACTTTCCTCCCAGAGGTATTTGCACTCACAAATGCCAGCTACTGGAGTCCTTCCTGTTCCTTTCTTTTGTCACTGCAGGACAGCACCCTCAGCCATCCATGAACTCTACTGCTGCAAAAGTATAATAATCCAGTTTCCTCAGCCTGTCACCACCCACCCCACCACATGGGAGCCATGGCTCAAAGCCAACTTGGGATTCTGCAGCTTCACAATTGCAAGATACCAGCCTAGTGCCCATCCCCAACACCACCACTGTGCCGATGCTCAGGAGCAACCCCTCTCTAGCTTTGCACCATTAACCTGATACCAATCATTGGCCCACACTGCAGTGCAAATGCAGGGGGGTGAGGAGGTATGCAAACACCAATGATAGCCAAGGTATTCTGTCATTGTTTGTAGGCCCAAATCAGGCTCTGTCTTCTGTAGCTAGCCAGCAACACCATGCCTACTACCTATAACTACCCCTGCCAAGCTGTATACCTGCACACCATAACCTGTCATCGGTCTCCACTGGGGAGAGAGACCTGGCAACCATAGGAGAGGATGCTGCTAGTCAGGGCCTCTATAGCTGCCAGTGAAACCAGTTAGTCCCAGTCCTTGCTACCTGCATTGGCCCTCATCACTATAAGTGTGTATGCAACTGGCCTCTGCCACTATGTAAATGTCTGCAGCTGACTACCACAGCTGAGTGTTTGCACACCACCGGCTCCAACCACCATCACTGACTGACTTCATCCCTACCTCCTGGATCGGAAGGTGCTGCCTAACACATCAACAGCCCTTGCAGCATTTGCAGATTGTTGCTTACACTGCTCGCTAACAAACACACAGTCAATGCTGTGGACCCAAATGGCACGAGCCCCTATTCTCTGCCAGACCCAGTGCTGCCACATGCCCCTGCATTTAGTACTCTGCACCACTAGACTCAAGTCACAGCACAGTCCAGTGTGCCCTTACCAGGGGTGAAAGAATTACCTTACTGGAAATCAGGCTATAAAGTCTGGAAGAGGTATTGCTTCTTCAAATGTGCAGACAAAAAAGCAGGACACAGTGATTAGAAGAATCAGAGAGATATTTCTCCACCAAAGGAATATAGTACATCTCCAGTAACTAGGTCAAAGAAAAAAATCCAGAAATTCCCTGAATAAGAATTCAAAACTGTTCTACAGATGGTCAGAGAGCTATAAAAGAACACAGATAAATAATTAAAATGATATAAAAAATACAAGAACAACTGAGAAGTTCAATAAGCAATAGAAAACATAAAGAACTAAACAAATTTTGGAGCTGAAGAATATATGACTGTAATGAAGAATTCAATCGAGTTTCAACAGCTGACTTGAAGAAACTGAAAGTAGAATCACTGAACTAGAATACAGGTCTGCTGAAATTATCCAGAGGAGCAAAAAGAAAAAGGAATCAAGAAAGCCTACAGAAATTATGACATATCATCATAAAAAAGTAATAACATATACTTCACTGGAGTCCCAGGAGGACAGAGGAAAAGGTATAGAAAAAGGTAAAGAAATAATAGCAAAGAACTTCCCAAACCTGGAGAAAGATTTCGATATCCAACATTAAGCACCAAATAGGTCACCTCAAATCTTCAATTAAAAACATACTTCCTGCCCTAGCTGGTTTGGCTCAGTGAATAGAGCATCAGTCTGGGGATTGAAGGGTCCCAGGTTCGATTCTGGTCAAGGGCACATGCCCAGATTGGAGGCATGCAAGAGGCAGCTAATCAATGATTCTCTTTAATCATTGATGTATCTCTCCCTTCCTCTCTAAAATCAATTTAAAAAATCACAAAAACTCCCTGATGTCCTGGCCAGTGTTACTCAGTGGTTGGAGTGCTGCCCCATGCACCAAAAGGTCGTGGGTTCAATTCCAGTCAAGGACACGAACCTGCATTTGGGGCTTGTCCAGGAGGCAACTAATAGATGTGTCTCTCACATTGGTGTTTCTATTTTTTCCTCCACCACCCCCCTCTCATTTTCTATAAAAATCAATAGAAAAAATATCCTTCCATGACGATTAATAAAACAAACAAACATTATTCTTCAAGATACATAAGAATAAAACTCTTCGAACCAAAACTAAAGAGAGAATTTTATTTTTTATTTTTATTTTTTCCCAGTTTATTTCTTTTATTTTTTAACATATATTTTTTATTGTTTAAAGTATTACAAATAGTAGTACATATGTTTCCTTCCCCCCCCCCCCTTTGACCTCCCCCCAGCCTTCCTCATCCCTCTAAAGAGAGAATTTTAAAGCAAGAGAAAAAATACTTCTCTCCAAAGGAAATCCCAATAAGGTTATCATTGTATTTCTCACCAGAGACCTTATAAGCCAGGAGAATGGGATGATATATAAGCATATAGTCAGATTCTGAACCCCTAATATAGTAAGTGATATGGTGCTCTGTTAACTACCTAATTCTAGTATAAATGTTGAAGAAAAAACATTAAAAATACCTTGTTAATGGATACACAATATAAAAAACGACTGAAGGGAAAACTGAGGTGAGAAAATCAAGATGGCAGCATAGTTGCTGCACCTCACAACATCAAAATCACAACTACCATATTTTCTGGTGTATAAGATGACTTTTTAACCCAGGAAAATCTCCTCAAGAGTCGGGGTTGTCTTATACGCCAGGTGTAAAAATACCGTAGCTTGCAATTATGATGGGCGTTGCTAATTCGCCAGAGACTTGCCCAGCACTTGCTCTCTCTCTATTGTTTGTTATCTTCCTCCTATCATCATCAGTTCCGTCATCTTATACACGGGAAAATACAGTAAAAGGCAGAATAACTACCACCCAGAACCACGGGAAAGCTGGCTGAGTGGACATTCCATAACTAGAGAGGTGAAGAAAGTGCACTGAGACTGGTAAGAGGTGCAGAGGCGCAGAAAGTGCTGGCACCTGGATGTGCTACTCTTTTAATCAGGAGGGAGATAACAAGCTCCCGCTTGCTCTGAACTATAGTTCTGGGGGAGACTCTGGGGGACTCAGACATATACGGGGGAAAACTGGATTGTCTGACATCAGGACAGGAACGCGAGGATGGCTTTCTCTCTGAGGTGCTTCGAAGTGATCGTTGTTCCTGCGCAGAGGCTTGGGACACGGAGACACGAGGGCCTCTCCGGTTCAGGGCTGACTTGGCAGCCATTGCTGTTTGCTCTGCCCTGGTGATTCCCAAAGACCCCTCCCCACCCAATTTACCCAAGCTGTGTGCATTGGCTTTTGCATATGAATGGCCTGTCCTTTCTTCTGCCTAAAACTATAAATGGCCTGTCCTTTCTCTGCCTAAAACCTGTCAAACTGCAGCTGGGTCTGAGAGCCCCAGAGCTTCCAAAAGAAGGCCCAAGGCCTGGCAGCAGCAGCCTGCCTTGCTTCACAGCTGGGCCTTATCTAGGCACTTACAAATCTCATACAAAGAGACATCTGCAGATGTCTCTGAAGCTCCTGCTGGGTGGCCCCAGACAGAGGCTGACCTTGTACCTCCTTGGAGATCCAAGAGCCAGTGTACCCAGTGGTTAGAGAGAGACCATACAGGATTACAACTCTTCACATCCATAAGAAACACACTCAAGGGGCAGACTCAGTGGGCACCAAAGCCCCACTGAAAGAAGTCCTGCCCCATAAGGGGTTCTCCTGCACAACAGATTTTCCAGTGTAGACACAGATCATCATCACAGCCAATGGTTGGAGGTCAATTCCTCCTAGTGATACCAACAGCAATCAAGGCTTAACTACAACAATATTGTCCAAATAGTCCATAAAGGGGTGCATCAGGGGCATCCACCTCAGGTGACTGGGGAGGCTGAGCCACTGAGCCCTATAGGACACCTACCACACAAGGCCACTCTATCAACTCAAGGAGACTTAGCAGCTACCCAGTACATAGAAACAAATACATGGAAACAGCCAAATTTTGGAGACAAAGAAACAAGTCACAAGTCACATTGAAAGAAATGATTGAAAGCAAAATACTGGAAACAGAGTTCAAAACCATGGTGATAAGGTTACTCAAGAATCTTCTAGAAACATCTGAGAAATTTAGTGAGACCCTCAAGAATATGAAAAAGGACCAATCAGAAATTAAGCATACACTGACTGAAATAAAGAATAATATACAGAGATTCAACAGCAGACTAGAGGATCCCAAGAATCAAGTCAAAGATTTGAAATATGAAGAAACAAAAAACACCCAACTGGAAAAGCAAAAAGCAAAAAGAATCCAAAAATATGAAGATAGTATAAGAAGCCTCAGGGACAATTTCAAGCACACCAACAACCGAATTATGGGGGTACCAGAAAAAGAGAGAGAGAAAGATACTGAAAATCTATTTGAAGAAATAATGATTGAAAACTTCCCCTACTTGGTAAAAGAAACAGACTTAAAAGTCCAGGAAGCGCACAGAACCCCAAACAAGAAGAATCCAAAGAGGACCACACCAAGACATATCATAATTAAAATGCCAAGGGCAAAAGACAAAGAGAGAATCTTAAAAGAGCAAGAGAAAAACAGTTATTTACAAGGGAGGGAATAACCATATGAGTATCAGTGGAGTAGGTTGGGAACCGGTGAAGGGGAGCTATCGGGGGGAAAAAGAAGAACATCTGTAATAATCTGAACAATAAAGATTAAAAACAAACAAAAATGACTGAAAAACATAAAAGGAAGGGGAAATAAAAGGGTTGTTTTTGTATGTAATCAAAGTTGAACTGTTATTAGCATAAAACAAACTATTATATGTGATAAGATGTTTTATGAACCTGACCAGTTTGGCTAAGTGGATAGAGCATCGGTCTCAGACTGAGGGGTCCCAGATTCGATTCCGGCCAAGGGCAAATGCCTGGGTTGCGGGCTTGGTCCCCAGCAGGGGGCGTGCAGGATCCAGCCAATCAATGATTCTCTCTTATGATTGATGTTTTCATCTCTCTCTTCCTCTCCCTCTCTGAAATCAATAAAGAAATATATATATATTTTAAAAGGTGTTTTATGTAAATCTCATGGGAACTACAGAGCAAAATTGTTTTGTTTCTTGGGTTTTTTTTAATTCAACTTCTACTCCACCATCTGGATGGAAGCCCAGAGTACTCTAAGACAGAGGTTGCCAACCAGTGGTCCACAGACCACTGGTGGTTTGTGAGGTCCGAAAGTTTAGTGATTGCTGCTCTAAGAGATAAACAGAAAAGACAAACAGAAGGGAATAAAAGTATATCATTATGGAGAAACATCAATTTGCATAGGAAAGCAGTAAGAAAGAAAGAGGGGGAAAAAGAACTTCAAAACAACCAGAAAACAATCAAATAGCCTGAGAAAGTCCTTGCCTATCAATAATCTAAATGCACAGAATTCTTTAATCAAAAGCATAAAGTGGATGGATGGAAGGATAAAAAACAAGACCCAAATACATATTAGCTACAAAAGTCTTACTTACTTCAGCATCAAGAACACATATAGGCTCAAAATGAAGAGATGGCAAAAAATATTCCATGAAAGTAGAAAGGAGAGACAGCTATACATATATTAGACAAAACAGACTTTAAGCCAGAAACACAAGAGACAAAGATTATCCTATACTAGTCCTATACTAGTATAATAAAAGCCTAATATGCAAATCCACCAAACTGCAGAATGACACACTATGATGCGCACTGCATACCAGGAGGCAGATGCTCAACACAGGAGCTGCCCCCAGGTGGTCAGTGCATTCCCACAGGAAGAGTGCCGTTCAGCAGAAAGTTGGACTCACTGCTGGCGAGCATAGCGTTGGTGGCAGGAGCCTCTCCCGCCTCTATGGCAATGCTAAGGATGTCTGACTACTGGCTTAGGCCCACTCCCCACGGGAAGCGGGAGTTGGGCATCCCCTGAGGTCTCCAGGACTGTGAGAGGGCGCAGGTTGGGCTGAGGGACCCCTCCAACTGCATGAATTTGTGCACTGGGCCTCTAGTCTGTACATAATGACCAGGGGGTGAAATGGTCAAGAAGCTATAACAATCATAAATATATACACACCAAACATCAGAGCACCTAAATATATTAAGCAAATACTAATAGTTGGGATAAACAGACCTCAATACATTAGGGAATTTCAATACCCCATTTTCAAAAATAGATAATCCTCCTAATAAAGAGGTAATATGCAAAATGACCCTCACACAATCACAAGATGGCTGCTTATGACCAGGCTGGCAGGGAGATTAGTGAGGGATGAGCAAATGACTGAACAGCTGGCTGCGTGGGGTGACCAGGCTGGCAGGGGGATTAATGAGGGACTACCAAACAACTGAACAAGCAGGCTGTGGGGCAACTAGGCTGGCAGGCAGGTGAGCGATTAGGAGCCAGTGGTCCACGATTGTGAGAGGGATGTCTGACTGCTGGTTGAGGCCAAATCCCCAGGATTGAGTCTAAACCGGCAGTCGGATATCCTCCAAGGGGTCCCAGATTGGAGAAGGTGCAGGCTGGGCTGAGGGTAGTATAGAAATAAAATGAAGAAAACATTGGGTTTGAACCATACATACTTCAGAACAAATGGAACAGACAAATGCTGAGCATTCCATCCAACAGATGCAGAAGACACATGAAAAATTCTTCAGGACTAATCAGACATTTAATAAAACAAGTTCTAGCAAATTTAAAGCTGATATTATATTAAGTAACTTTTCTGACTAGAATGGTAGAAACTAGAAATCAGTAACACAGAAAATTGAAAAATCACAAAATGTGGAGATTAAACAAAATGCTACTGAACCACCAATGAGTTAAAGAATAAAACAGATAATCAAGAAATGCTGTGAAACTAACAAAAATGGAAGCATAACATATTAAAACCAACTAAATACTGCAAAATCATTTCTAAGAAGACTACAGCAATAAATCCCTATATTAAGGAACAAAAAGATCTCAAATAATCAACCTCATTATACACCTCAGAGCGCTAGAAAAAGAAGAACTAAGCCAAACATAGCAGAAGAGAGGAAACAATAAAGATCAGAGGAGAAATAAACGGAAAAGATCAATGAAATTAAGAACTGGATTTTTGAAAAGAAACAAAATTGCCCAATATTTAGCTAAACTTACTCAGAAAAAAAGAGGACTCAACTAAAATCAGAACTAAAAGGATATTATAAACTGATACCACAGAATACAAAGGATCATAAGAAGCTAGTATGAACAATTACATGCCAACAAACTAAAAAACCTAGAAGAAATGGATGAATTCGTAGCAACATACAACTATGACTGGATCATGAAGAAATATAAAATCTTAACAGACTAATTACTTCTATAAAGATTAAATCAGTAATCAAAAACCTCCCAAAATAGAAAATGCCAGAACCAGATGGTTTCACTGGTGAATACTATCAAATATTGAAAGAAGAGTCCTTGCCAATCCTTTTCAAACCAATCTCTTCCAAAAAAATGAAAGAGGAAGAAACCCTTTTCAAATTCATTTTATAAGGCCAGCATTATATACATAACAAAATCAGATGATACTGAATGGAAAGTTTAGATGTAAAAATTCTCAGCAAAATATTAGCAAGCCAAATTCAACAGCACATTAAAAGAAGCATTCACCATAATCAAGTGGGATTTGTTCCTGGGATGCAAAGCTGATTCAACATATGTAAAATGATATACCACATTAACACAAGGAAACATAAAAATCCTACGATTTTCTCAGTAGGTGCAAAAGAGCTTTTTTTTTTTTTTTTTTTGACAAATGCAACATGGTAAAAAACGAACAAACTGAGTACAGAAGAAATATACCCAACTTTAATAAAAACCATACATAACAAACCCACAGCCAACATTATACTCAGTGATACACTAGTAAGATTGAAAACTTTTTCTCTAAGATCAAAGGATAAGAGTAGGGTTCACACTTTCACCACTTCTGTTCAACAGATTACTGGAAATCTTAGCCACAGCAATCAGACAAGAAAAAAAAAAAAAAAGACATCCTAATAGGAAAGGAAGAAGTACAATAATCTCTGTATACAGATGATATAATCTTATATATAGGAAATCTAAAAAACTAATCAACAGATTTAATAAAGTTACAGGATACAAAATCAAACACACAGAAAACAGTTGTTTTCTATATTAAATTAGATGGTGTTTCTATACTGAATTTAATAAATTAACATTTAATATAAAAATAATCTGAATAAAAAATGAGCCTGGCTCATGTAACTCAATGGTTGAAGCCTTGACCCCTGAATCAGGAAGTCTCTGGTTCCCCTCTTAGGGCACATGCCTGAGTTTTAGGCCTGATCCCCAGTAGGGGGGTGCAGGAGGCAGCCAATTGATGATTCTCTGTCATCATAGATTTTCTATCTTTCTCCCTCTCCCTTCCTCTCTCTAAAATCAATAAAAACTTATTTTTTACAAAAGAGCAGAGAAACGGGAATAGATAGGTTCTGCAGAAGACATACAAATGACCAAGAAGTACATGAAAAGATGAGCAACATCATACTAATCACCAAGGAGATACAAATCAAACCCATAATGAGATATCACTCACACCTGTTAAAATGACTATTATCCAAAAGAAGCGAAATAATAAGTATTGGTGAGGGTGTGAAGAAAAGGGAACTCTGGTAAACTGTTGGTGGGAATGCCAACTGTTAAAGCCACCTTGGAAAAGAGTATGGAGGCTCCTCAAAATACTTTGTAAGTGTAACATAATTTAGAAGGGAAATTTATTTTGCATATTTCAACATCACTTGAATTGTAGTCAGAGAATAAGGTAAAGTATTCCTTGATAAATTATTTCAAGAATTTCTTTTTATCCTCAATATTCTGAAGTTACACTGCACTATTAATAGCTATGTCATTATTTTCATTTATCTTGTTCATAGCAGCACAATTTACAAAAGCTAAGATCTGGAAACATCCTAAGTGCCCATCAGTAGATGAATGGATAAAAAAGCTGCGGTACATTTATACCATGGAATAATATGCAGCAGTTAAAAAAAAAAAGAATCTTGTAACCTTTGGGACAGCATAGAGGGACCTGGAGAGTACCATGCTAAGTGAAATCAGTCAGTCAGAGAAAGACAAGTATCACATGATCGCACTCATATGTGTCATCTAAGTAACAAAATAAACTGATGAACAGAGTGGATCCAGAGACACAAAAGCATGGAACAGAGTGTGGAATCTCAGAGGGAAGGTGGGGAAGAGTGGATGGGTGGGAGATAATCAACCAAAGACCTGTTTGCATATATGCAAAACTATTGGACACAGATAACAGGGTGCTGAAGGGCTGGGGCGGGGAGCAGGGGCAAGCTGGAGGGAGTCAATGGGGGGAAAGGAGGACATATGTAATAACTTTCAACAATAAAGAACTTTATAGAAAAGTAGAATTATAAATTTCAAAAAAGAGTATATAAAATGTCAATCTATATACTAACAAGTGTCACATAAATTGACTATTACTTTATATTGACTATTATAAATAAGATAAAAACACTTAAAATTTACCTGCATTGCACTTTTCCCCAGTTTCACCACTTCAAATAATGTGACAGGCTCCCCTTCACCATTCTGTTGAGGGTGCCCATTAGCTCTTCCACGGCCTGTTCCTCTAATACCAGCTTCAATTCTACTCTTCTCTCCTGGAGATTTTCGAGGTTTCTTATTTGTAGACTGAATAAAAGATGAAGAAGGGAAAAAAAAAATAAATGCAGGCATACTTTGCTTTAGGCAGAATCATCTCAAATTATGTGTAATCCTGTGAACGGTAGTTAGCACTATACTAAAGGCAAGAAACATAATCTAAGGAATATTTACAATTTTTTTTCATTGACAAAAAAGTACAAACAGCAAAGCATAAGTTAATTTATATAAGGCATAAAAATAAAGTTAAAGAAAAAGGATTTAGTATTTTGTACAACAATAATGCCAAGGTTGAACATTTTAACCATGTCCCCCCTCTTGACATGTCCTTCTTTGTACCCTTCTTACTACTCTCCCTTCTTCAGAAACCCTGCTCAATAAAACTACTTGGAAATACTGTATATTTCACTTCTACTTAAGTGCACAAGTATTTCCTAGCCAGTCATGCAACAACTATACATTTGAACATATTTGGAACCCCTCTGGGTACTGGAAATAAACAAAGTAAATATTCCTGCCTTGCTGGAGTTTATATTCTTCAATTATCATCCCATCTCATGTACCAAGATTTTGAACTTTTAAAATTGATTTTAGAGAGAGGGAAAGCAGAGAGTGGGGGAGGGGAGAAAGGGAGAGAAAGGAAAAGATGGAGAGAAACAATGATCTGTTGCCCCATCCATCCATGCATTCATTATTTGGTTGATTCCTGTGTGCTTTGACAGGGGATCAAAGCTGAAGCCTTGACATATCATTGATTCTTGTATGTGCTCTTCACCTTGGAGAACAATCAAACCAACGGAGCTATCTGGCTAGGGCTCATGCCACCAGTTAAAAAAAAAAATCAACACTACCTACCACCTTACCTATGTCTCACCTTAAGAGTGAAGGGTAATTTAATAGAATTGCTTCCAGTTGCTGTTATTATTCACATAAATTTAATTTATATATAAACTCACCATAGTTGCTGCTTTGCCAAACTCACCCAGGAATTTAATGGTAATTGTAATAAATATTTCTTGAAACTCTCAACAAACCTCATGATATCTTCCTTTCATTTCAGATACCTTCTTCCTCCCTATATTCCTTATCTGTTTAGTGTTACCTTAGGTCTATCTTGAGCAAGCATGTCAAAGTTGCGGCCCACAACCAATATTTTTGCAGCCCAGCAAAAATGTAAGAAACATTTTAATAAAAATGTCGTAAAAAGTTTTACAATATCCTGTTATACATAATTATCAGTAAGAACATTCACTAATAACTGATAACCATAATAGTGTTGCGTTCGTTTTCCTAATGCGCCTTATGCACAGGTGCACCATTTCTCTCCACTAATACTAGCAGCAAATATTTTAGCAGCTGATCGCCACGTCATTAGTCTTGGACTGATTTGTTTGGTGTACACAACAACAAATATTTCGCTTTCAGAGAACAAGAAAAATAGGTTTATTTGCATTACATTTATTAATTTGTGCAGTTATTCAGTGTCTAGTAAGTTAATTTTCAAGAAAATATTTTTATTAAGATATTATTTTATGTTAATGATTACTCATTTATTTCAGCTTGTCTCCATTGAAATAAACCTCTGTTTCTATGAAAATTGAAGCTTTTTGTTTTTTGTGGCCCAAATAAAGTTAAGCTTTATTTGGTCTGTGTTAGCCTTTTAGCATGACATCCTTGCTGTTGAGCATTTGTTCTCAGTATTTAAATTCTCTTTTGAGTGATTTACTGTCATAACAGGCCTGTTCAGTTATTAATTTACTAGAGGCCTGGTGCATGGATTTGTGCAACTTGAATGGAAATTAATTAAAAGTTGCCCAGCCAGTGGGACAGTACTTGGCGAGATGGGCTGGACACACCCTGGAAACAACCTCCCACAGTTCTACCCAGGCTGGCCACATCTGGGACAGCGCTGGGGCTTGGAAGGCAACTGGGGAGTGAGTGGGGTCCCTCGACATGTGAGATCCCTTGGCCTGGCCTGTGGGGTTCAGGCCAAAACCGGCAGTCTGACATCCTCCAAGGGGTCCCAGAGTGCTAGAGGGCACTCTGCAAAGTTGCTATCACTAGGCAGCTCCTGCATTAAGCATGTGCCCCCTGGTGGTGGTCATTATGTGTCATAGCTACTGGCCAGTAGGCCAGTCACTTAGGTTTGTATATACACTGAGTGGCCAGATTATTATAATCTCTGAACACATAATAATCCGGTGCGTGTGTGTGTGTGTGTGTATGTGTGTGTGTGTGTGTGTGTGTATACATACATACATACACACCCTATCTAATAAAATAGTAATATGCAAATTGTACCTCAAATCAAGCCACACCCACAAGCCACACCCACAATCCAATCAGAAGCAATTATGCAAATAAACTCCAACCAGGATGGCTGCAGCCACTGAGAGCAGGAGGGAGGCTTGGGTTTCCCCAGGGATGGAGGAAGCCAAGCTTTCTGCCTGCCCTTGCCAGCCTAGGCCTCCACTCTAGGCTACAAAGTTTCAATTATAAAAGGTAAATGTCCCAAAAGAAATGGCCGTGGCCATGGAGAGAGCAGAATGTTTGGCTCTTCTCCAGGCTACGAAGTTTCAATTGTAGAATATAAATTAATCCCAGATCCCAGGGCTTCTGCTTGGGTCGCTGGGGGGCATGACTGGCCTGCAACCCACCACAGGCCCCTCCACACCCCAAGGGAATCCCCACCCTGATCCAGGACACCCTTAAGGGCAAACTAGCTGGCCCCCACCCAGGCGCCAGGCCTCTATCCTATTTAATAAAAGAGCAATACACAGATTGACCATCACTCCAATACACAAGAGGGCTGCCCCATGTGGTCAAAGATCCAGCCCCATGTGGACACAAGATGGCCACCACAAAATGGCCAGCAGGGGAGGGCTGCTGTGAGGCTCCAGGCCTGCAAAAAAGGGCAGTTGTGGGTGATCAGGCCAGCAGGGGAGGGCAGTTGTGAGGGACCAGTCCTGCAAGGGAGGGCAGTTGGGGGCGATCAAGACTGCAGGGGATGGCAGTTAGGGGTGACCAGGCCTTCATGGGAGAGCAGTTAGGGGCAAACAGGCTGGCAAGGGAGCAATTAGGCATCAATCAGGCTGCATGGGAGTGGTTAGGGGGTGATCAGGCTGGCAGGCAGAAGTGGTTAGGGGCAGTCAAGAGGGCAGGTAGGCAAGCAGTTGGGAGGCAGCAGTCCTGGATTGTGAGAGGGATATCTGACTGCCTGTAGGCTTGATCCTATCGGGATTGGGCCTAAATGGGCAGTCAGACATTCCTCGAGGGGTTTCAGGTTGGAGAAGGTGCAGGCTGGGCAGAGAGACACCATCTGCCCTCCCATGCAGGAATTTCGTACACTGGGCCTTTAGCTTCTAAATAATATTCCATTGTATGGATGTGCCATAATTGTCATCCCTTTACCTAATAATGGACTTCTCAGTCACCATGTTTGGGAATTAGGCATAAAGTGACTATACACACTCACATGCAAGATTTTGTGTAGACTTTATTTTCAAAGTAGTATAAACACTTAGAAGGACAATTACTGAATTATATGATAAAATTATTCTTAGCTTTGTACAAAACTGCAAAACTACTTTCTAAAATGGCTGTACCATTTTATCTATCCACCAGCAAAAAATAAGAATTCCTTTTCCTTTACATCCTTGCCATGAAATTGGTATTGTCAGTTTTTTAAATTTTGGCCATTCTAACAGATGTGTAATGGCATCTTGTCTTAATTTCCAATTCTTGAATGACATATTATTCATCCTTATGTATCCTTCCAGAGACATGTAAACATAATAAAAAAATGCAAAGGTAAATTTTTAAAAGAAATAAATGGAAACCTTATCCCATGTACATAAATTGGAAGACTCAGTATTGTTAAGATGTCAATACTACCCAAAGTGATCAACAGATTCAATGAAATATCTATCAACATCCCAATGACTCTTTTGCAGAAATAGAAAAAAAAATTATTGAATAGAAAATCTCAAAGGATGTTGAGTAGCCAAAACAATCTTGAATAAAGAACAACAATGAAAGATATATACACTTCCTGATTCCAAAACTTACTACAAAGCTATAGTAATCAAAACTGTAGTGCTAACATAAAGGCAAGCCTAAACCTGTGGTCAGCAAACTGCGGCTCGTGAGCAACATACGGATCTTTGGCCCCTTGAATGTGCAATAAGCACATGAAAAGATGCTCAATATCACTAATTAATGGAGAAATGAAAATCAAAACTACAATGAGATGCCACCTCATACCTACGAGGGGCTATTATCAAAAAAAGAGAAAAGTCTTGGCAGATAGCTACTGTAAAAAAAAAAAGCAAGTCTGAGGGAGGATTTGGAAAAACTGCAATACTTGTGCACTGTTGCTGAGAATGTAAAATATGGTACGGCTATTGTGGATAACACTATGGCAGTTCCTCAAAATATTAAGAATAGAAATACCATGTGATCCAGCAATGTACACATCTGAACATATATCTGAAAGAACTGAGAGTCTCAAAAGATAATCTGTATAAGCTTATGCTCATAGCAACATTGTTCATAACAGCTAAAACTTGGAAGCAATCCATTGGTGGATGGATAACCAAATGTTCTATACATGTATACTAGAATATTAATTCAGTCTTAAAATGGAATAAAATGACATAGGCTACAACATGGATGAACCTCGAAGACATTATGCTAAATGATGTTAGTAACAAGAAGACAAATAGTGTATGATTCCACTTATATCAGGTACTTAGTCAAAATCATAGAGCCAACAAGTGGAATGGTGATTGCCAGAGACTAAAGGGAGGAGAGAATGGGGAGTTAAAATGAAGATGGATGGTGGTGATGATTGCACAACATTAGGAATATATTTCATACACCTGAACTGTACACTTAAAAATACTTACATTGGTTAAATCTTACATGTATTTCAACAATAAAAAATTGAGAGAAAAAAAACAACTAAAAGAAATGAAAGCAAGATCTCAAAAGATATGCACAGCTATGCATCATCTTATTTTCATTATCAATATATTTTGTAGTTATTTATATCAAGAAATAGAAAATGTCCTATTTTCTAAAAGCTACAGTGCTCCACAGCAGAGATGTATGTTACTTTACTTAGCCATTAATCTGTTGATGGACATTTATTTTGTTTTGGATCTTCTATTACTACAAATAATAATACAACAAATAAGCCTGTGTATGTTTAGGATGTTTAGGAATGTTTTTGTGTGTAAAAATAAAATACCCATACATAATTGTCACACTCAAAAGGCTTTTTAGCATTGGTTATAAATGTGGCAAAAAATACAGATAAAAAACAAAATCCCATTTGATCTTATCTAGGTTCTATCTATATTTCCCCCCATTATCAGAAGAGTGATTTTCCTAGTACAGATCTAGACAGTAACATACAGTAACTAGTGGCCTGGTACACGAATTTGTGCACATTGAAAGGAAATTAATTAGAATAAATATTTTACTATCGCTATATGTCCTTTATAATAGACTAGAGGCCCGGTGCACGAAATTCCTGAATGGGAGGGCAGGTGGTGTCTCTCTGCCCAGCCTGCACCCTCTCCAACCTGAAACCCCTCAAAGGATGTCTGGCTGCCAAAACAAGCAGTCAGATATCCCTCTCACAATCCAGGACTGCTGCCTCCCAACTGCTTGCCTTCCTGCCTTCTTCACTGCCCCTAACCACTTCTGCCTGCCAGCCTGATCACCCCCTAACCACTCCCATGCAGCCTGATTGATGCCTACTTGCTCCCTTGCCAGCCTGTTTGCCTCCAACTGCCCTCCCTTGCAGGCCTGGCCTGGTCCCTTCCAACTACCCTCCCCTGCTGGCCATTTGTGGTGGCCAACTTTGACCACATAGGGGCAGGATCTTTGACTACATGGGGGCAGAAATCTTGTGTGTTTGAGTGATGGTCAATCTGCATTTTACTCTTTTATTAGATAGGATAGAGGCCTGGTGCATGGGTGGGAGCCAGCTGGTTTGCCCTGGAGAGCGTCCCAGATCAGGGTGGGGTTCCCTTGGGGCATGGGGCTGCCTTGATGAGGGGCCTGTGGTGGTTTGCAGGCTGGCCACGCCACCCAGCGACCCAAGTGGAGGCCCTGTGATCTGGGATTAATTTATGTTCTACAGTTGAAATTTTGTTGCCTGGAGCAGAGCCAAGGGTTCTGCTTGCTCACTGGCTATAGCCATTTCTCTTAGGATTGAAACTTCTATAACTGAAACTTTGTAGCCTTAAGCAGAGGCCAAGGCAGACCAGGGCTACAGAAAGCTTGGTTTTGTCCATCACCAGGAACAACCCTAGCCTCTTCTCTCTCCAGCTCCGTGGCTGCTGCCTTTTCTGTTGGGATTATGTATCTTTTGTAATGAAAACTTTGTAGCATTAAGTAGAGGCCTAGGTCAGCAAGGGCAGCGAAAAGCTTGGCTCCCTCCATTGCCGGGGAAACCCAAGCTTCCCTCCTGCTCTTTGTGGCCGGCAGCCATCTTGGTTGGAGGTTAATTTGCATATCACTCCTGAGTGGCTGGTGGGTATGCTTGTTATGTAGCAGAGGTAAGGTCAATTTGCATATTACTATTTTATTAGATAGGACTAGGTACCCGAAGCACAAAATTCGTGCACTGGGGGTGGGTGACCCCTCAGCCCAATCTGCCCCCTCATACACACTGAGAGCCCTCAGGGGATGTTCTACTGACCACTCGCCCCCAGCCTGCCCAAGGCCTAAAGCCTCGGTCACCCAAGGCCTAAAGCCTCCATCCAACTGAGATTTTAGGCCTTGGGCACTCAGCCATCGCCCTGCAATGGGTTAGATGGCTGGCTATGTCCCAGCCATGCCCCTTCTCCTCCCCTCCCCAGGCCTTCACCCAAGCCAGCATGTTGGCCACCTCGACTCTGCCCCCCCAGGGCCCTGCCCACTTTGGCCCCACCCCCCAGGGCTTTCCTGCCTTTGCCACGCCCCCAACGGCATGGCCTGCCTTGGCCCTGCCCCCTGCAGCCTGGGCTGCTTCGGCCCCATCCCTCAAGGCCTGGGTCACCTCTGCCCTGCCCCAGCTCCTGATTGACTGGTGGGCGTGGCTGGTGTGCGTAGCAAAAGTATGATCAATTTGCATATTACTCTTCTATTAGATAGTGTTAGAGATGAAAAATTAGAAAAATGTGTATGAAAATAACATATCCTATCTAATAAGAGCAATATGTAAATTGACCATCACTCCAACATACAAGATGGCTGCCCCCATGTGGTCAAAGATCTTGACACCCATGTGGACACAAGATGGCCACCACAACATAGCCAGCAGGGCAAGGCAGTTGGGAAGGACCAGGCCTGCAAGGGAGGGCATTTGGGGGTGATCAAGCCTGCAGGGGAGGGCAGTTAGGGCTGACTAGGCTGGCAGACAGGGATCTTGTGGATGACTGGGCCTGCAGGGAAGGGTAGTTGGGGGAGGGGGACCCAGACCTGCAGGGAAGGACAGTTGGGGGGGATTCAAGCCTGTAGAGGATGACAGTTAGGGGTGACCATGCCAGCAGAGGAGGGAAGTTGGGGGCAAACAGGCTGGCAAGGAAGCAATTAGACATCAATCAGGCTGGCAGGCAGAAGCAGTTAGGGGCAATCAGGAAGGCAGGCAGGTGAGCAGTTGGGATTGTGAGAGGGATGTCAGACTGCTCATTTAGGCCCAATTCTGGTGGACAGTCAGACATCTCTCAAGGGGTCCCAGATTGGAGAGGGTGCAGGCTGGGCTGAGGGGCACCCCCCCCCCATGCACGAATTTCGTGCACTGAGCCTCTATTAAATTAAAAAATGACATGATGTAACAACAACAAAGACATGATATAAAAACATTGATAAGAACAATGACTGCTAAACTGATTAAACTTATTCTAATATCTCCTTTATACCACAATAAGGATAAAAAACACTTTCAGAGTGCTTGACTAATTTCCCTTGTGATGAAGCATTTACAACTTTAACTTTAATATCAGACGCTCTTGGAACTTAAGAGAAAGCAACATAAAACTGACCATGTCTAAAAACAGATTCAGGTAGAAATATTCCTACTCTGTCTAGATTGGTGCCAGCGAAAGCTTTATATGTATTGTGCATGTGCGGGTCAATGTTTATTTTTAAATTGCCAGTGTGTGTCACATATACCAACTGGTCAGTAAGCTGGACAGACATGGTCGGTCACTTAGCCATCCTACCTAATAAGAGTAATATGCAAATTGCTGTACCTTCACTACACCCACAAGCCAATCAGAGCAAGAATGCAAATTAACCTAAGATGGCAGTTAATTTGCATATCTGCACGCAGAAGATGGCGTAAAAGGAATCCAAGCACTGCCGAAGGGAGCAAAGCTACAGAGAAGTAAGCAAGTGGAGTGGAGGAGAAAGGAGGGAGCAAGGCAGAGGAGACAGGAGCGAGTCAGCCAGCTGAAATGGGAGCGAGGCAGCCAGCGGAGACAGGAGCAAGGCAGCCAGCAGAAACGGGAGCAAGGCAGCGGAGACAGGAGCAAGCAAAGCAGCAGAGACGGGAGAGAGCGAGGTAGTGGAGAAGGGAGTGAGGCAGCAGAGAAGAGAGGGAGTTTTGCTCAGGCCACAGAAAACTCTATTCTTGTAGGAATCTTCCTGTAACGGGTCTCTAGTACACACACACACACACACACACACACACACACACACACACACGTAGCCCTGCGCATGAATCCGTGCGCCAGTAGCTCTCTGTGGAGCCTGGCCGCTCCACGCCTGCTTCCCAGAGACTCTCCCGTGGCTCAGAGGCCCATCTGCACCAGGCTTGGAATGCTTGCCTCATCACCAGGGCAACGACACAAGCATTCTGCACCCAGCTTGGCCAGAGGCCCATCGCAGCTAGAGTGGAACACTTGCCTCATCACCACGGCGACAAAGCAAGCATTCCACCAAGCCGGTCACGCTGCCCACTCTCTGTGGGCACCCTCCCCCACCCCCATGACTGGGGGACTCTGGTAGGGCTGAGAGAACTGGCGCCACCATCTTGTGGCTATGGGCACCGCCATCTTTGTGATGGAAGGATGGTTAATTTGCATATTACCCTTTTAATAGATAGTATTATCCATTTACTCCAGGGACTAAAATCCTATCCTTGAATCCCAGGACACAACAGTCTGCCAGACCTGCACACACACTAGCTCTTCTAGCTCAGCACAGATCTTTAAATGCTTACTGACCCCGGAGACATAGTCTTCTTGATGGAACAAGCTCAGCTTACTCCATCATACTCCCAACCTAGGAAATATTTCTCCCATTAATAGCAAGTGGAACTCTTCCCAAATACTGCTTCAACTTAGTAGTCATGTGTAGTTTATGTTTTGACTCATGGAGTCTCACTTATTTAACCTTTTATAATTTATGCCCAAGTGATACATATGTAATACTACTGCTAAATATGCATAATCTGAATTTGACTCAAATTACAGAACACAAGGTATTAGAAAACAGATTTTTTGCTCATGCAACATAACTTTTATTTCTTCATTCACCATGTAGTTAACTATGTACAGGCACGTAAAAAATGGTGACCCTGCCCTAGCCACTTTGGCTCAGTGGATAGAGTGTCAGCCTGTGGACTGAAAGGTCCCAGGTTCAATTCTGGTCAAGGACATGTATCTTGGTTGCAGGCACATCCCCAACAGGAGGTGTGCAGGAGACAGCTGATTCAAGTTTCTCTCTCATTGATATTTCTCTCTATCCCTCTCCTTCCTCTCTGTAAAAAATCAATAAAATATATTAAAAAACAAAAAAAACAAAAAGCGTTGACCCTTGCACGTATAACACATCCTATATAATCAAAGAGAAACATGCAAATTTGACCGTACCTTTGCTCCCGATTGGCTACGTTACCAGCCAATCAGGAGCAGGGGCGGGGCTAAGTGGTGTGAGCCCTGGGGGCGGAGATGAAACGGCAGTGGTGGTGAGCGCCCAGCCCCCGGGCGCTGTGAGAGGAAGTGGCAGCAGCAGCAGCGATGGTGGCGGCAGGGAGTGCCCGGTCCCCAGGTGAAGTGAGTGGAAGTGGTGGCGAGCGTCCAGCTCCCGGGCACTGTGAGCGGAAGTGGCTGTGAGAGCCCAGCCCCTGGGGCCGGCTGAGCTGAGCAGGGCGATGGCTGCGTGCCCAAGGCCTAAAGCCCCTTGGGCAGGCTGGGGGTGAGCCATCAGTTGAACATCCCCTGAGGGCTCCCAGTACGTGAGAGGGGGCAGGTTGGGTTGAGGGGCCACCCCCCCCCAGTGCACGAATTTCGTGCACCGGGCCCCTAGTTTCAAAATAAAAAGAATTTTAAACAGAAAAAAAAGAGTGATGATTTAACAAAATTAAACACCATCCATTCAATAAGCAAGTACTGAAAAGTCAGACACAGCTTAAAAAAAAAAGATCCAGCTTAACTTCTAGAGAGAGAGATAGTAAGTAAATAAAATGCATACTATGCTAGATGGCAATAGTGCTCTAAAGAAAGGAGAAAACACACACACACACACACACACACACACACACACACACACACGGAAGGGAATTGTAAGTCCCCTTGGGTAGGAGCGAGGGTTTGCTATTTTAAATCTTTTGGGGAGGTCTCAACAAGAAGATGAAACAGAGGGTCCTGAAACAAGGAGAAAGACTGAAAAGATTGAGCAAAAGCATACGATGGTGGTTTAGTCTAGTTTTAGAGGAAAAAATAATTTATGTTTATTTTCAAGTGAATTGAATAGGATTTGCTGACAGACTGGATCCAGGCTGAGAAAGACAGAGTCAAAGATGACTACAAGATTTATAACCTGAGCAGCCAGAGAGATGAAGTTGCTGTATGGAAGAGAGGTGGGCAGGGGAATAGGAAGCTTGGGAGTTTCGTTTAACATCTTTGGCCCATTAAGTATTTAAATGAAGATGTTCAACAAACATTTGGTTATGAGTCTGGAGTCCAGGCTGGAGACATAAATCTAAGTGACATAAGCTTAGATGTGTTATTTTAAGTTATAAAATTGGATGTGAGCAACAAAATAGTATGTGTATAAACAAAATATTACATATAGTGTTTATTTAGAAATCAATAATTACTTGGGTAGAAAGCTATAACAAATATAAATTAGGACAACTGCAAAATAAGAGTGGTTTAATAAGTAGCAAAAGTCTTTGAAACACTACTCTAAAAAGATGTAACAAAAATGAGATGTCCCCTAAGAACTAAAAAATGGAGACAATATTGCCCATAAAGTCCTTATACTATTGCTATCATGTGACTGAGTAAATGAATAAAACAGAAACCCATAAAGTCTTCCTTAAAAGTATAAATAGTATTAAAATTCTATACAATAAAAGAGTAATATGCAAATTGACCCCGACGGCAGAACAACCAGAACAACCACTGGACCAGTCACTATGAGGCGCACTGACCACTTCTTGGTCCTTTTCCCTGGCCAGTAGGCTCTGATTGCCTGATGGCCACCTGTAATGGGGGCAGAGACGGTGAGTAGGTGGGAACAGCCAACCTCTTGGTCCCTTCCCTCAGCTTTCAGGCATCTGTCACCCAATGGCAAATGGGGAACAGGGGTTGGGGGTGGGGGAGGTTGGCAGGGCTGGCTGCGGGCAGTTTGGGAAGATGGCCCTGATCGCAGGCCAGGCCTAAGGACCATACCCACACACGAATTTCATGTGCCGGGCCTCTAGTAGCTATGTAAAAGGTATTTATCAATCAAAACTTGGAATTATTAAAAATGGAGGTAGTTGACAGAAAATGTCAAAGCAAGCCCTGGCCAGGTACCTCAGTTAGTTAAAGTGCCACCCAACACACCAAGATTATGAATTTTATCCCCAGTCAGGGCACATATAAGCATCAACCTGTGGACCAAAGGGGCCACATGCTAACCTGACAAGCTTAGGGAAGGCCTGTACGGCAGTCTTGCAAACGCAAAGATGTAAACCATAAAAGATTTTCTGAAATTAAACTTTAACTAAAAGCAGTTAAAGTGGGTAGTTATATCCTAGGCCAGTGTTTTCACTGATAAGGTCAACCTTTATCTTATCTGAGCCTGTCTATCTTCTTGCAAGAATAACAACATACCTTTGAAATGTCTGGGTAACCTGTAAATTCCCTTTTTCTGGACCCCTGGGGGCACAACCTAATGTGCCTGGGCGCCAGGACAGATGCCACAGGGCCCTTCATTGTTATGTTAATTGTTCCCATACCCACCTAAGTAGGTAGCTACCATTTTACTTTTTATCCAATTCCAGGGATTTCCTACTTTGCTTCCTCCTGCCTCTCTAGTCTATCACCAATGGATTTCTTATAACCCCACTTATGTCCCTTTCCTTTGATTGCAATGTATACTAGTAAATACAGATGTAACCCATTGTTCTCTGGAGCATTCTCTCAATTTTCTGAGGTTCTGCTTCCAGGCATATGTTGACAGTTTGGCTCAAATAAACTCACAAAAATTGTTTACAGGTTTCATTGTTTGTTTTTATATTAACAAACCAATGAATGCCTAAGAAAGTGAAACAACAATATTTTCCTCATTTTTTCACTCACTCTCAAATTAATCAGTATTTTTTTATTTTTAATAAGAAAATTTCCATGCAATTTTCAGAATAGGTACTGAGGCATAACTTAAATCTGACCATTTTATCAATTATACCTCTCAATATTAAGTAATAGCTTGGCATTTTGGTATTCTTAAGAGAGTTTGGAAGTTAGAATCTTTTACTATCCTATCTAATAAAGAGGGAATATACTAATTGACCATCACACTGTCACAAAAGAAGGCGATAAGGAGGGAATATGCTAATTGGCTGCCACACCCTCAAAGATGGCAGCACCCAGAGCCACAAGATGGTGGAGCCCAGTTCCCTCAGCCCCGCCAGGGTGCCTCTCTCCAGAGTCCCCCAGTCCCTTCAACTACCCAGCAGCCCAGAGCCGGCCCATGGTGCAGGCAAGCCTCAGATGTTGGCTGCCCAGCCCCCCAAGGCTTGCGCTGCCAGCAGTAGCAGCAGCAGAGGTGTGATGGGGGGATTGCCTTCCCCTGATCACCTCCCACCCCTGAGGGCTCCTAGACTGTGAGAGAGGGCAGGCGGGGCTGAGGAAAACCTAGGTCCAGTGCATGAATTTTCATGCACCAAGCCTCTAGTTATAAATACTACAAGTAAGTCTGTGGCAAATTACATTAGGAAAGTTACCACTTTCTATTTTTGTTTTGTACTTCATTAGCTGTATATAAGACAGAAGCTGCCCCCCTGGTGGTCAGTGTGCTCCCATGGCCCCTCCAGCCAGTCAACCACCTGTGGCCCACCCCATAGCCAGCCAACCTCCTGTGGCCCCTATTCCCCTGCCCAACCATCCCAATGACTCCGATCGGTGCAGCCCACCTCTCGTCAGTCCCTCCTCAGCTGGCCAACTTCCCATGGCCCCTGCCCTCTGGCCAGCCAACCTCCTATGGTCCCTTCCCCTGGCTGACCAGCCTCAATGGCTCGATTGGAACCTCCTGCAGCTGGCCAACACCCCGCAACCTCTCCCCCAGCCAACTTTCCACCACCCTGATTGGCCTCAACTGCTAGCCAGCCCGAGGGACCCCACCCGTGCACGAATTCATGCACCTAGTATCTATAGTATCCTCTAGTATCTATATTAAATAAAGAGAAACAGGCAAACTGAACATCACTCTGCTACATCCACAACCAATCAGGAGAAATTATGCAAATTAGCCCAACCAAGATGGTGGCAGCCACAGAGCTGGAGCAAACAGGAGGCTTGGGTTGCCCCTGGCAATGGTTGAAGCCAAGTTTCCTGCCCTCCCTCCCGGGCCCTGGCCTCTGCTCAAGGGTATAAAGTTTCAATTATAGAAGATAAATAAATCGCAGATACCTGCTTCCAGCTGGCCCTGGCCTCCGCTCAAGGAGGCACTGAAAAAAAAGAAAGAAAAAAAGGAGGGGCTGGGATCCTGAATCACCAGAGGGCATGGACAGCCTGCAAACAGCCATCAGCCCCTCACCCAGGCTGGCCAGGAACCCCAGTGGGGACCCCTACCCTGAAGGGGGTGTGGCAAGCCTGAAAACAGCCCTCAGTCCCTCACCCTGTCAGTGGAAGTCAGTTGGAGGTGATCAGGACAGTGGAGGGAGGGCAGTTTGGAGTGAGCAGGCCAGCAGGAGGGAAGTTGGGGGTGAGCAGGCCAGCAAGGGGGGGGGGGGTCCGTTGGGGGCGAACACACTAGTACAGGGGGAAGTTGGGGGTGATAAGGCTGGCGAAGGGGGGCATTTGTGGGTAAGCAGCCTGGCAGGCAGAATGGGTAGGGGCAATCTGGTAGACAGGCAGGCAGGTGAGCGGTTAGGAGCCAGCAGTCCCAGATTGCGAGAGAGATGTCTGACTGCTGGTTTAGGCCCAATCCCTGTAAACCAGCAGTAGGACATCCTTTGAGAGGTACCAGATTGGAGAGGGGGCAGGCTGGGCTGAGGGACATCCCTCTTCCCTGCTGTGCACAAATTTTGTGCACCAGACCTCTAGTATGTGTGTATCCTATATAATAAAGAGATAATATGCAAACTGACCCTCATACCCTTGCACAAGATGGCCACCCACATGTGGTCACAAGATGGTTGCCATAAGATGGTCAGCAGGGAAGGGCAGTTGGGAGCAACCAGGCCTGCAGAGGAGGGAGGACAGTTAGGGGTGACCAGGCCAGCGGGGGAGGCAGTTGGGGGCAACGGAGCTGGCAGGGGAGCAGTTAGGCGTTGATTAGGCTGGCAGAGGAGTGGTTAGGAGGTGATCAGGCTGGCAGGGAGGCAAGTGGTTGGGAGCCAGTAGTCCCAGATTGTGAGAGGGTTGTCCGACTGCCGATTTAGGATCGGGCTTAAACTGGCAGTCGGACATCCTCCAAGGGGTCCCAGATTGGAGAAGGTGCAGGCTGGGCTGAGGGACACCCTATCTCTTTTTCACACACACACACACACACACACACACTCTCTCTCTCTCTCTCTCTCTCTCTCTCTCTCTCACACACACACACACACACACACACACACACACAGAGTGCATGAATTTTGTGCACCGGGCTTCTAGTATATATATAAAAAGAGTTAATATGCAAATTAGGCCAGGACATCATAATGGTCATGCTCAGCTCAGGAGGAAGACCCTGGTGTGGGCCCAGTGCCCGAGAGAACAAAAGACAGAGCGGCCACAGAGTGGACACAGGTAGGGGGGAAAGAAGGACCTAGGGCAGAAGTCAGGTCTGGGTCCCAGCCACCCGCAGCGCCACTCAGTCCCTGACCCCCGTGGCAGCCTGAGAAGTAGGCAGAGGACAGAATACTGAGGGGCTTATATACCACAGCAGGGAGCTTAGATTTTATCCCACGGGAGGAGGAAAAGTGAAGCATGTCAAGCATGGGAGCATCCTGGTCTTGCTTTCATTTTAAGTCAGTGGTCAGCAAACTCATTAGTCACAGAGCCAAATACCAACAGTAGAACGACTGAAATTTCTTTTGAGAGCCAAAAACTGACTTCTGCACATGGGCCACAAAGTTTCAATCAAAATACTGCCCATGGTATTTTGTGGAAGAACCACACTCAAGGGGCCAAAGAGCCACATGTGGCATTCAAGCTGCAGTTTGTCAACCAGTTTTTAAGTGAATCATTCTGGTGGCTGTGGGAAGGATCAATTTAGACAGCTGCAGTGTTTTGGGGAAGAAAAAGAGAGAATAATGTTGGGAACTAGGAGGCAGTGGATCAGAGACATATTTATGAGGAAATCTGATAAAACTATTTGGCTGATTATACAGGGATGAAAGCAAATGATATTAGCCCAGGTTTTACAGTTGGGGCAACTTCGTTTAATGGGTGATTCTAATAATTGGGAGAAGGTATCAAGGAAAAGGAAAAGTGTAAGGGAATTTGCTTATTAGTTCAGCAATAGCCAAACAATTAGGACAGAAGACAAACTTAGTGCTCTTTCTTTGCTGCAAAGTTTGTTTTTCTGCCTTCAGCCACCACCATGTAAGGCTAATGTGCCATCTTTTCTATTAATCTAGAATATTATCTATGTACTACACATTCCTAGCACATAAATTAGCTTCCCTGCATCATTCCTTAAAAATACTTATCGAAGTCATTCAATGCTCTGTGAATATGGGGACTTTCAAGGTAAGGAAACATTATGAGCCTATATAGATTAATAAAGAGATTTGGGTGCTCAATTTTTAACTTTAAAAATCAGATACTGAATGTGGTCATGCCAGAGACATAATTTTAATTAGCCAATGTCTCTTTACTGAAGTGTCACACTTCAAAAGAGATCCTCTCAAATAATACAATGGATAACACTCATCTGGGTTGCCTGTTAAAATGTAGGACCACACCTTGAAAAACACTCCTTCTCGAGCTCATTTTGGTGGATAAATTTCCCTCCAAGTAAAGCAATTCTATATAATAAAAGTATAATATGCAAATTGACCAAACACCGAACAACCAGTCAGTGGGGGGTCAGGGCTGGTGAGCAGGTGTAGTCAGGCCAGCCAAGGTACATGCAGCAAGCAGTGGCAATAGGGCAATGGGGCCTGGTGCCATCTCCTGATCGTCCACCTGGTTGCCTTCTGCAGAGGGAGGCCACAGACAGCAGCAGCAGCAGCGGAGCAATTCAGTGCAAGGGCACCAAGCACTGTCCCCAGATAGGACTGCTGGGAGTGCCTCCTGCAGAGGGAGGCCGCTGGCCATAGCGCAACAGGGGGCAGGGCCGGCTGCTTGCTGCCCACACCATCCTGATCAGCTCATAAGTCACCTCCTATAGAGGAAGGCCAGACTGTGGCTTAGGCCCGTTCCCTGCTCCCCTACGCCATCAGTAAGACATCCCCCAAGGGGTCTCCGATTGGAGAGGGTGAAGGCTGGGCTTAGAGACCACTCCCCCACCCCCCCATCCCCTGTTCACAAATTTCATGCACCAGGCCACTAGTTTCATAATATTGTTGTGAGGATTATTTAAGTGACATAAAAATTATCATCTTAGTGCCAAGTCCAGAGTACAAACTCAGAAAGCCTTGTTTATTTCCAAGATCAAGACATAGGCCTGGGTCAGGTGGAAGTATAGGTAGATAGCCATATGAGTTAACAAGTATGAAAATATGGACTGAAGTCTAACACAATTCTCTAGAATGTTACTATCTTACCTGGTCAACACTTTTTTTCAATTTTTATAAACATGAGATGAATATGTACTATTTACCTACTACAAATCATGTAGGCAAGTTCATTCTCCTACCTTCAAGCAAGTTTAGTCTGATTTTCAATTTTGCTTGTATATCCACGAGTCCCAGAAAAAGCAATGTAATTTGGCTACAGTTTCAGAAAAATCATACAAAGGGCAGCTAGAATTGCTCCAGCTTCTAAGTGCAACACTCTTTTCACTTTTCTCAAAATGTTTTTGTAAAAAATGTTGTACCACCAAATACTTCTACAAAATTAAGAAGAATTATAAAGAGTGGTTACAATGCATATCTTTTTCTCCATAATATTTTTGCCCTTTAACTAAAAGTGGAGGATAAAATTAAGCGTAGAGAAAAATGGTAGAAGTTATCTTGGAAAAGTAAAGGGTATGAAGTTTCATTGAAGTTAATTAAAAATTGTGGCAAACAAATTAATATTGATGAAATAGCAAACACATAAAAAAATACTAAGTCACTACAAAGAAGATATCTATCTATCTATCTATCTATCTATCTATCTATCTATCTATCTATCTATCTAAAAAGCCAGCTAACGAAACACTGGAACAACCAGAATGACTGGTCACTATGACATGCAGTGTGGCCAGCAAATTGGCCCAGTCTAGGGGTGTGGCTGGCCGGCCAAACCTCCTGCAGGCCCTCTCCCCCCAGCCAGCCCACCCCTGATCACCCCCACCTACCCCAATAGAGAGCGGGGTTGGCCGGCAAATCTCCTGCAGACCCTCCCTTCACCTGGTTTTACACCAGATCATCCCCTCTACCTCATTCAGGGGCAGGGCTGGTCAGCCAATTGCCTGCAACCCCTCCCCCACCTGCCACTCCTCGATGGGCCATTATCATCCCAATTGGCCCACGGCCCCTTCCCCCAGCCAACTCCATCCCCGATCAATGCCCCATTCCGATCAGGGGCAGGGCCAGCCAGCCAACCATCCATGGACCCTACCCCAGGCTACTGGCCCCTGGTAGGTCCCTCTACCCCATTCAGGGGTGGGGCCAGCTCCTTCCCATGGCTGGCCCCACTCCTGATCAGCCCTACCACTCTGATCAACCCGTGGCACCTCCCAGCAGCCAGCTCCATCCCCGAGTGCCTCCCACACACCAATTGTGGGGTGGGGCTGGCTGGCCAACCTCCCCCAGCCCCTCCCACAGCCCCTGACCCGACTGGTTCCCCCACCCCAATTGGTGACAGGGCCCACAGGCCAATCACCCATGGCCCCACCCTCCAGTCAGCCCGGCCCTGATCAGGCCCTGATCGAAGCCAGGCCAGTTGGACCCCACCTGCGCACAAATTTGTGCATTGGGCCTCTAGTATGTGTACGTGTGTGTGTGTGTGTGTGTGTGTGTGTACACTTTCCTAAGTCACTACAAAGAACATATCCTATATAATAAAAACGTAGTATGCAAATTGTCCCCTCGACAGGGAGTTCTTCTGGGAGTTTGACCAGGGGGCAGGGCCAGCTAAGGGAAGAAAGGGAGTATCCAGCCAGCTGCTGCCAGCCACTAGGGACCCTACCAGTGCATGAATTTCAAGCACTGGGCCTCTAGTCTTATCTAATAAAAGAGTAATATGCAGACTGACCATCACTCCAACACACAAGGTGGCTGCCCCTGTGTGATTAAAGATCCTGCCCCCATGTAGACACAAGATGGCCATCACAAGATGGCCAGCAGGGGAGGGCAGTTGGGAGGGACCAGGCCTGCAAGGGTGGCAGTTGGGGGCAATCAAGCCTACAGGGGAGGGCAGTTAGGGGTGACCAGGCTGGCAGAGAAGGGAAGTTGGGGGCAACCGTGCCTGTAGGAAAGGGCATTTTGAGGGTACCCAGGCTTGCAGGGGAGAGCAGTTGGGGGGGACCAGGCCTGCAGGGGAGGGCAGTTAGGAGCAAACAGGCTGGCAAGAGAGCAATTAGGCATCAATCAGGCTGGTTAGGGGGTGATCAGGCTGGCAGTCAGAAGCAGTTAGGGGCAATCAGGAAGGCAGGCAGGCGGGCAGTTGGGAGCTAGCAGTCCTGGATTGTAAGAGGGATGTCTGACTGACCGTTTAGGCCTGATCCCAGTAGGGATCCCAGATTGGAGAGGGTGCAGGCTGGGCAGAGAGATACCACCTGCCCTCCTTGTGTACAAATTTTGTGCACCGGGCCTCTAGTATATAAATAACTGGTTAAGTAACATTATCATCAATTAAAACAGACAGATCCTGTGTGTCATTAATTCAAACCAACAAACTGTATTTTAAAAGTGATAACATTTATGAAATGATTATAAACTTTACACTGGTTATTGGGTGATATTAATAAAATATTGCTACCTTGGTACATGGCAATATTAGAGTGATGTTAAAAAAAACAATAGAGAAAGTAAAGTCTTTTTTAAAAATATATTTTTTTATTGATTTCAGAGAGGGGGAGAGAGATGGAAACATCAATGATGAGAGAGAATCACTGCTCAGCTGCCTCCTGCAGGCTCCATACTGAGGACTAAGCCCACAACCCGGATATGTGCCCTCGATTAGAATCGAACCTGAAACCCTTCAGTTCCCTGGCTAACATTTTATGAACTGAGCCAAAAAGGCTAGGGTGTAAAGCTTTATCTTTTAGTACTACATTCTGAAATATTTATAGATGAAATGATGTCTAAGGTGACCTTCAAAATAACATGGAAAGGAAAACGAGTAGAGAGATAAAACAAGATTGGCCAAAGGTTACATGAAGGGTTCATTATACTATTATGCATCCTAAAAGAGGCTGAAATATTCTATAATAAGAACTTTTATAAAACAGATAAAATTGCTAATGGCAAATATCATAAAAGTAGTGTAAATAGTACAAGCTTTAACTCCTTGACACATTCATACTATTGTCTCTAAGAGCTTATGCTGCCTTAAATTAAATGACTCACATACTCAGAATACATAAAGATATCCCTCAAAGTAAGAATGCTTAGCGTTCTTCTAAACTTCTCAAGCATGTATGGAGAATATGTACTGAGACTGGCCCCAAATACCAACTAATACTACCAAACTACAAACATAGGTTCTCACAAGAAATCAGAGGTGCATTTAAAAAGCAGGTAAGTCATTACTAACTATACCTCATTCCATGTTAATCATCTCTATGTCTTCACGTGGACTGCCATTTACTTGCAAGGGAAACATGGAAAGCAAGAAAGATACTACAACCATTATCCTTTTTCTAATTACTACCTAAGGCAATTTATGAAGTAAAGTTTCCAAGAATCTTTAGTAGTCACTAAAAGTATTACCAGGACTAGAATTAACAAATAGCTCTTATCAAGCCCTTTTATTTGGTCATCATTATAGAAACAAAGGAGAAAAGCATAATACATACTGGAGGCCGGCCAGGACGACCCCTTTTCCTTTTCCCTTTGACTTCAGTTTCTTCAAGTTCGCTGCCAGCATCAGAATGAGCAGTAGTTTCATTAGTTGAATCCCTATAAAATGTGATATATAATTTTAGTGAACTTAATTCATAAATACAATGCAGTATTGTTCCTCTATTTTCATTACGTGCTATTATATGGATGCTTAGAAGTGGTTTATACTTCTACTTTAGCAAATCAAATGTTATCCTCTCTGTCTAATATCATTTAACATTGAGTGAAATGAAGCTCCCAAACAGAGAAATAAAAAGGAGGAAATGACTATGGAAATGACAGCTGCTTTTCAAAACATATATGTAAAATACAAATGAAAAAGACAATTCTTCATTATGAAAAGAAAGGTTTGGGAAGAATTTTACTAATTTTATAAATTATGAAAATCAGTGGTGGGCTGGTAAATGTTTAACAATTGGGTCTTCAAAAAAAAAAATAGGCACATAAACTTAGAAATGTTACCATTATAAAAGTAAATTCCATTCACATAAAGTGATTTCAATAATTTTGCCAAACTCCTCTATTTATAACTAACCTAAGGTTGCAAGTGAAGAACAAATAGGGTTTTGACATGAAAGATGGTTTATAGCTTTGTTCACTTGAATGAAAAAAATGCAAGTAAAATTGAAAAGACGTTTGTTGGACCTTAAACATTGTTCAGTGGTGTAAGCGACTTCTTCACTGAATAGGATAACAAATTTCAAATATTGGACTGCTTCAATTTTTTGTGCTTTCATAATGTAATAGCTATAGATTTGATACAAGTTTAATCTCCATTATTAATTTCTCTATCATTTTACTGAATCTATAACCAATTGATAAAACAATAAATTGAGCCCTGATTTACAATATTTACTGATTTTAATAATCTAAGTATTTTCACCACAGTCAATTTCAAATTACAAAATTGACATCACCAGAACTGGGAAGTAATAAACAGTGTTAGTACACCACAAAAAGTATTTCCAACATATAGATAAAAACTAAAGAACAGAAAATAGTATGTAATTAAGGAGTGATGAATTTTGACTATTATTACTTTTACTTATAGTATTACTTAATTTTAAGTTTGTATGACTTAACTTTTTAAGTCATAACATTGAGTGAAATGTTATGCTATATTTAATAAGGTCAGAAAATTCCTAGAAATTTAATATTCAGCCCTCCAGGCCAGTATAAGTTGGCTTCAGCATGGCACTGAAAAGGTATGGATAATCTGAACAAAAAATTCACTAAATTCTATATCAGTAACTATATATTATCAATAATCTTGACCATCTGTAGCTCAAAATTTTTAACTGCATGTGTAACATGTTTTGAATTCTATCTCAAGTTCACCAAATACCACATGTAAAACTATGTTCATACTGATTTTTTCTAGCTCTCTGCTCATGACCATACCACTAATTCACTAATTTATTAAGTTCATGCATGCATGTGCTTTAAGTTGTTATAAAATTTATTACTGTCACCATGCTACTATCCTGTCTTACTCAAATTATTAGAATCACATCAATCTTCCTCGAACCCATCAGCTAACAAATCCTTTTGAGTTGTTCTCAGTATAAAAATTCTGTCTCTCATTCTTTCCATGATTACCTATGATCACCACTCCCTGAATAAATCTCATCTCCCTGCTTCTCCTAATTCCCTTGTCCAACCTATTCTGTGCAATGCTACCAATAAAATTCTTATAGCATGTTACCTCCCTACTTGCAAATCTTCAAAGGTAATCTAATACCTAAAACTATAAATAATATTGACCTAATTCAGGGGTCACCAAACATTTTCTTAAAAAACTATACTGTAAATATTTTAGTCTTGGGGGACAGGGGTCTCCACATCTCTATGTCTACTACTCAACTCTGGCACCATAGCATGAATTTGGCCAAGGACAATACATAAATGAATAGATGTGGCTATTGTCCAATAATACTTAAAAAAAAAAAAAGGCATCTGAGTCACTAGCAGTAGTTTGTCAGTTCCTGATCTAGTTGATCTTATTCATCTTTACTAAAGAACAACAAATTATATTACATTTTCTCTTCACTACAGTTCAAATAGACTACACTCAGCATGCACATAAACTTTGCAAAAACAAAACAAAACAAAAAAAAACCCCACATACTATTTTCCCAATTCTAGATGAGGAAACAAAAGGTGAAAACCTTTTATCTTGTCCATAGATACACAGCTAGTTAAGTGGCAGAGTCCACTTAGTTATCAAAGTAAACTTCAATTTTCTATCTCCATGTCAGGATACTAGAATGCAAATATTATGTTTTGTATTTCTCTTGTGTAAACAGAATCCACTTTTGATGCTTATAAAAATCTCCTGGCAACTACAGGATCTAGTTAGTTCCAGGTTATAATATATGACCGATTAGTGAAACTAATTTATCCTTGAACAAAAGTTTACTGACAAAAGAGAAAGTGCAGTTTGTTTTCTAATTCTGCCAATTACATCCAGCTTTAAAGGTGAAGTTATTACCAACAAATAAGCTAATACACTTCAATTAGTATATGTAGGAATGGTTACGAGAATATATACTACATAAAAATTTTAATGTCAATAGAGAAGATATAAGAATACAAAGTTTCACTTCACCACAACCTAACTCTGAATCCCAACATGCAGAATAAAAAGTTTGATCAATACTTTTCCATAAATGTTTGTTTTTATATATAAAAATATAAAACAAAATTATATTTCAATTAAAAAATTTTTTAATAGGAATTTATATACAAATATGTAGGATTCCTGAATAGTACCTTCATAATATATATGAAATTTATTTTAATTACTTCACTATCAAAAGCACTTGGATTATGTCTAGTTTTGTACTAGACACAATCCAATAGAGCTGAAACAACTTTCTTTGTACATTAACTCTTACTATATACCAGTAAATATCTCTCTAGGATAGACACAATAGAATGCTGGATGTGAAGGGTATGTTAATTCAAAGTTCAACCAACTGCTCTACACAAACCTTGTAAATAGCTAATGTAAACATTTATAAGACTATTGGACATTAAGAGAATGGAAAAATCAGATCTATCATTATCAAAACTAGAGGATCAGTGTACAGTGAGGTCCCTCGACCTGGCCTGTTAGGATTGGGACAAAACCGACTCTCAGACATCTCCTAGCTGTCCCAGATTGAGAGAGGGCACAGGCCAGGCTGAGGAACCCCACTGGTGCAAAATCAGGGCTGGGGAGGGACTGCGGGAGGGCTCCAGGCCATGTTCAGCCTGTCTAACCCAGTCCCAATTTGGCGGACCCCAGCAGCAAGCTAACCCACCAGTCAGAGCATCTACCCCTAGTGGTCAGTGCGCGTCATAGCAACTGGTCAAATGAACAGTAGGACACTTAACATATTAGGTTTTTATGCTATAGGACTAGAGGCCCAGTGCACGAAATTTGGCAGTCAGACATCCCTCTCACAATCCAAGACCCCTGGCTCCTAACTGCTCACCTGCCTGCCTGATCACCCCTAACCTCTGCCTCGGCCCCCATCACCGATCTGGAAGGGCCATATTACCCTTTTATTAGTATAGATGATTTTTTTGCTCCCTAAAACTCTTTAAAATTCTATCTACCTCTCTCTACTTCCACTGTAATCACTTCAGTTCAAATTGTCATCATCTCTGGCCTGGATATTGCAACATCCTCCTCCTATTAGGTCTACTTGCTTCTATTTGTTGCCCCTCCCAATTAATCACCATACTGCACTAAGAATGATTTTCTAAGTATGTCTTATTAGTTCTCCTACATAGTGGTTTCTCTTATAGTGGTTTCCTACTATTCCTAGGAAGAAAGACTCCAAATCTTAATATGATTTAGCAGATTCTTGTATGATATAGCCCCACTTTCATCACAAGCCTTATCTCATATCACTCTTCCCAAACTGGGGAGAGGGGGTGGGAAGGAAATAAACAAAAACCAGTTTTATTTCAGTCCCTCAAATATACCATAACTCCTCCTTTTTCAGCGTCTTTGCACATGTCATTCCTTCAGTCAGGAATTTATATATTGATCCCTTCTTTCTCCAAACCCTCACTTCACTTACTATCACCTGAACTATCTCACCCTTAGAAAAGCTGACTTGCCCAGATGGCATGGCTCAGTGGTTGAGCACCGACCCATGAGTCAGGAGGTCATGGCACATGCCAGGTTGAGGGCCTGATTCCCAGTGTGGGGCATGCAGGAGACGGCCATCAATAATGTGCTCTCATCAGTGATGTTTCTCTCTCTCCCTGTTCCTTCCTCTCTACAATCAATAAAAAAATATATATTTTAAAAAGTCAACTAAATCAAGGCATGTATTAAAATTCTCATAAAATCCTTTAATTTACCTTCATAGCACCGAAGGCATTTAGATCTATATATCTGTGGTTATTTGATTGATATTTATCTATAATAAGCCTTATGGGAACAAGGACTCTGTCTTTTTTTTTTTTTAATCCTTACCTAAGGATGTTTTGTTTTTTATTTTAGAGAGAGAAGAAGAAAGGGAGGGAGAAGGTAAGGAGGGAGAAGTATTAATGTGAGAGAGGAACATGGATCATCTGCCTCCCGTATGCACTCAGACAGAGGATCTAACCTGTAACCTAAGTATGTACCCTAACTGAAAATAGAACTGCAAACTTTTTGGTGTACCAATGACACTACCACCAACTGAGCAACCCAGCTAGGGCAAGGACAGAGTTTCTTTTACATGATCTTTCTCCCTAAAAATCTAGCATACAGCACTATGTGGTGGAATATATATAGCAATTGATAGTATTTGAGAATGACTAATAGTAAGCAACACAATGATGACAAATTCATTGATAACTATAATATCTAAGTAAGCCAAGAAATAATGAGATCACTCATTACAGTGACCTTTCTAGGGGCAACATTACAAAAATCATTATTATGTTCAGGTAAAGGATGAAGAAAGAATCTTGAGGTAGGTAACTAGAAAAAGCTTAAATTGTATCTCCTATATTTGGAAGAAAGGAAGGCAAGTATTGATGGTTTTTCAAGCAGATAAAGTAGTTTGGACAGCTTCTTTATCTTAGAGCTCTGGAAGGAAAAACAGAGAGCCAGGAGACGAATGGAAAACCAACTATAATCTCTTGGGAAAAAAGGTATATAAATAAACTGAATGTATTATAGATTTGTACACCTGAAACCTATATAATTTTACTAACCAATGTCACCCCAATAAATTCAATTAAAAATAAAAAAATAGTCTTTTGCACTGGAAAAATAAATGAACTGGGACGATAAACATCTTATATAATAAAAGACTAATAATATGCAAATCAACTGAAAGGCAGAATGACCCAGTTGTTATGATGCATACTGACCACCAGAGTGCAGACGCTCAAAGCAGGAGCTGTCCCCTTGTGGCCAGTGTGCTCCCACTGGGAAGCGCCACTCAGCCAGAAGCCCTGAGCGTGACTGGCAAGAACAACGATAGTGGTGGGAGCCTCTCCTGCCTCTGCGGCAGCACTAAGGATGTCGGACTGTGAGAGGGTGCAGGTAAATTTCATGTACCAGGCCTCTAGTATATATATAATTGTGTAAATTGTCGATCCCTTTCGTGGTATCTAAACTGTTATCACATAAAATTATAGTATACATATTCCTAATTAGCATCTTGATGAAAGCTATGAAAGGAAAAGCATCTGCCATTACACTGATCACATTTCCAAGAAAATCCAAAAATTAAGACTCAATTCTAGAATGGTCCTTTAACTGCAAAAATTCTAATGAGATGTCACCAGAAATGCCAACCGGTATGTCCTTCAGATTACTTCTGGCAACCAGAATTGACTAAGAGTTTCAATCTCAAGGAAAACAAGGCAGAGGTGAAAGGTATGATAGAGAAATTATGAAACAGGATAAAGGTCAACAAACATTTTCTATAAATAACCAAACAAAATATATATGGTTTAAAGCAATCTATTCTCTATCACAACTTGTAGCACAAAAGAAATCATAAACAATCTAAAAAGGAATGAATGTAGCTCTTTTTAAATTAACACTTTATTTTTTGTTCAATACCACAGAACATATTGACATTATTATAATACCACGGGCCAAGGATGGATATGATAATTATGCACTCTAATTGTTCTTTGAATTCAAACATATTGCCTATCTACATATATCAAAGAACATATTTAAAGTGGCTCATAAAAGAGAACATTTTGATATAGAAAAATGTTATATATACATTGAATAAAATAAGAAAATTACAATACTTACTGTAACACTGGTAACTCTGAAGTAATCATTGCTGGAGAGATCTTTCCACACTGGAGCAAAAGAATCAAGTGCTGTACAACTCAAAACTTTAAAAATAACCTCAAAGGCAATCCTGTTAATAAAAAAAAATATTTTTCCAGTTTTATTGAAGTATAACTGACAAAACTGTTAAGATGTTTAAAATGTACAATGTACAATGTTGTACAATGTGATTATTTGATATACATGTATATTGTGAAGGGCTTCTCCACAAGTTAACACATCCATCATCTCACATATTTACCTTTATTTTGTGTGAGAGCTCACTTAAGTTCTACTCTTTTGGCAAATTTCAATTATACAATGAAATGTTATCAATTATAGACACCATGCATACATTAGATCATCAGATCTTATTTACCTTTAAGTAAAAGTTTGCATATCTGCACCAACCTCTCCCTATTTTCCCCAGCCCACAGTCCCTAGCAATCATTTTTCACTCTGTTTCTAAAAGTTCAACTGCCCTCTTTCTCCCAGAAATTTCAAATATATTATGATACCATGTGGTATTTGCCTTTCTTTGTGTGGCTTATTTCATTTAGCATAATGCCCTCCAGTATCATCCATGTTGTCAAATGACAGAATTTCCTTTATTTAAAAACACAGAAATATTTTTCTGTGTCTATACCTGTGTACAGAAACGCAGGCGCATACACACATTTTCTTTACTCATTCATCTATAGACAGACACAGGTTATTTTCATACTTTAGCAATTTGTGAACAATGCTGCTATGAACATGGGAGTACAAATATCTCTTTGGGATAATGATTTTGTTTCCTTTGAAAATATACTCAGAAATAGGATTGCCAAATCATATGGTATTTTTACTTTTCATTATTTGAGAAATCTATACTGTTTTTTCCAGTTTACGTTCCTACCAACAATGTACAAGGGTTCCTTTTCTCCACATCTTCAGACCATTTTTCTTTTGTCTTTTTGATAATGGATATCTTAACAAATGTAAAGTGATAGTGTTTTTTACTTGCATTTCCCTGATGCTTAGTGATGTTGAATAGTTTTTTATGTACCTGTTGGTTATTTGCATGTCTTCTTTAGAAAAATGTCTATTTAGGCCATTTGAAAAGAAAAATTATTATGAAATTAATATCTCATCTATACAGACTGCAATCAATCAATACCACCAGTAATCATGCTTCATGGTTCATGGTTCAATTCCGTTCAGGGCATATGCCTAGGTTGCAGGCTCGATCCACATGGGGGATATGTAGGAGGCAGTTGATCAATGATTCCCTCTCATCATTGATGTTTCTATCTCTCTCTCCCTCCCCACTTCCTCTCTGAAATCAATAAAAACATATTTTTAAAAGAAGAATAAACCTTAATGTAAACTATGGACATTGGGCAATAATACGTGTCAATGTAAGTTCATTGACTGCAACATATGTACCACCACTCTGGTGCAGGATATGATAGTGATGGGAACACAGAATATCAGGGGTAAGCGAGGGTTCTCTCTACCTTCTGCTCACTTCTGCTGTGAACCTAAAACTTCTTTAAAAAAAACGAAGTCTATCCTGGCCGGTATGGCTCAGTGGTTGAGTATCGACCTAAGAACGAGGAGGTCACGGAACGATTCCCACTCAGGGCACATGCCTAGGTTGCAGGCTCTATCCCCGGTTGAGGTGGTGCAGGAGGCATCCAATTAATGAGTCTTTCTCATCATTGATGTTTCTATCTCTCCCTCTCCCTCTCTCTTCCTCTCTAAAATCAATAAAAATATTTTTTAAAAAATAAAATATATTTTAAAAAAGTAGCAGGGGAAGTAGGACAAAACAGAGCATCTAAGGCCAAGATATAATATCAAATTGATTAACATAGGTTCAACTGGAATTCCAAAAAAAGAATGCACAGGACATAAAAAAAAATATTTGATGAGATAGAGGAGAATTTGTCAAAAATAATTTAAGATATTAAAACAGATGAATATATTTATAAGCAAAATACTTTAAAGATTAAATATTGCTAAAAACCAAAGTTAGATAAAATTCAAAAAGAAGCTAAAGAAATGAAATTCTTCACATATCAAAAAACAAAGATAAAATTTCATCAGACTTTTCATTGGAAACTATGTAAGCTTAAAGACATGAAATAATATCCTTACAGTGCTGAGAAGAAACAAAGTGGCCCTTAAATTATATACCCAATGATAATAATCTTCAAAAATGAAATAAAAGAGTGATGTCATGAAAAATGGAGAAGTAGGCAGCTCCAAAAATAAGCCCCTCAATGAAGCAACTTTCAGGCTGGGGGGAGAGGGAGGAAATAGATAAAAACAGCACTTATGGACAAAAATTAACTTTATGGAATCTAATAAAAACACAAATAAAGGAGTTCTTACAAAAAAGAGAACTTATTAGCCCTGGCCAGTGTGGTTCAGTTGGTTGAGCATCATCTCATGCACTGAAAGGTTGCCTGTTTGATTCCTGGTCAGGCCACATGTCCAGATTGCAGGCTCAATCCCCAGTTGGGGCAGCTGATCAACATTTATTTTTCACATCAGTGTTTCTTGTTTGCTCTTTCTCCTTCCCCCTCTCTCTAAAAATCAATGAAAACATATATTTTTAAAAGAATCTATGGAATCTTCTAAGAAAGTACTGTAGGCATTTTGCTTACCTGTCTACCACCCACCCGCCCCCAGCTCAATGATGAATAGGAACAGCAGTCCAAGTTCCTGGTACAGCTTGCTGGTGCCAAAAAGAAAAACATGGATCATAGTATTTTAAAAAAATTGAAACTGAGTGTTTTGAAGGGCTTCCCAGCTGTCACTTTTTAAAAAAAATTTAATACAGACACTACAAGTAGCTGCCTGAAGCAAGAGACAGTGGATGGGACAAACAGCAGAACAAATGAAAAGCCTTGAAATAAGGAGGCTGAGAAGGAAGATACTGTGAGGAATAAGAGCTTTAAAGGGCTATCTGCACACCAGGAAATCCAGAGTGCTACATGCAAGCCCACACTTGGATGCATAGAGAAAAACTGACAGAAGCATAAGCTTTCAACTCTAGTAAACAAGGTCAAGACTAACACTATTTAGCTAACCTTTGAAGGAATATCTCGGCTAAAACTAACAGTATGCAGACCCAAGAGATAACATTTTTTCCTCTGACTACCACCGACTCGGGAGATCACTGCTTATGATGGAGATAAAATTTCATTTACTATACATGACAAGGATTAGTCTTTGCAAAAATAGTTTGGAAACGTTACTAAACAGATGACTGAGTCCTTAAGAGATAACAACAGTAAAACCTGGGAAGAGGAAATAATCAGTGTCTAGTTACCACATTATAATATTCAAAGTGTCCAATTTTTTAACAATAACAGAAAACCATGAGCATATGAAGAAACAGAAAAGTATGGCCCATTAACAGGGGAAAAAAAAAAAAGGAAGTTAACAGGAATCATCTCTGAATAAGACCAAGATATAAAACTTAGGTTTGCAGAAGAGGATGGAGAGACTTCCAGAATAGAGAAAGGGGTAGAAAGAATATGTGTCTGTAACAATGGCAGAAAATTGCCCAATTTTCATGAACTATAGACATCTACACAGTCATGGTCGACAAACTCAAAAGAAATTAACACAGATACAAATTATAATCAAACTCTAATAAAAGCCAAAAAACAATGGGAGAATCTTGAAAAAAAAAATGACTTGTCGAATTCAAATAATCCCCACTTAAGACTACAGTCAATTTCTCATCAATACCATGGAAGCCAGAAAGTTATAGGATGACATAATCTAAAGTGTTGGAAGAAAACTGTCAAGCAAGAATTCTATATCCCATATACTATCAATCAAAAATGGCAGAGAAATTAAGATACTCCCTATCCGACAATAAAATGCTAGACAGTCTTTCACCCAGAAATGAAAGGACAATAGAAAGTAACTTAAAAGACAAATGAAGAATAAAGAACACTGATAAAAGTAACTACACAAGTAAATATAAAAGCCATATTATTGTATTTTTAGTTTACTATATGTTTGTGGTATTGCATTCTTCTTTCCTTTATGATTTAAAAGACAAATACATGGCTGGCAGACATGGCTCAATAGCTGAGTGAGTATCAACCTAAGAAACAGAAAGTCTCGGATTGATTGCCAGTCAGGGCTCAAACTGGGGTTATGGGCTCAATCCCCAGTGTGGGGGGTGCAGGAGGCAGCCAATCAATGATACTCTCTCATCACTGATGTTTCTCTCTATCATTCTCCCCCTTCAACTCTGAAATCAATAAAAATATATTTTTAAAAATAATAAAATAAAAATACATCAAATAATAATTATAGGCCTATATACATGAACAAATGGATACAGATACAATTTATATAACAATGACATAAAAGAAAGGGGTGGAGATAGAAGCAAAATTTTATAACTTATGAAGTTAATATCAATTCAAATGAGATCAGTATACATTTAGGATGTTAATGGTCAGCACCAGGATAATTACTAAGAAAATAATTTTAAGATATAGACCCTAGCTGGTTTGGCTCAGTGGATACAGCATCAGCCAGCGGACTGAAGGGTCCCAGGTTTGATTCCAGTCAAGGGCACATATCTCCTCCCCAGCCCAGACCCTGGTCAGGGCTCCTTTAGGAGGCAACCAATCAGTCTTTTTCTTTCACACTGATATTTCTTGGTCTTTTCCTCTCTCTTAGACTCTAAAGATAGTGGAAAAATATCCTCGGGTGAGGATTGAAATATATATATATATATATATAGTCGGTTGGTCCTTCACATTTGCAGACTTTAAATCCTCAACGTCATAAAACTGTGGATAGAAAGCAGTACTTTCAATCTGTAGTTGGGAATCCACAGGAGATCCTGAAACCAATCGCCTGTTAATACTGAGAAACTGCTCTACACAGAAAATGAAACTTGTACACTATAAAAAAATTGAACACAAAGGAAGATTAAACAACAAAGAAGATATAAAGAAGATATCACAATACAGCAGTCCCAAAATATAACATTGATAGAACTGAAAGAAGAAATAGTGCTACAATAGTTGGTAATTTCAATATACCACTTTTAATAAAACACAAATGATCAAGACAGATTAATAAGGAAAAAGAGGACTTGTAATACAAACCACCTAAAACAATCTGTCTGGACTGGGCTCTTAAAACAGAGATGTTTTCTAACTCTGTAACACATTATGCCTCAGTATTCCCATCTCTACAGAGGAATAATAAAAGAAGAACGATACTTCATATGGGCGTTAAGAGAGTAACTAAAAGAAAGTCTGTAATTTTTTTTTAGCAAATATTAACTTCTAGCTACAGTAAGGAGGAGCAAATAATATAAAAGAATGTCAGCTCTATGAGGACAGGTATTTTTTTTTGTCTTTCCATTGCTATAGTCTTATATTCTTCTTTTTTTTTTTAATCTTCACCCAAGGATATGTTTTTATTGTTTTTTGGAGAAAGAGGAGGGTGGAGGAAGAGGGAAAAAACACACTGATGTGAGAGAGAAACATGGATCAGTTGCCTCCCATATACACCCGACTGGGGATCAAACTGCAACCAACCTAAGTATGTGTCAAGCACGCAACCAACTGAGCCACCCTGAAACCTAATAAACATTTGTTGAATTAACAATGTATGTGCATATCCTATATAATAAAAGGCTAATATGCAAACCGTCCCCTTGACCAGGAGTTCAACTGGAAGTTCAACCAGGGCACGGGGCCAGCCTGCCAACTGCCTCGGCCCCTCCCCTGGCCTGCCCAGCCTGATTGGCCTGATTGGCGTGGGCTGGCCAGATCCCACCTGTGCATGAATTTGTGTACCAGGCCTCTAGTAAATATAAAAAAGCAGAGGATGTAAAATTGAACATAAGGAGAACTCTCAGCTAACTAACTAACCAAACTGAGCAGTGTTTTATCCAAAAGATAAACAGTTAAGGATTGCATTCTTACTGTGAGTCATTCAGCAGTGACACTTAGGGCTGGTGAAGGGGGAAGATGGGAGGCCCAGCAGGTATTATGATGTGAGATAAAGGAATAGGATTTATCAAAACAGAGGACAGTTAAGTTTAGAAAAGCTTTCATAAATGATCTTATATACACATGCCACCCCACAACACAGATGAATGTCCATGGTCTAAAGAAAAATGACAAGCCAAATAACTCTCAGATGAAGAGCTTTACATTTTTTGATCAATCTCTTTCAAAACTTTACACACTAACCTTTGAAAATACAATTCCATGATAAACACATTCAAGCTTTCCCCAATTATCTTCATATCTAGTCACAATTTTCCTTATTATCACTACTCTCTGAATTTTATCTTCTTATAAACTCCAACATCATGAAATGGCACCTAGAACCTTAACGCTCTCCCATTACTCTAATCCCAAAGTGCTTTTTATTTCCTGTACAAAACCAACTCTCTTCTGCTTTCTTGATGTATACATACTAGCTCATGCCCCATACCTGACTCTTCCTGAAACAAACCGGAAATCTCCAACCTTCCTGAAATCTAAGCAGAATTAGGTCTCACATCTGTAAGTTTTCATTCTATCTTATACATTAACACAACTCATACTTTTGCAATATACTGTGTGCATGCATATATTATTCTGTAAATAGTAGTTATAAATTTCATTCAGTTCCCTTTTGACTACTCTGTTGACTTTTTTTTAAAATATGGTTTTATTGGTTTTTAGAGAGAGAGGGAGAAGGATAGAGAGATAGAAACATTGATCTGCTACACCTCTTGCACACTCCCTACTAGGGATCAACCCCAAAACTCAGACATGTGGCCCGACCAGGAATCAAATGTACCTCTTGATGCTCTACCACTGAACCACACAGAATGGGCAATAAACTTAATTTTTACAACAGCTGGAAGTTCACAGCAATTGCCACATGATCTTTTTAGAAAGACTGTCTTCCCTTTCTGTTCCTAAGGAATTGTCTAGTACCTGGCACCCAAAAGTGGCAAGTCTAAAAATAAAGACATACATTGCCACTAATTAACATTAATAAAGTGATAAATAATTAATTCAACAGTAAGTTTGTTTTTAATGCTATTGTGCATGGGATCTTATCCCCATTATAATTTCTAACTATGCAATTTCATAACTGTTATATAATTTACCTTTTAATTTAAATACAACTTTTCATTTCTGGAAATCTGTAAGACACTGAAGCTAAAAAAAAGCTCTATTCCTGGTTTCTCTCTGGCAAAGAATACTGCTTCCTGGTAATACGTACATTGTGTGTCAGTATCCACCTAAGGTAGGGCAGGTGCACTATGTGAAAAAAGGGAGAAAAATCTAAAAGTATCAATTGGACATACCCAAACTAGAGCTTTGATGAGGGATCAGAATCAAAAGTCATATGCAAAATAACAAGTCTAATAAATATAAAGTACTTTATCAAGACCAGAACAGGTTGGAAACAATAATGAAAGTTCAAAGACTGCAGGGATTTAATATGTGGATCTGTGGCAGAGTCAAGATATTCACTCATAGCTCTATTATTAATCCAACTTAAAAAAAAAAGGATTACGGTTGTGTTCATTACCATTTTAATATAAAATTTTAATTTAAATAAATTTATTTAAATACAGAGAGTCCTCCAAACTATTCTTGTACCATATTAAATCATATAATTCACTGATCACAAATAAATATTATTGATTGGTGTGTTCTAAATTTAAAAAGTATTTAAAATAGCTAATAAGTAAAAAGGAATCCCAAGGAAATTAAGTTGCCTATATTAAACCACTCTGCACTAAGTATTTGAGAGAATACTTGCAAATAGAAAACTGACAGACTTGCCTATCAAAATTATAGGAATCTGTGTTTCCATTTGCTTTATATGAAAACTGCATTATAAATTTTACAATCACAGATTTTCGCCTTAGCTGGTTCAGCTCAGTGGATAGAGCATCCATCTATGGACTCAAGGGTCCCAGGTTCTATTCTAGTCAAGGGCACATGCCCAGGATGTAGGCTTAATCCCTAGAAAGGGCCGTGCAGAAAGCATCCAATCAATGATTTTCTCTCATCATTGATGTTTCTATCTGTCTCTTCCTCTCCCTTCCTCTCTGAAATTAATAAAAATATATTTTAAAAAATAATAAAAATTACAAATTTTCCATAATTCAACCACTACCACCACTTACCTTCTCCCAGCTAAAAATGACATCCTTTTATTTTTCTAATGAACATACCTACTCATGCAAATAACAATAGCTTCATAAAGGAAATATATATATATATATATATATAGATATATATATATATATAGATATAGATATATATAACCAATTTATAACTGCACACGGGAAACAAAAATATTCCAAAGTATGACCTTTACCTAAAGCAAGTGAATATCTAAGGTTAAAAAGTTTCTGAAAAAATAAAAATATTTTATGGAAAAATGACTTTTAAAAGCACCTTATGAATAATTAAGTTATATAGCACTACAATTTTCATATAAAATTATTTCAAAAGTGTGGAAACACCTCTTAAAGACTGAGATTATGATAACTATTCTAATTCAATTATGATCAAATTACACTTAAACAAAATTATGTGCATATCCCATAGAGTTCCGTGGGACTGTAAACTGTGCATAAGTGGAATTTCAATAAATCCTTGCAGGGGGAAAAAACATCATGTGATAAAAGCAATGATATCTTAACACAACGCGGATCGGTAGTTTTATTGCTAGCTTTACCCAGTGGCCAGATAAGTTTCTATTTAACATAAATGTTAAAGGCACGTTTTAAAATTAAATACCCATTGCATTTTGAAGTTATTTATTACATGTACTTACAAGCTAATATCTTTTTAAAGTATGATACCTGGTAAAACACTGTGTAACAGAAAACACGAGAATTCTCGTGACCCATCCGCATGCGTCAATGTCAATCCCATGAAGAAAATTGCTAACAAAAAAATGTTAAAAGCCACAGGTTACAACAATTGGGAGCAAATGTTCTTTCACCATTTATGTTTGTATTTTGCATTTCCAAAGCTCTTTCCTTGTAGTTTCCTAGGGCTGCCATAAAACAGTACCACAAAGGGGGTGGCTTTAAATTAACTTAATTCTCTCACAGTTCTAGAAGCTAGAAGTCAAAAGCAACATGTTGGCAGGGCCATGCTCTCTTCCAAAGACTCTAGGGGAGGATCCTTCCTTGCCTCTTCTGACTTCTCACAATCACAGAAGTTCCTCGGTTTGTTGCAGAACAACTCCAATCTCTATAGTCCTCTTTACATGGCTCTCTTCCTTTTGTCTATATATCTCTGTGTTTCTGGATGGCATTTTCCTCCCTGTGTCTGTTTTCTTCTATTAAAAAAAAAACAGTCATCTTGAATTAGGGCCCACCCTAATTGAGTTTGACCTGATTTTAACTTAATTATATCTGGAAAGACTATTTCCAAATAAGGTCACATTCATATAGTGGTTAGGACTTTAACATATCTTTTGGGAGGGACACAAATCAGCCTACAATACCCTACTATTTCTCAACGGTATTGTTTAGAAGTTAGTTATTCAAAACCATTTTAAAAAATGTTTACTGAAAAACTCCTATATGCTATGCAGTGTTCTAAATAAGTGATAAACACAGAGTGGTAAATAAATGAGATGGAATCCCTGTCTTTAAGTAGATGGTATTTCTAACTCATAGAAGCAGATAATAAAGAGATACACATGACAAATTCAGATGATGAGAAGTTATATGAGGTGATTTTAAAAGTACTTCAAAGGTATAGCTCTTAGAAAGACTTTCTAAGGTGGGAGGTGGGGTAGGGTGGGCGTGGGGTTTAAAACATTTAAGCTAAACTTGAAGGTTGTGCAAATATAATGGTCAAGGTAGAAGGGTGGAGCAGAGTGACTATTCCAGACAGTTGGGGAAGGTATTTGTTTAAGTGATATGGCCATGTGACAATGGTGCAGTTTACAATTTATAAGGCCTAACTTTGATGTGATTGTTAAAAAAATTTATTTACTTTAAAAGTCTTCTATCAAGCTTTGTACGTCAAAATGTTAGACACTTAATTTTTAATATTATTCGATTTCAATTTCAGAATATTTACATTTGAATAGCCTATAATCACACCGTATCAGTAAATCATGAGTTCAAAAGAACATTAAATTAGTAATTGAAGGCTAGGCCAATATAATGTGTTGTTATAATAAAAAAGTACAGCTTATATAGTTGTATTTTTACTGTTTAATAAATACTGTATTCCATAATTAGGAAAAATTAACTTGAGGGGAATTAAAACTTTAACAGAAATTGAAAAACAGTCTACAGTATTCCCTCAATAGGAGGCTTTTCAGAATCCACTGACTATGACATGTGGGGTGGAGCAGAAAGTTCCATAAAGTGTATGTGTAAGTCTTGGAACAATCATAACCATACCATTTCATCACTGCTTATTGGAACACCATGCTTGCCAGCTGCCTTAGGTAATCATCTTGATTAAATATATTCTAGTGAAGCCTCTGGTCAGGTTTCTCTCTTTATGTCTGTAGTGTTCCCTAATGCCATGCTCATTAGGTAATATAGTACTTGAATCACTGCTACTGAAGGTAGTAATACTGGGAATTAGTGAAAGTGCAAAAATTATTGTACTGAGTACAAATTTCTAAAATATTATCATTGTTGTAATTTAATATAGTATAACACCTTGATCTGGTTCCAGACCATTATATTTAACTAGAGGCCTGCTGCATAAATTCATGCACGGGTGGGGTCTGGCCAGCTTGCTGCAATTGTGGCTGACGGGATGGGCCGGCAGGGGAGAGGGGCCACAGGCTGTTGGCAGGCCAGCCCCCTGGAGGAACACCTGGTTGAGGAGATAATTTGCATATTAGTCTTTTATAATATAGGAAGATTACCAATTTGCTAGACTCATTTCTTATGTCTCAGTTCTTACAAACCTGCAGTATTTCTATCATGAGCTCTTTTTAAACATTAGGTATTATGGAGACTACAACAAAACCTCTATTAACTAAAATCTGTAGAATATGAGTGATTCCGTTTATGAAGTATCTAGAACAAAACACTTAAGCATATGAATGGCAGAACTAAATTATACTAAAGTTTCCCTTGATTTCACTGCTCAGAGCTACACCTTTTCTCTCTCCATCCCCAAAGGGCTATAAAGAAATATTCTTATGAGAGATAGGTTTCAGTTGGGGAAATCTAGTGAAAAGGCTAAACATATAAAGGTGGGATTTGGAGGTACATGACCATGACCTACTATCTTTCTTCTGCTACCCATTCCCCCATGCTCTATTATAGGTAAAACTAGAGGCTTGGTGTACGAAATTCGTGCCCATAGGGTGGGAGGGAGAGGCGTGTCCCTCAGCCCAGCCTGCACTCTCTCCAATCTGAGACCCCTCAGGGGATCAGGCCTAAACTAGCAGTAGGACATCCCTCTCACAATCTGGGACTGCTGGCTCCCAACTGCTCACCTGCCTGCCAGCCTGATCACCCTGTCAGCCTGATTGATGCCTAATTGCCTCCAACTGCCCGCCCCTGCCAGCCTGGTTGCTCCCAACTGCTCTGCCCTGCTGACCTGATCGCCCATAACTACCTCCTCTGCAGGCCATCTGTGGCATCTTTGATCACATGGGTGTGGCCATGTTATATGAGGGTTAATTTGCATGTCACATCTTTTTATATATCTTCTTCTATAGGATGGTAAGTTTCAATGTCTTCAGCCCTAATGGCCAGTTCTCCACTCCACAACTCCAGTTCACCTATACCACCACTAGAGTCCCAATATATGAAATTCGTGCAAGAGTAGGCGAGTAGGCATTCCTTCCCCTGGCTGCCAAAACCGGCTTCCCTCTGGCTGCTGGCAGGCACCCGAGACCTGGGCTTCCCTCTGGCACCCAAGACCTGGGCTTCCCTCGCAGCCCCAGTTTCGTCCAGAAGGTTGTCCTGAAGGACATCTGGTCTAATTAGCATATTACACTTTTATTATTCTAGATCATCCCTCTTCCTGCATTTCTGTAATCTCTTGACATTTCCAATGTTTAAGTCACAGAATGAAGTGATATTTTCTTTCAAAGTTTCCTGGAATAGTACCACCCATGCCATACATGGCACCTATTTAGAAAATTGCCTTGTTTTATATTTCTACATTACTATTTTGAGCATAATGTTAACCAAGGTCTGGGACATCTTCATATAGAAACACCTATGATATCAGGAACACTAGGACAAATATTCTCCCCATCTCTGAATTGTCTTAATTACCCACTCTCTCTCCTAAACCATTATTCATTCCCACCCTCCATCTGCACACTGCCCTCTAATATTACTCATCAGAGTTATCTATTCACTTCCTGACCACTTACCACTGTTCTTCACATTTGCTGAAGATGTTTGCATCGTGGTCAGATTTCTGCCCTACCATAAGCCCTACTATCATGGGCGATGTCTATCTAAAACCCAAGTCTCAAGATTATTGAACCTTTCAATTCCAAAGACCTTCATATAAAGCCTTTGGAATGTACAAATTTTCACAGCCAACCTAACCTAATCTTCTAATATTCACAGCTTTTTCCAGCCCAAACTATCCTTATATTTGCTCCTCAATCACAGCTTAGCACTTACTCTTTACACTATTTGTCCTCTTATCATCTCCTTAGTAAATCTACACATGAATGATCTCCTAAACTACTTCCTCACCAATACTTTATCTCTAGTCATTCTATAGGACCTGTCATGCAAAAATCTAAGCTTAAAATAAATCCTACAAACTATTTTCTCTTAAACATCCAAGTTTTTATACTGTTAGATAAAGGATCACAGAGGCATGAAAATTGATATCACTCTATTCAATTTCAGGTAGACTATTAATCCCACTAAAGTAATCTTTTTTTTTTAATCAAAGTCTTGTTTTCTTTTTTTTTAATTGATTTTTTACAGAGCAGAAGGGAGAGGGATAGAAAGTCAGAAACATCGATGAGAGAGAGACATCGATCAGCTGCCTCTTGCACGCCCCCTACTGGGGATGTGCCCGCAGCCAAGGTACATACATGCCCTTGCCGGAACTGAACCCGGGACCCTTCAGTCCGAAGTCCGAAGCTTTATCCACTGAGCCAAACCGGTGTCAGCTAAAGTAATCTTTTTACTTGTTATTTTTGTTGGGCTCCCTCTCCCATTGTCTTCAACAAGTATTCTAAATTTTCACTAATGGAAGACCCTTTTGTATAGCCATCTTCCATCCTCTTTGAACTTCACTTAAACAAAGGTCACTAAGTTATGAACTATCTACTCAATGTTTTTTGCCTCTGTCTCACTTATTCTTTAACCTTCAATATTATCTCAGAAAATAAAGTGTCCTTTCTCTTGGTCCATCCTTGGTCCATATTTCATTCTCTACTAACTCTTTCCCTAAGTCTACAAACCACTCAAATGTGCAGTCTATCACTTAAAACATAAAAAACTATAGCCCCTATCTTCACTAGGTACCACACTTCCTATTTTTATTTCTAGAAAAGCAACTTACATTCACTGTTGCCACCTCACATTTCATTCCCTCCTCTAGTTTAAAAAATACATACTGTCCTAACCCGTTTGGCTCAGTGGATGGAGTGTTGGCCTGCAGACTGAAAGGTCCCAGATTTGATTCGGTTAAGGGCATGTACCTTGGTTCCGGGCACATCCTCAGTAGGGGGCATGCAGGAGGCAGCTGATCGATGATGTTTCTCTCTCATCGATGTTTCTAACTTTCTATCCCTCTCCCTTCTGCTCTGTAAAAAGTCAATAAAATATAATTTAAAATTTAAAATATATATTATTTTAGCCCTAATTCTTTGCAAAAACTATTTAAAAACAATAGGAAATAGTCTATGATATTATAAACTACTGAGGACTTAATATTCCTTAAAGTTATTATTTTTTATAGATATACACTAACATATGTACAGATGAGCCCCGGCCGGTGTGGCTCAGGTGGTCAGGCATTATTCCACACAGCATTGAAAGGTTGCCAGTTCCATTCAGGTTAGGGCACATGTCTGGGTTGTAGGCTCAATCTCCAGTAGGGGGCATGCAGGAGGCAGTTAATCATTCTCTCACATCGCTCTCTGTGTCTCTTTCTCCCTCCCTGTCTCTAAAAGTTAATAAAAATATAAAATATTTATAAATTAAATTATGTATCAGGGAATTTCTTCAAATGAATAAAGGATTTGAGGTGTACAGATGAAACAAAATTAGCTATGAGTTTATAACTGTTGAAGATGGGAAATAGTTATATAGAGGTTCACTATACAAATGTATCTACTTTTGTTTATGCTTGAAATTTTCCTTAATAAGCTCATAATAATAAAAAACACAGATCTCTACATTATAGTATCCCTTTCAATTAGACCAGGGTTTTTAACAACCATAGAAGTCACTGAAACAGTGGGTTGGGGGAATATTCCTCTCCCTGAAGCTCCAAAAACATTCCCCAATCCTTGTATTCATATAAAACAATAAATTGCTTTAACCAATGGGTTGTGATACAACTTTTATGTATGTTAGGCAGTTTAAAAAGTTGTTGCTAAGCTTTTTGTTGTTAGTCCTCACCTGATTTTTAGAGTCAATGGAAGGAAAGAGGAGAGACAGAGAGAGAAAAATATTGATGTGAGAGATACAAGGACTTGTTGATTCCAGTACAAGCCCCAACCAAGGGATCAGGGATCAAGCATGCAACCAAGGTACATTCCCTGGACCGAAATCAAATCTGGGACCCTTCAGTCCGCACAGGCACTCTACCCACTGAGCAAAAGCAGCAAGGCTGTTGTTATTAATTTTTAAAGTACTGATGGCTCTCAAATCTTTACTCAGATCTGATTTTATTATTGCTTCCAATATACAATTTCTTAGCTGGAAAACTGTGACTTTAGTCATTACATTCCTATCATAAATTGAGCTTTCCCTTTTCAATAGTGCCCCACTTCCCTGTCTTTCAAAAAAGAAATTGAGCCCAAACCGGTTTGGCTCAGTGGCTAGAGCGTTGGCCTGCGGACTGAAAGGTCCCAGGTTCGATTCCGGTCAAGGGCATGTACCTTGGTTGCAGGCACATCCCCAGTGGGGGGTGTGCAGGAGGCAGCTGATCGATGTTTCTCTTCCATGTTTCTGACTTTCTCTCCCTCTCTGTAAAAAAAAAAGAAAAATCAATAAAATATATTTTTAAAAAAAAGAAATTGATTTAATAAAAATTATATCTTAAAATTATGTTTTCCTCCAAATAATTCACCTAACCTAATGGAATCATCTTGTCACCCAAGTTGGAAAATCAGAAACCTTGAGATCAGCCTTGATTCCCCCTAAAAATCTTGCCCATTTTAATAGTAAAATGCTCCATTCTAATCCTACTCTGACTTCCGTAATAAAGGTTCCCACTGTCCCCATGAATCTCAATAGTCCCTTAGTCTTCTTGCTTCCCTCAATGCAATCCTCCCCCATCTTATAGCCAGACTAGTGTATTTGAAATGTTAATTTAAATCACATCAGATCCCTGTTTGAATCTTTCAAATAACTCCCTATTACTTCTAGGATAAAATTCAAATTCCTAAACAAGGAAGCAAAAATTCTTAATGATCTAGCTTCTCCCTAGCCTCACCTCCAATCTCTCCCTGACATTTTATATGTCCCTGGTGGTATCAAACTACTTGCAAACACTTTGCTTCACATCTTCACATCTTTGCTCATCTATTTCTTCCTTGAAATAGTCTATTCAGTTTTGATTGTTACATTAAAAGATTCAAGTTAGAAGTAAATAAACACTTAATAAGGTAGCCAATAAAATATAAAAAATGGTTCATTAAAAAATCTGAAAAGAAAATAAAGATTCTGAAGTTCATAATAGCAATACAAAAATTAAAGTTATCTATATAAAGTTATCAAAACATACACAGGATAAATATAAAAATAGTCAACTCTTCTGAAGTTCATTTTAAAAGACTTGACTAATGATTACCTCTGAAGAATGAGGTAATGAACAACTTTTATTCCTTTTGTTCCTCTGTACTTACTATAAAACAAGTATTAGTAGACCTAAGAACGGGCGGCATAAGTAAACACCCATACTGCTACCCCGAACAACAATTTCAAAACTACAATTAAAAAACAAAACGGACATCATCGAGAACCACCAGGGGACTGGCTGAGTGGACATTCCACAAATAGAAGGAAAGATAAAAGGACACTGAGACTCGGGGGAGCTGCAGAGGACAGAGTTGCGGATACACGCAGTCAGAAGTTTGGAGCTGTGCACCCGCGGAAAGGGCAGGCGGCTGCAAACCCGGCTGGTTTTCTCAAACTAGGAGGGAGACAAAGATGTCCCACTGCACTGAGTACCAGTTCTGGGCGAGTCTAGGGAACCCAGACTCATAAGAGGTGAAACTGGACAGTAAGGAGGAAGCACACTGAAACTCCGGAGCTGCAGAGGCGCGTGAGCTATCAGAGAGGGCCCGTGGCTGGCTCTATCGTTCGGGAGAAACAAACAAGCAAACAACCACCAGACTGCTTTGTTTTCCGGTTCTGGTGAGTCTTTGGGTGTCCAGACTCATTAAATTGCCCTAGCCGGTTTGGCTCTGTGGATAGAGCATCAGCCTGTGGACTGAAGGGTCCCAGGTTCGATTCCGGTCAAGGGCATGTACCTTGGTTGTGGGCACATTCCCAATAGCGGGTGTGCAGGAGGCAGCTGATAGATGTTTCTCTCTCATCAATGTTTCTAACTCTCTATCCCTCTCCCTTCCTCTATGTAATAAATCAATAAAATATTTTTTTAAAATAATAATAATAATAATAAATAGACATAAGAACTGTAAGATTTTTTAAAAATTTATTTGTATAGACCTATACAGACAGGAATACACTGAGTGGCCAGATTATTATGACCACCTGACGTTTGTAAGCAAATTAGCCGTACACTGCATAGTATGGGATATGGAAGCCAAAGTTCTATTCAAACACCTTTGCTGTCTGCAGTTACCAAGATAAAACATCTCCAATTAGCACAGGAACACAAGGATTAGACAGGCGAGCATTGGAAAAAAGTCATGTGGTCTGATGAATCACATTTCCAGTTGCATCATGAAGATGGCAGAGTGAGAATTTCAAAGAAAGAGCATGAAAGCATGCACCCCACATGCATGAGTACAACCCTTCAAGCTGGTGGGGGCAGTATTACGGTTTAGGGCATGTTTTCCTGGTATGATTTGAGCCCTTTAATTCGTGTGGAACATCTGAATAGCACAATATACCTAAGTATCATTGTTAATCAAGTTCATCCTATTATGTTGATGGCATATCCCAATGTAGATGGCTTCTTCCGACAAGACAATGCACGATGCCACGGTGCTTGTATTGTGCAGGAGTGGTTTCAAGAACATGAGATCTTACTTAGGTGGCCCCCACAATCAGCATATCTCAATCCAATTGAGCATTTGTGAGACAAAGTTAAAAGAGCCATCAGGCAGCTGGTTCCACAATCATCAAATCTCACAGACTGGACAGTGCTATTCATCAGGCATGGTGTCAGACTGCTCGGATCACCTTTCAACATCTCATGGAGTCAATGCCAAGAAGAACTGCCACAGCATTGAAGGCAAAAGATGGCCCAACGAAGTACTGATAGGGTTGTCATAATAATCTGGCCACTCAGTGTAAATTACTATAGAATTACAAACATATATACCTGCATTTACATACTTACAACCTAGACAAATTGTGAAAGGCCTTCAATATCAGTTCAGGAAAGTTAAGACTTTATTCAAAGAAACTATCTCTATATATAAAAGGCTAAGTGTCTGTCCATCTGACCAGTAGCTATGACGCACACTGATCACCAGGGGGTGGACCCTCAACGCAGGAACTACCATGATGTGCACTGGCTATTTAAAAATAAAACGGCACTATGGACCTGACGCTGACAAACGAACACTCACTCGGCTTCTCCCAAGTGGGTCAGGACCCACCAACCACCCCAGAACGACACCCAACCAAATTGCAGCCAATGCTGCCAAGACCCCATGGTGCAAAATGCGACCCACAGCCCAGCCCAACCTGGAAACTGCTGTGGGTGCTGGGTAATGACGTCACATAGCAATGCCTGGCTTCCTCTCTTTAACGACTAGCCTTTTTGGAGTTTCTTCAGCCCAGAAACCTGACTTGCTAAACAGTCAGACGCAACATTTTACAGTTTATCCAAATGTTTGTGAAGCGTTTTCCTGTGCCTCATCTCATTTGATTCTCACAGAAGTCCTGGACTAAGTAGATAGGAGGCTCAATAGAATCCTATCTTCTTTTCCATTAGCAAGATGCAAACAGTGATATTAAAATGTTCTTTAGAATTAATTTACTTTCAATGTGCACAAATCTGTGCACCAGGACACTAGTATTTTATAAGTATTAATTTGAGATAGGGTGTAGGAGTGACTAGAGGAATTAAAGCCTAAATATAAGCAAACTAATTATGAAGCTATTATAATAGTACTAGCAGATATTAAGAAACTCAATCAAGGTGCTAACAAGAGCAAGCAAAAACACAAGAGATAAATTCAAGAAAAAATATAAAGACCAAACTGGTAGTTCTTAGCAATGAACTGGATGTGGTGGATTAAAAAAAAAGCCAATGAAAGTGACATATTTCAAAGTCCTCACATTAGAGAATGGTGGTAGGACATCATAAAAAAAAAAAAGTAAGGATAAAGAATTGGGGGGCTAGCTGATTTGACTCAGTAAATAAAGTTTAGACCCGCAACTGACAGGTGTCAGGTTCGATTCCAGTCTAGGGCATATACCCTGGTTGCAGGTTTCCTGGCCCTGGGTGGGTGCAGGAGACAACTAATCAAGTCTCTCTCCCACATTGATGCTTCTCTCTTGTCTCCCTCTCCCTTCCACTCTCTCTAAAAAATCAATGGAAAAATATCCTTGGGTGAGGATTAACAAAACAAACAAAGAATTGGGGAAGGAAAACAACCCTTCCTCCCCCTACTCCCCCGCCCCCGACCAAGGGAAGGGTTAAGATAATGGCATCAGTTTTAGAACTGAGAGGTGACAAATCATTCTGTCAGAAATGTGCAACACAAAGACAGAAGTATCATGTAATGTATAAGAAACTGGAAAACTGCATTTGGATTCAGGAAACAGACTCTAATCTTGGTTTTGATATTTACTAACTTGTGACCTGGTAATTAAACTCTGATTTCTCATCCTAGATGAATATATTTTTCAAACTTTGCTTTCTCTTTCTTTATGGCAGATCAACCTTTTTACAAATAACCTTAAGCAGACCATCTATATAGAGATAATCATATACAGAAAACCAGCATAAAAGGATTGAACCTAAGTTAATATGGATAGAAAGTCTGGAGCCCTGCCCATTTATCAATCGCACACCTTAGTGCTATATCTCCAATGGCCTCTGAGATTCTTTCATAAAATCCTGAGCGCTATGGAATCCGGGGGGGGAGGGAGGGAGCTGAAGGGATGACAACAAAGAGTGGATAATCACTTGTGATCGCCTTCAATTCTAGTACTTTAGCAAAAGTTAACCTGAAGTCATTTGAATAATTCAGAAAAAGGGTTCATTAAATATACCCTTGTTTGACCAGGAAATGTCACAGACAGAAGTGGAAAGCTCATGGAAAGGAAATTAAGGGTTGTCTGAGCATAAGAGCAAAAAAAGATCTTACCAAGGGTAAGTAGATCTGACTTCATAAAAATTAAAATTTTGCACATAAAAACAAAGAACAAAGACACAGGATAAATGGCTAATGCACTTGCAGAAAAATTCCTGATATCACTAGTAAAATACAAACATTATTTCATTATTGCTTTAAATGGCATTTCTTTGATGAAGTTACATTAAGCATTCTTCTCCCAAGAACATATTTTAAGTGTTAATATACAATAATGGCAAGTAAAATGAGATTGACTCATATTTCTGGTGTTACTCAAAGTTAACAAACTTCAAATTCCTTCCATAAAGTTGGAAACACTGCAAAGTTGCCTACTATGACTACTTAACATAACAGTAAAGGTCATGGCCAATGCTATAAAAAAGAAAAGAGAAAAGGGGGAGAAGAAGAAAGGAGAGAGGGAAGAGAGGGAGAAAAGTCAGAAAGGAAGAGATAAAATCCTAATATATATAAAAACATGGGTCCATTACGACTGGAGGCTCAACCAACCAGAAGTCAGTCCTGCTGCAGTCAGCACTGGATTGCTGTGGCAACGCAGCACTGACTGCTGAGGGGGCTGCAAATCAGGTCCGGAGAGAGGCCTGAAGAGAGAAGCAGGGTCTGATCCGTAACCTCTGTGGCAGCTGTTGATCAGTACTTGCTTCTCTCTTTCTCACCGGGCCTGGCCAGCAGCCACACCTCCATTTCTCTCCAGGCCTCCACAGGGGCTGCTGATCAGCCCCGTTTTTCTGATCAGGCCCTGTTGATAGGCCCAGAGATGCTGACTGGCACAGAAACCTACTAATCAGAACCAAATCTAGGTGAACTGTAAGGAGCGAGTGGCTATCGAGGAGGTGGAGCTTTGGACGCTGACTGGCATAGAAACTGACCAATCAATACCAAATTGGAAGGGGAGCACCAAGATGGCGGCATAGGTAAATACCTATTGTTCTGCCCCGCGCAACGATTTAAGAACTACAACATAACAGCAGAACAGACAGCACCCAGAATCGCCAGAAAGCTGGCTGAATGAAAACTCCACTAATAAGAGTAAAGGTGGGACGCTGAGATTCAGGAGCGGCGGGAGCGCAGCCTTTCAGACGGAAACAGGTTAGGAGCCGCCCTGGTCGCGCGCGCGGGTTGGGGCGGGAGCAGCACCCCCTGCCGGATTTCTCCAACGGGGAGGGTGGAGACGCCCCACTACACGGACTCCCCAGCGCCAGGCAAGGTCCGAGATCCGGGGTACGTGGAGACGTCCCACTGCACAAATTCCCCAGTGCCAGGCAAGGTCCGGGGGACGCACCCTGGAAGCGGGGTGCTGCAGAGGCTCCTAGTCGCAAGGGTCGCGCAAACCTGAGACTTGCCCCCTGGAAACTTGTCTCCTGGTTCCGGAAACCATCTATTTTACAACCTTGGGCTAGACTTTTGGTGTGCAGGCACATTTGGGGAAAGGCAGAGTTGTCTGGCAAGGGGAAGAGACTAGCGGCTTTCTCTTGGAGGTGTCTGCAGCCATCCCCATCCAACACAGACGCGCGTGCGAGCGCCGCATAGGACGCAGCTGACGCTGCCTGCACAGCTCAGAGACTCCGCCCATCTAACCTGAACACAGTCTCCCTTCACAGCCAAGTGGCCTGGAGGTCAAACCCCCCTAGGGCTAACAACAACAAACTGGGTTTAAATTCAAAAACACTGAATACAACCCATAAAGGATTGCAGTAAGAGTACCCACCTCAGGTAACTGGGGAGGCTGAGCCACTGTCCCTTTGAGGATATCTACTACATAAAGCAGCCACCATGGAGAGATATGGAAAGAAATCAGGTGTGAAAGATATGGAGGAGAAAAGACGACAAGACATAAGAGTTCAAAACCACGGTTATAAGGCTTTTCAAGAGGCTCCTACAAAAGGCCGATCAACTTACTGAGAATTACCAGGAAATAAACAAGACCAACCAGGAAATGAATGAGAATTACAAGGGAATGAATGAGACCCTCAAGGAAATGAATGAGACCCTCAAGGAAATGAACAAGACCTCTGAGGATACGAACCAGACCCTCACGGATAAAAAAAAAAAGGACCAACTAGAAATCAAGCATACACAGACTGAAATGAAAAATATTACACAAAGTCCTAAAAGCAGTCCAGAGGGCCACAAGAACCAAGTCAAAGATTTGAAATACAAAGAAGCAAAATCCACTCAGCTGGAAAAGCAAGAAACAAAAAGAATTCAGATAATTGAAGATAGCGTAAGGGGCCTCTGGGACAACCTCAAGCATGCCAACATCCGAATTACTGGGGTGCCAGAAAAAGAGAGAGAGCAAATTAATGAAAACCTACTTGAAGAAATAGTGACTGAAAACTTCCCCCACCTGGTGAAAGAAACTAACTTAAAAGCCCAAGAAGTACACAGAACCCCAAAATATAGGAATCTAAAGAGGACCACACCAAGACATATCATAATTAAAATGCCAAGAGCAAAAGACAAAGAGAGAATATTAAAAGCAGCAAGAGAAAAACAGTTGGTTACCTACAGGGGAGCACCCATACGATTGTCAGCGGATTTCTCAAAGGAAACGATGCAGGCCAGACGCGAGTGGCAAGAAATATTCAAAAAAAATGAAGAGCAAGAATCTACAACCAAGATTACTCTATCCAGCAAAGCTATCATTCAGAATTGAGGATCAGATAAAGTGCTTCGCAGATAAGAAAAAGCTAAAGGAGTTCATCACCACCAAACCAGTATTATATGAAATGCTGAAAGATAGTCTTTAAGAAGAGGAAGAAGAAAAAGGTAAAAATATAAATTATGAACAACAAATACACATCTATCAACAAATGAACATAAAAATCAAGTGAATTGATAGGCTGATGAACAAGATAAACTGGTGACTATAACAGAAACATGGACATAGAGAGGAAATGGACTGACAATTCTTGGGGAGAAAAGGGTTGTGGGAAGTACAGCAAGAGATTGGACGAAAAGCTTGCAACAATGGGAGAGGACATTGGGGAGGGGGAGGTGAGGGTGGAGGGTGGGATAGGTACAGGGTAAGGGGAGATATAGGGGGATAAAAAAGGGGAAACAATGTAATTAATAAACTGAACAATAAAGAAAAAAAGAGCAAAAAAAAAAAAAGAAATTGGTAAAGGGAGTCAAAAGTAAAAAAAAACAAACAAAAAAAACCCCCAAATTGGCTGGCAGAGGAGGGCAGCAGGCAAGGGCAGTTAGGGGTGATCAGGCAGGCAGAGGCAGTTAGGGGCGATCAGGCCAGCAGGGGAGGGCAGTTTGGGGCAAGATCAGGCCAGCAGGGGAGGGCAGTTGGGGGCAAGCAGGTCAGCAGGGAAGGGAAGTTGGGGGTAAACCAGGCCTGCAGTGGAGGGCAGTTAGGAGCCATCACGTCAGCAGGGGAGGGCAGTTAGGGGCCATCAGGTCAGCAGGGGAGGGCAGTTGGGGGCAAGATCAGGCTAGCAGGAGAGGACAATTGGGGGTGAGATCAGGCTGGCAGAGGAGGGCAGGTGGGGGTGACTAGGCCCACAGGGGAGGGCAGTTGGTGGCGATCGGGCCGGCAGGGAGCAGTTAGGTGTTAATGAGGCCGGCAGTGGAGTGGCTAGGGAGTGATCAGGCTCGTAAGCAGAAGTGGTTAGGGGCAATCAGACAGGCAGGCAGACAGGCAAGCTTAGGAGCCAGCAGTCCTGGATTGTTAGAGGGATGTCCAACTGACAGATGTCCCACAGGGATCGGGCCTAAACTGGCAATCAGAAATCCCCCAAGGGGTCACAAATTGGAGAGGGTGCAGGCAGGCTGAATTTCGTGCATCAGCCCTCTAGTCATCTACATAGAAAAATAATCAGTATCTACAGATAGACTCTGAGAACTAAAGAGTTCTGCAGGAGAGCCAGATACAAAGGCAACAGAAAATTCAAAACATTTCCCTCCAATAGCAATAACTAGTCAGATAATAAACAGCATACACAATGGAAACCAAATCCATATATCTAAAAAGGGTTTTTCAACTTCAGCATTATTCACATACAGGACTGAATAATTATTTGGTGTGGGGCTAGCCTGTGCATTGTAGGATGTTTAGCATCAGTCCTGGCCTTTACCTACTAGATTCAGTAGATTTCTCAAACTGTCACAACCAAATGTCTCCAGACAAAGCAAATGGTCCCGGAGGGACAAAATTGTCCCTGATTAAGAACTAGTGATCAAGAATAAGTACTATGAAAAAACAAAGGAAAGGTAAATTTTATTAAAATACATGAAAAACTTTGATCACCTTATTACTAGACAATAGGGCCAGAATTCAACCCCAAGCTGACTGGATCCAGAATACACATGCTCTTAACCACTTCACTATCCCACTTGTCAAAACACTGCAGAGGTAAAGCCCTGGAAAGATTGGCACTTGGAGAAAGTCAGCTAAATGAAAAAAATTCTGGCTACCTTTCCTACTAATTCTGATAGGAATAACCATAATGGTTATTGGGATTTATCTGTAGTGGAGATATAGGTATTCTCATGTTCTTCTGGCGGAGGATATAGTCTGATGCAACTATTTGGAAGAACAATCTGGCAGTATTTAGTGCAATGGGTCTGAGCATAGCTAACTAGCTCAGGCGTCCAACTCTTGAATACATATAAATAAGTGGGACATATAAGAGAATGCTCTTTTTACTATTGCTTGTGATAGCAGAGAGCTAGGGGAATCACGGTATACATAACTGCACTGAAGTAATGGTTAAGTGAAACATAGAAGATGCATACTATATAATACTAAGAAACCATTAGTAGATTAAATAGACAAGACAGGCATAAAACAACATGAACAGAATTTCTGCATACAAATAATTGTGGGTGTGTGAGTGTGTGTGTGTGTATGTGTGTGTGTGTGTATATCTCAAGGATGTTAAATGAATAGCTATAGCATGAGAGGAAAAAATAAATAACACAGATAAGAGGAAATAAATACAACAAAAGCAAGACAAATAATAACTATAAACTGAGGAAAGGAATAATTTACTCTGCATTTGAGTTCCAGCAAGTAAATTTAAAATAATTTCAAAGTCAATAATATTACAAATTTTTCTAGAAAGCAACAAATACATATCAAGACCTTTAAAATATCAATAATTTTTGATTCAGCAATTCCTAATCTTGAATGTTCTTAAATAAGAAACTGTGAATATATTTACAGGTAAAGGTGTCCACTTGTACTGAACAAGCAAAACAATAATAACCTGAAGACAATTTAATGGCATACAAATGGAGAATAGTTGCTTGTATAATGTTTTATGTAGCATTAAAATAAATGTTTGTAAAAAATTAAACATCAACCATTTATGATATAGAAAGAAAAACATATAACTGATGACTCCTACTATATATGTTTTATTTACACTCATACACAAAAGAATACTGAAAGGAAAATGCTTAAAAGTAAAATTTTAATAGTGGCCATCAATGAGTTACATATTTATATGTGATTTCCCATAATTTTCTTTATATTTCCAGGTATAAAATATAAAATGGGAATGCTCTTAATAATTACATTAGGTAACAGGATAATCCAGTACAACCAAAACTGCCCTAGGCAGACCAGGACTTATGTCATCACCAGGACACATGGACACTATCATTTAAAAAAAAGATAGCTTAATTTCCAAATGTCATACTGATAACGGACATGCAGTTTTTAGAGTTTAGAAGACATTATTAAATTTCTAAAGTGTTTTGTCAAAAAAATTATTGGGGGTACCCTACATTTTAATGTAACCTATTATAAAAAGTTTTTCTTTAATAACTCTAAGTATTTCCTTAAGAAAGGAAATAATAATGCAAAGGTAATTAAGGGTGTCAGTATGATTAATTTTTATCATGTTATTTTTGCTAGCAAAATAAGAAAAATTTAATACAGCTATATATACTTAGCATAGCTGTAACTTATTTAGTGTAGCAATCTGACACTACTATCATCCTATCTAATAAAAGAGTAACATGCAAATTGACTGTACCTCTGCTACACTACCAGCCAATCAGAAGCAGGGGGCGGGGCCAAGTGGCACGAGGGCTGGGCCCTGGGGGTGGAGCAGAGGTGGCCAGGGTGCAGGGTGCGGCGAGCGCGGGAGTGCCCCGGCCGCCTGAGCGCGGAGGCAGCCAAGGGGCTGGGCAAGCGGTCAGGGTGCAGGAGCAGGGTGAGCGCCCAGCCCTTGGGGCCGGGTGATCACAGGCAGCTGGGACTGAGCTGAGCACAGAGATGGCTGAGTGCCCAAGGCCTAAAGCCTCGCCAGAGGCTTTAAGCCTTGGGCAGTCTGGGGGTGAGCCATCAGTTGTACATCCCCTAAGGGCTCCCAGTATGTGAGAGGGGGCAGGTTGGGCTTAGCCCCCCCCACTAACCCCCCTCCCCCGTGCACGAATTTCATGCACCGGGCCACTAGTAATCAATAATATTTTTACAACTCTGACATAAAGTAGAAAAAGCAGATACTTAAAATAAGCTACATGTCTTAGACCTATTTCCTACGCTAGCTGAACCAGCTGAGTTGATTTTACAAAGTGAAATCACTTCCAAGGTGATATTACTTGTTGTATCACATATTATATCTAAATTTCAAATTCCTCAATTTTATTCTACTTAGATTTGGTATTTAACTGCCAAAATTAGTAAAACTGCCCTCATTCTAGCATCATAATTACAAAAGAAGTGGTAGGTAGACACTGATGAAAACTCCATCATTTCAAAACAGATTATTTGTATGGCTATATTAATTTTTATTATGGTAGTTCCAGTTCTTAAACTTGATTTTACTTACTTCACAGTCCTTAAAATCCAAAGTACATATCACTACCTCCCTTTTCATGCCTTTCACACGCCCTTAAGATAATTAGGTCAGGTTCATGGGACTACTTTAAGAATTCAAGTGAGAGCAGACTCTAACTCACGTAACCAGTTAATTTAGACATTATTCCTGGTTTTACCATTCTTTCTGACCATGCACAATTAACAACCTGCCCATGTCTCAATCTAATGAACACCTTTAGGTAAATGCTACAGAGGGTAGAATCCAGAATGCAACTGATGACTCGGAGAGTGTTTCTTTAAACAATAGTAAAATGAGGAAGAGTACCATTAAAAAGCTTCCAACAGTTTTAAAGGGGGTTTAGAAAATTATTTTTTCCAGAAATTTGTCCTGTCTCGCTTTTATTATTCATAAAACTATGCCCAGTAAAATTGTGTAACAGCAATATAAGTGTTAAATTTTTGTGTGCTGTTCTGTTAAACTTCAAGGTTTGAGAGTATTCCTTCAAAACCCTCTTTCATTTGCTCAATTCTCTTCTCAAGCATATTAGACTCCATTAACAGCCAATCATGTAAGCTGAGCTGCAAGTGACCTGAGAGTTGCCATAGCAACAGCTGCTTTCTGAAATACGTGTTATGCATTTTAAAACCTCACAGAGAAGATACTACATCTATCAATTAACAACCAAAGCTCAATACAGCATATTACCCAAATGAAACTAAAAACTCAATTACCTTAACAGGGCAACTACCATTGCAACAAAAGGGATATTTGATTTTCTTTAACCAAAATGCTATTTTAGTTTTTAAATTTCAAAATCAAGCCTATAATTAATAACACTTAATAGTTGCATACCATTTAGTAATACACAAAATGGTTACAGTGAAGGAAAGAAGAATCAGGACTACATTTAGCAATGGACCATTAGAATAAAGAATGATTATATGCTGTAATGAACTGCTAAATTTTCATATACAATTTTACTAATGAAAAAGTTGGGCCTAAATGTGGTAGACTAAAATGTTTCCAACACACATGGTGTGTGGGTTGTATGTGCGTGCATGACACCTCCTTCATAGATAATGAAAAGATATGCAGGCAAGCAGTAAACACAAAAGATATTCTGTTTTCAAGAAAAAATCATTCTTTTGGTAATTCATCAGAAATAGACATCTCTTCTTCAAAGGCTATCCTGAGGAGGTTCCTTCTCATAAAGAGATGCAGAGCTAGCCAGCATTAAGCAATGAAATCATCTGAACAGTGTGCAATTCTGCAATAAAAAAAAAAACATTAAAAAACAAACCTATCTCTGAAAAATAACTTCAAAATTGATAACGAATGTCCATGATTAAAGGAAAAGAGTTAACAAAACTTAGCAAAATCTAATTCTAAAACTATACTCAAACATGTAATTCATGTAAATAAGCAGAATGCATAAAAAGTATTATTCAAGCCCTGGCCAGTGCTGCTAAACAGAAAGAACATCGGCTCACGCACCAAAGAGTCTTGGGTTCAATTCTTAGTCAACGAAACCTGGGTTGCAGGTTTGATCCACAGCCCTGGTTGGGGCAGGTGCAGGAGGCATGTGTTTCTCTCACATTGATGTTTCTCTCTCTCTTGCTCCCCCCCTATTTCCCCCCCCCCATTCTCTCTCCTCCCCCTTCCTTCCACTCCCCCTCTCTTCCTCTCTCTCTAAAACAGCAATGGACAAAACAACCTCCCCTGAGGGTTAAAAAATAAAAATTTTGAGAAGTATTATTCAAGTGTTTTTTAATCAGGGAAAAAATAGCTACAAATAGGGTAACTAGATAAAATACACTGAATTACTAACAAACATACTCCAATACTCAAAAATTGGGAGAACATTTAGAGCAACATATTCTAAAAATATATATATAAACTGAAACGTAAGATTCTGTTTTGTACATATTCTAACTTTAAATTTTGTACTTCAAAGGGAGGATTTTTAAAAAACTGGGGACTAAATACTATTAATTACTATGGCAGATATTCACAAAGTAAGGTATAATAAGAATGAAAACAAAAATGTTTAATGGCTATTTAGTGAGAGAAGTAACAAGTCACCACAGCAATGACTACATGCGGCCCCAGAACATCCCTAGAAGGACCAATGATTGAAATATTATTGTATTAATGAAATATTCATTATTCCTTTGTCCCAAATGCTATTCTATCTCTAAGTAGTGGAAAATATAGTACATTTCTCCTTTAACATAAAAATCTTACCCTTTATTTCAACCCTGTATTCCTTACACTTACACAAACTCTGAACATAATCAAACACTGAATAAAAAGTTCTAACAGATATTACTGCTACTAACAGCTAAGGACTTCTAAGCAATTTATGTGTTAACTTACAGCATCTTCACCATATCTCTAATAATCCTTACTTAACAGATGATGAATCCTTACTTATTTTAAGCTGTCTATTACTGTCCTAGCACTGTATTTTTGGAGAAGATATCTTATTTCTTTAGCAGATCAGAAACTTAATTGCAGAGAGCTTAAGTAACTTGCTCATGATCACATTAACACAAAAGTTTAGTAACTTACCCAAAGTCACACAGCCAGTAAGTTGTGGAATCAATGTTCTAAACCAGACAGACTGACTTTATATCTCTTACCTTTAACATTATCCACAAAGCCCATGAAAGTGACTACTAACCCTTCATCCCTACAACCTGCGTTTCTCTAGTTGCTTCTCACCCTTTCTCTTCTTAGTTTAGCTAACTCATTATTAGCTATGCTAATCTTCCAGTTTAATAATTCCAGGAAATAATTACCTATTTTAAAGTAAAAATCAAGTAGATTAAAAACAAAAAATGAGCAACTGACTCAATTATGAAGCCTAATAAAATTATCTAAGAGGATAAAATATACACAAAGTGAGCAAAGTAAGTTTACAATTGCAAATAAAGTTTAATTTTATATTATTTATTAATTATTTTGGTTATTTATATTACAACTGTAAACCTACTTTTTGCCCAACCTGTATGTGATTTTTTTAAGCAAAAAGACATAAACGTATGAATGAGTATGGTTATGATGATGATGATATACACAATTACTTAATGCTTACTACATGCCCACTGGACTAAAACCTTTCTTTATACCTTCCAACATTTGATTCTCACAATAATCCTATTAAGTACATAAAACAGGTCCTCTCCTCAAACAATGTTGTTTTGTTCAATGTTGTTTCATTATCATGTTGATGAGAAGAAGAAAAAAATCGATTTCTGGCCAGGGACAACTGTCAGTGCAAAGTTTGCACGTTCTCCTCAAGTCCAAATTGGTTTTCTATAGTGCTCCCGTTTCCTCCCACATCCCAAAGATGTGTAAGTTAGGTTAATTTGCATGTCTAAACAGTCTCAGCATGAGTGTATGTTAGTGCACCCTGTGACGGAATGCTATCCTGTCCAGCACTGATTCCCATCTTGATCCCTGAGCTGCCAGAATAGGCTCCAGCCACCCAAGTCCCTGAACGGGAAGAGTGGGTTGGAAAATAGTGATCTTACTTGTTTATATTAATCTTTCTTAAATTAGCTCACATTTATTTCAATGTTTAATCTTTTAAGTGTTTTTGAGATCTTTATTTAGAAGTTTGGAAATGTTTCTGTGACTGGAAATATGCTATAGTAACTTAACTCTTGTCTATATCAATTAGTCTATAGTAAAATAGGTTTTCATTATAGTACATAATTTCATTTAAAGTCAGTTTCCAAGAACCTACTGATGATATTGATGATTACTAACTATTTCTAAGTGGCAGAAATGAAATTCTAAAACCTGACAATTTCAGAGATAGTTTCATTCTTAACCATAATCCAACTAATTATAATTACCACCAGTGAAAAGGGTAATTCAAGATTTTACAAGTAACTAGATATATCAACATGTTATAATCATTTCTAAAAATGATCATGGTTGCCCTGACCAGGTGGCTGGGTGGGTTGGAGCATTATCCCGTACACTAAAAGGTTGCAGGTTCAATTTTTGGTCAGAGAACATAACTAGGTTTCAGGTTCGATCCCTGATCAGGACATATATGAGAGGCAAGGGATCTATGTTTCTCTCTCACATCAATGCCTATCTATCTCTCTCTCTCAAATCAATTAAAAAAACAAAGCATATCTTCGGGTGAGGGATAAAAAAACAGTTATGGCTATGTATGCAGATTTAATAAGAACCAACTTTTAGAAAAACTGGAAAACACCAAAATATAACACCTTAGGACTGCTAAATAAACTATAGGATTTCCAATTGAAGATGGCAGACTGAGCAAACAAATGTGTCTTTTCTCCTTGTTAGAAATTTGTTTTGTTTTTAAACAAGCTCACAAAGAAAATAAATCAAATAAAAAATGTTTGTGAGAAAAAGCGTTCGTCATCAAATCAAAGATTTTGGGTGACCACTAGAAAATATAAAAACAAATGAGATCAGATTATGAAAGAGTAAGCAAAGGAAAGTGCACCCAAGATACCATTTTGGGTCTTCCTATGGAAGGCATAGAGAGGATCCAAACTTAAAGAACAGGAAGTGTTGGTGGGATATAATCAAGGATATAAATCAGTAAGTCAGTAATTAAAGAATTGAATTCCAAATGATATAGCCAACTAGGCTTCTCCATCTCTCCCTGATCAAAGAGAGAGAGTTGAGAGCAATATCTGTCAACATTAGGATTAAATACACATGCTAGTCTAAAGTGTTCTTCAATGTCTGAAACAATTTTGATGGGTTACAACTAGCAATTTTCAATGATCTAAAAAATATAAAGTGAGGTATACACTGTCTTATGGAACTTTTGCTTGGTTATATATTTGTAAATTTATGTGTATGTTCATGTACTGGGCTACAATACATAACATCTTATACTGCACTATGGATCAGTTTTGAAAGTTAAAAACTAGTGTTCCAAATAAAGTGTGCAGATCTATGGAGAACTCCTAGGGTGGTTGTTGAAGCCTAAAAGAAAAGCAGAGCAGCACTTTAGATACTAAAGCATTCTACTCCCCAGATAGGCCATAATTAGTTTGGCAACTGTGAGTACTTAACAGCCTGCTTCCTCCTCAATCATAAGCATTAAAGCACCATTTCTCTACCTTTCTTTCCATTATCAACCCCCACCCAAGTATCGTTTTCAGATATTTTCCTCTTAACCACCCTCTTCCCCATGAATTTTAGTACCACACATATACTGTATATCTGTGGCTTATACATAAAAAGGGCCACTTCTTTTTTTACCCCCCTAACCAATTTTTACCCCTTTGAGAATGCATTCCTTGGAATAAATAAGCCTACCACATGCCACAGTCTAAGGAAAAACCTATGAATGAAACAAACTTGTAGCAGAAAACCTCATTCCAGTTACCTAAACTGACCAATTTACTCTTTTTTTTTCATGAGTATGAATCAACAACCAACAATTACCAAATCTGAAATAAAACAAACAACAAAAAAAAACCCCAAAGACAGCCTCACTGGTGTGGTTGAGTGGTTGAGCATCTACCCATGAATCAGAATGCTGCCGGTTAGATTACCAATCAGGGCACATGCCTGAGTTGCAGGCTCCATCCCAGATAGGGAAGCAATCCCAAGTGGGGCAGCATGCAGGAGGTGGCCAATCATTTCTCTCTTATCCCTCTATCCCTCTCTCTCTCAAATCAATTAAAAGCACACACTCACAAACAACAACAACAGAGAATAGAGGGCAAAGCTGCCAACTACAGAGGATTATTCCCAGGCCCTGGAATTTGGTTTGTTTCCTAATGGGGGGCGATCAATTCATAAGTTATATAAATTTCTATACTATGTTGTACATCTGAAACTAATATAATATTGTATGTCAATTATAACTGAAAAATAAAAAGGTAAATAATTTTTAAAAAGAAATCTAGTTGAGTTCCCCCAGCTGGTTTTTGAAATTTTGAGGGACTTGTGACTCCTTTTTATATTTTAACCCTTTTTTAATCTGTCTATTACTGTCCTAGCACTGTATTTTTGGAGAAGATATCTTATTTCTTTAGCAGATCAGAAACTTAATTGCAGAGAGCTTAAGTAACTTGCTCATGATCACATTAACCAATAACTAGTAAGTACAAGTATATCTCAGAGATACTGCTCAATTCCAGATACTGCACTAAAGCAAGTATCACAATAAAACAAGTCATAATCTTTTTGCTGGTAGAGGATCTTGCCTTCAATTTATTTAAAAAACAACAACAAACAAACATCATCATCATCATCATCTGTGAAGCTCAATAAAGCAAAATGCAATAAAACATGGTATGCCGGTAGGATACACCTTGTATTCTTACTGAAGAAGACAACATGGGCAACAAGGAACAGAGACAGCCAAGCATCTGTAATGAAATCTCAGACTTTCCTTGGCTGAACTAAGATATATAGAATTACATTCCTCCTTTATATTTCAACCAAACCATGTGGTTCACAATTAAATTATATTTACATAATTATGGCAAATGCTAATGTTGATTTTCAATTTTTAAAAACAATTTATGGCCAAGCACAGTCTAAATTATAGATATGTAATTAATTATAAACAAAGCCTTAAAAGGTAAAAATATCACTAGTTTAAAAAATTAAAAGATAATAAGGTAAAAGGAATTGATAGCTAATTTCCTTATCTTTCAGAACTGTAAGATAAGTGCTACCTGAAATTGATAACGAAATAGTAATATAGGAATATTACATATGTATAAAAATGAACATGTGAAGTCAGTTTTCTGAGGATTTAGAGAAGGAGTGAATATTTTACTTTTCATTTTGTATATTTCTCTGCTTTTTAAAACCATGAACATATATCTATAACTTTTAAAAATATTTATTTTAAACACACATGGATGTGTGTCAGGTCAGGTTTTCTAAGAAGCAGACCCCAGATGAAATAAAAAATGTAAGAGCTTCTTCACTGTAAAAAAAAAATGGCTATGAAGAATGAAGAGGAGAAGTAGCAGAGGTGAGTAAACAGAGAAAGCATTCAAGCTTCAGTGAGGATCTGACAACTGTGTGATCCTCATATATCAGTGCAACTGTGGTCTGCCAACCCAATAGGGAGCAGCTTAGGTGCAAAGACTGCCCTTAGAGAAATCACATATTGGGGAGAAATGGCTAAACCTTGCTTATCCTGCTGTGATCAGTTACCCACAGGGAGCTTCCCAGGGAGAATGTGGCCATGGTTCAATGCTGCAGCAAATCTCAAAAGGTCTGTAGCTGGAGGCTGTCAGCTAAGGAATATCTGAGCAGAACACCTACAGGGCTGATACACACATACGCACGCGCAGGCACGCACACACCCTACAGGCCCGGCACAGGAAATCATGCGCGGATAGGGTCCCTAGGCCTAGCCTGCAATCAGGACCATCTTCTGCCCATTCACCAGTCCCCAGTCTCCCCCTGCCCTGCCAGCCACCCAGTTTCCTTCGCCGGCCCTGGTTCCGCCCCGCCACCACTGCCAGCCCCCCTGATTTCCCTTTCACTATCCTGTGATCAGAGTCTGTGGGCCGGGGGAGGACTGAGAAGTGGTCAGTACACCTCTAGCAACTAGTGGAGTGATCGTTCTGGTTGTTATGCCTATGGTCCCTGAGCTTTTATTATATAGGATATCCTATATAATAAAAGAGAAACATGCAAATTTGACCGTACCTTTGCTCCTGATTGGCTATGCTACCAGCAGATCAGGGGGGGGGGGGGGGGGGGGGCCGGGCCAAGTGGCCTAAGTGCCGGGCTGGGGGTGGAGATGAAATGGCAGTGGCGGGGAGCACCCAGCCCCTGGGCACTGTGGGTGGAAGCAGCAGCGGTGGTGGAGGCAGCAGGGAGCGCCCGGCCTGGGGCGCTGTGAGCGGAAGTGGCGGTGAGCGCCCAGCCCCAGGGTTGGGTGGTCACAGGCAGCTGGGGCTGAGCTGAGCAGGGCGATGGCTGGGTGAACAAGGCTTAAAGCCTCGCCAGAGGCTTTCAGTTCTTGGCAGGTTGAGGCTGGGGCCCTCAGGGGATGTCCTACTGACTGCTCGCCCCAGCCTCGGCCTGCCCAAGGGCTGAAAACCTCTGGCTGAGGCTGTCTGCCTTGAGCAGGGGACTCCCAGCCCCTGTGATCCATCAATTGCTGGCTCTGATGGTTTACCTCACAGTGACCTGGGTGTCAGGATGTTCCCGGGACACAGGTGCTGGGCTCTTATGAAAATTAACTGCTATCTTTGTTGAGTTAATTTGCATACTCACTCCGATAGACATACAGGAGGTCTGGTCAATTTACATATTTGTCTATTATTAAGTAAGATATGGGAATACTCTGCAGCCATTAAAAATGTTAGACAGCAGTAATGTTCAAATATGCCTCCAATGGTTAAGCCCTAGAGTACCTCTCCGAGGTAGATTATTCAGGCTGGTGACAAAAGCCAAAGCCAAACACTGAGGCTTTGTATTTCCATAACACATTCAACCAAAGCAACTCCACTTTTAACTGTTTTGTATACTGCATTTCTCCTTACGAGCTGTTTGAACAAGACTGCCTTGCTAAAAAGAATTTAAAAAATAATCTGTCACAAAATAATGTATAATTGAAAGCAGGAACAAACGTGTGTTTAGAATTAACTTTTATGCTTGTGTGTAAGCATAGAAGCCTGCAATTTGCATACATAATAATTGGAAGGAGAAACATCAAAATATTTAACAATGGCATTACGTACTGGGCAGTAAGATGAAAACTTCTGTGCTTACCTGTATTTTCTGTACTTTTTACAATTTACATTACAAGGTTTTGGTAACAGAGAAGAGTAAACTAACTTAAAATTTTATGTGGGGGGAAAAAAGCTCTCAACTAACTGACTCTTCTCAGAACTTAAGAACTATATTACTACAGAAAATTACTTGGCCTCTTATTAACTCATAGCAAACAAACAAAAATCACACTTGCAAACTATAACATTCACTTCAAAAAGTGCTCTGCCTTTTAAGACATTATATATATATATATATATATATATATATATATATATAATACATTATATATATACTTTAATTTTTCCATAACACATTTTTACATTCAACTAATGAAATCATGTCATTTAGTAGCCCACAAATCACTAAAACATATTACATAATTTTTTAGAAAATTTTCAATGCTTTCAATACATAACTAGCAGAAATAATTTACAGTCAAATAATTCACAAATCATTTCACTTTTATAGAATCATTCAGTATTATCAGCAAGGTCTCTGGTAAAAAGCACATAACTTCATATTATTCTTAGTTTTCCCAATCATATAGGCAAGACAGCTTCTAGTGTTCCCATTTAATAAATGCAGAATTTGATGTATGAGGCCAAGGTCACCAAGCAGATAAGTGGCAATGCCAGGGAAAAACACTGATTCATAATTAAGTGATTTTTAGACTTCACTGGTAAGGCTCCTGCAGAACTCACACATTCAAGCAGAACTGTATATTAACAGAATCACAGTGCATTCATTTTTAAAGAGCTAGAAAAAAATTTAAATTTTCTTTTTATTTTTAGCAACTTGTATGTTCAAAGAAAAATCATGTATCCCAATACATGCTGGGATAAATGTTAATTGACCCCACTAGGGGTTTCAATAATGAGTGAGTTTCCAGCTCTTGGTGAATTTTGTTTGTTTTTGTTTTGCATCTATAAGTAGGCTTGAAGCAAACAAAAAATGAAGTGGCTCTTAATTTTTTAATGAAATATGTATATTTTTTAAAAAATTATTAATGCCCTGGCCAGTGTGGTTCAATTGGTTGGAGCATTATCTTGTGCATGGGAAAACTGAGGGCTTAATTCCGGTCAACACACATTCCTTACGTTGCAGATTTTAATCCTCGTTAGGGTGCTTATGGGAGATAACTGTATCTCTCATATCGGTTTCTCTCTCTCAAAAACAAAAAATTATTTAAAAAGAGTATATATCTACTCCTAACTGGTTTGGCTCAGTGAATAGAGCATCAGCCTGCAGACCGAAGGGTCCTGGGTTCGATTCCAGTCAAGGGCATGTAACTTGGTTGCAAGCATATCCCCAGTAGGTTTCTCTCATCGATGTTTCTAACTCTCTCCTCTCCCTTCCTCTCTGTAAAAAATAGTGTATATGCCATATAGCTCATGTTTTTCTCCTTACACATGCTTCCTATACCTATGGCAGACACTAACTGCTTCATACACTTTTTAGCCTACTAACTTAGAAAATATGGATAGGAAATAAAGGCGAAAAGTTAATGTCTTGATCCCACCTATCTGTAGATAATTCCTTTGATAGCATTAAGGAAATTTCAAAAGGTAAACTAAGGCTTGAAAAATACTAGTAGAAAGGCTTTTGAAGGACTTTAAAGATAAAGTAATATATTGAAATGATAAATATAATCAACTCAATAATGTAAGTGCAGAACCAAAGAAATAATTATATAAATTAATATTTCATGTTCAGTGACTTATAAGATTAGGTAGATAATAAGTTAAGGTATTGAAACATGAGCTGATTTATATAACCCATTCACCAGTAAAGTACCTTTCTACAGTTTCGCTCAAACACTTCCTCTCTATTTTTTTATTGTTTACCAAAGCAAGGATTCTCTTGATCTGTAGCTGGCCTTCTAGCCAATGTTCATGCACTTAATAAAAATATTAGAAATGTTATTAGAATTCAGATGAGCCCATGGAATGAAACTAAAAAGCATTGCTCCTGCTAAATGCATTGGTTAAGATGGAAACAATATTTTAATGAATGTCTGCTAAATGCATTTGTTAAGATGGAAACAGTATTTTAAATGCATGAACAGTTATTTTAAATGAAGCTGGAGGCATCATATTTCCTTATTTGAAACTATATTACAAAGCTATAGTAATCCACACAGAATGGAAATGGCCTACAAAGAGATACAAAGATCAGTGGAACAGAAAAAGACCAAAAATTATCTCACAACCATATGATCAATTAATTTATGACAAAGGCACGAAGAACACATAATTGCGTAAGGATAGTCTCTTCAATAGATGATGGTGAAAAACTGGGACAACCATATGCAAAACAAAACAAAACTGGACCATTATCTTATAGCATCCACTAAAAATTAACTAAAAATGAATTAAGGATCTGAACATAAGACCTAAAAGAACAAAACTTCTAGAAAAAGCCGAAACTGGTTTGGCTCAGGGGATAGAGCATCGGCCTGTGGACTGAAATGTCCCAGGTTCGATTCCTGTCAAGGACATGTACCTTGGTTGCGGGCACATCACCAGTAGGGGGTGTGCAGGAAGCAACTTATCGATGTTTCTCTCTCACCAATGTTTCTGACTTACTATCCCTCTCCCTTCCTCTCTGTAAAAAATCAATAAGATATATATTTTTTTAAAACTTCCAGAAGAAAACCCGGGTGATAATCTCCTTGATTTCATTCAGTCTTAGTGACAATTTTTTGGATTTGACACCAAAAATAAATATAAATAATTAGAACTATATCAAACTAAAAAGTTTCTGTACAACAAATAATCCATAAACAAAATTAAAGGCAACTTACCAAATCGGGGAAATATTTGCAAAGTACATATCTGGTCAGAGGTTAATATCCAAACTATCCAAAAACACATACAACTCAATAACAAAAAACAAACACAACTTGATTTAAAAACAGGCAGAGGATCTAAATAGACATTTTTCAAATAAGACAGATGGCCAAGAGGTATGTGAAAAGATGCTCAACGTCACTAATCATCAGGAAATTACAAGTCAAAACAAACCACAATGATCACCTTACACCTGACACAAAGTAAATGTTGGTCAGAATATGGAGAAAAGAACCTTTGTGCCTTTTTGGTAGGAATGGAAATTTGTTCAACCAGTGTGAAAAACTGTAAAAAACAAAACAAAACCAAACAAAAAACCTTATAAAATTAAAACGAAAACTACCATGATTCACCAATTAAACTTCTGGTTATTTATCCAAAGAAGCAAAAACACTGTTTTGAAGAAGTTACATAGAGTATTCTCCTATTTACTCCAGCATTATTTATAGTAGGTAAGACATGGAAGCAACCAAGTCCCCATCAATAGATAAATGGATAAAGAGAAAATCAATCTCTCTCTTTCTCTTTCTCTCCCTCCCCCCACACACTATATTATTCAGACATAAAAAGAAGGGAAATCTTGCCATTTTTGACAACATGGATGCACCTTGAGGATATGTGCTAATGGAAGTCAGGCAGGGAAAGACAAATGCTGTACAAGCTCACTTATAAGTAGAATCTAAAAAAACAAAAACAAAATAACAGAGTGGATTGGTGATTGCCAGAAATAGGAAGGGGAGAAGGGAGGAAAGAAAGGTCAGGGTGGACAAAAGGTACAAATTTCCAGTTATAAAGTAAATCCTGGGTATGTAATATGTAGCACTAATAATACTGTATATCTAAAAGTTGCTTAGAGTATGTCTTAAAAATTCTCATCATGAGAAAAAAAATTGTAACTATGTGTGGTGATGGATGTTAACTACAGTTATTGTGATTATTACTGCACAATCCATATAAATATTGAATTATGTTGTATACCTGAACTAGTATACAGTCATGTGTCACTTGACATGAATACATTCTAAGAAATGCATTGTTAGGCATTTTCAACATCAGAATATACTTACATAAACCTAGATGGTATAACCTATTGCTCCTAAATTACAAGCCTATACATCATGATGCTGTACCAACAATCTGAGATTAAATCAAGGACAAAAGAAATTATATAATCAAGAGATGTGCTAGCCCCAACTGTTTTGGCTCAGTGGATAGAGCATCAGCCTGCAGAATGAAGGGTCCCAGATTTGATTCCAGTCAAGGGCATGTACCTGGGTTGTGGGCACATCCCCCGGCGGGGGGGCGAGGGGGGGGGCGCGGCGGTGCAGGAGGCAGCTGATCGATGTTTCTCTCTCATCAGTATTTCTAACTCTCTCTCTCCCTTCCTCTCTGTTAAAAAAAAATCAATTAAAAAATATATATATTTTTAAAGATGGTAAACATGAGGTAGGTATACAAGGCTGCTTCCTGCATAACAAGGCATAATGTTTTACAGCAAAATATTTTTTGCAAGGAAGAGAACACTCTACAGTAACATAAGTTACATAAGTTTATGTGCTATACTTTTCTATGATTGGCAATACAGTAAGTTTGTTAACAGCAGCATAACCACAAACATGTGAGTAATGCATTGTGCTATCACTTTACCAGAACTGTGACATCACTAGGCAATAGAAATTTTTCAGTTCCATTATAATCTTACTAGAGGCCCAGTGCACGAAATTCGTGCACAGGGGGTGGGGTGGGGGGTTTCCTCAGCCCAGCCTACACCCTCACCAATTTGGGACCCCTCGAGGGTTGTCCAACTGCCCCTTTAGGCCCAATCTCAGTAGGATAGGGCCTAAATGAGCAGTTGGACATCCTTCTCACAATCCAGGACTGCTGGCTCCCAACTGCTTGCCTGCCTGCCTCCCTGACTGCCCCTAACTGCTTCTGCCTGCCAGCCTGATCACCCGCTAACCACTACCCTGCCAGTCTAATTGATGTGTAACTGTGCCCCTACCAGCCTGTTTGTCCCCAACTTCTCTCTTCTGCCGGCCTAGTCACCCCTAACTGCCCTCTCCTGCAGGTTCAATCGCCCCCAACTGCCCTCCCTTGCAGACCTGGTCCCTCCCAACTGCCCTCCCCTGCCCTCCCTTGCAGGCCTGGAACCTCCCAACGGCCCTCCCCTGCTGGCCATCTTGTGGTGGCCATCTTGTGTCCACATGGGGGCAGGATCTTTGACCACATGGGGGCAGCCCTCTTGTGTGTTGGAGTGATGGTCAATCTGCAAATTACTCTTTTATTGGAAAGGATGGGACTGTCATCATACTTGTATATGCAGTCTGTTGTTGACCAAAACATCATTGTGTCACATGAATATACTATTATATGTCAATTATACCCCAATAAGAAAAAAGGACATTAGTAAAAAAAAAAAAAAAAGTGTATTTATGTAGTATTTTGTGTTTCTACAGGTGTATACTTACATAAAATTTAATGAATTGTGCATTTTAAATATGTACACTTTATTCTATGTCAATTCTAATTCAATTAAGCTATTATAAGCAAAGCTAACTAGTTTTAAAGTTAGTTCTCTTTCCCTTTCCATAAAGAAAAACCAAGAACAAACGTCCTTCAAATTGGAAAACATTAAAAGACATTAGTTAAAATAAGGATATAGATGTGGCAAGAACTTTGTGACTCCTATATCATTCCTCACCACCATCTTTTTCCCAACCAACTTCCAGCCAAGAATAACCAGTTAATATGGTCCAGCCATTGAGTTGGGAACATTGTTTTGGAGTTTCTGAAATAGTCATTATTGCTTCCCATTCCTCTATCTTTGAGTGCTTGGAACCATAACAACCACACACAAACATGAAAGCGACGCCAAGAATTAATCATGAAGACATCTGTTCTGATATCACTCTACCAGTGAATCAATATTAACAATTATAAGAAAAATAAAGTCCTATTTTATCAATGTAGTTAAGTCAAGTTTTCTGTTACCTAATGTTAAATTCAACTCTAACTAATACAATTACAGCCACCTCTTTTGTTTTAAAACTGGGATATAATTCACATATCAAAAATACAACTGTTTCAAGCATGCAATTTAGTGGTTTTACCTTATTCATAGGATTGTTTTACCATTATCACTAAGTCCAGAAAATTTTCCATCATTCCCAAAAGTGCCCTGTACGGATTAGTACTAACTTCCCATTCCCTCTATCTTTGAGTCCTAACAATCACTAATTTACTTTCCATCTCTCTGGATTTCCCTATTCTGAGTATTCCACATAGACTCATACATGATATGAACTTTTGGGTTTTGCTTTACTCATTTTGCATAATGCTTCCAAGGTTCATCCTATAGCATAAATCAGCACACTTCATTCCTTTTTATGGCAAACTTTTCATTGTGTAAATATATCACATTTTGCCTATTTACTCACTAATTGATGGTTAGAGAAAAGAGCAACATACAAGTAATAATCCCTGTGCTATAGAAACAATAATCTAAAAAAATGTGAGATGAAAAGGTTTTCATTACAATAGCAACAAAGACCTATGTAATTCTTCTGAATGAATTAGATTGGAACTAATAATAAGAAAATATATTCTTATTAAAAAGCACAAACACTATCATGTATGTAAAAAGCACTATCATAAAGTATCAGTTGTCACTTTATGATATTAATTAATGAATTTCATGTAATTCAAATAAGAATACAAAAGGCTTTTTGCTATATATTTTTTAAATGATCACATATGCCTTGGCCAGTCTTGCTCAGTGGTTGGAGTGCCAACTGGCAGACTGCAGGGTTGCAGGTTCGATTCCCGTTAAGGGCACATGCCTCTGTTGCAGGCTCCATCCTGGGCCCCAGTCCAGGGCACATGCTGGAAGCAACCAATCGATGTGTTTCTCTCAAATTGACGTTTCTGTCTCTCTATCTCTTTACGTCTGTTCCACTCTCTCTAAAAACCGATGAACAAAATATCCTCTGGTGAAGATTAACAAAAAAGAAAAAATGATCAAATGTATATAAAAACTAATGCTGCAGAACAGCCAAAGATTTTGAAAAAGGGTAAATTGGAACAAGCTTCAAATATTCAACAGTCACAGAAAACAAACTCAATATTATTGTACAAAAAGAATAATATCAATGTAGCCCTAGCCGGCTTGGCTCAGTGGATAGAGCGTTAGCCTGCAGAGTGAAGGTTCCCAGATTCGATTCCGGCCAAGGACACATGCCTGGGTTGTGGGCTCAATCCTCAGTGAGGGCTGTGCAGGAGGCAGCCAATCAATGATTCTCTCTCATCACTGATGTTTCTCTCTCTCTCCTTAATTCCTCTCTGAAATCAATAAAGAAATGTATTTTAAAAAAGAATAATATCCATGTAATAGTATACAATTAAGGAAAGATTGCCATAAAAGTAAAAATTTTTAATATAACGGCAATTATTCAAATTAGTTGAAATGTTTTTTAAAAAGTGCTAGTAATCTAGATGAAAAACTGAGTACCCAATATTATAAGACATATAAAAACTTCAAGATTAATGTGAATTGTAAAAAATAAAAACAATAAAAATCTTGTGGAAAAGAGTATGGGCAACATCTTACAACTCAAACTTAAAAGCCTAAAAAAATCCATACAAAAATTAAAATGTTAGCCCTGGCCAGGAGGTCCAGTTGGTTGAAGTGTTTGTCCAGTACACCAAAGGGTTTAAAGGTTCAGTTCCCAGTCAGCACACATACCTAGGTTGCAGATTCAATCCTTAGTCAGGGCTTGTAATGGAAGGCAACCTATCGGTGTCTGTATCTCTTTCTCTTTCTCTCTCTCTCTCTCTCTCTCTCTCTCTCTTTCTTTCTAAAATAAATTAAAAAAACAACAACATGACCTCGGGTGAGGATCAAAATAAAAATAATAAATAAATAAATACTAAAAGTTTTTATAACTGGAGGAAAATAAAAACATTTGCAAAGATAAAGTATTAATGCTTTAATACTCAGTGAGCTCCTACAATTTGAAAAGGGCAAACAACCCCAATAGAATTCAAAAAAACAGTTCACAAAAGATCAAAATCAAATGTCCATAAACCATAAAGTAAAGATGCTCAAACTCATAAATACTCAAGAAAATTAAAACTAAAAGTAACAGTGAGATATAACATTATACTTATTGAGCTGGTAAATGTTTAAAAAGCTATAGTGCAATTTCTGGCAGCAGTGCAGGATAAAGAGTATTCTCCCAAATTGCTAGCGGAAAAATTTTTGTGGAAAGCAATCTGACAACGTTCACTGAAATAAAAAATATAATAACTCTTCAACACAGCAATTCAACTTTTAGAAATCCACAGAAATGAAAGCATCTAAAAATAAGGACATATATTCAAAGATACAACACTCTTTAAAATGGCAAAGAACTAGAAACAGATTATATCACACACTGATGAATTTGTTATGGAGTCATGAAAATAATTAGAGTTATGCCTTAGATGAATAACAGAGTTATACCTTTGATGGGATATTTCTCTGAGGCATATTTAGTGAACACAGAAAGCTGAAGAAAAGTATATATAATGATACCATTTTTTAAAAAACTCATTATCACAACAAGCTTATATATGTAATTGGGAATACAAATATCTGCATATTATATGAAAAGAGAGATAAATAATATATATATAATATATAAAACTATTAACACAGATTTAAGATGGAGTGGGATAGTTATGCTGCAGGAGAAAGGAAACGTTGAAAGTCAAAAAGAATGGCACAGGAGGATAAATTCTCATTTATGACTTTATGTAAAAAATAAACTAAAAATTGTTTAAGGAGATATATCAAGATATAAATGTCAATATAAGGATGAAAGAATTATATATAATAAAGAAAACTAAACTAAACATCAATTGCTGTAACACATTAAAAATAGTGGTAAAAATATATAAATATGAAATATAAATGTGAGGTATCAAATTACACTGAGGAAAAGAGAACCATTTAAAGTTGTGATATCGATAAAATTATATTATCTGAAAATAGCCCTAGTGGCAAAATACTGGAACTGAAAACTATCAAACTAATTCTACAAGTTAAATGATCAGCTTTCACATGTGAAATTAAGCCTTTTATTTAAATGAACATAGCTCCTGACATTTATTAACAATGGTATTGTATAAACAAAAATACCTTTGTTTTAAAAATAAAACAAAGATAAAATGGGATTTATTCCTAGAAAGGATATTTCAACATATAAAAACCAGTCAAGGCAATATATCAAATTAATGAAATGAGAAGGGATAAAAATTACATGATCATCACAATTCATACAGAAAAAAACACTTGTCAAAATTCAACACTCTTTCACAATTAAAAACACTTAACAAAGAAGAAAACTATTTCAACATAATAAAGGTCAATATGAAAAAAAATCACAACTTATATACTCAATAGTGAAAAACTGAAATTCTAAAATATGGAAAAAGTTGAGGATGAACTTCTATTCAATACTTCTATTCAACATGGTTCATAAATCCTAAGTACTAGAAACCATACCTATTGGGCAAGGACAAAAGTTTCCAAAATAGAAAGGTAACACTCACTGTGCTTGTAAAAACTTATCTATACTAATAAAAGAATAATATGCAAATTGGTTATGACCCCTCACAGTAACAACCAAACAGCAGGCTGCAAGGGACGACAAGGCCGGCAGGGGGGTTAGTGAGGGACAACCAAACGAGTGACCAGCAGGCTATGTGGGGCGACCAGTCCAGCAGGGGCAGGGGGGGTGTAGAAGGGGGCAGTGAGGGACAACCAGGCCAGCGGGGGGGGGGGGGGGGAGGCGGCAGTTGGGGGCGAACAAGCCAGCAGAGAGGGCAGTTGGGGGCAACCAGGCCAGCGGTGGGGGGAGCTGTTAGGGGTGACCAGGCTGGCAGAGGGGCAGTTAGGGGTAATCAGGCAGGCAGGCAGGTGAGCGGTCCCAGACAGTGAGAGGGATGTCCTGGGATTAGGCCGAAACTGGCAGTCAGACATCCCCCAAGGCGTGAGGGATTGGAGAGGGTGCAGGATGGGCTGAGGGGACTCCACTGCCCCCGTGCACTGGGCCTCTAGTTATACATAAAAAGGATTCCACACAAAATAAATTTTACCATTAAAAATTTTTAAACAAGTTGTATGGTACAAAATCAACACTTAAAATCAGTTATGTCTCAGAGGGATTTTAAGACATCAGTGGAGTAGGAGATGGAGTAGGGGTGAATGTTACATTCACCTCCTTCCAGGATCAAATTGGAAATACAACTAAAATAACGAGCAATCAATCTGAATAACCAACTGAAAACTAGCTGAAGAGAAATCTTATAACATAAAGTTTACAAAGATGCCATATTGAGACTGGTAGAAAGGGCAGAGACGTGAAAGGTATGGGCCCCACTCCCACAAGAGATGGATGAAATTCTGGAGGGATATCTTAGCTGCAGAGATTCCTCTTGACAAACGTGGGGTCCCAACCCCAAGTTGAGCTTCCCAGTACAGAGCACCAAAGCTGGGAGGAAGAGCCAACATAATATTTGGCTGTGAAAATCAGTGGGGATTCTGTCAGCAGGGAGGAGACAGGGGTCTGCTAGAGACACAGGCGTCCTCTTAAAAGGCCAACAAAATCTCCTTCATAGCCACAGACCCTGAGCTCTGGTGGAGGGAGGGCGGTGCAGATTGAGGTTTGTGGCTCTGGAAAGAGAGCTGAAGGGACAACTGCCAGGATTCCTGAGCCGAGTTGCTCTCCCACACCACAAATGCCATCCTTCTTGGTGGAGCACTCACTCCCCTCCATACAAGAGTGGGATGCAACAGTCTACCCTCTGGGATCCTTTTGCCCCACCCTGTGGAGCTTTTGCCCTGATGAGAAATCAGTTGCCTAGGACAGGGTATAGAGGTCCGGGCAAACTAGAGGGTCAGTGAGAGGGGCAAAAGGGTTTTGGGGCAGAAGCCATTCCCCCCACTTTCTGATGAACCTTACTGGTACCTCCTCCACATGGAAGACCCACTAGCTCATCCTCTGGACTACCAGCAGCCCCACCCAGCTAAGATCACATTCCTGGCAGAAGCTGGGACAGACCGAGTTGTGTGACTCTAGCATAGGAGACATTTTTCCCTTGCACTCACAACCAGTGAAGGGCCCTCTCTTCATACAGCCAAATATTGGTCTGTTTGTACCTACTAAACTCTGCTGACCTCACCCTGAAAACTCCCTTAAGACTACATCCATCACAAAGGTGTGTGAACACCTAACAGGTGGCAACTACACTTGGTATACCCTGAGACATTTGCTAAGTAATGTCAGACCCAGCACAGGCACTGAGCTAGGACCTGTATTAATCTAGTGAACACCACTCACCACTATCTGGTGACTCAGCGAGAACCTACCTCACACAACTAGCATTAAATATTCAAGGATTATGAAATACAAGACCTACAACCAAGATTGCGTTACCCAGCTATTATTTAAAACTGGAGAAGTAAAATAGAATCACTGGCTTATATGGCAATGCCATATTTAATTTTTTTAGGTAACTGTAATTTTACCCACAGTGGCTGCACCAATTGTGTTCTCACCAAAAGTGCACAAGGGTTCCCTTTTCTCCTCATCCTTGCCACACTTATTGACTAGAGGCCCGGTGCATGAAATTCATGCACAGGGGGATGGGGGAGGTCGGGGGGGGGGGGGGTTGTCCAGCCCAGCCTGCACCCTTTCCAATCTGGGACTGCTCGAGAAATGTCTGACTGCCCAGTGGGATCACGCCTAAACGGGCAGTCGGACATCCCTATCACAATCCAGGACTGCTGGCTCCCAACTGCTCACCTGCCTGCCTTCCTGATTGCCTCTTCTACCTGCCAGCCTGATCATCCCCTAACCACTCCCCTGCCAGCCTGATTGATGTCTAACTGCTCCCCTGCCAGCCTGTATGCCCCCAACTTTTCCCCTTTTATGGCCTGGTCACCCCTACTTGCCCTCCCCTGCAGGTTTGATTGCCCCCAACTGCCCTCCCCTGCTCGCCTGATTGCCCCCAACTGCCCTCCCTTGCAGGCCTGGTACCTCCCAACTGCCCTTCCCTGCTGGCCTGATTACTTCCAACTGCCCTCCCTTGCAGGCCTGGTCCCTCCCAATTGCCCTCCCCTGCTGACCATCTTGTGTCTACTCGGGGGCAGGATCTTTCCATATTGGGGCAGCCATCTTGTGTGTTGGAGTGATGGTCAATCTGCATATTACTCTTTTATTAGATAGGATAGAGGCCTGGTACATGGGTGGGGGCCAGCTGGTTTGCCCTGAAGGGTGTCCTGGATCAGGGTGGGGGTTCCCTTGGGGCAGGGGCCAGAGGCTTATGGTGGTTTGCAAGTTGGCCATGCTCCCCGGTGACACAAGTGGAGGCTCTGGTATCTGGGATTTATTTATCTTCTACAATTGAAACTTTGTAGCATGGAGTGGAGCCAAGCCTTCTGCTTTCTCCATGGCAGCAGCCATTTCTCTTGGGGTTTATTTATCTTCTATAATTGAAAGTTTGTAGCCTTAAGCAGAGGCGTGGGATATCCAGGGTGTACAGAAAACTTGGCTTCTTCCATCGCCGGGAAACTCAAGCCTCCCTCCTGCTCTCTCCACGGCTGTAGCAATCTTGGTTGAGGTTAATTTGCATAAGTTGCTCCTGATTGGCTGATGGGTGTGGCTGTGGGCATGGCCTGATAGGAGGTACAGTCAATTTGCATATTACTTTTATTAGATAGTATGATCATAGCATTCTGAGAAGGTTGAGGTGATATCTCATTGTGATTTTAATTTGCATTTCTCTGATGATTAATGACATTGGGCATCTTTTCATCTGTATATCCTCTTTGGAGAAGTGTCTATTCAGGTTCTTTGACCATTTTTTAATTGGACTTTTTTGGTGTTGAATTTTATAAATTCTTTATGAATTATGGATATTAACGCCTTATCAGATGTATCATTGGCAAATATGTTCTCTCATTCACTGGCTTATTCTTCCATTTTGTTGATGGTTTCCTTTGCTATACAAAAACTTCATAGTTTGATGTAGCCCACTTGTTTACTTTTTCTTTGGTTTCCCTTGCTTGAGGAGATATATCAGGAGAAAGACTGCTACAAGAAATTTCCAAGATTTACTGCCTATGCCAAAATCTGGATGCAGCCCAAGTGTCTATCAGTAGATAAGTGCGTAAAAAAGCTTTGGCATGTTTCCATAATGCTATACTACTCAGCCATAAAAAAGGAGAAAATCTTACCTCTGAAACAGCATGGATGGACCTGGAGAGTACTATACCAAGTGAAATAAGGCAGTCAGAGAAAGACATGTATCAGCACAAGATACATAGATCACATGTACACATATGAAAAGATACTTAACATCATATACTATTTTTATTAATAACTGAATGCCATTTATACATCAGAAAGGCCAAAATCTAGAACACTTACAATACCAAATGCTGGAGAGGATATAGAGCAACAGGAACTCTCTTACACTGCTGACAAGAATGAAAAATAATATAACCACTTGAAAGATAGTTTGGCAGTTTACAAAACTAAACAGGCTGACCATGTTTCTCCAGCCTTCAAAGTTATTCAAATGGATTGAAGACTTTTGTTCACATAAAAAACTACACACAGGTGTTTATAGTAGCTTTATTCTCAACTGCTAAAATTTAGGAGCAACCAAGACATCCTCAGCAGGTGAGTAGATAAACTGTGGTATTATTCAGCAATAAAAGGAAATGAGCTATTAAGCCATGAAAAGACATGGAGGAAGTTTAAATGCATATTATTAAGTGAAAGAAGCCAATCTGAAACCACCACTAAATACAGTATAATTCCAACTATATGGCATTCTGGAAAAGGAAAAACGATGGAAAACAATAAAATGATCAGTGGTTGCCAGAGGTTAAGCAAGTGCAAAGGATGAATAGACAATGCACAGATTTTTAGGGCACTGCAACTATTCTCTGTATGATACATAGTACAATGATGGATACATGTGATCAGACTTTTGTCAAAACTCACATAACGTACATTAAGAACGAATCATATGCTGAACCGGTTTGGCTCAGTGGATAGAGCGTCAGCCTGCGGACTGAAAGGTCCCAGGTTCGATTCCGGTCAAGGGCATGTACCTTGGCTGCGGGCACATCCCCAGTTGGAGGTGTGCAAGAGGCAGCTGATCGATGTTTCTCTCCCATTGATGTTTCTGACTTTCTGTCCCTCTCCCTTCTTCTCTGTGAAAAATCAATAAAATATATATTTTTTAAAAAAGAATGAATCATAATGTAAACTATGGACTTGGGTTATGATGACATATGTCCACGGACTCTAACCATGAACTACACTGTGCTAGTGAAGGAGGATGAACATGTGTGGAAATAGAGGCTATACGGGGACTCTGTATTTTCACCTCAATTTTGCTGTAAACCTAAAGTGCTCTCAAAAAAGAACAAAAGGAGGGGGAGGGGGAGGAGGAGGAAGGAAGGAGGAGGAGGAGAGGGAGGAGGAGGAGGAGGGAAAGTGGGGAGGGGAAGGGGGAAGGGGGAGGAGGGGAAAGTGTGGAGGGGAGGAGAGGAGGGAGAGGAGGAGGAGAGGGGGAGGAGAGGGGGGAGGGGGAAGAGGAGGAATTGATAAACACAATAACTTGGATGGCTCTCAATTACATTATATTTAGTGAAAGAAGCCAAAATCACAAAGTTCCACACTTCACAATTCCATTTATATGACATTCTGAAAGAGGCAGAACTGTAAGATAAAAAAAGAGATGGTGCTTGCCAAGAGCTGGGGCTGGCTAAAAAACTGCCACACGGGGGCATGAGTAATTGTTGTAACTCTGAATTTGATTCTGTTGATGGTTGCAAAGTTGATGCATTTGTAAAAATGTATAAAAAATCAATTTTATGTATGCAAATTACAGCACAACAAACCTGACAAAAACATTTATTTATTTAACATCTCTTCGGATATTTTGGGGTAAGTTATTGTTTATAATGTTTAGGATTTTTTTCATTGCAAATGAAAAAGATTTTAGACTTATGAATGTAACTAATATAGCCACTTGAAAGATAAAATTTTAACTTTGTAAGTTCAAAGAGTTTATCACATTTATCACTTTGAAATCTATTACATTTCCTATGATTCTTATGAATTTAGTTTCCTCATTTAATATTACATATCCTCCAAGTTAAATGGTCAGAGTTCCTAGACTTTCCCAAAATTCACCCCATTGGCAAAATTCAAGTGTTGATGAAAGGGGATTGTTATAAATAACAAAATAAACTTTTATCACTGATCACTTAGGAAATTACAAGGCAGCCAATCAATGATTCTCTCTCATCACTGATGCTTCCCTCTCTATTCCACTCTCCCTTTCCCTCTGGAATAAAAAAATATATAAAATTTTAAAAAGAGAGAAAAGAGCAAAGTGGAACATCTAGAAATAAAAGATCCTATATAGTAAAAGGCTAATATGCAAATTGACTGAACAGCGGGACAACCAGTCGCTATGACACACACTGACCACCAGAAGCCCTGAGCCAGACTCATGGCTGGTGAGTGCAGCAGTGGTGACCTTTCCCACCTCTGTGGCAGCAATAAGGATATCAGTCTGACATCCCCAGAGGGCTCGGGGACTGCAAGAGGGCACAGGCCAGGCTGAGGGACCCTCTCCCACAGTGCACAAATTTCATGCACCGGGCCTCTAGTGTTGTAATAAAGGAGAGAAGAAATGTAGGGGTGTTTTTCCTATGCAGTCACATAATCAAAAACTGTTCCTGCTTACAGGATTAGTCAACTGCATTTTCTCATCATCACTTGATGATACTGGCCTGATGCTCTTCATGTCCTTAGTGTTTTTCAGTTTCATTCATAACTATGTTCACATCCAACAAGACAAAGAACTTTAAAAGTTAACTTTTTCATTCACTTTCACTCCTAAATGCTATTGACTTGTCTTATCATGCAACATTTCCAAAGTATTATTTAGCCTTTCTTAATTAACTTCATGACAACTTATCATTTTTCATCCATTACTCTGGACAGATGTAAGAAAAAGTAAAAAATAAAATAATTTTTTTCCAAGATTTTAACAAAACTTACAAAACTTATATAGAGTATTCTGAATAAATTTCTTAGGATAGCAACTGCAAAGAGAGCATACTTAATCTGGACCATCTTTCATAGACCTAGGACTCAACAGACTATCATTAACAGTGGTATACTTAGTGCAAAGAAAAACCATGGTATCAATCAAATCCTCAGTGTTGGAAGAGATAGTTTATATAGGAGTTTCTTGATTAATTCACTATTTAATTCAGAATGAGGAACACGTGGCAATTCAACTCACTATCTGTTAAATCTATTATTATAGGAGCAATAAGTCTTTTTTCTTTTATTTTTTATCTTCATTTTAAAATAACTTAAGATGCCCTCAATATTTTTAAATTTCAATAATGAAAGATAATTATCATGATTTCATTGATTTTCAGAAGACAAAGGATTTTTATTAGGAAAGGTCCATGTTACTCATGATTTATATCCCTATTTTCAAACTAAGCCATAATTTTCCTGAAGAAAACATAACCCTTAAGTTGTGAGAAAGAGATAAAAGATATATTTCAGACATTAAATCTACAGACACACACAATTTAAAAAAATTAGAAATCTAAGCATAGGGTTCAGAGAAGAGCGGTGTGAGAAGTTCTACCTAGAACTCATGATTTTAAGTGGTTAAGAGTTGTATTCATGACAGAAGTGATTATCTCGCCCTAGCCGATTTGGCTCAGTTGGTAGAGCATCACCTTTGGACTAAAGGGTTCCAAGTTCAACTCCGGTCAAAGGCACATGCCCCAGTAGCGGGCTCAATCCCCAGTGGGGTGTGTGCAGGAGGCAGCCAATCAATGATTCTCTCTCATCACTGCTGTTTCTATCTCTCTCGCTCCCTCTTTCTTCCTCTCTGAAATCAATAAAAATATATATATATTTGAAAGTGGTTGTCTCATGGTTAGTTACAAACTGCCAGTTTTCTGAAAGGTAGACAATTCCATCTTATGCAGGACTACTCGTATTTAGTAAATTCAATAAGTCAAACTACATTCACAAGTTCTACTTTTGCTTTCAAAGGTTAACAAGTTCCCCCCACCCATTTTTCTACCATTTATATTAAGTGTATGGGTGGAAAAAAATTTTTCCTCTACCCTTATAAGTTCTAATAGCTGGTCTAATAATCAAGTTGACATAAGGCAGGCTAACAAGAGAAAGATTAATTTAATTCTGTGCAAACAGAGGCCTCACAAAGACAATGAGAGTCAAGGACAAGGATGGTACTTGAAGCTTATATGCCATTTTGAACTAAGGAATGAGATACGGGCCTGGGGCTTCATAGGGGAGGAGAGCGACTCAAAGAATAAGAAGAGCAGGTGTTTACTAATTAAATGTTTGTCCTACCATACAGATAGGTCACTTCACTCAGATAAAAAGTTAACTCTCTGTGCCAGGGCCTCCTATCTAAATTCTTTTAGGTACTTAAATAAGAGGTAAAAGTTTTTCTTGAAACTGCTGGATCTTGATTTATCTTCAGCTTGCAATAATGCACATGTTAAGTTTGCACATTTTGGGGGCAAGGGGGCTGGTCTTGTACCCCTTCAATGAAACTTATTCTAAAAATTGATTAAACATATTAAAAAAAAAACTTAACTTAAAGAAAGTTATACACTTGTCTCTTAAAAGCATACTTAGCCCAGCCGGTGTATTCAGTAATTGAGCACTGACCTATGAACCAGGTCAGGGTTTGATTCATGATCAGGGCATACGCCCAGGTTGTGGCCTGGATCTCCCGTAGGGGATGTGGCAGGAGGCAGCCAATCAATAATTTTCTCTCATAATTGATATTCCTATCTTTTTCTCCCTCTCCCTTCCTCTCTGAAATCAGTAAAAACATATTTAGGGAAAAAAAGCATACTTAAAGTTTATTGAACTTTGATATTTTCTTTTAAACAATGAGTTGCATTTTTAGGAGGCCTTACAAATGGCCAAGCATAACAAAAATATTTAATCTATCAATTAGAGAAAAGTAAAACAAGGCAGTGACATACTATCTTTCACCCATCATATAGGAGAAATTAAAGGTTCTTAATATTCATTGTTGGCAATATAAATAAAACTAGTATTTCAGGAGGGCATATTTGGCAAATCTAGAAATTTAACTGGCAGAAATGTACTTGTGCAACAACATTTAGAATAAGCTAAATGATCACAGTACACGATGCATAGTAGATTCACCCTATGTAATACAAACCAGTTGTTATAAAAGAACAAAATCCACCTATATGCAGTAACATGAAAGATCATAATAGAGGAATATGCAAATTAGCCAGGATGCCATGTCACGATCAAACAGCAGGGACCTGAGGCTGCATGGGCCTGGCTGGGGCGAGGGACCTCAGGCCGTGCCCACCACCCAGCAGGGTGAGAACCTCAGGCTGTATCCCCTGCCCAGCGAGGCTTGACAGGAGACTTCAGGCTTTGTCCCCCCCACCCTGTAGGGCTTAACAGGGAAACTCAGGCCATGCCACCCACCCCAGAGCTGAGCCAGGGGACCTCAGGCCGTGCCCCCGACCCAGCAGGGCTTGATGGGGAACCTCAGGCCACGCCCCCGTTGCCCCAGTGGTGGGGCAGGGGACCTGAGGCTGTTCCCCCCACCTGGCGTCAGGCAGGGGGACCTGAGGCTGCACCAGAGGGGCTTGATGGGGTTGGGGCTGGCCAGGTCTGGGTCTCCTGTGTTTTCAAGGCTCGTGCGGGGACTTGTTTCTAGGTCCCACGGTGTGCCCCAAACTCTGACAGGAGGGAGATTTTCATATACATTTTACTAATTTTCTTTCATCTCTGACACTTCTATTACAAAGGGTAAATAGCAATTTAAAATTTTCCTTTAATTAATTCCCTTTTAATGTGCCCAAATTTCATGCACCAGACTACTAGTCTATATAAATAAAAACCTAACATGCAAATTGTTCCTGTGAGAGTTCGACTAGGGGATTGGGAGTTTGATCACTTGCACTGACCCCCAGAGGGTGGCACGGAATGAAGGAAGGCCCTAGCCAGCAGCTGGCAGCGCTAGGGACCATACCCATACTCAAATTTCGTGCACTGGCCTCTAGTGTTTACAATAAAAAATTAAAAGCTGTAGAACAAAATGTATAGTATTAACCTATATTAGTCTTCATGGGCTGCCATAACAAATTATCACAAACTACTAGCCCTGCGCACGAATCTGTGCACAAGTTCGTGCGCAAGTAGCTCGCTGTCGCATGCCTCAGCTGCCCACCCCACCCACTGTTGCTCAGAGCTCTGCTGTATGTAGCCTGCTGCCCTGCACTCCCGTAGCTCTCTGCTGGTCATTATGTGTCTCGGTGTAACAACTACTTGCATATTACCTCTTTATTATATAGAATTCGGTGGCTTAGAACAAACATTTTTTCTTCACAATTCTGGAGGACAGAAATCCAAAATCAAAGTGTAGGCAGGGCCCTGCACCCTCCCAAGCCTATAGAGAAAAATCCTTCCTTGCCTCTCCAGTTTCTGTTGGCTTATGTATTGCTTAACTTCAGCCTTTGCCTCAAGTTCACATCACCTTCTCCCATGTCTGTTGTCTTCACAAGGCCTGCTTCTCTGTGTCTACTCTTCTAAGAAGACTGACTTGTCATTGGACTTAGTGTCCACCCTACCCAATTGAGATCCTGAATTATATTTATGAAGACAGCTTTCTCTAAGTCACATTCACAGGTTCCAAAGGTTAGGAGTTGGTCATATTTTAGAGTGGCCCAGTTACATTTTGCTTTTAACTACATACAGTTAGTTGACCCTTGTACATCACAGACTTGAACTGCACAGGTCACTTATACCAGGGGTGGGGAACGTCCAGGCCAGACTGTTTCATTTGGTCTAGCTCTGCCAAGACAACCACAGTCATGACTTGAAATTCAATAAATTTAGGAGCTTTTATCATAGCAGGCTAACTTTTAAGTTGATAACTTTGTACGGCCCATGAATGATGTTATAAAATACCCAAATGGCCCTTGGCAGCAAAAAGGTTCCCCGACCCTGACTTATACAAAGGGGTTTTTCTACCCGATTGATTGCAGTTCAAACCTCCATTTTTCAAGGGTCAACTCCATGGTTAGGAATTCACACATGCCAAGGACTGAATGTAGTTATACGAGAAATTTCAATTACACAGAAGGTAGACACACACCCTTAGCCTCCAAGTGGTTCAAGGGTCAACTACATATGTATGAGCATATATTTGTAAGTAGCTAAGAAAAATGGCAGGTAAGAATACAAAGAAAACCATTAACAATAGTTACCTAAATGCAAATTCTCATATTCTATCTTATATATAGTCATACACAGCTTAATAACAGAGACAGTTTCTGATAAATGATTGATAGGTGATTTCTTCCCTGTGCAAACATCACAGACTGTACTTAGACTAACCAAAGATGATATACCCTACTACATACCTAGGTTGTATGGTATAGCCTATTACTCTTAGGGTACAAGCCTGTACAGAAGAGGTGAGGAACCTTTTTTCTGCCAAGGGTCATTTGGATATTTATAATATCATTCAAAGGGCATACAGAATTATCAACTTAAAAATTAGCCTGCTATATTTCGCCCAACATTTAATTAACTCACACCTAATGCCTTGGCAGGGCCAAACCAAATGATTTTGTGAGCCTTATACGGCCAATGGGCCAAAGGTTCTTCCCCACTCCTCCTGTGCAGCATTTTTACTATACTGACTACTGTAGGCAACTGTAACACAATAGTATTTGTGTATCTAAACACATGTAAACATAAAAAGGTACAGTAAAAACAAGTATAAAAGAATGAGAGAGAGAGAGAGAGAGAGAGAGAGACCACATGTGCAGGCACATTAAGGGGTTACGGTGCTGAGGGAGAGCTGTGAAGAGAAGCACTCTTGGAGGAAGAGTAGACATCAGGAGAAGGAAGAGAGGAGATGAAAGAAAGAAGAGAGAAAGGGAGGGCAGAGATCAAGAGACTCATACAGATTAACATTGAGAGGAGAAATAATAAAAGAAAGAGGTGAAGGAAATAAAAGGAGAGGAAGAAAGTGAAAGAGTAATAGAGGGAGAGTGAGAAACAAGACTAAAAGGAAAGAGAAACTGAAGGAAGAAAGTGAGTCTGTGCACAAGAGTGTGTGTGTGCGTGCATGTGCAGGGATGGGCGTGGGTGAACCCCTCCTCCCCAACACTGGCTAACTCTAGGCCCAACCTCAGACCAACAAGGGTGGGTGGACAGCACACTGAGCCTCCTTTTCTATTTAAATCACCAAGAGCTAGGAGTAAATTCAACATCTTAATTGAGTACAGCCTTTCCTTTCAACACTGCAAACATACATTTGCTTATAATCCATGAAAATCTTATGAGACAACTGTTGCATATGTGGTCTGTCGATGACAAGAGCATCATTACGCACCCATAACTGTACCCCTGAAAAAAATTAAATGTACTATATAACCCATTTCGATCAATCCTATCTAATAAGAGTAATATGCAAATTGACCTTACCTCCAATCAAGCCATGCCCACAAGCCATGCCCACCAGCCAATCAGGATCAAAAAAATCCCAACCAAGATGGTTGTGGCCACTGAGAGCAGAAGGGAGATTGGGATTCCCTGGCAAAAGAGAAAGCCAAGCTTTCTGCCTGCCCTTGCCGGCTCATGCCTCCACTCAATGCTACAAAGTTTCAATTATAGAAGACATATCCCAATAGAAATGGTGGCAGCCACAAAGCTAGAGAAAGAACAGAGGCTAGGGTTGCCCGGGCGATAAAGGAAGCTAAGCTTCTGCAGCTCTGGCCAGCCTAAGTCTCCAATGTTTCAATTATAGAAGGTAAATGTTTCAATTATAGAAGGTAAATGTCCCAGCAGAAATGGCTGCTGCCACGGAAGGAGAAGGTTTGGCTCTGCTCCAGGCTATAAAGTTTCAATTGTAGAACATAAATTCATTCCAGATCCTAGGGCCTCCACTTGGGTTGCTGGGGGTGTGACTGGCCTGCAAACCACCACAGGCCTCTCGCCCAGGCTGGACCATATCCCAACCCTGATCCAGGGCACCCTTCAAGCCAAACCAGCTAACCCCCCACCCATGCACCAGACCTCTATCCTATCTAATAAAAGAGTAATATGCAGATTGACCATCACTCCAACACACAAGATGGCACCACAAGATGGCCAGCAGGGGAGGGCAGTTGGAGGGACCAGGCCTGCAAGGGAGGGCAGTTGGGGGCGATCAAGCCTGCAGGGGTGAGCACTTAGGGGTGACCAGGCCGGCAGAGGAGGGAAGTTGGAGGCCAATAGGCTGGCAGGGAAGCAATTAGACATCAATCAGGCTGGCAGGGTAGTGGTTAGTGGGTGATCAGACTGGCAGACATAAGCAGTTAGGGGCAATCAGGGAGGCAGGCAGGCGAGCAGCTAGGAGCCAGCAGTACTAGATTGTGAGGATATCTGACTGCCCAGGATCAGGCCTAAACAGGCAGTCGGACATCCCTCAAGGGGTCCCAGATTGGAGAGGACTGGGCTGAGGGGCAACCCCCCTCCAATCCCATGCACAAATTTCGTGGACCGGACCTCTAGTATATATATAAAACCCTAATATGCAAATAGACTGAATGGCGGAAGAACAACCAGTCGCTATGACATGCAATGACCACCAGGGGGAACACGCGGAACATGGCGGACAGCGGCCACGGTGGGATAGCGGAGGTGAGCCGAGGTGCCAGACCAAGGCAGGGCACTGGTCACTGTCATTGGGGCAAGCCTCTGATGGTTACTAAAAATTCTTTGTTCTCACGTGCCATGGTCCCACCTGGTGCTTGCACCCTGCTGCTGCCACTGGAGCCACTGCTTGCACCCACTGCCAGCACCAAGCCCACTTGCACCTGCAGCCAGCGCTGAGCCACTTCTTGCACCTGCTGCCGGGACTTGGTGCCAGTCCCAATCGAGGCAAATGGGGCTGGCAGCCACCTCTCACACCCACAGCTGGCACCACCACTCACACTCACTGCCAGCGCTGGCCCCAACTGCACCCGCTGCCCAGAACCAGTCCTAATCACTGGCGCCATAAGCAGGTGTGAGTGGTGGCTGCCAGCTCTGACGTTTCTCAGGGCTTCTACACCTCCTCACTCCTAAGGGGTGATTGGGGCAGCAGCCACCACTCACACCTGCTGACAGTGCCAGCCCCAATGATTCCAGAAGGAGCGAGCAGGGCCAGAGCTATCAGCTCTTGGGAGCAATAGCAGTGGGAGCAGGGCTGCCAGCAGACAGGGTACAAGCAGACAGGGGATCGGGGGCCGTGGCAGGAGGGGCCATGGAGGATGGGCCAAGACTCTGTCCTGTGCCCATCGCAGCATGTGGCTCACAGTTCCTTTCAAGGTGCACAAATTCGTGCATTAGGCCCCTAGTCATATATAAACTTCTCCACTGCTACAACAAGCTTCCCACCTTTGCTCAGCTTCCCTCTTCACTGAGAAAACTGAAAGGATAAAAAACTTCCCCAGACTGAAAACTCCACATCTACCCACCCACCAGCATCTGCACCCACACGCTTTGCTTCTGCTGCAGTTACTTTGTCAAAGATATGTTGCCACAATTGCTCAATCATTTTTCTACACCATTATTACTCATTACTTGATGTGTTTCTAAAACCTTCTCTAGAGTCAATTTCCAGACTAGGTACACTATATCTTTGCTCCCTGTACAACCAACTGTCTGAAAAAATGGTCTATGTTGCTTTTTCCAAAATTTCTTATCCCATTCTCTCTTCAACCCAATACTGCAAGGTTATTTTCCCCACTATGCCACCAAAACAGCTAATCAAAATCACCATTAAATCTAACCCTATCTAATAAAAGAGTAATATGCAAATTAACCATCACTCCATCGAACCCACAAGCCACACCCACAAAGCCAACCAGGAACAAGTATGCAAATTAACCCCAACCAAGATAGCTGTGGTCACAGAGCAAACAAGAGGGAGGCTTGGGTTTCCTCGGAAATGGAGGAAGCCAAGCTTTCCACACACCCTGGCAGACCCAGGCCTCCACTCAAGGCTACAAAGTTTCAATTATAGAAGATAAATAAAACCCAACAAAAATGGCAGTAGTCCCGAAGCTGGAGAGAGCAGAAAGCTAGGGTTGCCCCCGGTGATGGAGGAAGCCAAGCTTCTGCAGTCCTGGCCTGTCTTGCCTCCACTTAAGGCTACAAAGTTTCATTTATAAAAAATAAATAAATCCCAACAGAAATGACTGCCACCATGAAACGAGCAGGAGGCTTGGTTCCACTCCAGGCTATAAAGTTTCAATTGTAGAAGATTAATAAATCCCAGATATCAGGGCCTCTGCTTGGGTCACCAGAGGCGTGGCCAGCCTGGAAACCATCACAGGGCCCTTGACAGGCGACCCCACACCCCAAGAGAACCCCCACCTGATTTGGGACAAGCTTCAGGGCAAACGAGCTGGCCCCTACCCATGTACCAGGCCTCTAGTCTAGCTAATAAAAGAGTAATATGCAGACTGACCATCACTCCAACATAGAAGATGGATGCTTCCCTGTGATCAAGATCCTGTCCCCATGTGGACACAATATGGCCACCACAAGATGGCCAGCAGGGGAGGGACCAAGCCTGCAAGGGAGTGCAGTTGTAGGCAATCAGGCCAGCAGGGGAGGGCAGTTGGGAGGGACCAGGTCTGCAAGAAAGAGTAGTTATAAGCAATCAGGCCAGCAAGGGAGGATAGTTGGGAGGGACCAGGCCTGTAAGGGAAGGCAGTTGGGAGGGACCAGGCCTGCTGGGGAGGGCAGTTATTGGTGACCAGGCTAGCGGGGGGGGGGGGGGCAGTTAGGGGCAAATAGGCTGGCAGGGGAGCAATTAGGCATCAATCAGGCTGGCAGGGGAGTGGTTAGGGGGTGATCAAATTGGCAGGCAGAAGCAGATATAGGGACAATCTGGAAGGCAGGCAGGCGAATAGTTGGGAGTCAGGAGTCCTAGATTGTGAGAGGGATGTCCGACTGTCCATTTAGGCCTGACCCTGGTGCGGTCAGACATCCCTCGAGGGTTCCCAGGTGGGAGAGGGGTCCCCACCATGCACGAGTTTCCTGCACCAGATGCGGGGGATGTCCCTTAGCCCAGCATTCACCCTCTTCAATCTGGGACCCCTTGAGGGATTTCCGACTGCACGTTTAGGCATTAGGATTGGGCCTAAACAGGTAATCAGACATCCTTCTCACAATCCAGGACTGCTGGCTCCAAACTGCTCACTTGCCTGCCTCCCTGATTGCCCCTAACCTCTTCTCCCTACCAGCCTGATCAGCCCCTAACCACTACCCTGCCAGCCTAATTGATGTCTAACTGCTTCCCTGCCAGCCTGTTTGCCCCCAACTTCCCTCCTCTGCCGGCCTGGTCATCCCTAATTGCTCACCCCTGCAGGTTTGATCGCTCACAACTGCTCTCCCTTGCAGGCCTGGACCCACCCAACTGCCCTCCCCTGCTGGCCTGATCACCCACAACTGTCCCCCTCTGCAGACCCTGGAACCTCCAACAGCCCTCCCCTGCTGGCCATCTTGTGTCCACATGGATCTTTGACCACATAGAGGCAGCCCTCTTGTGTGTTGGAGTGTTTGTCAATCTGCAAATTACCCTTTTATTAGATAGGATAGAGGCCTGGTGCATGGGTGAGGGCCACATGGTTTGCTCTGAAGAGTATCCCAGATCAGGGTGAGGGTTCCCTTGGGATGAGGGGCAGCCTGGGCGAGGGGCCTGTGGAGATTTCCAGGCTGGCCACGCCCTCCAGCGACCCAAGCAGGGGCCCTGGTAACTGGGATTAATCTATGTCTACAACTGATACTTTGTAGCCTGGAGCGGAGCCAAGCCTTCTGCTTGTTCTGGGGTGATAGCCATTTGTTTGAAATATTATAGCCTAGAGTGGAGGCGTAGGCCAGCAACAGCAGACTGAAAGCTTGGCTTCCTCTGTTGCCAAGCAAACCCAAGCCTCTGTTCTCTCCAGCTCAGTGGCTACCGCCATTTCTGTATCTTTTATAATTGAAACTTTGTAACATTGAGTGGAAGCCTAGGCAGGCGGAAAGCTTGGCTTCCTGTGTTGCTGGGGAAACCCAAGCCTTCCTCCTGCTCTCAGTGGTGGCAGCTCTCTTGGTTGGGGTCTATTTGCATAATCTGTTCCTGATTGGCTGGTGGGCGTGGCTTTGGGTGTGGCAAATGTGCAGTCAAATTTGCATATTACTATTTTATTAGATAGTTTGTAATGTGCAAATGGTTGTTATGCCGTGAAGTGTTAACGACCAACCATGTAATGATCAGATCACGGATTAGCAGGAGGGTGGTGCAGCAAGCTACAAGTAGGTGGCGGAGAGCTACAGAAGCAGGCAGAGCAGCAAGCTGAGGGGGTTTGGGGAAGCTACAGGAGGGAGGGGCAATGGGCAGAGACTATTGGAGGGCGGCAGCAAGCTACTGGCACACAGATTCATGCACAGGGATACTAGGGGTTAATATTCAGCCTGAAACTTAGCTTGACTATTAGCAGCACAGTCAAAACTGAAAACCTTTGTTGTCTTCCAAAACACTCTTCTAGTTGTACTTCATCGCTGGTACCAACTTTTACAGGATCCTCCTCCCCTCCCCACCTAAGACTGGAATTATACTCCCATGCAAAATAACCCATAGTGCTGTTCTGTATCATAAGGGAGCAAAATGTTTCCTTCCTTACCTTCTAGGTTCTTTGGCTAACCTAATAATTAAATTAATAAAGGACAGATTAACCAGAGGAAAACAAAAGTTTAGTACATCTTATGTAGACCTCCTGTACCCATGGAGAAACCGAGGAAAATAGAAACTCCCAGAAATGGCCTAAATACCATCTTCATTTAAAGAGAAAAGAGGATGTTGGGGTGAAGAATATGTTATGAGGGTTACCTGAAAAAGCACAGTAAATAAAGATAAAGTTGTTACTCAAATTTAAATCACTGCATTCTCTATTAATAAAAAGTGTCTAGCCCAGCCGGTGTGGCTCAGTGGTTGAATATCAACCTATGAACCAGGAGAGGAGGTCAGGGTTCGATTCCCAGGCAGGGCACATGCTCAGGTTGTAGGCTCAATCCCAATAGAGGGTGTCAAGAGGCAGCTGATCATTGATATTTCTATCTTTCTCTCCCTCTCCCTTTTTCTCTGAAATGAATACATACATACATACACACACACACACACAAGTTTATAGTCCGGGCTGGGTGACTCAGTTGGTTGGAGCCTTGTCCCATACACCAGAAGGTTGTAGGTTTGATCCTTAGTCAAGGTATCTACAAGAGGCAACAAATTGATTTCTTTCTCCTCTCTCTAGAATCAATAAACGTATCTCTCGGGTGAAGATTTGAAAAGAAGTTTCTAGAGATTTATAATCATCCTTTTCTTCACAGTACAGAGAGAAGTATCATTACAAATAAAGATTTTCCTTATAAATGTAAATGTTTCTTACAAAAAGGTTAACTTCTCAGGTTTAGAGCTTCAGCAGTGTAAGCTGTTTCTTTAGTCAGTTTAAATAATCGATATGCCAAAGAAGCATATTTTGTTCCCCTTCAGTATCTACATGCAGATATCATGTAAACTGATAATCTCAGTTTTATATCTTTAGCCTAGAATCTTTCCCAAATTCCTGGTTTGTATTATGCAGCCTCCTACATTGACATCACCACCAGGTATCAGCAAAACTCACTTTCCCCACCACCATAAATTTACATCAGATAGTTGCTGTTTTAGGTCTTCGGTGCTCAATAGGTGTTGTTGTGTTTTTTTTTCTTACCATAAAAATTGAAACCTCTGTCTCCCAACACTCTTCATTACTTTAACTGCTCTACTTTTTTCTTTTATAACAGTAGTTATCACCTACCATTTAATTTACTTCTTGTATTTATACTATGCTCTCCTCCCTAAACTGAAATATAACTTCCATTAGGACTGGGATCTTTGCCTTCTTTGTTCACGACGACTTATCTGGCATAGAACCTGTCAAATTTTAAATAAAAAGGCCATTCTTGATTCTACTAACATTTGTATTTGTAGTTCATTTGCTACCCCAATTTCACTTGTCTACCTATGTGATTCACCACTGACCCTTCTATTTTTATTCCTAAAGATAATTCAACAAATCCTCCTTTGCAACACAACAGTCTGTGTTCATTAACTCCTATCCCAACCACCAAAATAGTTTGTTTTAAGTGAACTTATTTTAAAACTCATTCTTATTTTAAAACTCTCTTGATCAACCAGACCCCTGCCAAATTACTGACCTGTCTTTAACAAAAACATTTTTTAAGCTCTTTTATGTAAAGTAGATAGGAAACTGTTACCGAAAAATCACCTGGGTAATATTTCCAAAATATAAATAGAATTATCTTCTTTACCTTGGACTTACATTTTTACACATTCTGATTTACCAGAGGGAGACATAGATACATTCTTTCCGAAAAACCTCCCTAGACAATTTTGATGTAATACAACCCAGTCACTACACTGACAGCCACTAAATTAAAATGTACAAAATGACTACTAAAGCTTGTGATCCACAATCTGTAAGTCTCTAAACATCAAGAGAAAAATATTTTCAGAGGGACCAGTAAAAAGTTAACAGCAAATAGGTTTGAATGCTAATAAAAAGGATCCTATCAAATAGCCACATCATGTCTACATATAACCATTTAAAAAATTTTATGCTTGTTACCATATTATAGCTCTCTGTGGGAGGAGGGGGAGATTTCCCTCTACCATTCTAGGTTTTTTTGGCTGACCTAAGAATTAAATAGACATGAGACAGAGTAACGAGAGAAAATAACCAGGTTAATTATGAAAATATGTATGAGTGTACCATTAGAATATAAGGCCCCAGGACAAATCAGGCAGTCTAGGCTTAATTGCTATTTATGCTAAAGAGAAGATTGCATAATGGTTTGGGACTTCAAAGTGGGAAAAGAAAGGAAATTCACATGAAGATAGGAAAGTAAATGTTTGATAAACATGTTTGCTGGGCCATGAAGAGACAAAAAAACACATAGGACTTTGATCAAATGAACCTTGCTAGGTTCCTCCCTGTCTACCATACTTAGTTCATATTACACTACTAGAGTCCTGGTGCGTGAATTCGTGCACAGATGGCATTCAGCTAGCCTGCCGTGATGGGGGCTGATCAGGGGCAGGCTGGTGAGGGAGAGGGGCCGCAGGAGGTCAGCAGGCCCTGCCCCTGATGGAGAGAGGGCCGATAGGGGGAAGAGCTGGTGGCACAGGAGGTTGGCCAGCTGGCCCCACCCCTGATCAGGCCAGTTGGCCAGCTGAAGTGGGGATCATAGCGCCAGGTCATTCCAGTCATTCTGGTCACTGGCTTTTTATATAGAGAGAGACAGTTACCTGTAGTGATAGATAACTCCTTTAAGCCTTTCCAATTTAAATACTTTCAGATAGGGTAAGGTCAAAAATTGTTCCTGAGCCTTTGGGCTTTAAAAATAGCCAGCTTAGCCCTAGCTCATGTGACTCAATCAATGCAGATTCTTGGGTTCAATTCCAGCCAAAGGCATGTACCTGGGTTGCAGGTTATATCCCTAACCCCACCCCCACCTCGAGGCCCCAGTTTAGGGTCATGCAGGAGGCAACTAATCGAGGTCTCTCATATAGATGTTTCTATGCTGCCTTTCACCTCCATTCTTCCTCTTGCCTGTTAATACATCTAAATTTACTTTAAAATATTCAAAGTTGTCCTATTGTTGAAAAGAAATTGTTTATTCTTCCCTTTCTTTGATGTACTATGTTTTTCTGTATGTCTATAATGCAATAATGTCCTTCCAGTTCCTCTCCTTTTTGGTGCGCCTCCCAAATTGTTTCTTCTTCTCTGTCTAAAAAGCTGTGCCTAGAATTGGCATTTATAGAAAATTATTTGTGGATGCTCATGCTATCCTCCATTCCTAATCTTGAGCAATTAAGCACTTAAGATTTTAAAACTTAAAGAAAAAGAATCACCAAACTGTTTTTCTAGTCTCGGTAATTTTCAAACTGAGTTTTCTCATCTGTTAAATAATAGGATTTAATTATTTCAAAAATCCCTTCTAGTTATAGAATATATGAAGCAACAATTCTGTTATTTATAATGGAATTATTAGGAAGAAATTAACACTAGTTCTCTCAAGAACAATATAAAAGGATATAAATGTGCTACCTCAAATATTTTAACTTAATGTAACAATCCCTATCTTCGAAAGCAGCTCAGGCTGCAGTGAGCTCAGAACTGCTCTAAAAAAAATAAAGTTTATTGCCCGGCAAGGGTGCCTCAGTGATTGAGCATCAACTCATGCACCCAAAGGTTGCCAGTTCAATTCCTGTTCAGGGTATATACCCTGATTGTGGGCTCGATTCTCAATATGGGGCGTGCAGTAAGCAACCAATTGATGTTTGTCTCTCATCAATGTTTTTTTTTTCTCTCTCTCCCCCCCTGCCTTTTTCTCTATCTCAAATCAATAAAAACATTTTTAAAAAGCAGCTCAGAAGTACAAAGACCCAAAAAGACCTGAACTTGCTTTCTATCTCTGCACTTCCCCTCATATAAATATATTTGACCTCTTGAGCATCAAATTTTCAACTGAAAAAATAAAGAAAATACCTATCCTGTAGGGATGCTCTGAGAATTAAAATAGATCATCCAATATATCTTTCAGTGTTCTTAAGTTTACAGCAGTAACTCGATAAAAGGTAGGTATTACTTTTGGGAGAGTCACTTTACAAATCCATTCTTTTTACCCATTAAAACTTCAAATGGCCCTAACTGGTTTGGTTTAGTGGATAGAGCATCAGCCTGCGAACTGAAGGGTCCCAGGTTCAATTCCAGTCAAGGGCAATGCCTGGTTTGCAGGCTCAATCTTCAGTAGGGGGTGTGCAGGAGGCAGCCGATCAATGATTCTCATCATTGATGTTCCTATCTCTCCCTCTCTTTTCTTCTCTGAAATCAATAAAAATATGTTTTAAAAAAACTTCAAATGAAGCCTACTAATTAACATCATAAAATAGGAAGAGCTATTTATTTGCCCCCTCAGTTTTACTGTACAAATTAAATTAGATTTTAATTATTGTTTCATACCCAACTTGGTTATTCTTTTACACTTATTTTTTAAATTAAATATCACTACTTGTTCAAATTATTTCCAACCAATAGTGGCCAACATTAAACTTAAATCACTCCATTAAATCAGTAAATATAGCTTTATAAGTTCAGTTATATTTTCACCTATAATTAAACCTAAAATTCACTTCAATTATCCAAACTCATTCACAGATTTTAGTCCAGCAACTTGTTTAGATAAAATGGCAATATGTAAAAGCAAAGGCTGAGGTGACATCATCAAAGAGGACAGAGGGAAAAAATCTCCAAACACTGGTCCCTCCACCAAAACGACATTGTGCTGGCAAGAATTATTAGAATCAACTATTTCAGAACTCTGGACACTTGCCATGTCCACAAGAGGCTGCTAAACTTTCATGAGTTTCTGCTTTTTTTTTTTAACAGCTACGGCCCTCCATCCACTAGCCTGGAGGCAGGCACCTCTGGATATGGCAGCCTACATTGCATACTTGTTGCATTTTACTGATGTCAGGGTGGTCAATAAGAATACAGTCTTCAAAAATTGGGATTGTGCTGTGACCTGCCAAACAGGTAATTGAGAGAATAGTGCATACAGGCTGGGCCATTTTTTCAACCCTATTGGGCTAAAGTAGTGTCCTGGGCAGCAGAACAATTTTTTTCCCTCTTTCTTTATTCGTCCATGAACTCAAGAACCTGCCAGGTCACTGGCTGACCATGAAGATAATATAACATTGGCTTCGGTGACCATATACAATAGCAAATGGCAGGAATTCTTATCAGTTAATATTTTAAATGTAAAAGGCTTATTAGCCCACCAAAAAGAAGACACAGATTGGCAAAACGATTTAAAAATATTTCCAATATGATCCAGCCCAGCCAGAGTGGTTCAGTGGTTGAATATCAACCTATGAACCAGGAGGTCAAGGTACGGAGATCCAATAATGTTCAACATTGTACTGGAAGTCTTAGCCAGAGCAATTAACCAATAAAAATAATTAAAAGTATCCAAGTTGGAAATAAAGAAGTATAATTATTTCTAACTGACATGATCCTACAGAGAAAGAGTATCCCAAAGAATCAACAAAAAACTACTAAGCTAATAAATGAATTGAGCCAAGTTACAGGATACAAGATCATTATATATAACTCAGTTGTTTCTACTGCAATGAACAATCCAAAAATGAAATTAAGAAAACAGTTCCATTTAAAATAACATCCAAAAAACAAAATACCAATCTTTTCCATGTATAAGACGCCCCCCACTTTTCCAACTCCAAATTAAGAAATCAATATTTAAACATTTTGCTGGTTTTCCTCTTAAGGCCTTCTTTTTTGGCATCTTAAGGAGTTGTTCTTCCTGTTTTCTCCACTGTCTGATCATACACTCAGTGGAAGGATGTCCAATTGTCTCTCTGCAGCTCTATTTCCATGTTCTTTTGCATAGCTGATTACATTTAGTTTGAATTTTGCAGAGTAAGACAATCACTCACCGGTATTTAACTTTTTATTTTTTGACATCTTTATGGGCTCAGAACGTTCTAATCCCTATTACATCTGTGCACTCTCCACTTCCACCTCCAATTATGGCATCAACTGATGTCAGTAACAATAAGACTTGTGATTAGAGGGCCTGTTTGACAAGATATGGCTAGCTCCGCACCAGCACAGCTCCCTCCTTGGCTGACTTCTGTGTTTAAGACACCCCTCGATTTTCAATTTAACAATGTTAGAAAAAAAAGTAGCGTCTTATACACAGAAAAATACAGTACCTAAGAATAATCTTAACCAAGGGGGTTAAAGACTTGTAACTGAAAACTACAAAAGACTGCTGAAACAAATTAAGGAGAAGCCCTAGCTAGATAGCTCAGTTGGTTAGAGCATCATCCTGATTCACGAAGGTTCGCGGGTTCAATCCCCCAAACAGCATACATACAAAAAAATCAACCAATTAATGCATAAATAAGTGGAACAATAAATCGACGGTTCTCTTTCTCTCTTCCTGCTTCCACTCTTTCAAATCAATAAAAATTAATTAAAGAAGGGTTTGAGAATTCCGCGTTAAGTACCACAGAACTTGTTCATAAAACATAATGCAACTTTTTCTGGCCTACAAAACCCCAGAAATATGCTGGGTTTTGTTCTTTTTCTTTCCTTTCTGAATATTGTTTTTACTAGTAAGGCCTCAAAAAGTTCACCTTTACAAAATTCCAATGTAAAAATGCTTATTTATGAAGATCAATTTTCTTGCAGTATTAAAATCTGAATTCATAACGGTTTCCCAAAAATAACTACCATATTTTCCAGCATATAAGACGACTGGAACTGATGATGATAGCAGGAAGATAACAAACAATAGAGAGAGAGAGAACAAGTGCCGGGCAAGTCCCTGCCGAGTTAGCAACGCCCATCATAACTGCAAGCTATGGTACCTGTGTATAATACAACCCTCGACTTTTGAGATTTTCCTGGGTTAAAAAGTCGTCTTATATGCCGGAAAATAAGGTAAGCTGTTAAAATATTATTTTATCTTTCCCTTCTCCAAAATATTTCATTTTCCCTTTAATCTCTAATACTTTTGTCCCTTACTTTCTATTTCAGTGCTCCAGGTTCCAGAGTTCCTAATTCTTTTCTCTCACCCACAAACACACCACTATGCAGCATTACTAGTATATTTTATTTTGTTCCTTTTCTACAGTTCTAGAATTTCAAAATTTTTTTTTTACATTTCATATCCACTGCAACAAGGTTACATTTTGCATAATGTACTTCATTTTAATGTTTAAGTCATAGCCCCTAGCAGAAACTATTTACTGCAGAGTTTACAAGAAAAATCTAAAACTAAAAAATAGTAAATAAACCATTTTATTAAGCAATTATTTTCATGAGTAGCTCAAAACCAAAAATGCAACTAAAAGCCAAATATAGGAAAAAAAACCTAGTTAACCAAGCAAAGATAAGTGTAATGGTCATGTAAAATGTTTTTCTTTTTTACAATTTACAATAATAATTTGTCCAGCTTCTTTTAAAACGAAAGACAAATGATGTTATCAGAAGCAATTATTTTGTGTAGCACCATCTTGGACTCTTCCAGTATGGAGATGCTTGGGACAATTTGATTTAGATCTAAAATAAAATTTTGTTCACACATACACACACACTCACAAATTGCTATAAAATTCATGATTAAAATATACTAATTTCTGTGAGCCTATTTTTCAAAAGTTCAAGATAGTATTTACTGTGACATAAAAAAATCAAATATAATACATCTAACAAAGGTCTGCATAACTTCTACCCAGAAAACTATAAAGTTTGATAAAGCTACTTTGGAAAACAACTTGGCATTTTATAGCTATGACATACAGTAGGACCAGATTTCACTCCTAAATACAGAACCAAAAGAAATAGCTGCACATGTACATTACAAACATATACAGGAATGTTCTTAAAAGCATTATTTGTAATGGCCACAAACTAAAAATAATTTAATGTACATCAACAGTATAATGAATAAATTGTGGCATAATCACACAATTGAAAACCAAAGTAATAAAAATCAACTACAGATTCACACAACATGGATGGATATCACAGACATCTTACTGACTGAAGAAAGCAAGAATCAAAAAATAGAGAGTGATTCTGTCTATATGAAACTCAAAAACAAAGTCATAATATCGCACTTTAGGACACAAAGATATTTTTAAAACCAATTAGAACCATGAAAGTCAGGATAATGGTTCTTTTAGGGCAGTGATGGGTAAATTCATTAATCAACAGAGCCAAATATCAACAGTACAACGATTGAAGTTTCTTTTGAGAGCCAAATTTTTTAAACAAACTTCTTCTAACATCACTTCTTCAAAATAGACTCACACAAGCGGTGGTATTTTGTGGAAGAGCCACATTCAAGGGCCAAAGAGCTGCATGTGGCTCTCCAGCAGCAGTTTACCAACCACGTTTTAGGATAAACTGATCAGTAATGAATGCTATTTTAATGTAAATGAGCATGCAATGTGCTGACAATGTTCTGGTTCTTGACCAAATTAAGAGTTTCACAGTGTTTATAATTATTTAAGCAGTACATTTGTTTAAAGGACACTATTTTACTTCACAATTAAAATTTGTCTTCAAAAAGCAAATGAGAAAAATCTACCAGACATATTAGACAATTAGTATAGGTAAAAAAGATACATAATATATATAAAAGATACACGTAAGTTGATATGAGCCACTTCTTTCTAATGGTTCATGACACTTAAATAAAGAAGTCACTTTGGGCCTCTTTACAAATGTTTTCTGCTCGACTTTTGCTTATTTAGAATGAATGGCTGCACCTTCCTCCAACTTTTCTCTAGCAGCTTGTTTTATATTGGAAAAAAATAAAACGTTTGGGGTTAAATCTTACAAATCTGATATTCCCAATAAGTGATATGCAAACCATTTGTGGCTAAGGAGCAGTTTCAGGTGCTATACTAATGAAAAAATGTTTAATCTAATAGTTGCTTATTGATTTTAAGAGTTGCTTTCTGCCCTGACTGGTTTAGCTCAGTGGATAGACCGCGGGCCTGCAGACTCAAGGGTCCCTCCTGGGTTCAATTCCGATCAAGGGCATGTATCTTGCTTGCAGGCCCATACCCAGCAGGGAGGGTGCAGGAGTCACCTGATCAATTTTTCTCTCTCATCAATGTTTCTGACTCTCTATCCCTCTCCCTTCCTCCCGGGGGTGGGGGTGGGGGGGGGGGGGAAGAGGGGGTAGAAGGGGTAGATCAATAAAATATATTTTTAAAAAGTGTTACTTTCTATTTATGGCAAGTGAAGTTAGTTTCCCACTCACTATAATATTCTAGTTTCCTTTCAAAATGAATGTAGAGAGAAAATGTCAACTGAAAAACAAACAAGTAAGTAGCAGTAAAAGGTGGAAAATATTTATAGCCAAAATTATTGACATTTGTGCCTGGATAACTGAAGTTCTGAAAATTGCTATAAAAAATTGCTTTGAGCATGTGCTTCAGGAATATTTATCCTACCAATCCAATTTAACCATGTAGAGAACAGAACATAAATGCAAATAATTTCTCTTCTGCAAAGCTTAAATAAATTACTGACGAAATCCACAAATATAACTATACTAGGAGCTTGGTGCATGAAATTCGTGCACTGGGGGTGGGTGGTCCCTCAGCCCAACCTGCCCCTTCTCACATACTGGGACGTCCAACTGATGGCTCAACCCCAGCCTGCCCAAGGCCTAAAGCTTTGGCGAGGCTTTAGGCCTTGGGCACCCAGCCATCTCCCTGCTCAGCTCAGCCCCAGCTGCCTGTGACCATCCAGCCCCAGGGACTGGGCAATCACCGCCACTTCCGCTCACAGCGCCTGGGGGCCAGGCACTCCCTGCCGCGCCGCCGCCGCCCCACCGCTGCCCCACCGCTTCCATGCTCAGCCTCTGGGGGCCAGGCACTCACCGCTGCCACTTCGTCTCCACCCCCAGGGCCCAGTCCTCCCGTCACTTGGCCCCGCTGCTTGGCCCCGCCCCCTGCTCCTGATTGGCTGGTAGCGCAGCAGAGGTACAGTCAATTTGCATGTTACTCTTTTATTAGATAGGAAGATTAGAGGCCTGGTGCATAAAAGGTGGGGGGGATGTCTCTTGGCCCAGCCTGCACATTCTCCAATCTGGGACCGCTTGAGGGATGTCCAACTGCCCAATCCCAGCAGGATTGGGCCTAAATGGGCAGTCAGAAATCCCTCTCACAATCTAGGACTGCTGGCTTCCAACTGCTCACCTGCCTGCCTTCCTTCCTGATGCCCTAACAACTTCTGCCTGGCAGCCTGATCACCCTCTAACCACTCCCCTGCCAGCTTGTTTGCCCCTAACTGCCCTCTCCAGCAGGCCTGATCATCCCTAACTGCTCTCCTCTGCCAGCCTGGTCACCCCTAACTGCCCTCCCCTGCAGGCTTGGTCACCCCCAACTGCCCTCCCCTGCTGGCCATCTTGTGGTGGCCATCTTGTGTCCACATGGGGGCAGCCATCTTGTGTGTTGGAGTGATGGTCAATCTGTATATTACTCTTTTATTAGATAGGAGAGAGGCCTGGTGCATTGGTGGGGCCAGTTGGTTTGCCCTGAAGGGTGTCCCAGATCAGGGTCAGGGTTCCCTTGGGGCATGTGGCGGCCTGGGCGAAGGGTCTGTGGTGTTTTGCAGGTCGGCCACACCTCCCAGTGAACAAGTGAAGGCCCTGGTATCTACATTTTATTTATCTTCTACAATTAAAACTTTATAGCCTGGAGCGGGGGCAAGCCTCCTGTTCTCTCTGTGGCCACAGCCATTTCTGTTGGGATTTATTTATCTTCTATAATTGAAACTTTCTAGCCTTGAGTGGAGGTCTAGGCCAACCAGGGTGTGCGAAAAGCTTGGCTTCCTCTATCACCAGGAAAACCCAAGCCTCCCTGCTGCTCTCTCTGTGGCTGCAACCATCTTGATTGGGGTTAATTTGCATACTCACTCCTGATCAGCTTTGTGGGCATGGCTTGTGGGTATAGTGTAGGTATGACCAATTTGCATATTACTCTTTTATTATATAGGATAACAATAATATTCTAATTAGCTATCTAGCCAAAGCAGCTTTTAATGCTTAAGGGAAAAAAAGAAAAGAATAAAAACATCTACTCATTCTCTCCCTGGTATATAACTACCCATAATAATAATTTTTAAAAAGCCTAAACTTTCTAATTAAAGCTTCTCTGGTCTCAAATTCTCACATTAACTCACAAGATTTTCTACAAATTATTTTTCCAAGCCTTCCCTCATACAATGTATATCTTCACTACATTACTTCACACTTTAGGGCCTTGATTTAGAATGGAGAAGTAAAATATACCTTGCAGCAACATTGTTGTAAGGATAAAGTGGGAATGTACGTAAATGGCTTATCACAATGGTTTATCACATAATAGGCACTTAATATTTTCCATCTTCTTCCAAGAGCATAAAGCCAAGCAAGTATTATTAATCCTGCCTCAAACCTACACCCCAAATAAAATCCACATGCACTTACTTAACTTTCTCTTTTTTCCCTTTGTGCAATCATAAGTGAATAAAGGACAGATATATGGTATCTCTGTTTCACATGTAAACTAAGGCTCAAAAAAAAAATAGTCCATATGGATTAGTAATGGAATAAAAATTGAAGCCCACATTTACTATAAATAGTTATCTGTATCTTTTATGCCTGTAACATTTTAGTACTAATAAGAAATCAATTCTACTTATCAGGAAAATTAGAGTGTTTTAAGAAAAACAAACAAACAAAAAACAGATCATAGATCTGAGAGTATCCAGTAGATCTATACTCCAAATCAGAAATAATGTTATAGAAAGTAAAAATCAGGAACTCAATTTTTTTAAACAATTAAATTTTGAATGTAAATGACAAAAATAATTTCCTAAAACAGCAATACAATGAATTGCAATTAAAAGTGGCAAATCCCTTCTAATTCACCCACTTTTCAAGGATACTTATTCTCATGTAAATGGATCAAATAAAAACAGAACACCAACACCACATCCTCAAAACTTTATGATTTTTTTCTAGAGAGGAGGGGAAAACATGCAACCTAAAAATCCCTAAAAAAGGGGAGAGATTTTTTTAAAAAGAAAAAAGATACACATATTTATATAATAATACTAGAGGCCCGGTGCACGAAATTCGTGCACGGGGGTGGGGGGGATGTCGCTTAGCCCAGCCTGCACCCACTCCAATCTGGGACCCTTCGAGGGATGTCTGACTGCCCGTCTAGGCCCAATCGTAGGATCAGGCCTAGACAGGCAGTCGGACATCCTTCTTACAATCCAGGACTGCTGGCTCCAAACTGCTCACCTGCCTGCCTTCCTGATTGCCCCTAACCACTTCTGCCTGCCAGCCTGATCACACCCTAACCACTACCCTGCCAGCCTAACTGGTGTCTAACTGCTCCCCTGCCAGCCTGGTCACCCTTATTTTCCTTTCTGCATCTCTTCAAAAGTAATAAATTCTTAGTAAAGAATTATTACTAATGGCTTTAAGTAAGATAATGGCAATATATTTATCTTTACGATGTCTAGGATTTGCTTCAAAATAATGTGGCATAGAGGGATATGGATTTAGATGAAACAAGACAGTATATGACAACAATTTTGAAGCTGAGTGATAATTACGTGAGAAATCACTCAGCTGCATGTCTTAAGTTTTCCATAATTAAGTTATTTTTAACGAAGTTAATAAATTTTGACCACTGTTCTTTGGAGTGCTATGTCTTGCTGTATTGAAATGTTCTGAGTAATCACATTCACTTAATAGAAATCTAGGTCTTTAAACAGTCAGCATTATATTTTTGCATTTAACATAAATGGAATTTTAATATTATTTCTAGCCAGAGTTTAAATGTTTTGATGCTGATTCTTATTCAGTAACATCAGCTAATATCATATATGATAGTAAAGTCTAATACAACAGGCATCCTTAACATTCAGATAGAAATAAAAGATAAGCTGAAATACTCAAACATTGATAAGAAGAAATGTAAAGGGGTATAACTATTTCAGAAAAGCTTGGCAATTTCTTAAAATGATACACATAAATATACTATATGACCCAGCAATTCCATTCCTAGGTTATAACAGAAATGAAAATATATCTACAGTGCCAAAACCTATTTGGCTCAGTGGATAGAGCATCAGCCTTTGGACTGAAAGGTCCCAGGCTCAATTCCGGTCAAGGACATGTACTTTGGTTGCGGGCACATCCCCGGTGGGGGGTGTGCAGGAGGCAGCTGATCAATGTTTCTCTCTCATTAATGTTTCTGACTTTCTATCCCTCTCCCTTCCTCTCTGTAAAAAAGCAATAAAATATATTTTTTTTAAAAGAAAATATATCTACACCAAGACTTGTACACAAATGTTCATAAGCAGCATTAACATTACTGCACACACACACGAAAAAATAGAAATAACCTAAATGTCCATCATCAATTGATAATGAATAAAAAAAATGAACTTACACTTCAGCAATAAAAACAAAAAGTATTAAAACATGGTAGAACATGAATCATTCTCAAAAACATTGTTAAATGAAAGAAGCCAAACACAAATGACCATGTATTGTATGATTCCATTTATATGAAATATCCAAAGGGGACAAACTTATATAGAATATAAATTAGGTATTGACTAGTTAGGGGTGGAAGATAAGAAGTGGGTGCAAATGGTCCCAGAATTTTCTTTTTGGGGTGATGCAAATATTCTAAAATCAGATTGTAGTGATGGTTGAACAATTTGCAAATTAAAAAAAAAATCATTAAATTGCCCTAGCTGGTTTGGCTCAGAGGATAGAGCATCAGCCTGCGGACTGAAGGGTCCCAGGTTCGATTCCGGTCAAGGGCATGTACCTTGGTTGCAGGCACATCCCCAGTAGGGGGTGTGCAGGAGGCAGCTAATCGATGTTTCTCTCTCATCGATGTTTCTTACTCTCTATCCCTCTCTCTTCCTCTCTGTAAAAAAATCACTAAAATATATTTTTAAAAAATAACTAAATTGATACTTAAAAACAAGAACATTTTATGTTACATAAATTATGCCTCAATGTAACTGTGAAGGAGAAAGGGAAGGAGACAAGGAGGAGCAGGAAAACTATAATGCTTCCGGGATGATGGATGAATGGATGTCAAAGAAGTAACTCGATCAAAGTATCAGCTAAGTAGATGGCAAAGCCAATACTGAAATCCAGACTTAACTATGTAATCCATATTCTTCCTACATCCAAAAAAGAAAGGAAGCACTAGAAGCAATGTATCTTACTCAACTTTGCAAGGATAACTTGAATCCAGTAGTGGAGTAGCACACATAGGACATAAAGAAAAGTTTCCTTTAAAATAGAGGTAAAGGTATGGTGACAACTGTATGGCAAGAAAAAAGAAGGAATCAAACATAAGAAACGAGAGCACTATCCCAATCCGTTGAAGTTCTGCTTCCCAGCAATTGTTGAGTTTGGCTCAAATAAACTCACAAAAAAATTTACAGGTTTGAATGTTTTTACATTAACATTACGTGGCATAGTCGTGGCATGATTCCAAAGAAACTCATCCAGGAGCATCCTCTGGACTTGGACTTGGTGTTAGGATCCTGCAAAGGACTCACTGAGCCCGCTGGTTCTCCGCCCATTAGATGAACTTGGAGAGGAAAGGAGATAGAAAGCTAGAAACAGCAATGAGAGAAACATCAGGAGAGAAGCCAAGATGGCGGCATAGGTAAACACCTAAACTGCTGCCTCGCACAACAATTTCAGAACTGCAACTAAAAGACAAAACATCTAGCACCCAGAACCACAGGAAAGCTGGCCAAGTGGAAGTTCTGCAATAAGAGAGGAGCAATGGGATGTGCACAAGCGCTGAAAAGCTGAAGTGCACAGGTGTGCAAGGTAGGCTAGCGGTGGGCGACTCTGGGGCTGCTTTTTTTTTTCAACCAGAAGGGAAACGGGCTCCTGATTACTCTGGGCTCGTTTCTGGGGAGATGCTGGCGACCCAGACTCCTATGGGGAGAAACTGGATGGTCTGTCATCGGGTTGGAAAGTGAGGGTGACTCCCTTGCAGAGGCACCCGTGGCAATCATTGTTCACTACACGGGGCACGGGATGCAGGGGATTTGGAAACGCAGAGATGCAGAAATGGCTGAGTGGCAGCCATCACTGTTTGTCACACCCTAGCCTAGTGACACCCTGAGACCCCGCCTGGCACAATCTTCAAACCCACATGAGCTATGTGCAGCGGCATTTGCATATAAATGGCCTTCAATTTCCCAGCTTAACCTAAACTGCAGCTCTGGTCAGATCAGAAGAAGTCTGCAGACCTTGCTGGGTTGCCTCAGACAGTATCTGAACTCCAACCCAGAAGCTAGTGTATCTAGAGATCAGTGTGCCAGAATTCAACTACTCACACCCATAAGTGACACATTCAAGAGGCAGACTCAGTGAGCACCAAAGCCCCACTGAAGCAAGTCTGGTCCCATAGGCATGTCTCCACACAGCAGTTCTTCCACTCCAATCAACACAGAGAAGCAGCAAAAAGAAACATGTCATGAATGAAAGAAATGTTGGAAAGCAGACTATTAGACATAGAGTTTAGGACCACATTTATAAGGTTACTCAAGAATCTTCTAAAAACCAGAGAAACTTGATGAGACCTTCGAAGGAGCTTAGTGAGATCTTCAAGGACCTTAATGAGGATGCCAAGAAAATGGAAAAGGACCAAACAGAAATTAAATATACACTGTCTAAAATAAAGAATATATAGAAATTCAATGGTAGATCAAAGGACCCCAAGAATCAAATCAAAGATCTGACATATAAGGAGACAAAAAATACCCAACCAGAAAAACAAAAAGAAAAAAGAATCCAAAAATATGAAGATAGTGTAAGGAGCCTCTGGGACAATTTTAAGCATACCAACATCAGAATTACTGGGGTGCCAGAAGAGAGAGAGCAAAATATTGAAAACCTATTAGAAGAAAACTTTCCCTACTGGTGAAAGAAACAGACTTACAAGTACAAGAAGCACAGAAAACCCCAAACAAGAGGAATCCAAAGAGGACCACACCAAGATACATCATAATTAAAATGCCAAGAGCAAAAGACAGATTCTGAAAGCATCAAGAGAAAAGCAGTTGGTTCCTTACAAGGGAGTACCCATATGACTGTCAGCTGATTTCTTAACAGAAACTATGCAGGCCAGACAGGAATGGCAAGAAATATTCAAAGTGATGAACAGCAAGAACATACAACCAAGATTATTCTCCCCAGCAAGGCTATCATTCAGAATTGAAGGTCAGACAAAGAGCTTCACAGACAAGAAGAAGCTAAAGGAGTTCATTATCCCCAAACCAGGATTATATGAAATGCTGAAGGGTATTCTTTAAGAAGAGGAAGAAGAAGAAAAAGGTAAAGATAAAAACTATGAACAACAAAAATGACAACAAATACATACCTACCAACAAGTGAATCTAAAAATCAAGTGAATGAAAAATCTGATGAACAGAAGGGATTGATGAATATAATAGAATCAGGGACATAGAAAGGGAGTGGACTTACAATTCTCAGGAGAAGAGGGTGTGAGGGGTGTGGGAGGAGATTGGATAAAAATCTTACATCCATGGATGAAGACAGTGGTGGGGGGTAAGGGCATGGGGTAGAGAGGGGGATTGGGTGGAGAGGGGAAAAAGGAACACCTGTAATAAACTGAACAATAAAGACTTATTTAAAAAAGATTAAAAAATAAATAAATAAACAAACAAACATAAGAAACAAGTTACTGTAGAATGAAGAATCCAAACAAGATGGCATTGGGAAGCAGGACCTAGATCTTGTCTGTGACTATATAAAAACTGAAACCAGATTAACTGAATAATGAGGAATGTTCAAATTAACTAAATTTGGCAGTTTATCTCCAACACTGTCTATGGATAGTGCCCTGTCCCAGATCAGCAATAGTGCAGACATATTTACCAGGTTATCACAGCTCTGTAATACTGACACTAAGATGATCCAGCTCACTTTGGATTCACTCCAGGTTTACAAGTCAATTTTCAGATTATAATCTGTGTCTGATACAGCTCTTCCTATAGGAGTAGAATGCACTGATTAGTGAACAAGGCAGTCCATTTCATTTGACAGTTACATTTCTTAATGTATATCAGTAATAGGACATCCTGGTTTGTACCTCAGACTTGAAATCATGTGAAACCTAAATTATACCTGGATGTAAATAAAAAAAATTGAACTTCTAAGCATATCAATTCTGAGAACCAGTCTGGTACATAGGTCATCAGTTCCTGCCACATGAAAGAACTGACTCATTAGGCAGTCAGCCTTCCCTGGAGACACTTCTGTCCTGCTACATACCTCTGAAAACTGCAACTTGTATTTTCTTTTCTAAACTAGATGAATGCTGCTTAGAAATCTGTAAATGTGCAAAACGGCCCCTACAAAATTCAACTGCTTATATTCATATGAGAGGCCTTGGTGAATTAAATTGGTGTGCGGGGACAGCAGATGTCCCTCGGCCCAGCCTGCACCCTCTCCAATCTGGGACCCCTTGAGGGATGTCCGATTTCATTAGGATCGGGGCCTAAACAGACAGTCAGACATCCTTCTCACAATTAAGGACTGCTGGCTCCAAATTGCTCACCTGCCTGCCTCCCTGATTGCTCCTAACTGCTTCTGCCTGCCAGCCTGATCACCCACTAACCACTACCCTGCCAGCCTAACTGATGTATAACTGCTCCCCTGCCAGCCTGTTTGCCCCCAACTTCCCTCCTCTGCCGACCTGGTCACCCCTAACTGCCCTTCCCTGAAGGCTTGATCACCCCCAACTGCCCTCCCTTGCAGTTCTGGTCCCTCCCAACTGCCCTCCCCTGCTGGCCTGATGGTCCACAACTGCCCTCCCTTGCAGGGCCTGAAACCTCCCAACAGTCCTCCCCTGCAGGCCATCTTGTGGTGACCATCTTGCGTCCACATGGGGGCAGGATCTTTGACCACATGGGGGCAGCTCTCTTGTGTGTCGGAGTGATGGTCAATCTGCAAATTACTCTTTTATTGGATAGGATAGAGGGCTGGTGCATGAGTGGGGGCCAGCTGGTTTGCCCTGAAGAGTGTCCCAGATCAGGTTGGGGGTTTCCTTGGGGTGAGGGGTGGCCTGGGCAAGGGGCCTGTGGAGGTTTGCAGACCGGCCATGCCCCCCATCCACCCAAGCGGAGGCCCTGGGATCTGGGATTAACTTATGTCTACAATTGAAACTTTGTAGCCTGGAGTGGAGCCAAGCCTTCTGCTTGCTCCATGGCAGCAGCCATTTCTGTTAGAAACTTTGTAGCCTAAAGTGGAGGCCTAGGCTGGCAACGGCAGGCGGAAAGCTTGGCTTCCTCCATTGCCAGGGAAACCCAAGCCTCTTTTCTCTCCAGCTCAGTGGCTGCTGCCATTTCTGTATCTTTTATAATTGAAACTTTGTATCATTAGGGAGGCAGAAAGCTTGGCTTCCTGTGTTGCCGGGAAAACCCAAGCCTTCTTCCTGCTCTCAGTGGTGGCAGCCATCTTGGTTGGGGTTTATTTGCAAAATCTGCTCCTGGTTGGCTGGTGGGCATGTCTGTGGGTGTGGCAAAGGTACTGTCAAATTTGCATATTACTCTTTTCATAGTTTACAGAGCACTATTACATTACCTTATTTACTAGCCAACATCCTCTAAGATGGCCAGGACGTAATGCTTATCCAATACAAGTGAGGTAGTGAGGTAAAAGTAATTTACAAAAGGACATGCTGCTAATAAACTACCCTTTTACTCAACACAAACTTCCTTTAGTCATCATTTTAAAACACAAGACTATTCCAAGAATATAACCATTGCTGGAAAAGTGATTTATATTAAAACTAAAGGCCTGGTGCACAAAATTCATCCATTGGGGGGAAGTCCTCAGCCCAATCTAGGACCCCTCGGGGGATGTCTGACCGCTGGTTTAGGCCCAATCATCAAGATTGGACATAAACCAGCAATCAAACACCCCCCTCACAATCCTGAACCACTGGCTCCTAATTCTTCCCCTGCCTGCCTGCCTGGTTGCCCCTAACTGCCCCCAACTGCTGATCAGGTCGTCCCCAACTGCCCGCTCCCTGCCAGCCTAGTCGCTCCTAACTGCCCCCCTGCCATCCCAGACAGTTTGCTGTTCAGTACTTTGGTCGTCCCTCACTAACCCCCCCTGCCAGCCTGGTTGCCCCACACAGCCTGCTTGTTCAGTCGTTTGGTCATCCCTCACTAATCCCCCTGCAGGCCTGGTCATAGGCAGCCATCTTGTGAGAGCGTGATGATCATTTTGCACATTACCTCATTATTATATAGGATTAACCCATGGTAGCTTCAACCAAAATGATCACAAAGATATACCCTTCAAATTTTGTTTTAAAATGTCTCTTAGTTTCCTGTATGCTTCCAAGAATTGGGCATTACAAAAGGTCAGGATAATCTCTCTCTAGCTTCATTTCAATCATTTCACCTTTCAGAAATAAATAATAATTAAATCCATGTTTCCCAATGAATAGGTATGATCATAGGTATTGAAATAAGGGGGCTACAGGATATTAGAAGTTTGCTAATAACAGCTATGAGAAAGAACAAACTAAAAACAAAGAAGTGCACAGAGCCAGATATGTAAAAATCAGAAAGATTAAATCATTTGTAATTGAGTACTGGTTAAACAGATACAATTAAGGAAAAAATGTGGAAAGTAGCTCAACACATTTCAAAAGCTATATAAGAGTACAGGCTAGATGAGAACATTAAGGAAGGAGGGGGACAAGACAGGTTTCAAAGGACTAAAGGCCTCTATAAGATTGAAAAGAAACAGTATCTATGTTAAAAACAACAACAAAAACAAAAAACAAAAAAAAACTTCAGCAACATGCAAAAATTCATGAATTAGGTTTTTAATAACAAAGTGCCATTTCTTCTTCTTTTAGACAATGGAATGCTCCTGCTTAACAAGTCAAATTTCCTTTTTTAAGGGAACTAAGAAGCTTCCAAATGAAAAAGGCCAAATGAAAAAGGCCAAATGTTGGTATTATAATTGTGCATCTATAACTCCTCACCATTTCTATGTAAATCCAATTACTTTTTTTCTATAACATTTTTAATCAACCAAGGAAGCATCCAAAGTCCTCAGTGAATCAGTAAACCACTACCAAAAATCTTACTGTAAGCAAGTCCATCTCCTCACACATCAACATATGACCCTTTAAAAACTAAGAGCTTTTGCTGAGACCGGTTTGGCTCAGTGGATAAAGCGTCGGACTGCAGACTGAAGGGTCCCGGGATCGATTCCGGTCAAGGGCATGATGTACCTTGGCTGCGGGCACATCCCCAGTAGGGAGCGTGCAAGAGGCGGCTGATCAATGTTTCTCTCTCATTGATGTTTCTGACTTTCTATCCCTCTTCCTTCCGCTCTGTAAAAAATCAATAAAATATATATTTTTAAAAAATAAATAAAAACTAAGAGCTTTTGCTCTGGCTGGGTGGCTCAGTTGGTTGAAGCATCTTCCAGTACACCAAGAGGTTGCAGGTTTGATGAACAAAGATGGCAACGTAGGTAAATGCTGGTACTCGCCGCCTCCCAAAATTACAACTATAATACAGAACCACCATCATTCAGAACCACCTGATAGCTGGCTGAATAGAAGTCCTAAGGAAGAAAGCATGAGGGGCAGAGGTACGGAAGGGGCTGGTCCAGCACCCATGTGGGCCGTTTTTATATTCCAGAGGGAAATCATCCCTGTAGGGACTGCTGTGAGGAGCAAAGTGTCCTAGCCTCACACCAGATCCCCCACACAGAGACCCAGAGCTGGGATTATAAATCCCTGTAATTTCAGGCTGTAAAAACCAGTGGGGATTGTGGCTAAGGGACACAAAGACTGCTGCAGACCCACGTGTCCTCTTAAAGAGCCTGTGCAGGAACTTACTTGGTCTCCCTTCCTCACAGCCCCAGTGCCAGGATGTGTTGGGGGACCCAGACACAGCCAGGGAGGAATTGAATTGTCTGGCATTGGGAAAGAACTCGGGGGTGGCTCACTTCCAGACAGAAGAGCTTACAGGGATCACTTTCCTATGCTGAGATCTCCCCTGACCCAGAGCTGACTGGCAACCATATCTGAGTCCCTATCAACCTGGAGCACTGTTTGCTCCACCCTAAGTGATTCCCTGAGACCCCACCTCATCCAATTTGCAGCCCCACCAAAGCTATTTGCGGCAGCTTTTCCATAGGAATGGCCTATCCTGGTTCAAGCTTCAGACTTTGCTAAAATCTCTCGAAGAAGCTACAACTGCTGCCAGCATGCCCCATGCTTATCAATAAAAGCTTAAGACCTGGCACTAGCACCTACCTGCCTTGCTTCACTGCTGGGGTTCACCTGAATACTTCCAAATCCAATACAAAGAGGAGAAATCTGCAGATCTCTCTGTAGCTCTTACCAAGTGGCTCCAAGCAGTGGCTGACTTTGCACCTCCCTGGAGACCCAAGAGGACAGCTTCAGACCATACCAGATTACAAGCCTAAACATCCTGAACCCAGTGGACAGCTTCAGACCATACCAGATTACAAGCCTAAACATCCATAAGCAACACACTCAAGGGGCAGACCCAGTAAGTGCCAAAGCCCTACTGAAGCAAGTCCTGCTCCATAGGGGTGTTTCCTGCACAGGAGCTCTCCCACTGTAGTTGCAGGTGGTCCTCACAGCCAATTGGCCTGGAGGTCAATTCCTCCCAGTGATACCAACAGCAATCAAGTCTCAACTACAACAAGACTATATACAAAGCCAACAAAGGGACACACCTAGAGTGCCCAGCTAAGGTGAATGGGGAGGCTGAGCCACAGGACCTATAAGGCAACTACTACACAAGTCCACTCTACCAATTCCAGGAGACGTAGCAGCTCTACCCAATACATACTAACAAACACAGGGAAGCAGCCAAAATGTGAAGACAAAGAAACAAGTCACAAATGAAAAAAAAAAATGGAAGAAAGCAAACTACTGGATACAGAGTTCAAAACCACAGTTATAAGTTTACTTCAGATCTTCATGAGAAATTCAAGGGACTTAGTGAGACTTTTAAGGATCTTAGTAAGAATGCCAAAGACATGAAAAAGAGAGTCAGAAATTAAGCATACATTAACTAAAATAAAAAATAATTTACAGGGATTCAACAATACAGGATTCTGAGAATCAAATCAACAATTTGAAATATGACGAAGCAAAAAACACCTAATCAAAAGAGCAAAAAGAAAAAAGAATTAAAAAATATGAAGATAGTGTAAGGAGCCTCGAGGACAACTTCAAATATACCAACATTCACATTATATAGGTGCCAGAAGGAGAAGAGAGAGTAAGGTACTGAAAACCTATTTGAAGAAATATTGACAGAAAGCTTCCACTACCTGATGAAAGAAATAGACTTAAGTCCAGGAAGCACAGAGAGTTCCAAACAAGAGGAACCCAAAAAGGACCACACCAAGACACATCATATTTGAATGCCCAGGGCTAAAGACAAAGAGAATCTTAAAAACAGCAAGAGAAAAGCAGTTAGTTACCCATAAGGGAATGCCCATATGACTGTCAGCTGATTTCTCAACAGAAACTATGCAGGCCAGAAAAAAGTGGCAAAAATATTAAAAATGATGAACAGTAAGGAACCACAACCAAAATTACTCTACTCAGCAAAGCTATCATTTAGAATCGAAGGTCAGATAAAGAGCTTCACAGACAAGAAAAAGCTACAGGAGTTCATCACCACCAAACCAGTATTACATGAAATGTTGAAGGGTATTCTTTAAGAAGAGGAAGAAGAAAAATATCAAATATATAACAATAAAGTGGCAATACACACATATCTATCAACAATTGAATCTAAAAATCAAAATAAACGAACAAGAAATCTAAGGAACAGAATAAACTGGTTAATAAAACAGAATCAGAGGCATGGAAATGGAGCAGACAATTCTCAGAGAAAAGATTAAGCAAAGATCTTTTATGCATATATGCATTACCTATGGACACAGACAATAGGGTGGCAAAGGTCTGGAGTGGGGCAGGAACCAGTTGGAGGAGGGCAATTGGAGGGAAAAAGAGGGATAACTATAAGTCTCAACAATAAAGATTACCAACAAAAGAAAAAAGGTTATGGGTTCATTTCTTGGTCCAACTGGGTTGTGCCTGTCTCTCTCTCTCCCCCACCCACCACCTCTCCCCCACACTCCCCTTGCCCCGCCTCCCCTGCCTTTAAAATTAATTTACAAAGAAAGCATGCCCTCAGATGAGAACTTTAAAATTTTTTCTAAATAAAAGATAAGGATTTTTATAAATATGTTTGTGTCTATTTAAAGTGGGGTTATAGAAGAATTATTTCCTATTTCCAAGCTCTATCTAGTTTGACATTAGACTGAAACTGATCAGTAACAATATGTAATCAATGAATGAAGTAATAAATTAAATAGGAAAAAGGTGGTTGGAAAAATTTAGGAATAAATAGCACAATAAAAGAATGAATCTCAGAAAAGAATGATGTTTTTATCAAGTATATTTGAAGCTATAATGAAATAACTTCTAATAAATAGGCTTAAAGTATAACAATAAAGCTTAGTCTACAGTAAGAATCTAAGTTATTCAATTTGGCTGAATTTAAGCGCTATTTATTGTCTATTATTTTGTCCAATACTGTGTCCTGCTGCTATGGAACACACAAATGCAACATGCCCCTGCCCTGAAGACACTTAACAGTATAGAAAAGAAATCTACATCTGAATTATCAATTTATCATAATACAAAAAGTAAAATAAAGTCATAATTTGAATGCCCAAGGCTACAGACATAGAGAATCTTAAAAGCAGCAAGAGAAAAGCAGTTTGTTATCCATAAAGGAATGTCTTAAGGCATCTGCAACTTAATCAATGTGATTACTTTTCTTGGTAAAGGTAATTTCAGAAAGATATGATCACTTGGAGAAATCAATTAACAAAAAAAGGATGAATATGAAAAAAATCACTATCATACTTGACAAAAGTAACTGGTATTTCTGGCTGTGGCCCAGATTAAAGAGCTACATTCCTGCTGAAGGGTGGTGGTGGAAAGATTGGTGTTTAATATGTCAAAGGAATTATACTCAAATACACACACAGGCACACACCATTTATACACACAGGAACTTTGTTTTGGTTAATAAAATTTCAGTATGTTTTAGGTGATAGTTACTATCCTTCTAATAAAATGCACCAAAACTACTAGGCAAACTGTTTTCCAAAGCTATGAAAATTAAATTAGAACTTACAGTACAAATGAAAAAAATGGCAGCCAGTTTCTCCAAAATTAAGATACATTTGCCTATAACTTACTCTGTATTAACTGTGCTGTTAATACTGATCTATCTCTGAAAACATACATATCAAAGTGTCATTGCTTTAATTTCTTAACTTAGTTTATAAATAGTGTCTAAAAACTATCTCTTACTTGTTACTCTTTATTATTTTTTAAACATTCACCCAAGGATATGTTTTTATTGATTGGGGGGGGGGGGGAGGAGTAAGAAAGAGAGAGAGAAGCATCAACGTGAGAGAGAAACATCAATTGGTTGCTTCCTGTATGTGCCCCAACAGGGATGGAACCCACAACTTAGGTATATGCCCTCACAGGGAATCAAACCTGCAATCTTTTGGTGCATGGGACAATACTCCAATCAACTGAACCACCCGACCAGGGCATGTTGTCCTCTTTAGACATTCTTTTAACAAATTCTACAACCATCTGAACAGCCCACTGCAAATACAAATTTTCAATTACCAGTGGTCTTCAAAAGGTGAGCGTCCATGACACAGAAGCCATTCATACTTTTAACACTATACTATTACATTCACACTATTAACACTATACTATTAGCAGTGCTATTAATCCACTTCCACCCATATCACGTTAAATCGGCTGGTATAGGAAGCTTCTCACCATCTACTGTTGTTCCCCTATTCAAACATGTACATTTTCCCCTTATTTTACTATTTCTGAGATAAAGCTGCATCTCACAATCAATAGCATTTTATAACAATGGACAGATACTAAACATAGTCGCCATGATTCATCCACTAATTTGGTCACCATGCATTGAGTTTATTTGCACTTTTTCATGCACATTGAGTTTAACTACCTTTAAAATGCTCCTTAAAATATTACTTTATAATTTGGCATTGAAACAAAGTTACTGTGCAGTGCACAAAGACAAAAATTGAGACTCCATCTCAAGAAACCACTTTCTTTGCTCATCCATAAAAAAGTAATTCTGCCCAGCTGGCGTAGCTTGTAGCTCAGTGGTTGAGCGTAGCTCAGTAGTTGAGCCTTGACCTATGATGTCACAGATCAATTCCCAGTAGGGGCACATGTCTGGGTTGCAGGCTCAGTCCCCAGTAGGGGGTGTGCAGGAGGCAGCTGATCAATTTTCTCTCTCATCATTAATGTTTCTTTCTCTCCTCTCCCTTTCTCTCTGAAATCAATAAAAAATATTTTAAAAAGAAGTAATTCTTTATCCATTGAAGTTTTATCATCAGATTGCATAATTCAGTCACATCTTCAGACTCCATTTCTAATTGGTTCTCTTGTTATTTCCACCACTTCTGCAGTTACTTTCTATACCAAAGTCTTGAACTCTTCAAAGTTATCCATGAGGAATCAACTTCTTTCAAAACTGTTAATTTTGACATCTTCCCATGAATTGTGAGTGTTCTTAATAGCATCTAGAATTATGAATCCTTTCCAGAAGGTTTTTAATTTCCTTTACCCAGATTCATCAGAGTAATCACTCTCTCTGGCAACTATAGTCTTACTAAATGTCCTTAAATAAGATCAGAAAGTCAAAATTACTCCTTGAACCATGGGCTGCAGAATGGATGCTGTATTAGCAGGCATAAAAACAACATTCATATCATTGTACATCTCCATCAGAGCTCTTGGGTGACCAGGTGCATTATCAATGAGCAGTATATTTTGAAAGGAATCTTTCTTTTCTGGGCAGTAGGTCTCAAAAGTGGGCTTAAAATATTCAGTAAATATATTATAAACAGATGTGCTGTCATCCAGGCTTTGTTTACCATGTACAGAAAACAGGCAAAGTAGATATGGCACATTTTTTAAGGGGCCTACAGTTTTCACAATGGTAAATGAGCATAGCTTCAATTTAAAGTCACCACCTGCATTACCCCTCACAAGAGAATCGGCCTGTCCTCTGAAGATTTGCAGCCAGGCATTGAGTTCTCTCTAGCTACAGAAGTCCTAGGTGGCATCTTCTTCCAATGTCAGGCTACTTTGTCTACATTGAAAATCTGTTGTTTAGAGCAGCCACCTTCATTAATTATCTTATCTAAATCCTCTGGGTAACTTGCTATAACTTCTATATCAGCACTTGCCTGTTATGGAACAGCTTCATTCCTTAAGCCTCATGAACCAACTTCTGCTAACTTCAACTTTTCTTCTACAGCTTCTTCACCTCTCAGCCTTGGTAAAATTGAAGAGAGTTAGGGCCTTAATCTAGATTAAGCTTTGGCTAAAAGGAATGTTGTAACTGGTTTGAACTTCTATCCAAACCACTAAAACTTTCTCCATATCAGCAATAAGGCTGTTTTGATTTCTTATCATTCATGTGTTCACTGGAATAACACTTTTAATTTCCTTCAAGAACTTTTTCTGTGTATTCACAATTTGGGTTACTGATGACCTCAAGAGACCTTGCAGCCTATCTCAGCTTTTGACATGCCTTCCTCAATAAGTTTAATCATTTCTAGTTTTTTAGTTAAAGTGAGAGAGGCACGCCTCTTCTTTTTGCTTCAACACTTAGAGGCCATTGTAAGGTTATTAACTACCCTAACTTCAATATTGTATGCCTAAGAAAACAGGAAGGAAAGGGAAAGAGATGGGGGAACTCCTAAGTCAGGGGAGCAGTCAGAACACACATAACATTTATGTGGGTATGGTATGTGGTGCCCCAAAACAATTACAACAGTAACCAAGATCACTGATTATAGGTCAACATAACAAATATCATATAATAAAACTTTGAAATATTGTGAGAATTACCAAAATGTGGCAGAGACATGAATTGAGCAAATGCTGTGGCAACAGACTTGCTCAATGCCACAACCCTTTAATTTGCAAAGAGCACAATACTGCAAAGTGCAATAAAACCAAGTGCAATAAAACAAGTATGTGTTAATATTTAATTTCTCAACTGAGCTTTAAATTAATCTTGAAGGGTAAAATCTAAATTACTGTTTAATAATATCAATGTTAGTTATGACTAGATTCAAATAATAAAGGACAAAGTATTATAAACTTCATTCAGTTAATAATAGAACAAAATTGCTTATCTTAAATTCCTTTTACTTTTTTAAATATATTTTTATTGATTTTTTTACAGAGAGGAAGGGAGAGGGAAAGAGAGTTAGAAACATCAATGAAAGAGAAACATCAATCAACTGCCTTCTGTACACCCCCTACTGGGGATGTGCCCGCAACCAAGGTACATAGCCTTGACCAGAATCAAACCTGGGACCCTTGAGTCCGCAGGCCGATGTTCTAGCCTTTGAGCCAAACTGGTTAGGGCTTAAATTCCTTTTAGCATACTCTTTCTGACAGCATTCTATATATGCACTTGAGGGTTTAAAGAAAGTGATAAAGGACTACAACGTAAAGGGAACATAAAGAAAGCCATATACTGCCAGGGTCTGCGTCTCAGTTCTGCTAATTATGTGAACTTTGGAAAATCACTTAACTTGTCTATGCCTCAATTTCCTCATCTATAAACTGACACTTAATAACAGTATCCAGGTCATATTAACGGCACACACGGTATAGGATTGTTATAAACATGACCTCAGTTAACATATGTAAAATGCTTAAAACAGTACCTGGCATATGAACAATACTATCAGCTATTATATATTGGAGGCCTGATGCACGAAAATCGTGCAAGAGTCGACTTCCCTTCCCCTGGCTGCTGGCACCGGCTTCCCCCTGGCACCCGGGAACCCAACTTCCCTTGCAGACCCAGCTTTAACTGGAAGGTCATCCTGAAGGACGTCTGCTCTAATTAGCATATTCCACTTTTATTATTATAGAAGATTATTATATTGCTATTAATTATTATTATAGTACTTTGTCTCTTTGCAACATTGTAGTTAATCACTATTATATCAGACAGCACTCACACAAAACATTTCCATCACTGCGGAAAGTTCTATTGAACAGCACTTATCAGACTACAGGATAGTTAGAATGACTGGTGAGAAAATGCATATCGTTACCTCTAATTTTCCTTGGAAGTGCTTAGAAAAAAGCAATCTGCCCTAGTCATTTTGGCTCAGTGGATAGAGCGTCGGCCTGCGAACTAAAAGGTCCCAGGTTCGATTCTGGTCAGGGGCACATGCCCGGGTTGTGGACTCGATCCCCAGTGAGGGACTTGCAGGAGGCAGCCAATCCATGATTCTCTCTCATCGTGGATGTTTCTACCTCTCTCTCCCTCTTCCTTCCTCTCTGAAGTCAATCAAAAAACATATTAAAAAGAAAAAAGCAATCTAAACCCAAAGTATATTTTAACCTAGAATTCTGACATGTAACAAAAAGCTTGGCATTCAGTCCTTTATTTAACAAGTCAAATAAAAGTGGACTAGGGAATGAAAAGAGATTGTCTCTTTTATAAGGATCTCATCTGTATTCTGAGAGATAATCAAATAAATGGATTTTTTAAATTCCCTTCTACCCTATCCTACTAATCTCTCTTCCTCAGCACATGGTAGCATTCTTAGAAAATGCATTATTAACTATACTCAAATACAATTACCAATGTATTTTAAAAAGCAAACTTACAGCATAGCAATATATATATACTTCTTTAACACAGCAAATAAAGGTCTAGAGGTGAGCCTGATTAGGTGGCACATTGGTAGGAGGATCGAACAAACATCAAAAGATTGCAGCTTCAAAGGAGTTCATCACCACCAAACCAATATTATATGAAATGCTAAAAGATATTCTTTAAGAAGAGGAAGAAGAAAAAGATAAAAGTGTAAATTAGGAACAACAAATACACATCTATCAACAAATGAATCTAAAAATCAAGTGAATTAATAAGCTGATGAACAGGATAAACTGGTGAATGTAACAGAATCACGGACATAGAGAGGAAATGGACTGACAACTCTTGGGGAGAAAGGGGGTGTGGGAAGTGCAGCAAGAGACTGGACAAAAATCATGCAACTATGGGAGAGGACAGTGGAGGGGGGTGAGGGCGGAGGGTGGGATGGGTACCAGGTGGAGGGGAACTATAGGGTGAAAAAAAAGGGAACAATGTAATTAATAAACTGAACAATAAAGATAAAATAAAATAAAAATAAAAATAAAAAAGATTGCAGCTTCAATTTCCAGTCAGGATACATACCTAGGTTGCAGGTTTAACCTCTCTCGGGGTACATACTGGAGGCAACTGATCGATGTTTCTCTTACTCTTTCTCTCTATTCCTATCTAAAAGTCAATAAAGAAACATATCATTGGGTGTGAATAAAAAAAAATTAGGTGGGTCTACCAATTATAAGCTAAACATTTTGAGATATCTACATCTGTAATTTAATATGAAAGTACCTCTGATTTCTATTGGTAATAGAGTCATAGGTATTGCTTATACAACTGTGATTCGTTACCTAAATTCAAAAATCAAAGAAAATGCTAAATCTCACTTATAGGTTAGTGAAATAAGGATATGATTGGTGCCCAGCAGGTGTGGCTCAGTGGTTGAACATCAACTCATGAAACAGGTGGTCACAGTTCAATTCCTAATCAAGGCACATGCCCAGGTTGCAGGCTCGAAGAGGCATGCAGGAAGCAGCCAAATCAATGATTCTCTCTCATCATGGGTATTTCTATATCTCTCTCCCTCTCCCTTCTTCTCTCTGAAATCAATAAGAATAAATAAAAGATATGATTGTATTCCATCTAAGTTTATGTACCCTGGGTTAAAAAAAAAACTGCTTCAAAGACTAGATTGTAGAGTCACAAAACCCACCACTTCCTAGGTAGGTAATATTGGGGAAAAGTACTTAATCTCTCTACTTCATCTGTGAAATGGGAATAATACCTCCATAAAATTGCTTTAATTGTCATCATGCTACTTGACGTAGTATTTGACATATTCTCAATAAAGGTGTATACTATTATAATCAGTTACCAAGTTCAGTCAATTACATAGTTCACAATGTGCAATGAATACTCAGAGATTTGGTATCTGCTGGTCTGGAGTAGATCCCAATCATTAGTATATTTTTAAAGCTCGCAGGTAATTCTAATCTGTAACCACAGGCCTGAGTATAAATTTCAAACTCTAGTTTGGCACACTAGACACTTTGGTCACTGCTAACAGCTCTATATTTTAATCAATCCTTCACAGGTATCCTATGGTCTGAACATACATTTAACTACTGCTCCCTCACAAAGTGGGTTATAATAGTGTGACTCTCAAACTTCAGTCTGCAGCAGAATCACCTGAATTTCTCATTCAGTCGAACTGGGTGAGGTTCAAGGATTTGAATTCTAACAAATTCCCAGGTAATACTAACACTGCTGGTGCAAGGACCAAAGTTTGAAAAAGCAATGAGCAACACTAGATCACAACCCTGTCCCTTTTCATTCACCTGAAATGCCATTCCCATATCCATTATTCCACTCTTGACTACCTAAGTTTTACTTTTCTTTCGAAATTACATAAGAATTCAACTTCAGGTAGCATTTCCTCACTTCAACAAATCACCTCAACACATTTATTACCTAGTATGCAACTTAGATACAAAAATAAAAAATAAAAAACACATTACAAAATGTTCTTAATGTAGATATCTGCTAGCATATACAAATTATTTTTAAGAACTGGGGAGGTGGGGCTCCTTTGGTCAGGTGATTTAGAAAAAGTTGAAAAAGCAAATGGACAATTCATCAAGCAGAATAAAATCTGGATTTCAACTCCCTTGGCCAGGGAGAACACCAATTCTACAGTCATAGCAGCGCTGGCACAGCATTATCATTAAAACACAAAGGAAGAGCACTTAGACCAACCCTGGATTTAAGGAAGGGAGAAAGGAGCAATCAGGAAAAGATTTTCAGGGAAGATATCACCTAAGTTCTGAATCATGAATCACCTTCTCTGTACATCAAAAAGACAAAACTATGCTTTAATATCTTTGTACCCAGTATATGGCTCATTGTAGATGTTCAATAAATGCTTGAATAACTCACATTGAATAAAACTATATGAAAGCACTTGCTAATCTCTTTCTTGCCAAATAAAGAAGTGCACACACACCAAAACCTGTAACTACTATCTCAATATTAACGTAACTGATCTGTACACTTATCAGTTATAGCCGTGGTCGGAAAACTGCAGCTCCAAGCCACATGCGGCTCTTTGGTCCCTTGAGTGTGGCTCTCCCACAAAATACCATGGCCTGTGCGAATCTATTTTGAAGAACTGGCATTAGAAGAAGTTTAAGTTTTAAAAATTTGGCTCTCAAAAGAAATTTCAATCATTGTACTGTTGATATTTGGCTCCATTGACTAATGAGTTTGCCACCACTAGTGATAACACAATTAGGTTTTCCAAACTTAAGGACTCTCAAATCAAACATTCTATATGACCTGATTCAGAGTTGATTTCTTAATTATTTCAACAGATACTACAAAATTTAAAAGAATCTTGGAACCGAGGCCCAAGACACTACTTTTACAATGAAGAAACAGGCCAGAGAATGACCCCAAGACATTACAGGTATGTAGTGTTACAACTGTAATTAAAACTCACGTCTTTAGCTCCAGTTTTCACTCTCCTATACCACACTGCCTTTACATTTATAAAAAAAAAATTTTAATTCATAACTAAAATAAATTCTTAGGTTAATCAGGGTTTTCTTCTTTGTATCCCATTTTATGATAATAAAAGAAGCCATCTATCATCTTATTTTGTCTAGTAATTTTCAAGGTGTGTTTTGCCCTTGGTAAAGATTCGTTCACAATCTCTTTACAAAATTATACATAAAACTAATAATTAAATAATAATCCTCATACAACCATCAAAGTTTCTCAATTACCAAGAAAGCATTAAATTTGTCTTTCTAGATGCAGTACTTTCTAAGGGGAAAAAAAAGAGCCTGCTGTTTGGAATATGTCTAACAATAAGCAAAAAACTCTGGCCTGACCATTCTCACTAATAAAGTTTTAATCTGTTAGCTCTATGTGCTAAGAAATAATTAATTAAAATTCTTTACTTCTGGAAAGTAACCTCATCATTTATTTAATTATAATTTCATTCTCCTTTTAATTTTAGGATTAATGCAATATAGTCTAACACTTAAAATCTACCTTTTTCACCTCTATAGTAATCCATAAGAGGCATGCTTTTATTATTCCCATATTACACAATACAAAACTGAGGTTTAGAGAAGTTAAAGAATTTGCCCAAGTTTATATACCTAGGAAGGGGTTGAGTTAGAATTTGAAACAAGTGTGACTCAAGTGCCAGGAACTCTCTTACATAATGAACAATGGCATTCTTAGCTACTTACCATGGGACAGTGCTTCCTTCATCTGTGAGCATCAACTTTTTAATTATCCCTAGCAATACAAGGCACAGAGTAATACATTTTCTTCTCAAAAGTTAATTTAGAATCTATATATATAAAACCCTAATATGCAAATAGACCAAATGGTAGAAGAGCCAAACAATCGGTCGCTGTGGAACAACCAGGAGGTGCGTGTGGAACATGGCCAGCATCAGCCGCAGTGGGATGGTGAAGCAGATGAGCAAGGATGCCAGACCAAGGCAGGGTGCTGGTCACTGTCATTAGGGCAAGCCCTGGTGATTACTGAAAACTCTTGGCTACCACACGCTGCAGTCCCAAAGGCCCTGCTAGCACCTACTGCTAGCCCCCGGCACCATCCCAATTGCTTGGCACTGTCAGTTGGTGCGAGTGGCAGCTGCCGGCCCTGATCGCCCCTCAGGGCTCTCCACCTCGCCCTACTCCTGAAGGCTGATGGGGGCAGCAGCCACAGCTCACACCTGCTGACAGCGCCAGCCCCAATCGCTCCACACCATCAGCGGGTGCAAGCGGGGTGGTGCCGTCCATGCGTAGGAGCGGTGGTAGCAGGAGCAGGGCTGCCGGCAAACAAGGGACCAGAGGCCGGGGCAGAAGGGGCCAGGCCAGGGTGCAGAGAATGGGCCGAGACCCGCTCCTGTGCCCACCACAGCCTCATGACCCATAGTGCCTTTTAAGGTGCATGAATTCATGCACTGGGCCCCCAGTTTAACAATAAAGTACAACACAGCTTAAGATATTCTTTAGCTTTCCTATTGTTTACTGTCATAAAAATAACTATACATTTGCTACTTCATACTATCTACTAGAGCAGTGGTCGGCAAACTCATTAGTCAACAGAGCCAAATATCAATAATACAACGACTGAAATATCTTTTGAGAGCCAAATTTTTTTAAACTTAAACTTCTTCTGCTGAAACCGGTTTGGCTCAGTGGATAGAGCGTCAGCCTGCGAACTGAAAAGTCCCGGGTTCGATTCCAGTCAAGGGCATGTACCTTGGTTGTGGACACATCCCCAGTAGGGGGTGTGCAAGAGACAGCTGATTGATGTTTCTCGCTCATCGATGTTTCTGACTTTCTATCCCTCTCCCTTTCTCTGTGAAAAATCAATAAAATATAATTTTTTTAAAAAAAACTTAAACTTCTTCAACACCACTTCTTCAAAATAGACTTACCCAGGCCATGGTATTTTGTGGAAGAGCCACACTCAAGGGGCCAAAGAGCCACATGTGGCTCACAAGCTGCAGTTTGCTGACCACAGTACTAGAAAATGCAAAAAGCTTACCTCTCAGTGCTCTAAATATGAAAAATAATAAACCTGGTATAATCGGGCATCTCCCTCAAAGAAAAGAAAAGGCATACTTACTACCCATTATAATGGTTTAGTTTCCCCAACCCTGGTATTCCTCTCCTATGACACAATCCACTCATTTCATGTACAGGGTCACTCTTCCACATTACTGTGCAAATTGGGACTGATTCTGTGGCTACTGCTATTGCTACATAGTGCACTGTTCTTCATCTCTGACCAAATAGTCTCATAGCTCCTACTAGCATAACTATATTTAAACTATGGCAGGTTAACCTGTGTGAACCCTAAGAAGACACCTACTAAGAAGAGCTCATATTGGCTAACTGGTCTCAAATTTAAAAAAAAAAAAAAAAAAAAAAGGCCTAGCAGCCATTTTTACACAGGGGCCTCTCATGCAAACTGCACTTGAGGGAGAAACCTGAACTCTGCCATCAGATCCAGCCCTTAAAAAAGGAGTTAATAGAATCCTACTTAAACTGATATGACTGAGGCTTTCTCCATCCAGAGTTGTGTATCTCTGACAAATCAGAGCAGCTCTATTCTGATCAATTAGGAGTGCCTTTTGGACCAATCAATCTTCAATGACTTGGAATCCTCATTTGTATGAGGCAGTGACTTCTGTCCATATAAGCTAGCTCCTCTCTGCTCTGTAAGCACACTTTCCCTTTCCACCAAGACTGAAAACTGTGTCTCCCAGGCTGAGCTGAAACACCTAAGATGTCCCACCAGAGAAGACCAGTACTGAACAAACTGACACAGAATGGAGCAGACCAAATCACAATAGAATAGACTAGCACAGAGCAAAGCAGACCACCAAGGAGCAGAGGTGTCAGGCCAGAGGGTCCTGGCTTCATGACTGCTTCACAGCTATGCTGTATCACAATTAAGTGAAATATAGTTTCCCCCTTTTTTTTTAACCTTCACCAACCGCACCCCAAATTAGGGATTCAGATTGACACTAATGACTAACATGACACTTGCTAGCCTGCAAGTAGGGTATAATCTCAGAGCCTGCACAGACCTTACTAGGTATTAACACATAATCAATGTTTTTTATAATTTGAAAGAGATATTCCAATTCCATATTGATAAAAGGACAAAAAAGCAAAACTCAACTATATGCTTTAAGAAGTACATCTTAAATGTAAAGAAAAGTCTTACGTAAATGGATGGGGAAAGACACAGTATGGAAACAGGAAGCTGGAGGAAGTTGGAGTGGCTATGTTAATATCTGATAAAGTAGACTTCAAGACAAAGATTCCTCCCAGAATAAATAGGGATAGTTCATAATGATGACAAGGTCAATTCATCAGAAAGACAATCAATCATAAATTGTACATGCCTAATAACAAGCTTCAAAATTCTTGAAGCAAAATTTGACAGAATTAAGGGGAAAATGGACAATTCGATGGTCATAGGTATTTTAACATTTGAGCAACTCATAGAACTAGACCAAACCCCAGTGACTCCTCCCACCCCAATAAACAGTAAAGACATAAATTATTTCAAAAGTATTACCAAAACTTCTTAACCTAATTGATATTTACAGAAGACGACCCTATTGAAGAATACACATTCTTTTCAAGTGTGAAAGGTACATTACCAAGACAGACAATATGCTAGACCATAAATCAGGAGTGAATAAGTTTAAGAGGATTAAAATCATATAAAGGATATTCTCTGACCTCAAAATGAAATTAAGTTAGCAGTCAAAAAGATGTCTACAATAACTCCAATTATTTGAAAATTAGACAGATTTATAAGTAATGCATGTGTTAATGAAGAAATCACAAAGCAAATTAGAAATGATTTCAAAATGAATAAAACCACAACATAGCAAAATCTCTAGCTTTGAATATTTATATTAGAAGATAAGAAATGTCTGAATTCTATGACCTCAGTTCCACTTTAAGAAGCTAGAAAAAGAGAACCGAGATACATGTAAAAAAAAAAAAAGTTATAACTCGCAAAAATAAATAAGGAGAAAAGATGAATGGGAAAAACTGACAATGTTAATATTTGGAAAGATATTGAGGCCTAGCTGGTGTGGCTCAGTTGATTGAGTGTCGTACCATGCACCTTCTTGGTCAGGGCACATGCACAGGTTGTAGGGGTGTGTGGGGAGGCAACTGTTGATGTTTCTTTTTCTCGCTCTCAAAAAAAAATCAATTAAAAAAGCATATTTAGAGGAACACCAAGATGGCGGCATAGGTAAACACCTATTGTTCTGCCCCGCGCAAGATTTAAGAACTACAACATAACAGCAGAACAGACAGCACCCAGAATCGCCAGAAAGCTGGCTGAATGAAAACTCCACTAATAAAAGTAAAGGTGGGACACTGAGACTCAGGAGCGGCGGGAGCGCAGCCTTTCAGATGGAAACAGGTTAGGAGCCATCCTGGTCGCGCGCATGGGCTGGGGCTGGAGCAGCAACCCCGGCCAGATTTCGCCAAACGGGGAGGGCAGAGACGTCCCACTGCACGGAGTCCCCAGCGCCAGGCGAGGACCGAGATCTGGGGTACGTGGAGACATCCCGCTGCACAGATACCCCAGTGCCAGTCGAGGTCCGAGGTCCGGGGGACACACCCTGGAAGCAGAGCTCAGCAGAAGATACTAATCTGCGAGAAACCCGGAGGCGGCGAAAACAAGGTTCCGCTCGAGGGTCGCGCAAACCTGAGACTTGCCCCCTGGAAACTTGTCTCCTGGTTCCAGAAACCATCTATTTTACAGCCCTGGGCTAGACTTGGGGTGTGCAGGCACATTTGGGGAAAGGCAGAGTTGTCTGGCAAGGGGAAGAGACTAGTAGCTTTCTCTTGGAGGTGTCTGCAGCCATCCCCATCCAACAGAGACCCGCGCGAGCGCCGCATAGGACGCAGCTGACGCTGACGCTGCCTGCGCAGCTCAGAGACTCCGTCCATCCAACCTGAACACAGTCTCCCTTCACAGCCAATTGGCCTGGAGGTCAAACCCTCCTAGGGCTAACAACAACAAGCTGGGTTTAAATTAAAAAATACTGTACAACCCATAAAGGATTGCAGTAAGAGTACCCACCTCAGGTAACTGGGGAGGCTGAGCCACTGTCCCTTTGAGGATATCTACCACATAAAGCAGCCACCATGCAGAGATATGGAAAGAAATCAGGTGTGAAAGAAATGGAGGAGAAAAGAGGACAAGACATAGAGTTCAAAACCACGGTTATAAGGCTTTTCAAGAGGTCTTACAAAAGGCCCATCAACTTAATGAGAATTACCAGGAAATAAACAAGACCAACCAGGAAATGAATGAGAATTACAAGGAAATGAATGAGAACCTCAAGGAAATGAATGAGACCCTCAAGGAAATGAACAAGACCTCTGAGGATACGAACCAGACCCTTACGGATTAAAAAAAAGGACCAACTAGAAATCAAGCATACACAGACTGAAATAAAAAATATTACACAAAGTCCTAAAAGCAGTCCAGAGGGCCATAAGAACCAAGTTAAAGATTTGAAATACAAAGAAGCAAAATCCACTCAGCTGGAAAAGCAAGAAACAAAAAGAATTCAGATAATTGAAGATAGCATAAGGGGCCTCTGGGACAACCTCAAGCATGCCAACATCCGAATTATTGGGGTGCCAGAAAAAGAGAGAGAGCAAGTTAATGAAAACCTACTTGAAGAAATAGTGACTGAAAACTTCCCCCACCTGGTGAAAGAAACTGACTTAAAAGCCCAAGAAGTACACAGAACCCAAAAATATAGGAATCTAAAGAGGACCACACCAAGACATATCATAATTAAAATGCCAAGAGCAAAAGACAAAGAGAGAATATTAAAAGCATCAAGAGAAAAACAGTTGGTTACCTACAGGGGAGCACCCATACGATTGTCAGCGGAGTCCTCAACAGAAACTATGCAGGCCAGACACGAGTGGCAAGAAATATTCAAAATAATGAAGAGCAAGAATCTACAACCAAGATTACTCTATCCAGCAAAGCTATCATTCAGAATTGAGGATCAGATAAAGTGCTTCGCAGATAAGAAAAAGCTAAAGGAGTTCATCACCACCAAACCAGTATTATATGAAATGCTGAAAGATATTCTTTAAGAATAGGAAGAAGAAAAAGGTAAAAATATAAATTATGAACAACAAATACACATCTATCAACAAATGAACATAAAAATCAAGTGAATTGATAGGCTGATGAACGAGATAAACTGGTGACTATAACAGAAACATGGACATAGAGAGGGAATGGACTGACAATTCTTGGGGAGAAAAGGGTTGTGGGAAGTACAGCAAGAGATTGGACAAAAATCTTGCAACAATGAGAGAGGACATTGGGGAGGGGGAGGGGAGGGTGGAGGGTGGGATAGGTACAGGGTGAAGGGGAGATATAGGGGGATAAAAAAGGGGAAACAATGTAATTAATAAACTGAACAATAAAGAAAAAAATTACTTCTGAAAAAAAAAATAAAAAAAAATAAAAAAGCATATTTAGAAAAGATATCAAAATTGGTATACCTGAATTAGATTGGTAGAGAAAAAAAGAATACATTCACAAGCCCAGAAATTAGAGATGTTATCACTACAAGATATCAGACCCTACAGACATTTGGAGGCTAACAAAGACATCTTATAAGCAACTTATGTTAACACATGAGATGAAAATTTTCTTTAAAAATACAACTTAACAAAGCTGACTTAAAATGAAACAAAATCTGAATAACCCTGCATCCACTAAAAAATTGATTGTTACCAAAAACCTACTCATAAAAAAAAAAAATTCCAACTTCAAATGGTATCAGTTCTGAATTTCTAGCTAAAATTCCAGAAAGAATATCAATCAGTATTGCACAAACTCAATAACAGAGGAAACACTTCTCAACTTATTTTATGAGACTATCATAATCCTAACACTGAAACCTATCAGACATTACAACCAAAGAAAACTACAACACAATATTCCTCATGAAAAAAATATCCTGAAATTCCTAACAAAATATTAAATATAAAAAGGATAATACACTATGACCAAGCGAGGTTATCACAGGAATTAAATTAACTTTCTGAAAATTATTTTAACTTTTGAAAACTACCATTTATTTATCCATTCTACCACTGATGAACAGTCTGTTTCTAAATATTGGCTACTATAAACAAGGCTATTATGAACATTTTTGTTCACAACCTGGTATATAAGATTTTCTCCCACAGGAATGTAGACAGAAGGTTAACTGCTAGATTTAAGGTACCTATACTTCAATTTATTAGCTAAAACAAATTCATTTGCAAAATGACTATCAATTTACATTCTCCACATTCTCACCAAAATTTGGTATTAGGATTTTTAATGTTTGCTAATGTGATGGAAGTGAAATGGTTTCTTCTTATGGTTTTATTAGTATACTTTGCACTTTCCTGATTATCAATGAGATTATAATTCAACACTTTTCCAAATGTGGGTAGGTGAGTTATCAGATTACAGTTAGACAAGTTGCAACCAGCATTCTTAATTTTTTTTAAATCAGTATACCAGAGTGCACTGCATATAATACTGTTTCATGACACTTATTTCTATTGCATTTTTGTACCAAGTCACAATGTAAAATGTTTTGGTAACTGTGAGCTTCTAACAGTGGTCAGCAAACTCATTAGCTAACAGAGCCAAATATCAACAGTACAACGATTGAAATTTCTTTTGAGAGCCAAATTTTTAAACTTAAACTTCTTCTAATGCCACTTCTTCAAAACAGACTCGCCCAGGCCATGGTATTGGGGAAGAGTCACACTCAAGGGGCCAAAGAGCCGCAGTTTGCTGACCACGGGTCTAGCAAGTTAAAAGCCATTAGTAGTATAGCTACTTAATTTACAAAACTCTTTCGAGACATAACTAACTGGTATATCATTTAGGCCCACAACACAAAGGGATGTATTTTATAAAGAAGACTAGAGGCCTGGTGCACAAAATTGTGCATGGGGGGTGGGGGGGTCCCCTCAGCCCAGCCTGTACCCTCTCTAATCTGGAACATCTCTTGCAATCTGGGACCATTGGCTCCTAACTGCTCACCTGTCTGCCTGCCTGATTGCCCCTAACCATCTCTGCCTGCCAGCCTAATCACCCCCTAACTGCACCTCTGCAGGCCTGATCACCTTTAACTCCCATCCCCTGCCAGCCTGATCACCCCAACTGCCCCTTCCTCGCCCCCCCCCCCAAAGGGTTTGTCCAGAAGGACATCCAGAAGATGCCCGGTCTAATTAGCATATTACCCTTTTATTAGTATAGAAGATAGGATTCACACTGGCAGGTATGGCTCCATTGGTTGGGATGTAGTCCAGTACAACAAAAGGTGGTAGGTTCTATTCCTGGTCAGGGTACACACCAAGGTTGCAGGGTCCATTCCCAGTTGGGGCACATGCAAAAGGCAATCGATTGATGTTACCCGCATCGATGTCTGTCTGGTCTGCCTCTTTCCTCTACCCCCACATTGATGTTTCTGTTTCTTTCTCCCCTCCTCCCTCTCTCTAAAATAATATATATTATTAGAAAGAAGGTAGGACTTGAAGTGTCCTTCAAGCACTAACTGGCAAGAACAGGGAATTAGAAAAGGAGGAAAAAACCCAAAGGAAGCAATAAGGAAAGGATGTACTACGTGGAGAAAAGATTCTATAAAACGGACGGGTCTATGACCTACTTAAAAGCTCATTTTAAAAGAGTAACATTTCTTGCCGAAACAGGTTTGGCTCAGTGGATAGAGCATTGGCCTTCAGACCGAAAGGTTCCAGGTTTGATTCCAGTCAAGAGTGTGTGCCTTGGTTGCGGGCACATCCTCGGGGGGGAGGGGGGGGGTGGGTGGGTGCAGGAGGCAGCTGATCTATGTTTCTCTCTCATTGATGTTTCTGACTCTATTCCTCTCCCTTCCTCTCTGTGGAAAATCAATAAAATATATTTTTTAAAAAGAAAACATTTCTCAATAAGACAAGGATTCTCTCAGTATTTAAAAATAGGAAGCTGGGGTCCTATCCTCTTAACTACCAAAAAGACAGAAAACTGATCCCCTCCTCTTTAGACACAACAGTAATTCCTACCTCAAGATTCATCTCTTTCTGGGGCTTATGCAAGAGCAATCTTTTAGGATTTTACTTCCCAATTTTCCCTACAGAATATAAGAGCAGCAAGAATCATCTAATTCCTAAAGATTTATATTGTTATTCCACTAACAAAGATTGACCAAGTCCCTACTGCATCACCTCTCTATTAAGAAACTAAACTGTATCTCCCTAACAATTTTAACTATTGGCTATATTCTTTAAAGCAGCGGTCGCCAAACTGGTAGTCCTAGGACTACAGATGGTCCATAAGATCCAAAAGTTTGGAGACAGCTGCTTTAAAGCTTGATATCCTTGCCTTGGTCAAATAGCTCAGTTGGTTACTGTGTCATCTAAATACGCCAAGGTTTTGGTTCAATCCCTAGTCAGGGCTAACACAAAGTAGTAACCAATGCATAAATAAGTGGAACAACAAATCAATGTTTCTCTCTTCGCCCCACCTCTAAATCAATAATTTAAAAAAAAAGCAATCAGAATCCTCAATGACATACACCATTGTCTAATCCTCTCCCCTTAAGTGTGAGAAAGATATAATATGGGATGTAATTATTGTGACTGTTAGATGGAAAACAGACTTTTGCATCTGTAGTTAAACTCCCTAATCAGTTGATTTCACCAAAAAGGGAATTAACCTAATCAGACGAGCTTTTAAAAGAGGTCTTAAAGGGGAGTCTTAGAGATCAGAGACAGAGGAAGTCAAGTGACTGGTCAGGCTTGCCTGTATGAAAGCAAACAGCCATGTTGTAACTACCTACATGGACATATATACGGTAAGGAACTGAGAATGGTCCCTGCCAACAGCTAGCAAAAAAACTTCATATAGCCAGAAAGAAATTAATTCTGCCAACAAGTAGTGAACTTGCAAGACCTTACACCTCAAATGAGAATTGCAACCAGCTGACATCTTGATTTCAGCCTGGTGAGATGCTGAACTGAGAGCTTGGTTACAAAAAGTACCCAGAGCTCTGGTCCGTGTTGGTCAGTGGTTGAAGGGTCAGCCCACACACCAAAGGACCTCGGGTTCGATTCCCAGTCAAGGCTGCGTGCCTGTGTTGCAGGTTGCAATTAGTACAAGAGGGAACCAACTGATGTGTCTCACATCTCTCTCTCTTTCCCTCCCCTCCATTTCTTCCACTCTCTCTACAAATCAATGGAAAAAATATGCTCAGGTGAGGATTAACAAACAAAAAAAGTACCCAGATTTCTGACACTTGAGATAATAAAAGAGGTGTTGTTTAAGCTGTTAAACTTGTGGTACTTGAAAATTAATACACTCCCTCAACATTGGACAAAGCAGAAAAGAAAATAAAGGGGGAGAGGGAGACTTGCATCTTTTTCCCCAGAGTGCATGGTATCTCTCCAAGCACTGACTATATAGATCCAAAATCAAGGGGAAAAGATTAAAACTGTATAAAATTTTTAAAGTCCTAACAATTAAAAGGACTTTTTCACACACATATTAAAAAGAACTACCGTATAACTTATTACCTTCATTTTAGTGATGAAGAAAGTAAAACTCAAGAATGACATCCCAAAGATCACAAACCTAAGGGATTGTTTAACTTCAGTCCAGTCCTCACCCCTACACCATAGCCCCCTTAAAGCCCTTCAAATCAATAGTAATTGTATTACTGTCTTCAAAGAAAACAATCCTAGTACCATAACAATTTTTGATATTTCACATCTGAATATCAAAACTGTAGAGAATACAGAGAAATTTTCATTCAAAAGTAATTTGTCTGTAAACATGACCATTGGTAGATCACTTGAATAAATTTAAAGTACATTTTGAAAATGTAGCAAAACACCTGTAGGTTTTCTAGAACTTCAGATAGTAAATAATTTGTTATAAATATTCTCAAAAATCACAAGCAAGTCAACAACCTTTCTGGTTCTTTCAACATCACACCCTCTGAACAAATTTTGGAATCTTAATTCTTTCATGCATTATAAAAATGAGAACGTGTCACAATGTATCACTGTTGAGGATACTTCCCTAAGTACTTGATACAAGTTTCTTGAAAACACACACAAATGGTTACATTCAAATTCCACACAACTTTAGTTACAAATCACACTTTGTCAATTCAGATACTTTAACAAACACTAACTTTATTTGCTAAGATGCTAAACATAGTCCTTCCTAGTCACAACCACGGAAAGGAATAAACTGTCATCTTAACACCAACGTTAACAGCGAATAATTCGCTATCGTCACATACAAACACTGAAACATACAAACAGCATCGTGGAGTCCATAAGCTCCCAAAACCACCCCATGATTTATACGCCCGGGCACGATTCTCTGCAATGTGAAGGGAACTGATACCATTTCATATGGGTAGACGGGGTGAGGTGACAATTCTAAAACCTGAAAATTTCTCAAACCCTACAGCGGACGAGCAGCACCCTGTTCAGACCCTCCAACCGAGGCTCAGGTCCAACTCCACGCGTTCCCGTTCCCCAGCTCGCCACCCCGCCCCCACCCCGAGAAAAGAGGGAAAACAACTTTTATTGGTCTCATCTCCCGGGGGGATTGACAAACTAGCGGGGCCGTGCACGGGCCTGGACACGTTTCACGAGGAAGCCTCCGTCGGGGGCGGGGAGGGCAGATAGCGGGAAGCCTGGATTCGACGCCCCCTTTTCCCCAGTTGCCAGCTTCCCAGCCCCACCCGACCAAGGAAAAGCCTGGGCCGACCGCCACGCCGAGCGACCCCCGGGCCCCTCCACTGAGGCGAGCTCGTTGTCATGTGACGACGCTGCCGCTAAAACACCGCAGAAACGCAGGGCGGCAGAAGGCGTTCACATCAGCCCGCCTCGGCCCCGCTCCGCCGGGCGCGGGCGAGTCCCCAAGTCCGGGCGGGGGGGTGGCGGAGGGCGGGCTTGGCGGCGGGCCCGAGCGCGCCACAAAGGCTTCCGCGCTCGTCGCCGTAGTGCCCGAGCGGGCGGGGGCACAATTTTCGGGGCCCGCGGGATGGGTGAGGAGCAACGAGAGCTCCGGGGTGCCCGCCGCGCCCACAGCTGTCGCCCCCACGCGCCCGGACGGTCAGCGAGCGGCCACACCGCACACAGGCCCGCGCGGCCTCCCTCCCCCGCGCGGCCCGAGCCGGGCCCGCCCGCCAGCTCCCCGCTCGCGCTCTCTCGCTCTCGCCCGGCCTCCATTTTGGATCGGCGTCTCCAGCCCCCGCGCTGCTGCCGCCGCCGCATTCCCCCTCTTTCCCGCCCCCCGCCGCTGTCGCCGCCGCCCGTACTCACCTCAGCTGCCCATCCGGGCGCCGCCGGCCGTGGACCTAGTTTCCCCCCAAAAGTCTCCGGTGTGTTATTCCCGATGTGGGGGGGTTGTTACGGGGTGGTCGCCGGGGGTTCGGGAGCGGGGGCCGCGCCTTCAACGGAGCTGCAATCCTAACCCGCCATCTGGTGGCATTTTCCACACGCCAATGGCGCCGCTGCAGACTTGGGTCCGGACCGCCCTCTGCTGGCCGCGGTGCATACTGCCTCGCTGACGGGACCGGCCTGCCCGGAAAGGGGAGGGAGCAGAGGCGCGAGCGGGGGGCCCCGGCGAGGACGCGCTCAAATGCTTGTCCAGTGGGGGTTGCGCGCACGCGCACCAGCGGGGCGGGAAACGTGGCCTCTGCGTGGCGGCCCCGCCCCTTCACGGAGCCCTGGGCCGGCTCAGCCAATGGGGAGCGGGCGGCTCCCGCTGGGTGAGGGTGTTGTGGACAGTTCGTGGGCAGCCCGAGGCTGTCGGAAAGGCGGCCACGGTGGCGCCTGCGCGCCTCGCTAGCCGAGTTGCCGCCCGCCATTTTTGGAGCTTTAACGGAGACCTGGGAGCGAAACCCGCCCCGGCCCCTTCACCCAGGCCCCTCCCCTGGTCGCGGGACTGGCGGGTTTTGTTGTTGTTTTTTTTTCAGCCCTGCCCGGCTCCTGCTGTCCTCCACCCCCGCCCCGAACTCTCTGCGGCAACGGGCGGGAGTGGCGGCGCGAAGCTGCTCCCGCCTCTCCAGTGTAACCAGGGCCTCGGAACCTAGCATTGTGTTAGCGACTTATTGTTGATGGGCGCTCTGCCGGAAGGGGGTGAAAAGATTTCGAGACCGGTTTGGGACCTCCCCGCCGCCCATCTGGACGCGGCAGTGCCCACCCCGGGCCGAGCGGCGTTGTCCCTGACTCGATAAAGCAGATCCTCTCGTGGTGCTGGCTCTGCATAGGCGGCAGCATTGGCCAGTGAGTGGAAATGGGATGCAGCTCGACTAGGAGGCTGCAACCTCAGCTTTTGAATAGATTTCTCCTCCCACCGTTTAGGACTACTCCTCGGTGTCTCTGGAATGGACGTTCCTGGCCTTGTAGCTGCCGAAAGGGAAATAATTGACTAACGTTGAGATCAAGGCTAAATTATGCCCTTGAACGTGGTCTCTTCCCTACTTTCATCCCCCTGCCTCGCGGTGGTCTTGGCCGTGTTCCCCACCTTTCACTTGGCTCACAACTTTTCTATACAAGTTGAATCCTCTATTTTCCCACGTCATCAGCCTCATTTGTGACTAAATTCTCTGTTGCTATAATCTGCTCTATTTTAATAATGCCTTGGACTCGCTCAACTCCTTTACAGCCTTGAGTGACAATCTCTCAGGAAATTACCCTAATTTTTTGTACCTCTCCCAAAGGTGTGTGGCTTTTGAAATCACAACTGACCTATAACCCCACTTGTAATTATTAATCTTTGCCCCGATCTCACAAAGACTATTTCTAACTTTCCTTGTTCAAGGTACCAGTCCCAATCTACACTAATAAACTTCATCTGGTTTCCTGGGATCAAAGCTATGGGACTCCCATATCAGTTTGATATTCTCTCTATATTAAAATAGCCACATCCTGTTCTTGATTTCAAAAATTCTCATCAAATTAATCCTTTCTTCCCTTCTCTCCAAAACCAGTCTTTCTCCCTGGACTACATATGCCACCCTTCCCACTTCCTCCTTCCACCTTTACTTTTTAAAAAATATATTTTTTATTGATTTTTTACAGAAAGGAAAGGACAAGGGTAGAGAGTTAGAAATATTGATGAGAGAGAAATTCAGCTTCCCCTTGCACACTCCCTACTGGGGATGTGCTGGCAACCAAGGTACATGCCCTTGACCGGAATCAAACTGGGACCCTTCAGTCCGCAGGTTGATGTTCTATCCACGGAGCCAAACCAGTTAGGGCCCACCTTTACTTTAATAGGGTCTGATATATCTTCAATATCTTCCTATCCATTGGCTTCTTCCTCTCTATTTTTCAACAGACAGTTTCCATTTTTAAAAATTCCGTGCTACTCCCTCCAGTTACTGTATTGTCAACTGTAAACTAAAGTTAATTTTATAATATAATAAAAGATAAAAAGCATTTATTTAACTGAAAAAGAGCTGCAGCCCAGGACACACAAATTAGCAACCTAAATTGTGTTTTACCAAAGGAGAGGCCACCTCTTATAGCAAAAGTTCCCACCCAGGTTCTCAGTTAGGTCTGTTTTATGTAAATGAGGTGTCCAAATTGCAAATTTCAGGGTAGGTCTCAATCCAGGTTTTCCCTGCAGATGTTGACATCAGCCAGCATAAATGGACAGGCAGGGCAAACTGCAGGAAACCACAAGTTGTGGCCGGGTTTTTCCAGGTACCCAGAATATTTGAGAAGCCCCTGTCAGTAAATGGCTATTAGGCTCTTACTATTTATAAAATTCAGGCTGTCAGTTGATCATGGGGAGTCTATCTCAGGAGGGAAATTCCTTTCTGGGGTTCATACCAAATGAATCTTCTTGGGGTCCAAACAACCTTTTTTCACTATCATATTTCTCAAAAGAATCAACTCTTCATTTCCACCTTATTCTTTACCTTTTATTAGTGACTCCATAACAGCAAATTGAAATTACACTTTTAAGTTACCAGAGTTCTAATTTCCAACCATTTTCTCATTCCTCATTTTCTTGGCACACCCAATCCTTAGTCCCTCCTTGAAACCCTATTTCCCTTGCTTTTAGGACAATTCCTGGGTTCTACAATACCTAGATTACTAGTCATCTAGTTTCTTTTTAGCTCCTCCTCTTCATTGCCTCCCATATTTCAACTGCTAGTTCTCTGTTCTCTACATTCTTTTTCTTCAAAAGTCTCCCAAAATTACTGTCTGTTCCTGATTTTTCTGTAACTAAGATTCTTCATGTTCATCTTACTTGTCAGGAAGTTCCAACTCAAAATTTAACATATAAAACAATGCAACTTTCTTATTCTAATTTCCTGATTTCTCTTAATAGCATAATTTCAGATTGTGGACCCTGGAAACAGACTGCTCTGGAAAGCTATGTGACCTTGGGCAAATTTCTCTATTTTCATTTTCCTCAGTTGGAAGACAGCCATAAAATAATATCTATCTCATGTGTTTGTTATGACTATTAAACAAATTAACACATACAGAAATGTCATTGGTTGTTACATTGTTTTTATCTTGCTAAGAAATTTTTAACAATTTTTTAAAAATACCCAGGGACATGGGTAGTCAACTTTGTGGGTTTATAAAAATCTAAAACATTCTTATTTTGATCTCTTACTTGAACTGCTATTTGTAAATAACTACCTAGTCCCCAAATTGTAAGGCCAGGTTTGAATGTTTTCTTTCAAAAAGCCCAGATCCCATCATATTCTCATTCAAATCCCTTGATTTTTCTTCTACTGCTCTATCAACCCCTTCCCACCAATTCCCTTTGCCATACACCAGAACAATTATAAAAGCCTTCTAAAAAATCCTTGTCTTTCATTCACCACCTCCCTTTTAAAAATATACAAAAATGTTCTGTGGGTCCTATGATTAAATATAATTCTATCTAATAAAAGAGTAATATGCAAATTGACTGTACCCCTGCTGCACCCACAAGCCATGCCCACCAGCCAATCAGGAGTGGTATGAAAATTAACCCCAACAACGATGGCTGCTGCCCAAGGCCGGGGCTGCGGTGGAGCCAGCATTCAACCCCATCGCAGGGCGATCACTGTGTACCCAAGGTGGGAAAGCCTCAGCCAGAGGCTTTCAGCCTTGGGTAGGCTGGGGGTGAGCCATCAGTAGGACATCCTCTGATGGCTCCCAATATGTGAGAGGGGGCAGATTGGGCTGAGGAACCACCCACCCCCAGTGCACGAATTTCGTGCACCAGGCCCCTAGTCTAAAATAACTTTCAAGAAATGCCTTGTGTTTTTTTTTCAATTTCTATTTTATTACAAATTCTTCACATTCATTGGTCTAGTCTAGTCCAGTCTTCTTATATTATAAAGGGCTAATATGCAGAATGACCAGTCACTGTGTTATGCACTGACCACCAAGGGGCAGATGCTCAATGCAAGAGCCAGGCTCATGGATGGCAAGTTCATCAGGGGGTGGCAGAAACCTCTCCCACCTCCATGGCAGTGCTAAGCCATCAGATATCTCCTGAGGGCTCCTGTACTGTGAGAGGGCACATGGTTGGGCTGAGGGACTATCCACCTCTCCAGAGTGCATGAATTTCATGCACCCGGCCTCTAGTAAATTATAAATGTACTAATAAGCAAAAGGCAGATATATTTAATCTTTAGCTATCTGGTAAAATAAAGTAATCCTTTAGAAGAAGGCTTTTTTTTTTAATGCCCCCTTATTTTTTTACAGTAGTTTTTGGTTTGCAATAAAATTGAGAGAAAGATACTGAGATTTCCTTATTATCAACATCACTCACCAGAATTATATATTTATTACCAAGGATAAACCTATATTAACACATCATAATCACCCAAAGTTTATAGTTTATTTTAGGGTTCACTCTTGGTGGTGTATACATTCTGTGGGTTTGGACAAACATATGATGACATATGTCCATCATTATAATACTATACTAGTATTTTCATTGCCTGAAAAATCCTCTGCGTTGTGTGTTTTCATCTATCCTCCTCCTCACACCTAGCAACCACTGATCTTTCTATTGTCTCCATAGTTTTGCCTTTTCTAGAATGTCATATGGTTGCAATTATAGAGAATGTAGCCTTTTCAGATTAGCTTCTTTCCCGTTAGTAATTGCATTTAAGCTTCCTCCATGTCTTTTAGTAGTTTGTTAGTTTATTTCTTTTTAGTACTGAATAATAATCCATTGTCTGGATGTACCACATTTTATTTTTCCATTCCCTTATTGAGGGACATCTTGGTTGCTTTCAAGTTTTGGCAATTATGAATAAAGCTTCTATAAACATTCCTATGCAGAATTTTTGTGTGGACATAATTTTTCAACTCCTTTGAGTAAATACCAAGGAGTTTGATTGCTGGATCATATGCTAAGATTATGTTTAGTTTTATTTAAAATAAAAAAAAACACTGTAAAATTGTCTTCCAAAGTGTCTGTATTATTTTGCTTTCCCACAATGTAAGAGTTTATTTTGCTCCACAACATCAGCATTTGGTATTTTAGTGTTCCAGATTTTGATGATTCTAATAGGTGTGTAGTGGTATCTCATTGTTGTTAGAATTTGCATTTCCCTGATTACATGTGATGTAGAACATCTTTTCATATACTTATTTCCCCATACGTATATCTTCTTTGGTGAGATGTCTGTTAAGGTCTTTGGCTCATTTTTTATTTGGGTTGAGTTTTAAGAGTTCTTTGTATATTTTGCCTAGTATTTATTATATGTCTTTTGCAAATATTTTCTCCCAGTCTGTGACTTATTTTCTGATTCTCTTGACATTGTGTTTTTCAGAGCAAAAATGTTAATATGAATGAAGTGCAGCTTATCAATGATTTCTTCCATGGATTGTGTCTTTGGTGTTGTATCTAAAAGGTATCACTAGACCCAAGGTCATCTAGGTATTCTCCTCTGTTATTGTTCTAGACGTTTTATAATTTTGCCTTTTACATTTAGGTCTATGATATTTTGAGGGTTTTAAAAATATATATTTTATTGATTTTTTTTTTTACAGAGAGGAAGGAAGAAAGTGAGAGAGCCAGAAATATGGATGAGAGAAACATCAATCAGCTGCCTCCTACACCCCCCACTGGGAACATGCCCCCAACCAAGGTACGTGCCCCCAACCGAAACTCACCCTGATCCCTGAGTCTGTAAGCTTATGCTCTACCCACTGAGCAAACCAATCAGGGCAAGTTTCTTTTTGTGAATGATGTAAGATCTGTGTCTAGATTTTTTTTAAATGTGAATATACATTGTTTCAGTACTATTTATTGAAGAGACTTTCTTTTCTTTTTTTATTAATTTTTTACAGAGAGGAAGGGAGAGGGATAGAAAACCAGAAACATCAATCAGCTGCCTCCTGCACATCCCCTACTGGGGATGTGCCCGCAACCAAGGTACATGCCCTTGACTGGAATTGAACCGGACCTTTCAATCCGCAGGCCGATGCTCTCTCCACTGAGCCAAACCGGTTTTGGCTGAAGAGACTTTCTTTACTCCATTGTATTGCCTTTATTTCTTTGTCTAAGATCACTTGATTATTTTTATGGGCTCTCAATTCTTTTCCATTAATCTATTTGTCTGTTCTTTCACCAATATCACACTGTTCTTATTATTGTAGCTTAATAGTAAATCTTAAAGTCAGGTAGCAGCAGTCCTCTAACTTTGTTCTTCTCTTTCAATATTGTTCTGGCTACTCTGCATCCTTTGCCCTCCATATGAACTTCAGAATCAGTTTGTTGATATTAATTTGGATTTTTATTTGGATTACATCGAATCTATAGATCAAGTTGGGAAGAACTGACTTCTCAATTATAATGAGTCTTTTTACTCATCAACATGGGATATCTCTTCATTTATGTAGTTTCTTTTTGATTGCAGTAATCAGAATTTTGTAGTTTTTCTCCTGTAGATCTCATAAGAAAGACTTTTCAAAGTAACATTTCATTAATGATTCTTCCCTTCCTACCACTTTTACAGAGTTCCAGGTGCAGTTACTGTATATTTAGACCAAAGAGAGGTCTGCTGATTATTCTTCATAACTCTTCATTTTCACAATCTCCACAAACCTATAAAATAGTATTTTAGGGATCATGACCATTGTTTCATTTTTCTCTTCGTACATTTCGTATTCTTCTTTTGCATTTTTTCACTTGATACAGGACATTTGAGGCTAGACCTTTGGGGAAAAAAAACAGAAATGGTTTTTCCCTTGTTTTCTACTCTTGCAATTAAGGTGTTCTGCCAACTGGTGGCAGTCATGTGCCATGGTATTCTACCTATTTTTTTCCATTCCTTTTTAATGTGAAAAACACAATTTCTTCTAAACATGAGCAACCAGTCTGTCCCAAAATTGAGCCAGAATACCTCCCCCTTCAAAGTCAATAACCTGGTTGCAGACAAAATTCAGTTCCCAGAATATGGAAGACCAGAACTACTCAGACACTTAAAGGAAATCTCATAAGCAGAGGAATGTAATAGTGTGGGTAGGACCTAAGCGTTTTTAAATATTATTTAGAGTAGAGAATAAAGTATCAGCAGAACAACCATTTGCTTAGTCCAGGTTTCTTGGTGTCCTTGGTTTTCTACCTCATTGCATATTTTAAAAGATCTGGAATGAGACCTGACCCACTTTAAGGAGTCAACCTTGACAGGGTATATATCTAAAATATTGTTTCCATATAAACAAAAAACCAAACCTCTAATTTTTTTCAGTCAAAGAAGTACACATACCAACAAATAAAAATAAGCAAATTAAATTATAACAAAGTCAAATAGCACTAAAAAATATATTATGAAAAGCAACAAATTTCATCCTAACACTTCCTAACTCTAGGAAAATCTCCAAGGACCACCTCTTTTACATGTTTTTGTTTGTGATTACTTTTGTATTTCTAAATATGCCCATATCAGTTTTAGACAATACTGTATGTAATGACTCCCTGCTATGAAAAATAAGGATTAAAGCTAATATCTACTCCTCCAACATTTAACAGTTGCATTAATTTTAGCTCTTTTGTTGGTTATCTTTATATATATATATATATATATATATATATATATATATTTGATTTCAGAGAGGAAGGGAGAGGGAGAGAGAGAGAGAGATAGAAACATCAATGATGAGAGAGAATCATTGATTGGCTACCTCCTGTACTGGGGATTGAGCCCAAAATCCAGGCATGTGCCCTGACTGAGAATTGAACCGGGACCTCCTGGTTCACAGGTTGACACTCAACTGGACTCTTTGTAACTTTTAATACACTGTGTGCCTAGTCTAATTGTTAAAATTTTCATGGGTGGTGAAACAGGTTGGTATACCAGTGGAAGGTTATGTATTAAATGGTATTGTGTATCAGGTATTTGAGAAATATAGGTAAAATACTAACTATAAGGACATTGATATTGAGTGATGCCATGAACTGAATTGTGTTCCCCCAGAAATTCCTATATTTAAGTCCTAACCACCAATGTGATTGTACTTGGAAGTAAGACTTTTAGGAGGTAATTAAGGTTCAGTGAAGTCATGAGTATGATCCTTATTTAATAGGGTTGGTAGTCTTATAAGAAAAGGAAGCTATCCCTCTCTTTTCCTCTCCCTCTCCCCTTGAAGGAAAGGCCATAGTAAGAAGGCTGCTATCTACATACCAAGAAAAGATCCTTTATTGGGAACTGAAGCAGGTAGGCACCTTGATCCCATACTCCCCAGAACTGTGAGAAATAAATTTCTCTTTTTCAAGCTAAAAATATGGATATGGCAGTTTGAGCTAAGACAGATGACTATTCCTAACCCAGACTGTTGTACTGGAAAAAGATAATGAAAACCGGAGAGTGATTAATCACTAATGGAAAGCTAAAGTGAAGACTACATTTGTAGCATACAAAGTGGCTCTCATCTTCTGCAAATGGGAGACTAGAGTAATTTAAAGAACAAATTCAGTCAGAGCAGCTAAGCTCCAAGATTAAACTTCTAATTAAGACAAATATACTATGGGTCGTGGTTGGGAAAGAATAAGGTTTGATACATTAGATGAGGATGTTCCCAGAAGTAGCCCACCCTTCCCTATTAAGACCTCTCCTTTTCCCATTGTTCAGGGATAATGCAGAGATTTCTTCCCCTCAAGAAAACAAGTGATCGTTCTCTCTCAAGATTTGCTTTTAGGTTGTCTCCGGTCGAGTAGCCGTGAACTGATATTAAGTCTCAATATGCTGGATATGATAATGAAGGAAAGAAACTATATCCCAAAGGAGCTTTACTATCTAGCCAGCATGAACTGAGAAACTAAGTATAGGATTGATTTTAGAGGATTCTTGTTGAAAAAGAAAGGGAAAATTTATTTATTTTTATTTTTTTAATGTATATTTTATTGACTTTTTACAGAACGGAAGGGAGAGAAAGTCAGAAACATCAATGATAGAGAAACATCGATCAGCTGCCTCTTGCACGCCCCCTACTGGGCATGTGCCCGCAGCCAAGGTACATCCCCTTGCAGGAATCGAACCCCGGACCCTTCAGTCCGCAGTCCGACACTCTATCCACTGAGCCAAACCGATCTCAGCAAGAAAGGGAAAATTTAGATGTGGGACTCTTGCAGTACTAAGGATTTAAAATTTCATAACTGATGTGGCTGACAGTGGAGGAAAGTATTTAAAGGATCGGACAATTCCAGACAGGTGGCCAGTTGGTTGGAGCATCATCTGATACACCAAAAAGTTGCAAGTTCAATTCCAGGGCAGGGCACTTACCTAGGGTGAAGGTTCCATCCCCAATTGGACACATATAGGAGGCAGCCAATCAATGTTTCTCTTTGGCATCAGTCTCTCTCTCTCTCTCTCTCTCTCTCTCTCTTCCCCCCCCCCCCTTTTCCCTTTCTCTCTAAAAATTAATAAACATATCCTCGGGTGAGGATTTTATTTTATTTTACTTTTTAATATTTTAATCTTTATTGTTCAGTTTATTAATTACAATGTTCCCCCTTTTTACCCCTATAGCTCCCCTCCACCCCGGTACCCATCCCACCCTCTGCCCTCACCGCCCACCCCCCCCCCACTGTCCTCTCCCATAGGTGCATGATTTTTGTCCAGTCTCTTGCTGCACCTCCCATACCCCTTTTCTCCCCAAGAATTGTCAGTCCATTCCCTCTCTATGTCCGTAATTCTGTAATATTCACCACTTTATCCTGTTCATCAGATTTTTATTTCACTTGATTTTTAGATTCATTTGTTGATAGATGTGTATTTGTTGTTCATAATTTTTATTTTTACCTTTTTCTTCTTCCTCTTCTTAAAGAATACCTTTCAGCATTTCATATAATACTGGTTTGGTAGTGATGAACTCCTTTAACTTTTTCTTATCTGTGAAGCACTTTACCTGACCTTCAATTCTGAATGATAACTTTGCTGGGTAGAGTAATCTTGGATGTAGATTCTTGCTACTCATCACTTTGAATATTTCTTGCCACTCCCGTCTGGCCTGCATCATTTCTGTTGAGAAATCCGCTGACAATCATGCTCCCTTACAGGTAACTAACTATTTTTCTCTTGCTGCTTTTAATATTCTCTCTTTGTCTTTTGCTCTTGGCATTTTAATTATGCTGTGTCTTGGTGTGGTCCTCTTTGGATTCCTATGGTTTGGAGTTCTGTGTGCTTCTTGGATTTTTAAGTCAATTTCTTTCACCAGGTGGGGGTAGTTTTCAGTTACTATTTCTTCAAATAGGTTTTCATTATCTTGCTCTCTCTTTTTCTGGCACCCCTATAATTCAGATGTTGGTATGCTTGAGGTTGTCCCAGAGGCTCCTTACACTATCTTCAATTTTTTGGATTCTTTTTGCTTCTTGCTTTTCTGGCTGAGTGGATTTTGCTTCTTTGTATTTCAAATCTTTGACTTCATTCTTGTGGTCCTCTAAACTGCTTTTAGGTCTTTGTTTTTTTTTTTTAATGAAATTTTTATTCTTCATAACATATGGTATTTGGAGTAAGTCAGTTTATTTTTTTTAATATATTTTATTGATTTTTCACAGAGAGTAAGGGAGAGGGATAGAAAGTCAGAAACATTGATGGGAGAGAAACATCAATCAGCTGCCTCTTGCACACCACCAACTGGACATGCCCCTGACTGGAATCGAACCTGGAACCTTTCAGTCCACAGGCCGATGCTCTATCCACTGAGCCAAACTGGTTCGGCTGCTTTTAGGTCTTTGTATAATATTTTTTATTTTAGTCAGTGTATGCTTAATTTCTAGTTGGCCCTTTTTCATATCTTCAAGGGTCTCATTCATATCCTCGAAGGTCTCATTAAGTTCATCGGCCTTTTCTAGGAGCCTCTTGAAAAACCTTATAACTGTAGATTTTACCTCTATGTCCAGTCATTTTTTTCCCCTCCATTTCTTTCATATGTGATTTCTTTCCATGTCTCTGCATTTTGGCTGCTTCCCTGAGTTGGTCAATTAGGTTAGTGTGGTAGATGTCCTCTAGAGGACAGTGGCTCAGCCTCCCTAGTTACCTGAGGTGGATACTCTTGGTGCAGCCTTTTATGGGTTGCACAGTCTTGTTGAAGTTAAGCCTAGATTATTGTTGTTAGCACTAGGAGGGTTTGACCTCCAGGCCAATTGGCTGTGAGGATCAGCTGTGCTCAGGTTGGATGGGCGGAGTCTTTGTGCTGAGGAGGCAGCCTTGATTTCCCATCACCTCCGCCCTATGCAGCATCTAGGTCTCTGTGCCTGTTGGTAATGGCTGCATGCACCTCTGAGAGGAAGTTGCTGCCGAGCTCTACCCACTGCTGGACAATTCAGCCTCTTCCCAAATGAGTCTGCACACCCAAAGTTTCACCCAGGGTTGTAAAACAATGCAGTCCGATGGTTTCCCTTTTTTCCCCCTCCCGAACAAGAGAGCAAGTCACAAGTCCTCTTTCTGCAGTTCCCAAGTTTATGTGCCCTCTCCCCAAGCTCGCAGACCTCTGCAGTGCCCGAGATTCAGCGTGCTTCCTCCTTGCTGTCCAGTATCACCCCATATGAGTGTGAGTTCCCTGGACCTCGCCTGGAACTCGGGAATCAGTGCAATGGGACGCCTTTGTCTTTCTCCCCATTCGAGAAAACCACCTGGGTTTGCAGCAGCCCACCCTATCTGCTCGCGTGTGCATGACTCCAAACCTCTGATTCCGTGTGTATCTGCAACTCTTCCCTCTGCTGCTCCTCTGAGTCACAGTGTCCTATCTTTACTTTTATTTATGGAATTTCCACTCAGCCAGCTTTCCAGTGGTTCTGGATGATGTTCTTTCTATTGTTAAGTTGTAGTTTTAAAATTGTTATGTGGAGCAGCAAGATAGATGTTTACTTATGACGCCATCTTGATTCAGGTGAGGATTTTAAATAAAAGATTTAAAAGATCAATTGGTTATGCTGAAGACCATATATTATGTAAAGATGGAAAGCACACCAGATGGTTAGGCTACAGAAGGCCAGGAAGCTACACCATATGTCAAGGACATAAATATATTGTTGTGAAGGACACCAATCTCCTTACGCAGCTTGTGGTGACTTTCTAGAAGCCAGAGTTGATGATAAAGGACGTCATTTAAGAACTAGGTTTGCCTATAGTAATAGGATGGTAGGATCCCAAAATAATAGAGTCCAGTTGTAGTGTTTAATGGTCATAAGCCAAGTTGGACAATCACTGTAATTCAAAATCAAAGGAGCAGTCAGGTAAAAGCAATCCACAGAGAATTATTGAAGATAATTAATAGAACCTGGTATTCCTAGGAGAAAAACTGATGGGTAGCCAATGGTGGTACCTTCAGATGTATTAAAAAATGTGTAGCCAGGAGATTGAGGCAGTTATCCCAATAAAATCATGATTAACTCCAGTAGAAATCAGGTCTCCAGGACAAAGTAACCTGCAACACCATGGCAAATGTACAAAGTAATGCTTTCCTCAGTCCTCCCCCAAAAGTTGTTCCAGAACTTTTGGACCTAAGGCAATTTACTAAGACAACTGTGTAACAGAGAGAATGGGGATACACAAACATTTCAAGGGCTATTGATCACAGAGTATGAATTGAGATTGATACTTAGAGACCCAAAGAATAATCATGGTCTGCTTGTTAGAGTATGGTGCATATGGAGTCCAGGTAATAAATGAAATCCTATCTAAGGTGCAACATTAGTCATCCTTACTTTTTGACTATATAATCAGAATAGTTATACTTCATAGTTAGCACAATCACCACATTGAGTCTTTGACCTATGAAGTAACAGCTATCATAATGGGGAAGGCCTATTGGAAACCTCCCCTAGCCAAGACATAAATAATGTATTGCTGGGAGAAATGGTGAGAATTAGTGTTCCTTGTAAAGATCTAAAGGATGCAGGAGTGGTGGTGATCCCCCTCATACCTCCATTTTATTCAGCAGTGTGGTCCCTGAAAAAAATCACACGCAGACTGATTCTGGAGAAAGACACAAGATGTGGTGTCTTTCCTAGAACATAAGTTCGCTGGTATACAACCATTAATATGACAAGTATGTTCTTTTTCATCTTTCAGAAAAGATAATTTTAAAAAGTTCTCATTTACATATAATGGATAGCAATATACATATGCATTTCTGCCCCAGGATTATGTTAATTCTCCAACCCTTTGTAATAATGTTATTTTTATTATACTGGACAGTAAACAAAACTTTTTTATTCTGAAAAGAGATATCATAGATATCTTCTAACACTGTTAACTATACAAACATCCTTGGAGTGATAGTTCAGAATAAAAGTTGTTGGTGTCTATTTACAAGATGTGCAGAAACACAAGAGTTGGAAAAACTGTCTCCAACTCAACTCTGCAAGGTTGAGGATACTGGTCTCCAAAGGGAACGTAAGGTTATCAGGGGAACACAGCAAGACTTCGGCAGAGCTACAAGCTGTGGCTGGAAACCTAAGCTTTTTGTATTCTTTGAGTCCAGAGACCAGCAGGCAAAAAGAGAGGTCACCATTCTGGCACAGGTTACACAATGGAGCCATGGAAGAATATGTTTGGCATTCAGATGATCTACTTGGACATCTCTTGGTTCACCATTATCCAATTTTGCTATAAATAAACAAGTGTAGCAATCTCAGCCCAAAATGGGGTGGCCAGGATGAGGGTCTGCCATCTGGTAAGTCACTGAGATCAACAGAGATGATAGCTGACGGTAAGGGGAATCTAGAATGGGTAGAGGAAAAGGGAGATAATGAGTTATCAAGCACCCGAGACTAGCTGCAATGCCAGGGGTTGTAGTTTATTCCATTAACCTTCATTTGAAAAGTTTCCCACAGAAAAAGAGGCCCACTCCAATCATGTTGCTCCCAGAACAAATATAATAAAGTGTATCTGAATAGAATAAGAGGTAGACTATAGTGGGCAACTGTGATATGCTATCCAGATCCCTCTTCAGTGAGGGATTTGTTAGCTCAACTTCTAGGAATAATGTTGGAGCCATCAAGGATTGCTTCAGCTGCAGAGAAGCATGATCCTTCCCAGGATGGCCCATATCCAGTAGCTGATCAGTGCCAGGGCATAAAAAGGCCAAATTATGTATAATGCTAAGGGTCCATTCTATGGTTATAGTGTAAATCTGAAGATGCCTTAATCAATGAGCCAAATTAATTTGGAGTCTTTTATTATTACATTAGTGGTAGCGAGCTCAGAGTAGAATTTCTCTGTGGAATTCTGGGGCCCCACATGGTGGAAGTCTTCTCTATTTTATACCTTTTTCAACTCTTTGTCTTTCAAATTTGGAATGAGACTTCCGGACCTTCTTAGAAAACGTCCTGTGTGCTGGGACTGGGCTGTGAGATCATATCTCAAGGCCTGGCCTGGCACCAGCACTGACAACTCTGTCTGGAGCATAGTTTATGGCCTCTCTGGGATGGGAGTTGTCTTATTTTTCCCTATTATTTAAGCAAGCAAGTGTTTACAGAAGCCAAAATAACAGGGTTAAAATTTCGAAGAGCAATTTTTACCCAAGATGTAGGTTACTATGCTTCACTAGCACCAGAACTCCTTATGAGGTCAGCCAAGGCTCACTGGGCTTGCATTCCAGTTTAACTTCTCCCTCTGTTCAAGTCTGCCTCTTTCCCCTTCCTTCTACAGATATTGATACTAAGGGCAGGCCTTAATAAATATCCTGCCTATTAAATTTTATTTCAGAGTCTGCTTCCTGGGAAACCCGATAGCCATTTATAGTATATTAGAGGCCCGGTGCATGTAATTCATGCACAGGGAAGGGGGGGTCCTCTCAGCCCAGTCTGCACCCTCTCCAATCCAGGACATCCCTCTCAGAATCCGGGACCATTGGTTCCTAACTGCTCACCTGCCTGCCTGCCTGCCTGATCACCCCTAACTGCTCCCCCCGCTAGCCTGATCACTTTAAACTGCCTCTGCCTGCTGGCCTGGACACCCCTAACTGCCCCCTTCCACCAGCCTGGTTGCCTCCAACTGCCCCCGCTGCTGGCCTGATCACCCCTCAGTGCCTCCCCTGTTGGCCTGGTTGCCCCACTCAGCCTGTTGTTCACTCATTTGGTGGTCCCTCATTGCCCCCCTTGCCGGCCTAATCACCCCATGCAGCCTGCTATTCAGTTGTTTGGTGGTCCCTCACTAATCCCACTGCCATCATGTTAGAGTGTGGCAGTCAATTTGCATATTACCTCTTTATTATATAGGATGTACATGTATATGTGTAAATTTGTATAGCCATTCAAAATTCTTTGGTTTCAAAGAATAATCATTGACATGAAAAATATCACAATATAATAATAGTAAATGGTAGAGATTAATAAAAGATTATACATATAGTTTGATACCAATTTTGACATTATTTGGGAGATTGTTTCTTTTTAAAAAAAATATATTTTATTGATTTTTTACAGAGAGGAAGGGAGAGGGATAGAAAGTCAGAAACAACGATGAGAGAGAAACATTGATTAGCTGTCTCTTGCATACCTCCTACTGGGGATATGCCCTTAACCAAGGTACATGCACTTGACTGGATCGAACCTGGGACCTTTCTGTCCGCAGGGCGACGCTCTATCCACTGAGCCAAATCGGTTATTTCCAGAAGCATTTTTACAGATTTTTTTTTATCCAGAAAATTTATTGTGCAACTAATTATTGAAATCTTTAAGATGAACTGGATATTCCAACAGCTGCCCTCTTGGGTTTAGGTGTTGTTCCTTTATGGAATCCTGACAGTATATGATTTTTGGGTGTTTTGTCGTTTATACTTTCTCTTCCTCTTGGTGGGGTAGCCACACTTGCCACAGGTGGACTTCTGAAGGTGGTAGGCCTTTGAGGCACAGCAGTGGCACAGTCTTGTTGTAGTGCTTTCTGAACCATAACATTCCCTTTGTCATCTCACTTCAGAGGCTAAGACCAAAGAGAGCCATTTTTACAGATTTTTAAAAAAATTTTATTTACAATATAACTTATATTTAATAGTAGTACATATGTTTTCCTCCCCCCCCCAATATCCTCCCCCCAGCCTCCCCTACCCCCCAGCACATGTCCCCACCTGCCTCCCTCCCCACCCCAGAGTCTTTCATTCATTGGTTATGCTCATATGTATGCATACAAGTCCTTTGGTTGATCTCCCCCAGCATCTGCCTCCCCTCCACTCCAGCCTTCCCCCTGTAGCTTGACAGCCTGTTCGAGGCCACCCTGCCTCTATATCAATCACTATCCCCTGTTTCTTTTCTTCAAAAATATCTTGCCTCTGCATACTGAAAACAAACGTATAAGAGCAAAAAAAAGTTTGAGTGTCAGTTTCAATGTCCAACTATTCTGAGTCCCAGTTTCAATGTCAAATAGTTCTTCATGTGTACATGTCAGCAATGGTATCCAGATGGTGGACACATCGTGGCAATGCAAGATCCATCCTCTCTGGTATGGTCCTGGGCCGCCTGCAGCCACACACAGCTGCCGACTGCTAACATGGCAAGGTGTCGTCAGCGTCCACCATCTCTGGACCGTCCTCGTGACTGGAACAGACCCGTCAGTTCCTCACTGTCGCAGGAACCCACATGGTCTTGGAGTTGTTCTCTGCAAACACACAAACACATTCTCGACCAAAGGTTAACAAAGGGATCCTCTCTGCAAAATAGACTTGGGATTCTTTTTATTTTTGCCTAAATGATTTTCCTTTGGCTTATTTTGACACCATGTGTGTTTTTTTTTTTTATGGGTGTCCTGCAGCTGGTTTTACAAATTGAATTTTCTTTTCTGGAGTAAGAATTTTCTACATGTATTTTACTTATAGGATATTTTTCCTTACATGATATTACCTCATTGTCCCCCACCCCCCTTTTTTTGGTTAATAGGGGCTTTTGGAAATTTTATCTTGCAGTCTTGGTAATTTTAAATTTTAATTTTTGCATACGAATATTACTACTTTAGGTTCTTTGGATGTTAGGCAATTTTGCAGTGAGATGAACTACTAATAGATAATTTAGTTAATGTTTTAGGAAAAGCTTTTTGTCCAGTACAGTTAGATTTTCTTGAGTATTCACTTATTTCACTTGTCCAATTTAAATTAATCTGAAAACTTGATTACTATTTTACTGTCAATTTTAATACTCAAGCAGAAATCTTAGTTTACCCAGTAAATGCTTGTGGAAAGGAATATTTGCATTTTTGAGTAGGTCCTCAGAATTCCTTGTAATAAATTAAATTTAGATATAGGGCAGCTATTGCTGGCCGAGTCTCTGTCTACCACCTGGGTCCCCGTGTGAGTTGTGCGTGGGAGGCGTAGCAGCCGTGGGGGTAGGAGACCTCCCTCAGGAGGGGTGAGAATTCAAGCCCCTGCAAGGTTTGTGGATGAGGGTCTGTGCCCCACCTCTGTTGATCTTTTAGTTCTCTCCTGTTGGCCCCTCTGCGACTGTGCCTGTCTTAGGTTGTTCCTTCCCTGAGGAATCTTACCCGTCTCTGGCTAACCAGCCATCCTCCGGGGCCAAACAGGGTGATGTTAGGTTCAGTCCTGTCTCCTTTGTAGTCTATGCCCCCGTGGCCTCCACGTCCAGCACCTGCCATGGGGTCCCCTCGCCTGCTGGCGGGGTCCCGGTACTGATCACATATCTCGGGTGACCCAGGTTTCTTCTCCAGAGAGGGCCCAGCTCACGCCACTGGTCGAGAGACAGATTCATGGTGCCAGCTGCCCAGAGACTTCAGCCGCAGCTTGAACTGAAAGTTCACGCATCAGCTGTGTGTAGTTGGATAATAAGAAGAGGGTCCCTCTTGGCAAAAGGGCCAGAGGGGCCAATATAGAATGCTCGGATGCCTTCCCAGTGCCTTAATCCCTTCTAAAAGGGATTTCCTATCCTTTTTTTAAGCAACTTAAAAAAGAATTAGTTTGTAAGTTTATTTGGGATAATTGTATAATATGCTGTTGTCAAATATCAAATATTATAATGACATTGTAGAATAATATCATGTAAGGGTATTGTGGTATCACGGGAGGTTAAGGAGGACCTAGCCTAAGAACTGGTCTCCATAAGAGATGACATGCTCTAGGCCATGTTAATTCAATCTCAAACTAGCTGCCAATTTTTTTTATAACTTTATATAAACTTTGGCAGGGATGTAAAAACACAAATCATTTACCTTAGTTCAAGCATTCAAATATATTGACTTTCCCCCTTACTCCCACCACCTGCCACTTACCCTGAGGTTTGACATTTTAATGGACTTTTCTCAGTCTCTGGATCCATTGTTGTTCATCAGTCTGTGTCATTCATTATATTCCTCAAATGAGTGAGATCATGTGATATTTGTCTTTCTCTGCCTGGCTAATTTCACTTAGCATAATGCTCTCTAATTCCATCCATGTTGTTACAAATGGTAGGAGCTCTTTCTTTTTTACTGCAGCGTAGTATTCCATTGTGTAGATGTACCATTTTTACAGATTTTTAATGTCTGATTTTAGAAATATTCTATGGCCATATTGGCATAAAGGTATATAACCTCCTTTTTATACTTTTTTAAGTTTTTACACAGATGAGAGAGCATACTATGAACATTGTTCTATATCTTTCTCATCTTTAACAACCAAGCTTGGAGGATACATATATGTATGTGTATATATATACATATAGTATATATTTTTTCTAATGACTAAGTAGTATTTCATTATATGGATGTAATGTGGACATTTAGGTTGCTGTGAAGCTTTTACTGTTAAAACATTTTTATACGTCCACTTTTTCATGCACAAGGGGCACATCTGGAAGACAAACAGAATTGCTGGGTCAAAGGGTATGTGAATTTAAAACTTATACCTTTATTTTTAGTTGTACTTCAAAGAGGGAGTACCAATTTACATTCACAATTTACAAAAGCAAACAAGCAAGTAAACAAAAACAACATAATATAAAATTAAAAATGCATATGGTTTTATTGAACTATAAATTTGAACTATATGATACAGATAACAAATGCAATAAAAGAAACTACACAGAAATGTTCATTGTAGCCCAGCCAGTGTAGCTCAGTGATTGAGCTTTGACCCATGAACCAGGAGGTCAAGCTTCAATTCCTGGTCAGGGCACATGCCCAGGTTGCAGACTTGATCCCCAGTAGGGGGTGTGTAGGAGACAGCTGATCAGCGATTCTCTCTCATCATTGATATTTCTCTTTCCCTCTCCCTTCCTCTCTCTGAAATCAATAAAAAAAATATATTTTTTAAATGTTAGTAGTAAATTTCTCAAGGTATTAGAATTATAGGTGACATTTATTTTCTACATTTTTATGCATGTTCCAAATTTTCTATAGTAATCACACTATTATAATCAGAGAAAAAATGTTTTAAAACTAAACAATATTGAGTGTATTATACACTTTACTGTATTTGTCTCTAGAAAATTAATAGTGTTACAAACATCATTTTTTATTTTACCTTCAAGGCTATAAAATAAGTGTATTTAATTACAGCTTATCATGAAGAGAAATAACTTATTAATATTTCAATAGTGAAAGGGCTATTGAAATGATTATAGCTAATTTTCACTTTTAACTTAAGGCTAAAGCACTGAATGATTCTTTTAAATAAATGGTTTTGAGCACATGTGCAATAATCAGATATCTAGAACCAGAAAGAGAACATGAAACCAAAGTACATGATGCCTCCAACAAGAAAGAGTGAGACCCAGGGTGTCCGCATGTGCCTCCCAAAAGCTGAGATCAAGATGGACTGTGAATCCTGAAAAAGGGATTTCCCTTCTGATGAAAGACTGGGAGAAATGAGAATGGAGCAGCTTCCGTGAGTCATTCTTTTGTTCACTTAACAGGTATATTTGCATATCTATTCTATGTAAAGCACAGTATTGGGTGTTGGGGAGACAATGGTGAACAAGGCAGACACATTCCCCACCCTTGTAGAGATTTATATTCTAGCAGAGGATAAAAATCTTAAACAGCTAATTATATAATAACTACTTATATAATGAACAAGTAATTATATAATGGCTAGTTATATAACTACTCTGATTGTTATAAGTACTATGAAAAAGTACAGGATTCTATAAAGCCATGTAATGGGACACCTGATTGGTGTGAGATTTCTCATAAAGGCAACTTCAAAGGAATGGTGCTTTAGCTGAGACTTGAAGGGGATGGGTAAAAACTACTTGTGCTGATGTCTCTGATGGCAAGTTGGAATCAGGATTTACACCACCAATATTGGCAAATGCTAAATCAGTGATTCTCCTCCATTTCAGCCCTTGAAAGCTTGTTAAACATTTACCAACACACCACCACTACTAATATATTTTGCCAAGGCAAGGACTCGGTTGCAGAGCTGCGGATACTATCTGCACCTGAGGTGGGGAGTTGGGGGACTGGGGAAGAGCAGCAGTGGAGTTTAGTTTGTCTCTCAGTTTAGTAAGGAATGTTTACTTTACCTCTGCAAGGCCCATCATGATGGCCTTGTTCCCATGAGTGAAATTTAAATTATAATCTGCCTTGCATAGTACTGTGTGCATGGTTCTATATTTTATTTGATCATGTAGAGTTCCTACCATGAGCCCAAGTCTGTAGGTTAACTATCAGCATTTGTTCTACTCTTGCCTCATCCCAGTTGTTCAAATCAATCATCCAGCTATCTGCAGTATTTGAGATCTCCCTTCCTGGCATGTCATCAATTTAACTCGAATAAAGAGATTTAGTTATTTGTTACTGTATGAAAGTAACATATCCTTTGGGATTATAAAAGACTGACAAGGAAGATCAGTAGGATGGCCCTTATCCCAAGAGTCAGTGTGATTGGTAACAGTCTTGGGCTGTTCCTTCTTAGCTTTTGTAGGACAGTATCTTTTACTTCCACCCAGAAGGAAGGCCTTCTGCCTCCCAACCCTCCTTCTGGAAGGTCTAATGTATACACTTATGACCACTCTGTTCCCAGCCCCTCTTTTCTCCATCAGTGAGGCCAAAGTAGAAGGCAGTCTTGCACCTCAGCAGGCTACTGGTACCTACTTGGATGCTTTCCCTAGCCAGGTCCATTTTCTGGGGCTTGTCTCTTGGAAAGTACAGATTTCTTTCTACAATGACCTTGCTCTAGATGATACTGCTACTGTCTCCACCCATGAAATATCCCAAGCATCTTAACAGAGGGTGAGACTATCCTTGAAACTCAGAGTTCAGGTTGGCTCTGAGTCTTCAGAGGACAAGGCCATAGGCTCCCTTTAAAAGTTCTAGTTACTGCCTCTTCACTTAGGGCATTTCCCAGGCTCTTTCTCTTACATTTTGCTTTACATTGTCCTGTTTTTTTGTTTGTTTGTTTTTTGCCTGTTACCTTATTATATTTCCTCTCTCTCTCTCTCTCTCTCTCTCTCTCTCTCTCTCTCTCTCTCTCTCCCTCTCCCTCTCCCCCACCCCCCATTGTTCCTTTGCATAGATTTAAATAATCCATCTAGCTGTTTGCCCTTTTTAAAAATTTTTGTTTATTTGAGTTAAATTGATGACATGCTGGGAAGGAAGATCTCAAATGCTCCTAACCTTTCTCCATTAGGAAGTTTTACTATGGAAAATTTTAAACATACAAATTTTGAAGGAATTGTAAAATGCAGTGTATCTTCATGTACTCATGACCCAGCTTCAAAATTAGTTTATATAGCCGAGAGAGGTTTGGCTCAGTGGATAGAGCATCGGACTGCGGACTGAAGGGTCCCGGATTCAATTCTGGTCAGGGGCATGTACCTTGGCTGCGGGCACATCCCCAGTAGGGGCCCTGCAAGAGGCAGCTGATCGATGTTTCTCTCTCACCGATGTTTCTGACTTTCTATCCCTCTCCCTTCCACTCTGTAAAAAATCAATAAAATATAGAAAAAAATTAGTTTATATATACTTCTACACACTTTCCCAACATATCTGATTTTATTTATTTTTTAAAGCTTTTTAACATACTTTTATTAATTTCAAAGAGGAAGGGAGAGGGTGAGAGAGAGAGAGGGAGAGAGAAGACATCGATGATGAGAGAGAATCATTGATTGGCTGTCTCCTGCACACACCTACTGGTGATCGAGCCTGTAACCCTGGCATACGCCCTTGACTGGAGTCAAATCTGGGACCCTTTAGTCCGCAGGCCAATGCTCTATCCACTGAGCCAAACCAGCTAGGTCCCAACAGATCTACTTTTAAACAGATCAGGAAAAGTCTAAAACTAAACTTTTATTCTAACTTGAACACAGGAAATAATATGCAAAACCATCTCTCCATTTCCTTATTCTTTGTTTACCATTCTTTAGGGAACAGCCCCACTCTCAGCCTGGTAGTCCATGTCAACTCCTCTCCTTAATCCTCCACCATCCAGTTGATCAAGTCCAGCTGGTCCTGCCTCTTATATACTACTCTTCTCTATTCCCCCTGTCACTCTTCTGGTTCATGCCTCAGCGTCACTCTCCTGAACTTGCCTTCCTGCATTCCTGGATACTGAAACTTGAGATTTGGGACATTTCTGAGACAACAAGCACCAGAGATTTAGTATTTGTTACTGTGTAAAAATTACTCCAAAACTTAGTGGCTTCAAACAGTGTGTGTATATAAATATATCTATATATCTATATATCTATATATCTATATATCTATATATATATATATATCATATAGTTTCTGGGTTCAAAAATCCAGGCACATGCCAAGACCGGTTTGGCTCAGTGGTAGAGCGTCTGACTGCGGACTGAAGGGTCCCGGGTTCGATTCCGGTCGAGGGCATGTACCTTGGCTGTGGGCACATCCCCAGTAGGGGGCGTGCAAGAGGTGGCTGATCGATGTTTCTCTCTCATCGATGTTTCTGACTTTCTATCCCTCTCCCTTCTGCTCTGTAAAAAATCAATAAAATATATTTTAAAAAAAAAATCCAGGCACAGATGAGTTGGGTTCTCTGCTTCACAGTGTCTCAAAAGGCTGCAATCATGATGTTAGTTCAGAGTCTGTGATCTCATTTGAAAGTTCAGCTGGAGAAGAATCAGCCTCCAAGCTCACATTCGGATTGTTAGCAACACTCAGTCACTCATGGGCTGTTAGACTATGGGCTTCAGTTCCTTGGTGATGATTAGCTAGAAGTTGCTTTCACCTCCTTGTCACCTGGGGTCTTACTTCATCAAAATGTTCAAGCCTGGAGGTAGTAGAGAGAGCTTGCTAGTAAGACAGAAATGAGAGTCTTTAAAAATCATGGAAGTGGCATCTCATCTGCTTTATGTCCCTGGCCATATCCCTGTACTGATTAGGTTTATCTGGTCTTCTTCCTGCCATAGAATCAACTCACTAAGTCGAGCCCAAAGGTATAGGAGGGAATTATACCAGGGTATAAATAGCAGTGTTTGGGGGATCATTTGGGTGCCATCTCAGAAGTTGGCCTATCATAGTAGGACTGGAGGGAGGTTTTAAACCAAAGGGTAGAATTGTCAAGAAAGCTGAGGCATGGAGAGAACTTGTATGGTCCATGTGACATACCTAGATGGACATGAGGCCCAAAGTCCAGGATATAGAAACTAAGACTGGTGAACAAGAGCAAGCAGCAGCCAGTTCTGCAGTAAAATACAGCACAAAATGTAATTATGTTTGCTGTAAATTTTCCTGCTGGAAGAAATATTGACTGTCAATTATATTTATATTGCGTTTTCACAGGGACATGGAGTTTGCATGTCACCAAACACAGAAGTATTTTTCAAGTTGTTGTTTGTTTTTTTATTTCACTGACCATTGCTTTTGTTTCCTCAATGGCCTCACTTTCTTTGGCCACCTCTAAAACATGGATGTTGCCTAAGGTTGAGAATTGTGCTCTATTTTTGTTTTTTAATTCTTTATTGTTTAAAGTATTACATATGTCTTCCTTTTCCCCCATTGAACTCTACCTGGCCACCCCTACCCTCCAGCACATGTCCTCACCCCCCACGCCCTAGTGTCTGTGTCCATTGATTATGCTTAAATGCAAGCATATAAATCCTTTGGTTGATCTCTTACACACACACACACACACACACACACACACACACACAACACCTTCCCACTGATGTTTGGCAGTCTGTTCAATGCTTCTCTGTCTCTATATCCATTTTTGTTCATCACTTTATATTGTTCATTATAGTCCACAAATGAATTGTGCTCTGTTTTATTCCCTCTTATTTTTCTCTCTCTCATGGTTCCTTCACTCTCACACCATTAACAACATGGGGGTCGGGGAAGGGAGATCCAGATCTACCCCATTAGTTCTCACTTCTCCAACTGCCTTTTAAAAATATCCAGCTGTTTCTTGGAACATTGCCACCAAGTTGTAGCATCATAATCCTTAACTTAATGTGTCTAGAGCCAGAATCATCATCTCTCCCTTAAAACCAAACTTCGGCTGAACTGGTTTGGCTCAGTGGATAGAGCGTCGGCCTGCATGTACCTTGGCTGCGGGCACATCCCCAGTAGGGGGTGTACAAGAGGCAGCTGATCAATGTTTCTCTCCCTTCGATGTTTCTGACTTTCTATCCCTCTCCCTTCTTCTCTGTGAAAAATCAACAAAATATATTAAAAAAAAACAAAACACCAAACTTCAAATGCAAACACAAAGGAAATCATTAACCACAGTTCCTGATTAACTATGTGGTGAGGGATTAGGGCTTCAGAGTGGGGGAAATTCTTACTTTTCATGTGAAACCTTGTCTTTTCACAAGGAGCATGTTTAATATAAAAATAAAATAAATAAAAAGAAGATTATATTTAAAACCCAGCCAGCTCCTTCTCATGACTTTCTGGTCATGAAACCCCATCCTCCCTGAAACTCCCTCTTTCAGGTCTATTCAAGTGTCTGCAGTGAGGGCTGATCAGAACGTAAGAAGACCATGATACGCTGTATGGGAGAACATATTTGCAAACATTATCACTGATAAAGGTTTTATCTCCAACATTTACAGGGAACTCATACAACTTAATAAAAGGAAGATAAATGATCCAATAAAAAAATGGGCAACAGACATAAATAGAAACTTTTCAAAAGAAGACAGAAGGAAGGCCAAGAGACATATGAAAACATGCCTCCCAGGAGGTTTGGGAGATGCAAATCAAAACAAACAATGCGGTATCATCTCACACCTGTCAGAATGGTTATCATCAACAAATCAAAATCCTGGGCGAGGATGTGGAGAAATAAGGAACCCTCATGCACTGCTGGTGGGAATGCAGACTGGTGCAGCCACTGTGGAGAACAGTATGGAGTTTCCTCAAAAAACTAAAAATTGAACTCCCATTTGACCCAATAATCCCACTTCTAGGCATATATCCCAAGAAACTAGAAACACTAATCAGAAAGGATATATGCACCCCTATGTTCATAGCAGCACAATTCACCATAGCTAAGATTTGGAAACAGCCTAAATGCCCATCAGCAGATGAGTGGATTAGAAAACTATGGTACATATACAAAATGGAATACTACGCTGCTATAAAAAAGAAGGAATTCTTACCTTTTGCAGCAGCATAGATGGATCTGGAGAGCATTATGTTAAGTGAAATAAGCCAGGCAGTGAAAGAAAAATACCACATGATCTCACTCATTTATGGAAAATAAAGAACATTATAACCTGATGAACAGAAAGATAGATACAGAGGCAGTAAAACATTGAACAGACTGTCAAATTAAATCAAGAAGGCTGGGGAGTGTTGCGGGGGAGGGAAGAAATCAGCCAAAGGACTTGTATGCATGCATATAAGCAAAACCAATGGACACAAGACTCTAGGGGGTGGGATGAAGGCATGTGACAGGCGGTAGGGTAGGCTGGGGAAAGGTCAATGGGGGAAAAAAGGAGATACGTATACTACTATATGTAATACTTTAAACAACAAAAAATAAAAACAAATAAAAAAGAAGACCATGATAAAACTGATCAGAACAGGGCTATGGTCAGGGACATAGAGCAGAAATTTGTTTGTTTTTAAAAATATTTTAATTGATTTCAGAGAGGAAGGGAAGGGAGACAGATAAACATCAATGACAAGAGAGAATCATGGATTAGCTGCCTCCTGCATGCCTCTTACTGAAGATTATGGCCCCAACCTCGGCATGTGCCCTGCCCGGGAATCGAACCGTGGCCTCCTGGTTCATAGGTTGATGCTCAACCACTGAGCCACACCAGCTGGGCAAAGCAGAAATTCTTAAAGTAACTATTGATAATGGTGGGAACCTGTCATTTTACATTTGTCAAAATTCATAGAACCCTAATATAAATTATGCACTTTGGATAATGATGTGTCAATGTAGGTTCATCAATTGTGACAAATGAACTATTCTGGTGTGGGATTTTGATATGGGAGTGTGTGTTGTGGGCAAGGAATATATGAGAAATCTCTGCTCAGTTTTGCTGTGAATCTAAATCTGCTAAAAAATTGTCTATTTAAAAATTGAAAAAATATGGAAACAATTTATAGGTAATGAAACAGGAAGCAGATCTGAGATAGAGTTTAGTGTGCAGGAAGTTTATTGGGAAGTGCCCTTAGGGTCCATTCCTGCTGAAGTAAGAGGAAGGAAGGAAGCAAGAGTTGACAGAGGGAGGAATCAAACTGTGAGGCAGCTTTGGCCTCTCAAAGGGAATTTCAGAGTAAGAATGGCCCTTCAGAGTTTTCCACATTGAGTTGAAATGTCCAGGCCTTTATTTTCTGCATCATTATTTGTTAGATATGGCCATCCCTGAAAGATTGACCTTGGGAGAGGTTAATCTCTACAGATGAGATGACCCTGAGGGGGCTGATGGCTGGAAGCTGTCTGTTAATAGCTCTCCTAACAGCTGGTGCAGCAATCCTTCATTGAAGGGGATTTTAGTGGCACATCACTATGTCCATGACATTCACAAGGGAGAAACTCATAGAGCTGTATGGTTGAGCTGTCCTTATGGAAGGAGGTAGTCTTGGACATTGTATTTTAAAAAGGTAAAAATACAGTTAGAGACTCCTAATTTCAAATTTTTAAAGTTCTATTCTAATTTCTGAGGCATCACTAACTAGTCCTTCCAAAATATTGCCAATACTTGGAGGAGGATATGTCTCAGAAATGACATTTTCAGATTTTGAGTTATGGAGAAGGGAAAGGGGAGTCACTGCAAGGTAGCCAGATGGCCAACAGCTTGAAACTTTATAGTCTCTTCAAATTTATAGTTTGTTTTTTTTAAGTTTGTGTTTTCTCTTACACTCTTGATTCTGGAACTATTTTTGTTTACTTCATTGGTGGTTCATTCTTCAGTCTTCTTGACAGCAAAAAAGGAGCAGTGAAGCATCTGTTTCATAATCCTTAATGGGATCTTCTTCCAGCCCTCAGCCTGCTGGCTCCTTGAAATGCAATAAATACAGAGCCAACACAGGCTGTGAGTGAGTGCAGCCCAGCCTGCATTCACAGAGTGCAGCTACAGCGTCTAGGAAGAGCCTGTCTCACTTCCATGTAGCCAGGAGGCAGAACTCACAGGTCAGCAAGGAAATTGGCCCTCATTCTGATTTGAACGGACAGTCAATTGCTATGAGACTCCAGCAAGAATTGGGAGAGGGCACAGACCTTGACTTAAAGCTGGTGGGAGTCTAGAGAGGATCTTAGACTCCATAAACTGGATACCTGGACAATCACCAGGCAGTTTCTGTTTGTATTTCTCTTACAGTGTGGCTGACCTTCTAAAATAAATACTCTTTCCTTGGCAAAAGAATATTAGTCTTTTCCAAGAGCTGGGACAGCCTACTGCCCAGAACATGCCCTCAATTTCAGTCATGACTTTAGATTATAATCCCACCTTCTGCCACTTTGATCTCACTTAATCACTCCTCTGAAGTAAGAGAATTGGACTCCATGACTACTTAGTCCCTTCCAGCTGGGTTAGCTGATATGAGCTGAAAGGAACTGGACACATTGTCGTGGAGTACACACTAGTATACAGGGGAAAGAACACCAATTAGGATTTAAGGGACATGAATCCTAATTCATTCTTCCATTAACCAGCTGGGTGACCTTGGGCATGTCATTAAAATTCTCATCTCCGATAAAGAATGAAGATAATATTTTATAATACATACTTCAAGACACTATAAGGTTAATTGAAATAATTTATGTAAATTACTTGTCAGTTTCTTATGATCTTCTTAATTATCTCTTGGTCTGGCTATGGCAGAAAGAAGTTAGTTGGCACTGCTTTGCTGTTAGGCTCCAAAATTCAGCACCTGTTGTAAGTAAGTGTCATCAGCCTTGCTAGGGTTGAGCCATGAACTTGAAGAATTATGTTTTTAGAGTGGACACTGAAGAGAACCAAAGTTTATGTGTCCAGTGGAACCTCAAGACAGTTCTGATATATTGTAGCCCCTGTGAGCTGAGAGGAAGGCCAAGGAAATTTCGCTAAGTACAGGAAGGGTGCAATAACTTTGCTAGGCTGGAATATTCCAGGAATTATCAGTGTACATATCAGTGAGCTATAGTCACAATAATTCTGTGTAGCAAATCATCCCACATTCACTTATTCTTGCTGTGTGTCATGGAGTTAGCTGATCTAGATGGGATTTGGTTGGCTGGCTTTACTTCAAGCAGTGTGTTCACCTGTGCTTGGTTCCTCATTAAAAGTAGGGCTGAGCCCTGGCCACGTGGCTTAGTTGGTTCGAGTGTAGTCCCCTACACAAAAACGGTTGAGAGTTTTTTTCCTGGTGAGGGCACATATCTAGGTTTCCAGTTCAATCCCAGTTGGGGGAATGTATGTTGGAGGGATGTATGTCATGGGGGAAGGGCAATGGGAGGAGCAACCAATCAATATTTCTCTTTCACATCGATGTTTTTCTCTATCTCTTCCTTCCTCTCTCTGAATAATAAAAACATATCCTGGGGTGTGGATTAAAAAAAAAAAGAGTAGGGCTCAGATAAATCCCATATGTGTTCGTTCTAGGGCTTAGGTTGATGAGACAATCCAACTGCACAAGAACTCTTCATTGTTTCAAATATATAATGTCTGCTAAACACCCTTTTGACCAAAGCAAGTCATGATGCTTTGCACACGGTTAGGAGAAATACATTCTGCCTCTAATGAGAGGAACTGTAAAGTCATATGGCAAAGGGAATGCATGAAGGCAAAGGCGAAGAATTGGTGTCAACCCAGCCCACGTGACTTAGTGGTTGAGCATTGATTTATGAACCAGGAGGTCATTGTTCAATTCCTGCTCTGGTACATGCCCAGTACGGGGTGTGCAGGAGGCCGATTGATGATTCGCTGTTATCACTGATGTTTCTAACTCTCTCTCCCCCTCCCTTCCTCTCTGAAATTTAAAAAAGAAAAAAGAATTGGTGTCAATAAATCAATCTACCATATTGTATAAATGTGATACACCACTTCTGTTTAATGGGCCACATAAATGTGATAGACAGTTTGTCTCTATTTCAGACAATACTGACAATAAAACAGAAGGCCATTTGAGTTAACTTATGTGAAGAGTACGTTACTGTAAGAGGTCATCCGGGAACAGGAAATGTTCTGATGACACAGAATTGAAACTAAAAAGTCAGGATGTGAAACTACTTCTCCAATTCCCATAAAGTTGGTTTCTGCTTTCTTAGTATTTGCTTTATTAACCTGTTTCTTTGTGAGGATGGGTTTCTTTTGTCTTCCCAAGGTGCCTCTTCTTCCATTATTTTAGTTTCCTATTGGCTGTGCTGTTGCCTTATCCCTGTGATGATTTAGGCCCACAGTTCATGGCTTTTTTTGTGTTTTTAATTTGTTTGTTTGTTTTTGTTAATCCTCACCCAAGGATATTTTCCCATTGATTTTTAGAGAGTGGAAGGGAAAGGGAAAGCTGAGAGAAATATCAATGTGAGAGAGACACATTGATTGGTTGCCTCCTGCACGCACCCTGACCAGGGCCAGGGAACATGCAACCAAGGTATGTGCCCTTGACTGAGATCGAACCTGGGACCCTTCAGTCCAGGCAAGTGCTCTATCCACTGAGTAAAACCGGCTACAGCAAGTCTATGGCTTTTTAATTAAAATGTCCATCAGAAGTCATCACTGGGCTCCTCATCTTAAATTATCCAGAGAATTTGGTTGCCTTTGGATTGGTTTCCATTGGTTCTAATAACATGTGGCCAGGGGAAGTGGGATCAGAGGTGAGCAGGAATTATGCAAGGCTCAGAATCTCCAAGAAGGGAGTGTTGAATCGGAGGCAAAAATGAACATGTCCATTTCATAGTCCCAAGAAATCTAGAAAAATGGGGACTATGCTACCAGGAAATATTTCAGATTACTTCTTCTTTAGTTTTGGCTCCTACTTCACTGCCTCTCAGCACCCTCCACAGGTGCTTCTTTTTTGGCTCTCTTTTTAATATTTGTGCCCCTCATCAACTTTCATGCTCTGCCTAACTAAGTATCACCTGTCGCAATGCTACATGCCTGTTTGTCTAGCTTAGTGGTGGGCAAACGGCGACTCGTGAACCGAGCCGTGGTTTGCCGCTCTGTTGACTAATGAGTTTGCTGACCACTGGACTAGACTAAATATTGCCATATAGTTTGAAGCTGTGAGGATTAGGCAATTGTGGCAAATTGTGTGCCAAGAGGTAAAGGGTAGTATGTGACAGTGGTCAGCAAAATCATTAGTCAACAGAGCGGCAAACCAAGGCTTGTGAGCCACATGTGGCTCATGAGCCGCGGTTTGCCAACCACTGGTATAGATGGTTGTGAGATTCAAATAATGCCATTAGGATCCTGTCTCTGTACATTTCTGTATATTGTATTTGTTTCATTTCAGCTGACTCTATGTGGGCTTAAGCAGCTTCAGGTATGCACCCTACTAATTTCTCAATGAGCCAAAGGATAGATTCTTTTTCCAAGGGTTCCAACAGAAGTTTCAGAATTGAACTTCACCTTCTCAGATTAGCTGGTTGTGACACATGCAATAATAAATGCATTTGAGACTCCACCCAGATTCCTTGTATCAGCTGGTCACTGTTTGCATCCCTTCCCTTCCTTACCTTTATTTCCGCCACCCACATCTGTTTTGAGGTTGTGGCTAAGCAGTTTAAAACTGTGACCTTGACTGATGAGGGTTTCTCTTGGCCTCTTAGCCCAGGGATGCCTGGGAGATTACACTGCTTCTATCTCTAGACCAGTGGTCGGCAAACTCATTAGTCAACGGAGCCAAATCTCAACAGTACAATTCAAATTTCTTTTGAGAGCCAAATTTTTTAAATGTAAACTTCTTCTAATGCCACTTCTTCAAAATAGACTCGCCCAGGCCGTGGTATTTTGTGGAAGAGCCACACTCAAGGGACCAAAGAGCCGCATGTGGCTCTCAAGCCAAAGTTTGCTGACCACGGCTCTAGACCAATGATTGACAGATAAGGAGTTATAAAAGAGCAGTCCTTTTGCCTCAAGGCAGAAATAATTCAGTAGTGCAATTTGAGTTCCACAGACAAGCTTCCCCTTTTATATCCAAAATCAGACCAAATCTGGACTTTACACGACATTAGTTCTCTGCTTGGCCCCTTCCTCTTCCCCATTTTGCTTCCCTCAGCCCTGATAGGTCTTTTCCTAAGAGTACTCCCCATCTTTCTTACATCTGAATTCTTGCCTCAGGCTCTGCTTCTAGGGAACCGCATCTAAGACACATGTACATTTTTGAACTAGTTTCTGAATGAGTGGTTAAAGGGAAAAATATGTTAAGGGATAATCCAGATCACATGCCTGAATTCCTGAATATGTTTCATCAAGGTCTTTTATTTGTTTACTGCTATAGGCCCTGTGTCCAGAATAGCACAGAGAATACTTAAATCAATTAAGAAAACAATGGGCTGTCTGTGTATATTTATAATTTCTCCGTGAAATTGGGGGGAGAAGGGTGACAATTATCAGAAGAAAGGAGACTGACTATAAGAATGTGAAATGATAACTATGCGCACTAAGAGACAAACAAACAAGCAGAATTGGATTAAAAACCAAATTGTCTTTCATCCTGCCAAAGGCCAAGTTCCTCTCAATGACCAGATGTGCCAAGCATTTGTGATCTAAAGCAGAGCTTTCACGGTAGGATTTTTAAAAATATTCGAGGGGGAAAAATTCTAGGAAATGTGTTTGTTGTTTATTTGCCTCTGCCAAGTAATGGAATTACTTCAAGGAAATAATGAGAATCTACTTTTTTATGTAATATAGACATTTCAGATAGAGCAGTAGCTATGATCCTGGAAACAAATTCCTTGCTGAGTCATTCACCCTTGCTTAAGACAAGCTTTCACTCTGCACTGAATGTTAATGTGGCATTTCTGCATTGCTCCCATCCCCTCTCCCGAGTCAGAGCTAGTCAGTGGTTCCTCTATGGCTGGAGGGCTGCTGTCCTCCCAGGAGGGTCAGGCCTATTCTGCGCAGACACTTCCAGGGATCCCCACACGCCTTTTCACTTTCAAGGACCCATTCATGAACTTTTCCCCAAAGGCCCATGCGTGAAAGACCTCATTGTAATACCAATTATGCATCAGGAAGAAAAATCCATTTGTGTGTGTGTGTGTGTGTGTGTGTTTTTCAAAATGTATTAACTGCACCAAGCATGCTGGTACAATTCCAGCCCAAACTAAAGCAACTTTGAGTTAGTCTATTTCACTTGCCTTGAAGAGTGGGATTTCCAATGAACTTTTGAAATAATGAAAATATTGGGAGTCACTGAATAATCTTATTCCAAGGAGATACATGTTTAAAAGATCATTCTGGGTTGTATGGGAGCAAAAGTCAAGTCAGGGAGTGCCACCAGAGGCTGTTTTGGTAGTCAAAGAGAGATCTGTTCATTGAAAATGCCCTTTGGAATAAGTGTCTGGCTTCAGCTGTGCTAAGGAAAAATCTATATCGCGGAGATGAAAACTAACAAGGCTTTAAAAGCTACTGTACTGAGCATCTCACCTGAATAATCTCTGTAGCTGTCACCAGGTGGCAGATGTTGGAAACCTGGGTCATGGTGTTGTTACCAGAGACCAGGGGCTCCAAATTGAGTCACTTGTGCTAAACCTATGTCACCAAACTGAGACTTCATACCAAAACTAATTAAAGTCTCAGCCTTTCCTGTGAATGTAACCTTTAACCAGTAAACCTGGAATTACCTAGCTAGCACTAGTTAGGTAATCCTATCTAAAAAGATAATATGCAAATTGACCATCACACCAACACACAAGATGGCTGCCCCCATGTGGTCAAAGATGACTGCCCCCATGTGGACACAAGATGGCCACCACAAGATGGCTGGCAGGGAAGGGCTGTTGGGAGGGATCAGGCCTGCAAGGAAGGGCAGTTGGGGGCAACCAGGCCTGCAGGAGAGGGTAGTTGGGGATACCAGGCCTGCAGGGGAGGGCAGGTGGGGGCAACCAGGGCTGTAGGGGAGTGCAGTTAGGGGCAATTGGGCTGGCAGGGGAGCAGTTAAGCATTGATCAGGCTGGCAGGGGAGTGGTTAGAGGGTGATCAGACTGACAGGCAGAAGTGGTTAGGGGCAGTCAGGCAGACAAGCAGGAGAGTGGCTGGGAGCCAGCAGTCCTGGGTTGTGAGAGGGGTCCCAGATTGGAGAAAATGCAGGCTGGGCTGAGGGACCCCACCCCCATGCACAAATTTTGTGCATCAGGCCTCTAGTCTCTGATAAAATCCTTTCATCCCCCATAAGTAGGGTACCTAAGCCTGAAACAATCTACTCTTTTCCCCCTTCTGCCTATAAAAGCCTTCCATTTTTTATAGCTCCTTGGATCTCCTTTCTATTTATTATGTAGGATGCTACCAATTCATAATTCACTCAATAAAACCAATAACACCTTTAAAATTTACTCAGTAGAATTTTCTTTTTAAATAGTATATAACCTTTATGGTTAGGCCTTTGTAACCATGGACAAGTGAGAGAGGTGCAGTCCACATGATTTGGTCCATAAATGCAAAAATTATGATTGGTATAAATTAGCCAACCACCCACTACTAGCAGGGCTGAATTATGACTTTGATGAGCCCTGGGCACTTTTAAATTTGTGGGTCCCTTCACTTTTAAAAATTGTGTTAAAATATACAATTTTTAGCCATTTTAAGTGTACAGTTCAGTGGCATTAAGTACATTGGAATCATTTTGATATATTTATTATTTTATCTATTTATTTTTATTCTGATTTTAAAAGAAATTAAAATATTTTCATGGGTTTTTAAAAGTATCATGGATCCTAGACACTGCTTGCTCTGTCTAATGAATAAGTTGTCCCTGACTATTAGATGGCAAAAAAAAAAAAAAAAGGGGGTGGGGGGTGGAAAGAAAGAGCAAAATTGAAATGTACTCAAACTCACTTTGTAGTTCACATACATAAAATGACATTCAAACTTGCTTTTCCTTTCTGTAGGGATATATTAATTCCAGCAAGTAGTATATCTGAGTAGATGAAACGTAGGACTCAGGCAGACCTACATCAAGCACTATTTTGGTCCCTTAATGTATCATAGCCAACAAAGGTGGGGGGCTCAGACAGGCCCGGCAAGAAGCCTGAGGGGAACAGTGGCAGCAGACTCAAGAACAGCACCAGCTCCGGGCCAGGAGTTAGGCAGAGATTCCAGATCAAACCCAGGACAGATCCCAGGGTTTCAATGGGGGAGAATCCAGAGTGTAGTAGAGGACATATGTATCAGTCACAGGTGCAAACTAAAGCTTGGAAATATATAAACAAACAGAAAACTGAGGGGAGAAGAGCCAATGCCAGCCAGGCCTGCTAAGTGCTGTTTTTCAAGGGCCTGACTTGTGCCCTTGGGCACTTCTCTTCTCAAGCCTCACTTTCCCCGTCTAAGCAATTAGGAATTGAGCTAATGATCTCTAAGGTCCAATGAATCATTTGTATGTCTCTAGCTTCCTAATAGCTCCACCGTTTTTTCTGCTCTAGCTCTAGACTGATAAAATTCAAAGATTAATGCCCAAGTTTCAGAGTAGAAGTTGCAAATGGTAGCTGCTGGGCTAAATCTGACCCACAAGTGAGCTTTGTTTGACCTGTTCAATGTTTTTATACTTTGAGTTATTTGACAACACCCCGAAATCAGGAGATGGCTCATAAAACTCTGAACTTCTGCCTTTTCTTGAAAAGATGGCAGCTCTCCCTTCTTTGGCCCCATGTTTCCATATGTTTTGGCTGGAACTGAGTAGGAGCTGCCTCTGTTATTATTTAATTATTTTTGTTAATCCTCACCTGAGGATATTTTTCCATTGATTTTTAGAGAGTGGAAGGGAGGGGGAGAGACAGAGAGAGAAACATCAATGTGAGAGAGACACATCAATGGGTTACCTCCCTCATGTGCCTGGAATCAAGCCTGCATTGGAGGTATGTGCTCTTGACTGGAATCCAATCTGGGATGGTTCAGTCTGAAGGCTGACATTCTATCCACTGAGCCAAACCAGCTAGGGCAGAGCTGCCCCTTTTAGATGAAGCATTCATGCTCCATGGTGCCACAGTCTCCCCCAAATCATTTAACTCTTGTGCTGTTCCTATAGGTAGCTTGATTTGCAGTTAAAGGTCACAACTTTTTCTTGCTGAATTTCATCTCTCCAGTGTCCAAGTGCTGTCCATTGTGAAGCAGCTTGAAGCTGACCTTTAGACCTTTAATCCTGTGGTCAGCAAACTGTGGCTCGCGAGCCACATGTAGCTTTTTGGCCCTTTGAGTGTGGCTCTCCCACAAAATACCATGGCCTGGGCGAGTCTATTTTGAAGAAGTGGCATTAGAAGAAGTTTAAGTTTAAAAAATTTGGCTCTCAAAAGAAATTTCAATCGTTGTACTGCTGATATTTGGCTCTGTTGACTGAGTTTGCAGACCACTGTGGACCATCTCCCTTGTGATTCAGCCTGAACAAAACCTCTGAGCACTGATCAACATCACATCTCCCTAGGGTGATTTTCACTCAGACTGCAGTTTTCCCTGCCACCCATTTGCCCCCTATCTTCTGCTAACTGTCCAATCAGAAGATATGGAGTCCCCCTGACAAAATGTTGCTCTTGGCCCTGGTTTGCGTGGCTCAGTTAGTTGGGCCTTGTCCTGTGTAATGAAAGATTGCTGGTTTGATTCTCTGTCAGGGCACATGCCTGTGTTGTGAGCGCAATTCCTGGTAGGAGGTGTACAGAAGGCAGCCAGTTAATGTTTTGCTTTCACATCAATGTTTCTCTTTCTCCCTCTTCTTCCCTTCCCCCTCTTCTTTCCTCTCTAAAAATCAATTTAAAATCTTAGAAAAAAAATGTCGCTTGGCTCTTCAGGACATTGACTAGATAGTTCAGAGGTGCCTGTCTCCAAGGATCCAGTCAATTAAAGCCTAGAGGACTGAACAGGGGAAGTGCCAGATGGAATCTCTCACTGAAAGAGAGAGAGAGAGAGAGAGAGAGAGAGAGAGAGAGAGAGAGAGAGAGAGAGAGAGAGAGAACACGGGAATCGGGAACCACAAGGGGAATTCAGCCTATGTGCCCACCTGCCACTCCCATGTTCCTGCCTGTGTTAGCTCCACATTTCTTCATAAATGGGTTCTGCCTTTCCTCTACTAGACATCTCAATTACAACTGAACTAGAACAGAATGAACTTTTTAAACAGTTCTACAGGAATCCTATATAATAAAAGACCAGTAACCATAACAGTGTAACAACCAGAATGACGGATCAACCAGTGGCTATGAAGTGTATTGACCATCTCTTGGTCCCTCCCAGCAGCCTGCAGGCTCCGAATGCTGGATGGTGAATGGGGAACCATGGGGTAGCAGTGGGGTGGGACTGGGGACTAGAGAAAGGGTGGAAGTTGGCCCTGATCGCAGGCTAGGCCTAGGGACCCTACCCACACACGATTTTGTGTGCTGGGCCTCTAGTTTTCTCATAATAGGTTGAAACAATTTAAGAATAATTTAAGTCAAAGTGATACAGACTGAAACAAAGAAATTCAAGAGCAGGATCATATTATGAATTTTTTTCCTGAACAAGTTTTAACATTATCTACTCTGCAATTTTCTCTCCTCTTCCCCTCCCCATCACTGCATATTACCATTTCTACAAACTAAATACCCCTGGGACCTCTACACTCTATCTCCAGAGTCTCTACTTTGGTTCAAGCAGCACATCCTGCTCCCAGCTCCCCACGGACCCTCACCATACCCTCACAGCTGTCAGGGTAAAGGTTCTAAACACAAATCACAGCATCCTACTTTCCAACAAAATCTCTGAGGACCTTACTCTGACTCCAGGATGAAAGCTATGTTTCTTTATTTTATGCTGAAATCCTGCTGATACCTGGCCTTGCCTCCCTCCCATACCTGGTACCCATACTCTCCAGTCACCTAAAAGATCTTACATGTTTGCCTCTCAGTTTTTGCTCTTGCTATTTCTTTCTACCTGGAAAGGGTCCTGGGTTCGATTCCAGTCAAGGGCAATAAAAAAAAAAGAAAAGAGTTTAATAGAAGCCTTTCCCATCCTTTAACTCCTGTCCTTGCTCCCCACTCTCTGAGGATAGAAATATACCATTAAAGTCAAAGTAAAGAGCTGTCCGTGTATGTTCCTGGACTCCCCATGTGTACTTGCCTAACAAACAATAAGGCTGAGAGGCAGCAGAGGTTAGAGACCAGGGATTCCAAAGTCAGACCAGGTTCAAATCCCTGCTCCTTCCAGAGTTATTTCGAGCAGGTTATTTTGCCTCTCTGTGCCTTAATTTCCTCATCAGTAAAATAGGGATATTAATAGTATAAAATTGTTGAATTAACTAGGAAAGGCTCCTAGAACAGTCTAAGAATTTTTGCATAGGAAGGGCTATATGAGTGTTTGCTATTTTAGGTTTTTGGACAATAGTATCTCTCCAGTCCACAAGAAGGAGACTAAATGCTGATGCTACACTACATGTGTAGGGCCCCCGTTGTAGAGTTCCTAATTTTGTAGAGTTCAGTTGGAGATGCCCCTGAGAGTAGCTATGCTAAAAGCTGGTTCTATAGACAGAGCCTCCTCAACCAGGAGGCTCCTTGCTACCTAGGCATGTAGCTGGAAGAGCCAGGCTATGTGCTCACATACTGACCATCAGTGGTCACAAGCCTTACCACCACTAAATCCTGTTCCTCTGGTCTTTTTGTCATTTGCTTGTCATAATGTGAGGCTAGTGTGCTATGTTTACTTAATAGACAGAGAGAGAAGGCAATTTGATTTGCATCCTGCTGCTAGAGTCCTGTATCTTCTGTATCCAAATAATTTAGAATCAAAGCAGAAGCTTGCAAAATGCTTCCTAGGGAGCTTCACTACACTCATGCGTCTTCTCCCCTCCCCCCAGTGCTGGGGCCCTTCTGACATTTGTATGTGCTTTTATTATAGCACATAGCACAGTAGCATACTAAATTTTTCAGTTCCAAAAAAAGAGAGATTGTAAGACATATTTTAATCTATTAACTTAATAATAGATATCTGGGTCAGGAAAACCCATAACATTACATGAACTCACGTATTAATACATCTGATTTCAGAAGCCTTAAACTGTTATTGTTGTTTTAAGGTGGGGGGGGATGATTTTGTTACACTCTTTCCAACAAACTCATCAATTTGGTGGGGTCAAGGATAGTGTGTCCCTCTCCCCAAACCCTCTCATTTAGGCCATGTCTACTGATGCCCAGAGAAATGTTTCATTAGGAAATTTTTCTAGAAGCTCCCTTAGTTGCCGTAGCAACCCAAAATTGGTTTCACAGTCCTGGGTACCATGGGAAGCCCTGCTGAGGAGGGCTGCCTGCTGACCTGGACTCTGAATCAGGCTGCATATGCTGGCCTTCATTCCTGGACAACCGGAACAATGCAGTGATGGAAATAACACACTTGCAATGAAAACCTCAGGGATACCCTTGCTGATGTAAAACAATTTATTTTTTAAAATTCTGTTGTCTCTATTGTCAGATTTTTGTATCAATGTTTTAAAAAATACACAAAAAATACCACCCTCTTCTCAAAGTTTTTTCCTCAGTGAGCCCTAAGTAATTTCTAACTCTCAGTGGAGAGTTAGAAAATCTATGCTCACAGTTCAGTAATTTGTTGAAACCAGTTAACCACTGAAAGTTTAGAGATTCCAGCTAAGAAAGAAATGCTATAAATAGAAGAATAGCTTCCATATCCTAAGCACCTATTAATGCGCCAGGCACTTTATGGGCACTTATTTGACGAACATTTATCTATCACTTACGTATGTGCCAGGCACCGTTCTAAGTACTCTGCACATATTAGTTTATTTAATCTTCACAACAAGCCTGTGAGACAGCTTCTATTGTTATCCCAATTTTACAGATGAGGAAATTGAAGTACAGAGATGTTACAAGGTCATACAGCTAGTAAGCTATAGAGACAAAATTAAAACCTAGGCTGCCTATTTTCAGAATTTATGCTCCTATTTATGCTATATATAGCCTCTTTTAATAATTCAATAAATTAGGTGTTATTATGCTTACTGTAGAAATTGGATACTGAGGCTCAGCTAGGTCACATGTTTTTATGGCTTTTCTGCTCCTGACCACATTCTGACCTGGGGAAATTCTGGAAGTTCTCCTAAGAGTTAGAATCAACCTTTACTTTCCACCTCCCAAACACACATTAATAAGATTTTTATAATACTTCTTTCAAAAATTATTTTTAGGAGAGTAGGAGGCCCAATCTTTGGAGATAAACTATTTTGAAATACTGATCTAAAGCATACACTGGCAGGAGTTGAATATGCAAGCTTAATGAGTTTAATTAATTAGATGAGAGTGTTTCTTTTAAGATCACAAAATAACTGCTATTTGAAGGGTGAGCCTGTGGTTGGAATAACAGTTACTTAAATGCTTAAAGCATTCAATTGTACTATCCTAAGAAAGTGTTCTTGGAATATGGAAGAATGATTTCTTCCATAGGTGAGAGATTTATCAGTAGGGAGAAGATATAAGTTGATGTGCTGAAGTTGGGGTCACTTTCCCTGGGCCAAAATGTGAGTCCTTTGAACATATCACAGTAGAGTGACCTACCATCCTGGTTGGCCTGGGGCTGTCCTGGTTTTAGCACTGAATCTCTTACCCCAAAGAAACCCACCAATCCTTGGCAAACTGGGATGGTTGGTTACCTTAAATTAAGGACCAGCAATTAATGGAATTTGTGGGAGAAATTCCCTGTTGTATGGAGAGAGGGGAACTGAGCAGAGAAGTGAAGAGTATTCCAGGCAAAAGGAGAAGTTTGATCAAAGGCCCAACGTATAAGATGTTATGTAGGAGTTCCAAGGATCTCATATGACTCTAGTTTGAAGTTGAGAGAGGAGGCACAGTGAAAAGTGAGGTGTGGCTGGCCAGATATGAAGCTGGTAGAATGTGAAATGGACAGATAGAGCTTTATGAATCTCAATGCCAAGATATTTATCCTCAGTGCTAAGGAGCAATTATCAGGACCAAGAGCCCTTTTATGGTAGTTGTGATCTTTCTGGTTCTTTGTTAACTTAAACAGAACAAAATTGGCTTGGCTTACAAAATCTTAACTCAGTGGTCTTCAAACATTTTTGCTCATTTGAAGATTATGGATCCCCTTGCATATTGTTAAATTGACCTTTAAAATATTTATCGTAAGTATAAACATTGCAAAGGATATAGTGTCTGGCACTTCATAAATATTGCATTTAAAAATAAACTATTTCCCAAGCCAGTTTGTCTCAGTGGATAGAGGGTTGGTCTGCAGACTGGAGGGTCCCGGGTTCGATTCTGGTCAAGGACATTACCTCAGTTGTAGGCTCCTCCCGGGCCCAGGCCCTAGTCAGAGCTCAAACAGGAGGAAACCAATCAATGTATTTATCTCATATCGATATTTCTCTATCTTTCCCTCTCTCTCTAAAAATCGATGGAAAAATGTCCTCGGGTAAGGATTAAAATAAAACAAAATAAAAATAATAAACTATTGCCTGCCTGGACTGGGTCAGCTGTTTGAGCATTGTCCTGGGCACCAAAGGTTTGCCGGTTCAATTCCCAGTCAGGGCACATACCTTGGTTATGGGTTTGATCCCCAGTTGGGGCATGTAGGGAAAGCAGCCAATCAATGTCTCTCTCTCTCTCTCTTTCTCGTTCTAAAGTCAATAAGGACATATCCTTGGGTGAGGATTTTAAAAATGTTTTTTAAAAAAGTTTTGTTATCCAATTATTCACATTCTCACTAACACCAAAATACCAACAGTTCCCCAACACATGCACACCCTTTTTTGGTGCACCAAAATAAAATTCAGGATTGGTGAGGTGTGCCTTTCTTTTGTATAGAGGAAGAAGGATAACTATAAAGTGATAGTTAGGAATGGAGAACTTGCAGGATACAGACCTACATCAATCATTAGAAAAAAGAAATAAGGAAGCTGAGGACCTGAAAATTAATTCTCTTAGAATCACCTTGCCCTTAAACTCCTTGGAAAGTCATGCACCTGTAGGGCTGCACCTGCCTCAGGTTGAAGAGCACTGTCTTAGGAGATATTATTGCTAACCTGTGTGGGAGCTAGGATAGAAATGTCACCCCCTCAAGTCTAGAATGAACTTTTTAAGCAAGAACTTTGTAAGAAAAATAAATCTCATTCTGTGTCTTGCTATTTTAGCCTTTGCCATAACTTTGTGATTTTTTGGGTTTTTTTTAAATCTTTATTTTTAAAAGTATTACATATGTCCTCTTTTACCCCCATCAATCCCCTCCAGCCCACTTTTGTCCCCCATTCCAGGCTCTCACCACCCCATGGTCTTTGCCTTAACTTTGAAGATGCTTGTCTTAGGAGGGCTTCTGCACCTTGAGCTTTCTGTAGAGTCAGAACTTCTTAACTTTGGGTCCTCCACTGGTGGTTGTCCTCAATAGGTTAAAAAAATACCAGGGATGTCTTTCCTATATATCCCCTGATTTATACGGGCTGACCCCAGGAAAATATCCCAGTGCAGTTAACATCTTTGCTGGCGGTGGGCAGATTCTTAATCCAAACGCATAGAAAGGAAGATGGGAATGGACCCAGAAGTCTGATATTCTTCAAGTTGGCACAATTTCCCTATCCCTCTAAAGTCACACACACACACACACACACACACACACACACACACACACACACACAGGTGTGGAAATGTTTTTAAATAGGAGCAAATCTATTTGGCTGAAGTGTGAAGAATGCATTAAATGGATCAAAACTAAAAGCAGTGAAACCATTTAGGAGACCTTTATGATCCATGAAAGAGATGAAAGAATGCACAGATTTTAGAGACGTTAAAGAAAAGGAAAGGGAGAGAGAGAACCAAGATGGTGGCATAGGTAAACACTTATTGTTCTGCCCCGCGCAACAATTCAAAAACTACAACATAACAACAAAACAAACATCATCCAGAATCACCGGGCAGCTGGCTGAGTGAAAACTCCACAAATAAAAGTAAAGGTGGGACACTGAGACTCAGAAGAGCGGCAGGAGCGCAGCCTTGAAGATACGTGTGGAAACAGAGGTTAGGAGCCACCACGCGCGTGCCCGAGCTATAGGGCTGGCAGCAGCAACCCTGGCTGGATTTCGCCAACGGGGAGGGCGGAGACGTCACACTGCACAGATTCCCCAGTACCAGGTGAGGTCCGAGGTCCAGGGGACACACCCTGGAAGCCGGGCAAGGCAGAGGTCTCCTAGTCTGAGGAGAAACCGGGTTGCTTGGAAAAGCAGTTTGCGCTCGTAAACTGTGCAACAGCACAGACGCGCGACTTGCTCCCTGGCGACTTGCTCCCTGGTCCCGGAGACCACCAGACTGCTTTGTTTTACAACCCTGGGTGAGACCTTGGGTGTACAGACTCATTTTGGGAGAGGCAGAGTTGTCTGGCAAGGGGAAGAGACTAGCGGCTTTCTCTTGGAGGTGTCTGCAACCATTCCCATCCAACAGAGATCTGCGCACGAGTGCCCATAGGACATAGCTGATGCTGAGGCTACCTGCTCAGCTCAGAGACTCCACCCATCCAACCTAAACACAGTCTCCCCTCACAGCCAATTGGCCTGGAGGTCAAACCCTCCTAGGGCTAACAACAACAAGCTGGGCTTAAATTAAAAAATACTGTACAACCCATAAAGGATTGCAGTAAGAGTACCCACCTCAGGTAACTGGGGAGGCTGAGCCACTGTCCCTTAGAGGACATCTACCACATAAAGCAGCCACCATGCAGAGACATGGAAAGAAATCAGGTGTGAAAGAAATGGAGGGAAAAAGACGACTAGACATAGAGTTCAAAACCACAGTTATAAGGCTTTTCAACAGGCTCTTAGAAAAGGCCGATGAACTTAATGAGAACTACGAGCAAATAAACAAGACCAACGAGGAAATGAATGAGACCTACAAGGAAATGAACAAGACCTCTGAGGATATGAACGAGACCCTCATGGATATGAAAAAGGACCAACTAGAAATCAAGCATACACTGACTGAAATAAAAAATATTACACAAAGTCCTAAAAGCAGTCCAGAGGGCTACAAGAACCAAGTCAAAGATTTGAAATACAAAGAAGCAAAATCCACTCAGCTGGAAAAGCAAAAAGAAACAAAAAGAATCCAAAAAATTGAAGATAGTGTAAGGGGCCTCTGGGACAACCTCAAGCATGCCAACATCCAAATTATTGGGGTGCCGGAAAAAGAGAGAGAGCAAGGCAATGAAAACCTACTTGAAGAAATAGTGACTGAAAACTTCCCCCACCTGGTGAAAGAAACTGACTTAAAAGCCCAAGAAGTACACAGAACCCCAAAATATAGGCATCCAAAGAGGACCACACGAAGACACATCATAATTAAAATGCCAAGAGCAACATATAAAGAGAGAATATTAAAAGCAGCAAGAGAAAAACAGTTAGTTACCTATAGGGGAGCACCCATATGATTGTCAGCTGATTTCTCAACAGAAATGATGCAGGCCAGACGGGAGTGGCAAGAAATATTCAAAGTAATGACTAGCAAGAATCTACAACCAAGATTACTCTATCCAGCAAAGCTATCATTCAGAATTGAAGATCAGATAAAGTGCTTCGCAGATAAGAAAAAGCTAAAGGAGTTCATCACCACCAAACCAATATTATATGAAATGCTGAAAGATATTCTTTAAGAAGAGGAAGAAGAAAAAGGCAAAAATATAAATTATGAACAACAAATACACATCTATCAACAAATGAATATAAAATCAAGTGAATTGATAGTCTGATGAACAGGATAAACTGGTGAATATAACAGAATCATGGACATAGAGAGGGAATGGACTGACAATTCTTGGGGAGAAAAGGGGTGTGGGAAGTACAGCAAGAGACTGGACAAAAATCTTGCAACAATGGGAGAGGACATTGGGGAGGGGGAGGTGAGGGTGGAGGGTGGGATGTGGGTACAGGGTGGAGGGGAGCAATAGGGGGATAAAAAAGGGGGAACAATGTAATTAATAAACTGAACAATAAAAATTAAAAAAAAAAGAAAAGGTTTCCTCCATGTAGGGGAAAGGCACATTTTCCTCTGGCCCTGCCCTTAATAAAATGTAACTCCCTTTCTCTAAAAAAAAAAAAAAAGAGGAAAGGACTTGATTGGGTAAAGATGATGAGAGAGAAGATGGGGTTCAGGATGAGTCCTATTTTTCTGATATGGGCAACTCAATGAATAATTTACCATTCACCAATCAACTATGAAGAAACAATAAATTTGAGAAGCTGACAAATTCAATTTTTGTATGATTCATTTGAAATGCCTGCTGGATAGACAATAATAATTATAAAGTAGGCAGTTGAGTACATGGATCTGGAGTCTAAAAAAAACAGGTCTGGGTTAAAGATACAAGTTTCATAATTAGTAGTGTATTGTTGGAAGTCCAAGCTATGGGAGAGGGTTAGATTATCCAGAGAGAGAGAGGGTTGTAGAAAGAGATGAGGAGAGAGCCAAGTGCAGAATCCTCAGAAAAACACTTAAACTTGAGCAAAGAAGAGAAGCTAGCAATGGATACAAGACACTCTGGTGGAGGTGCAGGTGAGGGCATGTGCTGGGGGGTAGGGGAGGCTGGGGGGGAGGTCAATTGGAGGGAAAAAAGGGAAACATGTCCTACATTTGTAATACTTTAAAGAATAAAAAAAATTATTTTTTTTTAAAAAGAAGCTAGCCAAAGAGATGATAAAAACAGGAGAGGAAGGTAAACCTGGGGGCAGGGGAGGGGAAGGAAGGAGGGCTTCCAGAAAGGCATAAATAGTTCTTGAGTCAAAGGTCTAAAAAATGCATTGGATCTCTCCTAGACAGATGCAAACAAAAAGAAAAATTTTGCCCAATCCCATTGTTCCCAATAATAATTCTCCCATTTTGTCCCTTCCTCTAACTGCTAAACTTCTGGAAAGAGTTGTTTTCCTCTAAATGCTAAACTTCTGGAAAGAGTTGTTTTCCACCTCTGTCTTCAGTTCCTCATCTCCAAGTCTCCCCTTAGAAGCCAGCAGCATGGCTTCTGCTTTTTCATCCACTGACCTTGATCTCTTGAGGATCTTCAGGCTATCTATCTTATCAATGGTCTTTTCTCATCCCCGTCCTTTGGAGATGATCCCAGAAAGCACCAGTAGAGGTGTGGGAAAGTGAGAAAGAAAAGGAAAGGAAGCCAATAAATGGTGCCCTATCTAATCAATTACCACTGTGAGTAACTAGAGTTTAATCCTTATAGGAAACTATGGGAATCAGTACAGAGCATAGGCTCAGAGTTATCCTAAAGGGTGAGGGGTCTGGGGTATTTTTATACCAATTCCAGTTAGTCAATGGTTGAGGACTGCTGCATTAGAGAGAGGATGAGAAAACATTAATTCTACAGCATTTCTGGCTTGGCACAGCTGGGTTAGAGGCTGCAGCAGAGAAAGGTCCCTACGCAGCTGGAGTCAGAAGTCCTGCCCTGTAAGATCCAAGAGTATATGAACATGGTATGGACTGGGTCTGCCACATCACTTCTTTGTCTCCCCAACATATTTTACTCTGCCCACTACCCTTTCTTGAAAGTATTCTCTTGCTTTTATTTTTGTCCTGATACCCTACCTGGGTTCTTATTTCTATATCTTATTTCTATATCTTTGCCCTCTCAATCTCTTGAATGGTTATTTTTCTTTCTTCTGCCCTTTAAACAAGAGGAAACTAGAAGGTAGAACTTCAGTTCTCAGTCCTCCGTTCTTTGTTTTTCACACTTACTTGATATATTTTTTTCTAGCCTTATTATCTGAACTCTTGCTTCTATGAAGATTACTCCCTGTGTGCTGTACATAATTATGTTCAATGACTTAGATGCTGAGATCAAGAGTTATTTAAAAGTCTTCAGGAAAAAATACTTTGAGTAGCTTTTATAACTCAACAGACTGAAAAAAATCTATAAATGTGTGCTGGGAGTCATTCAGGAATTACACTTCCCACTGACAGTGTGAGAAGCAGCCTCAATATATGACTCAGCTTGCAATCAATGGAGCATTATGCTTCAAGGAAATGGGAAAGTCTCATACCAATTTAGAATGTGTCACTAAATCTAGTCTGCCTCTTTGTCCAGAAAGAAGTATAGCTCCCTACTGTCAAGGCCTAAGTTCTTGGGATCTTTGTCTGTTGCCTGGGTAGAGTTATAATTAACAAGGTTTGCTATCAAGTAAATCAGCATGATGCATGCCCTCAAGTCAGGCCAGTGAATGAGTGAGTGTGTGTGTGTGTGTGTGTGTGTGTGTGTGTGTGTGTGTGAAGAAAGCGAGAAGAGAGACAGAGAATGATTAATGGTGGTGATTAAGGAATGGTGGAGTGGTCCCGTGGGGTGGTAGAGGTGGAGCCTAAGGGGAGAGTAAACGATGGTTGAGTAGACAGGTGTTTGGTTGACTTTGGCTACATCCAGTCCACCAGCAGCTCAGTGAGTAGTGAAAAGGGGAAAGAGTTTTAGACTGGCCTGGTCTTTTACAATCATTTGCAAATCCCCTTTAACCTCTATGTTTGACTCATTTTTAAGAATGGAGCACTGAAAATTTGGTTGAAAGCTCTGGGCACATGGTAGGGACTTCATCAAGAAACTTCAAGAATTCTGATTTCTGATTTTTTATGACTTATTTGAAATTTTGTGTTTAGGCTCTGGCCAAGTAGCTCAGTGGCACCAATATGCCAAGGTTGTACGTTTGATCTTCATTCAGCGCACATACAAGCATCAACCACTGAGTGCATAAATAAGCGAAACAGCAAAAATAAGTAAATAAATAAATAATAAAAAATAGTTTTGTTTTTGCTTATTTTCTTTCTAGAAGCATAAAGATATCCTGTTTGTCCAGGAGTTATGAAATTTCACTGATATACGTCTTGAGGTGGGTCTATTTATGCTGGGTACTCTATAGGCCCCTTGGATTTGCAAACTTTATAGTATACTGTCCTGAATTATTTCAAGGATGACTTCCTCCCCTCAGTTTTTTCTGTTCTTTCTTTTTGGACTTTATTTGGATGTTTTCTTACTGAGAAGGTCTTCTAATTTTCTTACCTTTTCTGTCTAATATCCGATCTTTTTGCCTTTTTGTTCCATACCATGGGAGACAGCCTTAATCTTTTTTAAAAATATGTTTTATTGATTTTTTACAGAGAGAAAGGGAGAGGGAGAGTTAGAAACATCGATGAGAGAGAAACATCAATCAGCTGCCTCCTGCACACCCCCTACCGGGGATGTGCCTGCAACCAAGGTATATGCCCTTGACCAGAATTGAACCAGGGACCCTTGAGTCCGCAGGCTGACACTCTAGCCACTGAATCAAACCACTTAGGGCAGGCTTAATATTTTTATTTAAAAAAAAAGTTCAACCATCATGTTACAAATTTAAAAGACTCCCTTTGTGTTAGGGAAAACACAATACAGTATATAGATGATGTGTTGCAGAATTGTGCACCTGAAGCTTGCATAATTTTTTAAATATTTTAATCTTTATTGTTCAGTTTATTAATTACATTGTTCCCCCCTTTATCCCCCTATAGCTCCCTTCCACCCAGTACCCATCCCACTCTCTGCCCTTACCTCCCCACCACTGTTTTCTTCCATAGGTGTATGATTTTTGCCCAGTCTCTTGCTGTACCCCTTTCTCCCCAAGAATTGTCAGTCCATTCCCTCCCTATACCCATAATTCTGTTATATTCACCAGTTTATCCTGTTCATCAGATTTTTATTTCACTTGATTTTTAGATTCATTTGTTGATAGATGTGTATTTGTTGTTCATAATTTTTTATTTTTACCTTTTTCTTCTTCCTCTTCTTAAAGAATACCTTTCAACATTTCATATAATATTGGTTTGTTGGTGATGAACTCCTTTAGCTTTTTCTTATCTGTGAAGCACTTTATCTGACCTTCAAGTCTGAACGATAGCTTTGCAGGATAGAGTAATCTTGGTTGTAGATTCTTGCTATTCATCACTTTGAATATTTCTTGCCACTCCCATCTGGCCTGCATAGTTTCTGTTGAGAAATCCGCTGACAGTTGTATGGGTGCTCCCTTATAGGTAACTAACTGTTTTTCTCTTGCTGCTTTTAATATTCTCTCTTTATATGTTGCTCTTGGCATTTTAATTATGCTGTGTCTTGGTGTGGTCCTCTTTAGATTCCTATAGTTTGGGGTTCTGTGCGTTTCTTGGACTTTTAAGTCAATTTTCTTTCACCAGGTGGGGAAAGTTTTCAGTCACTATTTCTTCAAATAGGTTTTCATTATCTTGCTCTCTCTCTTTTTCTGGCACCTCTATAATTCCGATGTTGGTATGCTTGAGGTTGTCCCAGAGGCTCCTTACACTATCTTCAATTTTTTGAATTCTTTTGGCTTCTTGCTTTTCCAGCTAAGTGCATTTTGCTTCTTTGTATCTCAGATCTTTGACTTGATTCTTGCAGTCCTCTAAACTGCTTTTAGATCTTTGTATAATATTTTTTATTTCAGTCAGTGTATGCTTAATTTCTAGTTGGTCCTTTTTTCATATCCTCAAGGGTCTCATTTCAGTTCATCGGCCTTTTCTAGGAGCTTCTTGAAAAACCTTATAACCGTGATTTTGAACTCTATGTTCAGTCATTTTTTTCCCTCCATTTCTTTCACATGTGATTTCTTTCCATGTCTCTGCATTTTGGCTGCTTCCCTGATTTGGTTGATTAACTTTGTGTGGTAGATGTCCTCTAAGGGACAGTGGCTCAGCCTCCCCAGTTATCTGAGGTGGATACTCTTGGTGCAGCCCTTTATGGGTTGCACAGTCTTGTTTAAGTTAAGCCTAGATTATTATTGTTAGCAGTAGGAGGGTTTGACCTCCAGGCCAATTGGCTGTAAGGATCAGCTGTGCTCAGGTTGGATGGGTGGATTCTTCGGGCTGAGCAGGCAGCCTTGATTTCCCATCAGCTCCGCCCTATGCAGCACCTGGGTCTCTGTGCCTGGTGGTAATGGCTGCATGCACCTCTAAGAGAAAGCTGCCGCCGAGCTCTACCCACTGCCGGACAATTCAGCCTCTCCCGAAATGAGTCTGCAAACCCAAAGTCTCACCCAGGGTTGTAAAACAATACAGTCTGGTGGTTTCCCTTCTTTCTTTTTTTCTCCTGAACGAGAGAGCAAGTCTCAAGTCCTCTCTGTGCACTCACATGCTTCTGCAGTTCCCAAGTTTACATGTCCTCTCCCCAAGCTCGCAGACCTCTACAGCACCTGAGTTTCAGCGTGCTTCCTCCTTATTGTCCAGTTTCACCTCGTATGGGTGTGGGTTCCTTGTACCTCACCCAGAACTGGGAAATCAGTGCAGTGGGACGCCTTTGTCTCCCTCCCTGTTCAAGAAAATCAGCTAGGTGTACAGTCGCCCTCCCTATCCGCTCACACACGCATGGCTCCAAACCTCTGACTCACGCGTATCCTCAACTCTGTCCTCTGCAGTTCCTGAGTCACAGTGTCCTATCTTTACTTCTATTTGTGGAATTTCCACTCAGCCAGCTTTCCAGTGATTCTGGATGATGTTCGTTCTGTTGTTAAGTTGTAGTTTTGAAATTGTTGTGTGGGGCAGCAAGATAGGTGTTTACCTATGCCTATATCTTGGTTCCTCCGAAACTTGCATAATTTTGTTAACCATTGTTACCCCAATAAATTCAATAAAAAGGAAAGAAAATTAAGGCTCCCTTTGTTTTCTCTGAACATTCCTTTTTATAAATACAACCTTTTCTTCTTTTATTGATGCAATATCTATCTCTCTGAGAATTTTGGTGATTTAAAACAATGGGGTTTTTTTGTTTGTTTGTTTGTTTTGCCCAGCTCAGTGGTTGAGCATTGACCTATGAACCATAAGGTTATGGTTTGATTCCTAGTCAGGACACGTGCCTGGGGTGTGGGGTGTGCAAGAGGCAGCTAATCAATGATTCTCTCTCATCATTGATGTTTCTATCTGTCCCTTTCCCTTCTTCTCTGAAATCAATAATAACATATATTTTTTAAAATGTTGGGGTTTTTTTCCCTCTCTAGATAAGTTCTGTTTCCTCAAAGTTATCTTTATCTGTGCGAGTTGGTTTTGATCTTTCTGAATGTTTCCTTAGATGTGTGATGATCTTTGGCCTCTGCTCCCATTTAAGGACAGGACATAAAAACTGAATGGAAGCTCTGAGAGCATGAATTGGGACTTGTCAATTCTTATTTCACCCTTCCGTGGTCTGGCAGGGCCAATCAGTTGTAAATTTTCTTGTCAGAATTTGGAAGTCTTCTCGCTGAGCTGGTCAGGATGCTCAGAGAAGAATCTTCTAGTATCCTGAACAGGGCAAGCTTGGCTGCCGGTATTCTGGGAGCTGAGTGGGAGAAGTCTGGTGGTTTCAACATTCAGTGTGCAAACATTCACACCCTCCTGTTTTCTATATGGCTGTCCTTATGCTCAGCTGTGCCTGGTGTCCCCTAGTGCAGAAACCCTCAGGCTTTTCTCCTCCAGAGAGCCTTCCTCTTCACTCTCAGAGGAAAGGCTCGTCTCCTGTTAGGGTCCGGGAGAGATAGTTGCCCTGCTATGTGAATTGGGAAGGGCATCTAGGGATCTGAAGCTTCTTAAAATAACTTTCAATCAGTCCCTTTTATTTCAAACCTTATTTTGGGCCCATTTCCAGAGGTACCTAATGCTGCTGATTCAAGCGACCATTGGGTTTTGCAGTGTGAATCAAGTTGCTTGACATCTTTCACCATTATTGACTTCAACTTCAGTTTATGAGGATCTGCTAAGCCAGTTAAACTTGTCAGGCATTTTCTAACTTTCAAAATTTAGCTGTCTCCTCTTCTTTCCTTTTGTCCTTGTTCATTTCGGTCCTTAATTTTTTTTTCTTCCTAGTTGTTTTAGTGAGATTTTGAAAGAGAGTGGAGGTTCATTTGTGCTTTCTATTTGTTATTTTAATTTAGGCATCATAGGACAAAACGTTGGATGCTCCACCCTAGTCAGGTCCCTCCTTTAGGAAATAGAGATGGTGGGGGAGAGGCTTAGGTCCTTGGAGGAGCTTCAGAAGAATAAAATCCTGTGAACCTAGAAAATTCAACTTTTTCTCAGGCCAGAGAATATGGGTATTCTTGCAAGTCAGTCCACACAACCTCCTGAGGCTATACATGTACTATCTTAGGCTCACTGAAGAGGAGGCTCATGACCCACTGCTGCCTCTTATCTTCCACAATACTGCTCATTCTGCAGAGTTTTGTCTGCACTTCACCTCTTTCACCTCATTCAACCTGAATGAGTATCTCTTGGTAAACTTCCCTGCTCTGGAAAAGGCAACTCTTCACTGATAACTTCTTATTCATCAACTGTTAGAAGCAAAACTGATGCTTTAGAACATCTGAGAATGCTGAAAATGAAGAGACACATTAGTGACACATTCTAAATTGGTATGAGTGTAACCCTGCTATTTTAAAGTTGAGGAACTGGTAGGTCCTGAGGGGTTAGTTGATTTGCTCAAGGTCACATAGCTACACAACAGCAGAACTAACAATAGAACTCCATCCCTAGTCAGGAGCCTGTGCCCAATACCACCTGCTGTGTGGGCAGGCTGCCAATCTGCATGTCCACATCTCCTTAAAGATCATTAAAGTGGTTCATAAACCATCTTACAGCTGAAGCAGTGTGTTGTAATTTTTATCATGTTGGTGATTATTACATCTAATATTAAATACCCAGCATGAGCAACCTCATCTCAAGTTTTATCTTTATTTATTTTTATGTTTTTAAAAATATATTTTATTGATTTTTTATAGAGAGGAAGGGAGAGAGATAGAAAGTCAGAAACATCAATGAGAGAGAAACATCCATCAGCTGCCTCCTGCACACCCCCCATTGGGGATGTGCCCACAACCAAGGTACATACTCCCGACTGGAATCTAACCTGGGACCTTTCAGCCCTCAGGCCGATGCTCTATCAACTGAGCCAAACCGTTTCGGCGACATCTCAAGGTTTCAAATGAAAAAGTCTTTGAGAATTAATAAAGAAAAAAGAGAGGGCTCATTTTGCATATAGGAAATTTAGTAACAGGCTGGCTGTTGTTCTTTGCCTGTGTTTACAGAGGGTATAGATGGGTGACATAGTGAAGCAGCTGATGGGCAAAGGTAGGAAGCGGGAATGATCCTCTTTTAACCCTTGTACTTCTACTGGGCCTACCCTTGGTGAGCCTCTTCTCCTTTTGTTTGTGAGTACTTTGACAGTCATATCTAAGCAGAGACACTCATATATTACATACCCTATATAATAAAATTTATATAATCCTATCTAGTAAAAGAGTAATATGCAAATTGACCATACCTCCTATTAAGCCATGCCCACAAGCCACGCCCACTAGCTAATCAGGAGCAAATAAACCCCAACCAAGATGGCTGTGGCCACTGAGAGCAGGAGAGAGGCTTGGGTTTCCTCAGCAACAGAGGAAGCCAAGCTTTCTGCCTGCCCTTGCTGGCCTAGGCCTCCACTCAATGTTACAAAGTTTCAATTATAGAAGATATATCCCAACAGAAATGGCAGCAGCCACGGAGCTGAAGAGAGAAGAGGCTACAGTTGCCTGGGCAATGGAGGAAGCCAAACTTCTGCAGCCCTAGTGCCTAGGCCTTCACTCTAGGCTACAAAGTTTCAATTATAGAATTTAAATAAATCCAAAGAGAAATGGCTGTCAACAGGGAGCGAGCAGAAGGCTTGGCTCTGCTCCAGCCTACAAAGTTTCAATTATAGAACATAAATTAATCCCAGATCCCAGGGCCTCCGCTTGGATCACTGGGGTGCGTGGCCAGCCTGCAAACCACCACAGACCCTTCGTCTAGGCCACCCCACACCCCAAGGGAACCTGCACCCTGATCTGAGACAACCTTCAGGGCAAACCGGCAGGTCCCTACCCATGCACCAGGCCTCTATCCTATCTAATAAAAGAGTAATTCACAGATTGACCATCACTCCAACACACAAGAGGGCTTCCCTCATGTGGTCAAAGATCCTGCCCCCATGTGGACATAATATGGCCACCACAAGATGGCCAGCAGGGGAGGACAGTTGGGAGGCTCCAGGCCTGCAAGGGAGGGCAGTTGTGGGTGATAGGCCAGCAGGGGAGGGCAGTTGGAAGGGACCAGTCCTGCAAGGGAGGGCAGTTGGGGGTGATCAAGCCTGCAGGGGAGGGCAGTTAGGGGTGAACAGGCTGGCAGAGGAGGGAAGTTGGGGGCAAACAGATTGGCAGGGGAGCAGTTAGACATCAATTAGGCTGGCAGGTAGTGGTTAGGGGGTGATCAGGCTGGCAGGCAGAAGTGGTTAGGGGCAATCAAGGAGGCAGGCAGGTGAGCAAAGCAGTTTGGAGCCAGCCATCCTGGATTGTGAGAAGAATATCCAACTGCCCATTTAGGCCCGATCCTACCAGGTCGGGCTTAAATGGGCAGTCAGACATCCCTTGAGGGGTTCCAGATTGGAGGGGTGCAAGCTGGGCTGAAGGACACCCCCCCTGCTCCCTGTGCACGAATTTCATGCACTGGGCCTCTAGTATATAATAAAAGCTTAATATGCTAAGTGTCCAGTTGTCTGTTCAAACTATCAGAGCATAATATGCTAATAATATGCTAAAGCCGCTCAAGCACTCGCTATGATGTGCACTAACCACCAGGGGACAGACAGTCAACAGTTGTCCAGTCACTATGATGTGCACTGACTCCAATAGATTAGCTTGCTGGGACTGAGCGAGAGGGGCCAGACATGCCCTAGAGCCCTCCCGTAGTCCTTCCCTGGCTGACCAACCTCCTGCATATCTCTCTGTCCTGATCACGCACCAGTGGAGTCTGAGCCTGAGCTTTCTCAAAATCCAGGACCCTTTGGGGGATATCAGAGAGCCCATTTTGGCCCGATCCCACAGGCCAGGCCAAATTTGTGTACCAGGCCTCTAGTATTATTATATGTAATAGTAATCAATGTGATAAAAATTAACACAAACTCTGATTCAGCTACAAGTTGGTTTATGAACCACTCTAATGATCTCTAAGGAGCTGTGGACATGCAGACTAGCAGTCTGCCTACATGGCAGGTAGTGCTAAGCACAGTTCCCGACAAAGGACCAGGATTCAGACCAAGTCCTAGGGGAAGAACAGAGACTGAAGAAAGAGCTGGCCTAGGACTCACGGGATACAGGAGGATTTTAGTGTATCAAGTGCAGACACTAGCATGCTACGTAAGAAGAAATTTCCCAAGCAAGAATCAGGAGCAGTGAGGGAAAAAGTTGTCAAGATTAAGTTGTTTCTTTTTTGCTTCTTTCAGTATTTAGTTCAACAAATGCTTGAGCAGTAAGTCAAATCAGATCTGGTAGACATCGGAGGTAGTGGACATTGCTCTGCTTGACCACTGAACACACATTTCCCTTTTTTTGGTAATGGTATCTAATGTTTATTCTAATAGTTAATGGGCTTCAAGGGAACCTGGTGCTACCCCTCATCTGGTTTAGAAATGGGATATATGATATGAGGTATGGAATGTACCTTAAGCTCACAGACACCATCCTAAGCATCACATTGACTGGATTAAAAAACAAGTCCAACCAGCCTAAGCTCAGGACTTTGGTTCAACATGTAGGAGAGGGCAAGTACTCTTCTTCCTTTCATGTGAACAAAAAAGCACCCCAAGAGGAGAAGCCTGCCACGAATGGAGTCAATAATAGTGAATTTGAGATACAGAGAGAAACTGGGTTCTGATTCCATTGTTTCAGCATTTGAATAAAGCCTGGCCTGAACTTCTGAAGCTGTGTAGTTATATGAGCAATTATATTCCCTTACTGCCCAAATCAGTCCATTTTGCTTAATATAAAATAACATAACATACTCTTCTCTTTTGCATTTCTATGTATATAACTTCTCTAGTTCCGAAAAATCAATGAGAAAAAGAGTCAAATTTTAATTTTCTTTCTTTCTTTTTTTAAATTGATGTCAGAGAGGAAAGGAGAGAGAGAGAGATATATAGAAACATTAATGATGAGAGAGAATCTTTGATAGGCTGCCTCCTGCACACCCCAGACTGGGGATGGAGCCCGCAACCCAGGCATGTGCCCTGACCAGGAATCAAACCATGGCCTCCTGGTTCATAAGTCAACACCCAGCCGCTGAGCCACACAGGTCAGGCTCAAACTTCAATTTTTTACTTGAGTCCAGAAAGGAGAAGAAACGGGGTAAGGAGGCAGACTCTTGTATAGTGACTTTAACCTTCCAGGCAACATTTCAATAACGCTATTAAATAGACTGCGGAGAAAGCTGAACGTAGAGGGGCTGAGTCACAGGGCAGGGTAAAGAGTGGATTTGGGGGGACAGAAGAAAAACCAGCACTTATATCCTATCGTTTCTCACAGCTAGCACCTAGGTTCAGGCCTCACCCTTTCTTGCCTGGCTTAGGGCAATGGCTTTCCTGCCTGTCCTCTTGACTCATCCAGTCCATTGCTTTGATAACCAGATCTGTTTCCAAGAGACTATATTCATTCAGCACGAGGCAGGCTATATACCCGAGTCCAGGACCCAGTGCTGCAGTGTCAAGACCCTTCCCTCAGAGACCTCATTAGTAAAATACCAGGTACACTCGAGGATGTCCAAAGGAAGGCTTTCCTGGACCACGGTTTACTGATGCTAGACATATTTTTAAACATCAGGGAATCGACTTCGCAACTTCTAAACGCAGACAGACAGGTGGAAACGGACTGAGGCTGCCTCCTGCCACCTTCCCAAAGACCAGGTCACCCAGTTTGGTCCGCGATTGCTTCAAACCTGTTCTCTACAAGGACATAGGCTAACGCGACCTGGGCAGGCAGTTCCCCGGGGCCTTGGACTCTCCCACCGCGCTGGCAGGGGAAGTCCCTCCGTTCCGGCATAAATCCCGGGCACCCCTCGGCTCCTTCCACGTGGGCACCGACCAGGGGGGTTGGGAGGTGGGCAGCGGAGAGCGCAGGCGCAGTGCCCGCACCGGCGGCGCCCCCCTCCCCGCCCCGCCTGCCAGCCCCAGCTGCCCCGGCCGCGGTTTTCTTGGCACAGAGCTGGGCGGACTCGGCGGGCGGAGGCGCGGGGCGGCGGGCAGCCCAGGCGGGAGTACCAAACGCGCCTTCCTCGCCGCGACACGCAGGTAACCGGGCCCCGAAAGCCGGAGGGCAGCGGCTGGGACCCTGACCCTGCCTGCCCGGCGGCCCCCACCCCGGAAAGAGTGGGAGCGTGCCGCGAACCACGTAACCCGTTTTTGGCCGTGGCACTGACAGGGAAAGAGTCCCTGTTTTGGGGTTGGGCCGGCCCGGGGCAGGGCGCCCCGCCCTCTGCTCACCTCTGAGAAGCTGCGGGACCTCAGTCACCTGCCTGCTCTCTGGGAGAACCCGGCACGGGCCGGTCGAGTCAGCATCAACTACGACCCCTGCACCCCCCCCCCCCACTCCCTGTCACCCCTGCCCCCCGTTTCCTGTCGCCTGGTTGGGTCCTCCCCAGTCTCCGTGTAAAGGCTAGGGGCTGTTGCTTTCTTCTGGCCCAGAAGCGCGTCCGAACGAGGAGTCACGGGTCTGATTGCAAAAACAATCTTTTGAAAGAATCCTGGATGGTTTGGGGGATATGGCCAACATTATTTTCCGTTCATCTCTTGTCTCAGTGTCTGTGGTTCTTGAATGCCAGTCCATATGGGTTGACATTTTCGCGGAGAATAAACGGTTTGTAGAAAGCATGCAACAACGAAAGGCGCGAGCAGGGACGGGAGGGAGGGACAGGCTGCGGCCGACCGAGCGGCTGGAGGCCCCGAACCAGTCCCCGCAGCCGGCCCCTCCCCGGGGGGAGCGCACGGACCCTGCCCGGCCCGCCTCTGGGCCCCGTAATATTTCCACGCCGCGTGCCCGGGTGGGGGGGCGGCTTTCGGGAGGAGGAGTGGACAGAGGGCTGCGCTGGCCAGCAGAAAGGGCACTCCGTGTTGAGGTGAGTCGGGGCGCTGCCCGGACCTGCGTCTCCGTCCAAGCTTCTGCCGGGCTTGCCGAGGAGCGGGACGGAGAGCCCACTTCTGAGGGATGGCCGAGAGCAGGAGCCGGTGACGCACTGGGAGGAGAGGGCTGAGGCGCCGGGAAGGGCAGTCTCTGCTGGCTATGCCGCTGGGGAAGATTCGATCGGCGTTCACCGTGTCCGTGGTGCTGAAGCGTCTGCCCAGCAGCTCTACTCTGCACCTCTGCCAGAAACAGCCCATCTCCAAGGCAATGGCCAGAACGGAGCTGGCCCGACACCGCAACCCTTTGCAGATAGGTTGATGCTAGTTTCCCGAAGGCAAACGCGAGTCGCCTTAGGGTGTAGGTAAACAAAGCGTACACCGAACAGGCTTGATTACCTATATGCAAGTACACATAGTGAGCATAAACATGACCCTCATATACATATGTAGGATAAAAGTATGTACATATGCACAAAAACAGCGCACATGGTGTGAGCATAACCAGTGGACAGAGACAGCAGGGGGTGAGGGCATGTGTGGGAGTGGGATGGGGGGGAAAAGGGGTATGGACACATATGTAATACCTTAATTAATCAATAAAAAACAGCGCACATGTAAATACATTGATCCATTTTCAACGCCATCACACACTACAAGTCATACACTTTTCCAGAGCTTTTTAGTAATCCATCGTTATTTTTGACACCTTTATTGTTTCTGAACTCTGCAAAACCATTACTTTTCATAATCATCTGTTCCAAAGTCACAGAGCCTGTGCATTAGTGTTTGATATTTTGCAGAGCAATTATTTATACATACAATATTTTCATCCCAAAACAAAGATAGACTAGAAAGATATAAAGTTGACATATTTACAAAGTAGATATTCCTAAAGGAAGTTTAAACAAAAAGAATTATGAAAATTTTAATACAGAACAATATCTAGATAATCTTATGGGAAGCTGTCTGAAAATTGTGATTGAGATGTATCATAATTCTGGCAATTTCAAATATACTGGTGTTAGGTGATTTATGAACATCTTAAAAGTTACAGAGATATCTTTCAAAACATTGATATCTATTGTTTTTCTCTCACAAAATATGTTCATTATAATAAATTTAGATACTAGAGAAGTGTATAAACCCAGAGAAAAAGAGATCTTAGCTCATCTTGGGCTGCCCAAAGGCACCTAGGACCGGCTGATTTAACCTCCGGCCCTGGCTTTGTCAGGAAGGACTTCCGGTCTAATTAGCATATTACCCTTTTATTATTATAGAAGATTACTTTTTAAACTATGTTTTTACTCCCACTTAATTTCTTTTTAATTTTTTAAATCTTTACCTGAGAACGCTTTTTGTTTCTGTTTTCTATTTTTTTGAGAGAGACAGAGAAACACCCAGTACCAAACGCACAGTGTAGATATGTGTCCCGACCAGAAATTGAACCCACAACCCTTTGTGCATGGAATGACACTTAGATCTCCTAGCTGATCTCAGCAGTTGTTTGTCTATCTAAAACCTGACACTTTGCAATTACTATAGAGGTTTAAACCGTCCTCAATTATTAGATGTTTGAGAAGTCTACTTCCTGGTGACCCTAGTAGAAATATACTTTCAGTTTGGGATTGGAATTTGATGAAAAGAATAAAGGTAATGGCATTAATCATATTCTAACCAGGCCCACTTTTTTTTTTCTCTTTCCTGATCACTTTTAAAAATTTTGCTGGTAATAAGTCATGTTTCATTTCCTTACTGAGGCCACCTTGCACGATGGATAGTATTCTTACACTCTGATAAGTCACAATTCTAGGATGTTATGGACTACTGCTATATTTCCTTTCTTATCTCATGTTTCTCCTGCATTATTTTGATTATAAAATCAGACAAAGTACCCTTTTCCATTGCCACACATATTTTTATTTTTTAATATATATTTTATTGATTTTTCACAGAGAGAAAGGGAGAGGGATAGAAAGTCAGAAACATCGATGAGAGAGAAACACCGATCAGCTGCCTCTTGCACACCCTTTACTGGGGATGTGCCCACAACCAAGGTACATGCCCTTGACTGGAATCAAACCTGGGACCTTTCAGTCCACAGACCAACACTCTATCCACTGAGCCAAACCGGTTTCGGCAACACACATATTTTTCTTTCTGCGGTTCTGCTCTTAGCAATAGATTCTCCAACTAACCAAATTGTTACAATAACTGACACTGTCTGCTGGCTACTGGCATGGGTGTGAGAAGGAGAATGATAATCACATCAGTACCTCCTTTCTTCTCACTTTTCATCTATTTACCTTCTAGTTTGGACTTAGGAAATACCCTTCTACGTGGTAGGGAAATGTCAAAGATGAGCTAAGATCACAGAGCTTTTTATTCTTTGTGGACAAAAATGTTATTTTGCCTTATAAATGTTAATCCTATCTAATAAAAGAGTAATATGCAAATTGACCATACCTCTGATCAAGTCATGCCCACAGCCACGCCCGCCAGCCAATGAGGAGTAGAATATGCAAATAAACCCCAACCAAGATGGCTGCCAACCACTGAGAGCAGGAGGGAGGCTTGAGTTTCCCTAGCCATGGAGGAAGCCAAGCTTTCCACGTGTCTTTGCCTCCATTCAATGCTACAAAGTTTCAATTATAGAAGATACATTCCAACAGAAATGGCGGCTGTCATGGAGCTGGAGAGAGAAGAGGCTTAGGGTTGCCTGGGCAATGGAGGAAGTCAAACTTCTGCAGTCCTAGCATAGGCCTCCACTCTAGACTAGAAAGTTTCAAACAGAAATGGCTGTTGCCACGGGGTGAGCAGAAGGCGTGGCTCCACTCCAGGCTATAAAGTTTCAATTGTAGAACATAAATTAATCCCAGATTCCAAGGCCTCCGCTTGGGTCGCTGGGGGGCTTGGCTAGCCTGCAAACCACCATAGGCTCCTTGCCCAGGCCGCCCCAAGCCCCAAGGGAATCCCCACCCTGATCTGGGACACCCTTGAGGGCAAACTAGCTGGCCCCACCCATGCACCAGGCTTCTATCCTATCTAATAAAAGAGTAATTCGAGATTGACCATCACTCCAACACACAAGAGGGCTTCCCCCATGTGGTCAAAGATCCTGCCCCCATGTGGACACAAAATAGCCACCACAAGATGGCCAGCAGGGGAGGGCCGTTGGGACGTTCCAGGCCTGCAAGGGAGGGCAGTTGTGGGTGATAGGCCAGCAGGGGAGGACAGTTGGGAGGGACCAGGCCTGCAAGGAAGGGCAGTTGGGGACTATCAAGCCTGCAGGGGAAGGCAATTAGGGGTGACTAAGCTGGCAGAGGAGGGAAGTTGGGAGCAAACAGGCTGGCAGGGGAGCAATTAGGCTGGCAGGGTAGTGGTAAGGGGGTGATCAGGCTGGCAGGCAGAAGTAGTTAGGGGCAATCAGGGAGGCAGGCAGGTGAGCAGTTGGAGCCAGCAGTCCTAAATTGTGAGAAGGATATCTGACTGCCCATTTAGGCCTGATCCCTAAATGGGCAGATGGACATCCCTTGAGGGGTCCCAGATTGTAGATGGTGCAGGCTGGGCTGAGGGACATCCCCTGCCCCCTGTGCACAAATTTCGTGCACCAGGCCTCTAGTGTACATATAATTTTTAAAATTTGGCACTTACATAGCATTATACACATGGAACTATTTGCTGTAGTTTCTCCTATAGTCATTGCTGTAGTAGAATTATATGTGCTCAATGGGCATGTGTAATATTTAACATGTACTTAACTCTAGTTCACAGTTTTAATTATATATGAACTCAATCCACATGCCAGTCATCTTTACCAAAGTTTATTTAATCATTCCCTGACTTATCAAAATCAATTGCTTTGTATCTCTTTCCTTTTATTTAAGACTCCAAAGTACCAGCAGCTTTACTGAACTCCGACTTTTATTTTAAGAACTTGATAAAGGAGCCCAGCTCGTATGGTTCAGTGGTTGAGCATTGACCCATGAACCAAGAGTCAGGGTTTGATTCCTGGTCAGGGCACATGCCTGGGTTGTGGACTCGATCTCCAGTAAGGGGTGTGCAGGAAGCAGCCGATCAGCAGTGATTCTCTCTCATCATTGATGTTTCTCTCTCTCTCTCTCTCTCTCTCTCTCTCTCTCTCTCTCTCTCTCTCTCTGAAATAATAAAAATGTATTTTTAAAAATTTTTTAAAGATCTTGATAAAGCAAAGTAGAAATATTATTATTTTGCCTCTGGTCTCTGTGTAACTCTGAATGAGCCATTGTTCAACATTGGGTGAGTATCCCAAAGGTGCATAAGGCTGCTGATGGTGGTAATGAAGGAAAGCCAGGTATTCACATTACTTTTTGGATTCCCTTAATTTCGAGTTAGGAGACAGAAGATAAGAGTTAGGTTGCAGAATGATGGCAACCAAAGCTCTGAATCACAGAATTAGAGGTTTCCTGTTAAGAGAGTGACTTTATCCAGAACAGGTCACCTATGCTACAGGACTTATTCATTTTCCTAGCATTTGTTGAGTCTGGCATTGTCCTAGGCTCTGGGGATACCAAGAAGATAAGGACATGATCGATCTCTGTTCTTAGTACAGAAACACTTTATCAGGGGTTAGTGTTGCATACACAATTCACAGTGATATTTATGGCAAGTACTATAGCAGAGCCCTCAAGAAAGTGTTTTGAACTCAGAGGAGGAACAGATTGTTCAATGAGAGGCTTCTCCAATAGTTCATCAGGAAGATTGTGGGGATGTGGGTGGTAGTTTGCCTGAGATTGTTTTGTTTGGTAATAAGTAGTTATGGCCTCAAATTGGGCTGGAAGATAACAGCCTGGATTTGGAGCCTGGCTGCCATAATAAGCACCAATGTAAGCTTCACTTATTATTATTAGTTGTATTAGTATTATTAGTACTAATATTATTAGTATTAGTATTATTATTACTAGAGACCCGGTGCACGAAATTCATGCACGAGAGGGCAGGTGTCCCTCAGCCCGTCCTGAACCCTATCCAATCTGGGATCCCTCTCACAATCAGGACTACTGGCTCCCAATTGCTCGCCTGCCTGCCTTCCTGATTGCCCCTAACCGCTTATGCCTGCCAGCCTAATCACCCCCTAACCACTACCCTGCCAGCCTAATTGCCATCTAACTGCTCCCCTGCCAGCCTGTTTGCTCCCAACTTCCCTGCTCTGCCAACCTGGTTACCTTTAACTGCCCTCCCCTGCAGGCTTGATCACGCCCAACTGCCATCCCTTGCAGGACTGGGCCCTCCCAACTGCCCTCCACCTCTTGGCCTGATTGCCCACAACTGCCCTCTCTTGCAGGCCTGGTCCCTCCTAACTGCCCTCCCCTGCTGGCCATCTTGTGGTGGCCATCTTGTATCCATATGGGGGCAGGATCTTTGACCACATGGGGACAGCTCTCTTGTGTGTTGGAGTGATGGTCAACCTGCAAATTATTCTTTTATTAGATAGGATAGAGGCCTGGTGCATGGGTGGGGGCCAGCTGGTTTGCCCTGAAGGGTGTCCTCGATCAGGGTGGGGGCTCCCTTGGGGCGAGGGCAGCCTGAGTGAAGGGCCTGTGGTGGTTTGCAGGCTCACCACACCCCCCAGTGACCCAAGCAGAAGCCCTGGTATCTAGCATTTATTTACCTCAGCCCAGCCTGCACCCTCTCCATTCTGGAACATCCCAGGGATGTCTGACTGTCCTTTTCACAATCCAGGACAGCTGCCTCCAAACTGCTCACCTGCCTGCCTCCCTGATTGCCCCTAACCACTTCTGCCTGCCAGCCTGATCACCCCCTAATCACTACCCTGCCAGCCTAATTGATGTCTTAACTGCTCCCCTGCCAACTTGTTTGCCCCCAACTTCCCTCCTCTGCTAGCCTGGTCACCCCTAAATACCTTCCCCTGCAGGTTTGATCACCCCCAACTGCTCTTCCTTGCAGGCCTGGTCCCTCATTGTCTACAACTGCCTTCCTTGCAGGCCTGGAACCCTCCAACTGTCCTCCCCTGCTGGCCATCTTGAGTCCACATGGGAGCAGGATCTTTGACCACATGGGGCAGCTCTCTTGTGTAGGAGTGATGGTCAATCTGCAAATTACTCTTTTATTAGATAGGATAGAGGCCTGGGGCACGGGTGGGGCCAGCTGGTTTGTCCTGAAGAGTGTCCCGGATCAGGGTGGGGGTTTCCTGAGGGTGTGGGGCAGCTGGGTCATGTGGTGGTTTGTAGGCCAGCCAGGCTCCCCAGTGACCCAAGTGGAGACCCTGGGATCTGGGATTAATTTATGTTCTACAATTGAAACTTTGTAGCCTGGAGTGGAGCCAAGCCTTGTGTGACAGCCATTTCTTTTTGGGTTTATTTAAATTCTATAATTGAAACTTTGTAGCCTAGAGTGGAGGCCTAGGTTCTAGGGCTGCAGAAGCTTGGCTTCCTCCATCACTGGGGCAACTCTAGCCTCTGCTCTCTCCAGCTCTGTGGCTGCTGCCATTTCTGTTGGGATATATCTTCTATAATTGAAACTTTGTAGCTTTGAATGGAGGACTAGGCTGGCAAAGGCAGGCAGAAACTTTGGCTTCCTCCATTGCCAGGGAAATCCAAGCCTCACTCCTGCTTTCAGTGGCCACAGCCATCTTTGTTGGTGTTTATTTACTCCTAATTGACTGGTGGGCATGGCTTAATTGGAGGTATGGTCAATTTGCATATTACTTTTTTATTAGATAGGATGTGTATATAGAAAGGTAGATATACATTTGTATATATGACATATAGTCTCATTATCACAATTTTGCCTAAGTTAATGAAGGATGAAAACTGCTTTTCAGTCCTGGTCAAGTGGCTCAGTTAGTTGAAGCATCATCCCACCAACCAAAAGGTTTTGGGTTTGATTCCCTGTCAGGGCACATACCCACGTTTTGGTTTCAGTCCGATTGGGGCATGTATGAAAGGCAACCGGTTGATGTTTCTCCTTGTCTTTCCCTTCCTCTCTCTCTAAAATCGATCAAAACAGAGAAAAGAAAATAAATATTTAGGGGGTGGGGTGGGGACTAAAAAATAAAAATAAAAACACACCCTCAGGTGAGAATTTAAAAACATTACTTTAAAAAACTTGATCTTAGTGATTTAGAATATGTTACTAACATGTTTATGCTTGAGGACATCAGTTTATAAAATATTCTACATGAACACTGTGTGCTTAAACTCCAATAAATAAGTTATTAGCAACTCAAGTGCAAATAAATATTACTTCAATTTCAAAATTAAATCTAAGAAGAAAATAAGTGAGTCAGAGTTCATTTGTCCTGATTCAGATGAGTTGTGATTTAAAGATCAGTACTTCATCACCACTACCATCATTATTATCACCATCATCACTAACAGTTGCTTAGCATTTACTATGTACCTAGCTTTGTTTTCCCCACCTCACACATATTAACTCATGTACGTATCCCAGTAACACTATGAGGTAATTACAGGGTTATCTCCAATATATTTTTTACATCTTAAATTTTTATTCATTTATTTATTTACTTATTTATTTATGTATGTATTTATTTATTTATTTATTCATTTATTTATGAGAGAGAAAGAGGGAGAGAAATATTGAGTTGTTGCTCCTAACCTGGGATCTAACCAAAACCTTGGCACATCAGACGACACTCCAACCAACAGAGCTACCTGGCCAGGGCCTACATTTTATTTAGAAACCATTTCAAACTTATGGAAAAGTTCAGCATAGAGTCCAATTAATCTCCTGGGTGAAGGATAATTCCTGTATATCCTTTACCCTAAGTTCTCCAGTTGTAAACATTTTATAATGCTTTCTTTGTCCTTCATTCTTATTCTTTTTTTTCCAAATCTACTGAAAGTTGCAGATATGATGCCTTATTACTAAATATTTAAGTGATTTTCTTGAAGACAAGACACTCTTCTGCATAACTACAATTTTATCACCAAAATGAGTAACATAACACTAACATAACACTAATATAATTCTACCGTCTAATCCACAGACCTAATTCAAAATTTGCCATTTTGTCCCAATAATATACTCTTTGGAAAATATTTTTTAATTTCTAGTCTAGAATAAAATGCAGAATTATGAAGTGCATTTAGTTGTCATGTCTCTTTCATTTTTAATTTGTGACAGTTTTTTCTTATTTTTTAAAATTGACTTTTAGAGAGAGAGGAAGAGAGAAGGAGAGAGAAATAAGTATGTGAAAGTGAAACATTGACTCCAGAGGAAATACATAAGAACAGCCTCTGGAAAGTCTATGGAGAATTTTGACTCAATGTTAAAAAATAATTTTCTAACAATCATAATGACTTCCAGGTGGCTGCTTTGAGAAGGAGTGTTTTCCTGTTTTCTTGGTATTGAAACAGAAACTACTATTGTTGGGAATATTGTAGAGGATATAGTTACTTAAAAAGGAATTGGAATAGATGAATCTCAAAATCTTTTTCAATTCTCATGGTGCTTAATTCTGTGTATATTAGTGAGGTATTGTATATGGTTTACCCTATATTAAATATAGAATGCTAATGTATATACCACATATGTATAGATATATAGATATAGATATACATTTGTATATATGACTTATATAGTTTCATTATTACAACTTTGCCTAAATTAATGAAGGTTGAAAACTACCTTTTAGTCCTGGTCAAGTGGCTCAGTTTGTTGGAGCACTGTCCCATACACGATAAGATTTTGGGTTCAATTCCTGGTCAGGGCCTCCTGCATACTCCCTACTGGGATGGAATTTGTAACCCTGGCATTTGCCCTAACCAGGAACCAATTGGAAACCTTTCTGTGTATGGACAATGCTCAACCAACTGAACCATACAGGTCAGGGCTGTGACTGTTCTTCATTCCTTCCTTTTCTTTAGTGACCTCGACATTTTTTAAAGTTCAGGCAATTAACTTTGTAGAACATCCCTCATTTTGTTTATCTGAGATTTCTTCATGATTAGATGCAAATTATACATTTTTGGTAGGAATAGGATAGAAAGATATTGTGTTCTCACTTTATCTTATTAAGAGACACACTATTGATTTGTCTTTTTGTTACCGATGTTAACTTTGATGATTTGGTTAAGGTGATAACTTCTCCACTGTAAAAATATATATTTTTGTAATTAATAAGCATTTTGTGGGGAGATACTTTGAGAGTATGTAAACATCCTGTTCTTCAACAAACTTTCATTCACTTATTTATGATGATTTTTGCTTGAATATATTATTATTGTGACTAGAGGCCTGGTGCACAAAATTTATGCACAAGGAGGGGTGTCACTCAGCCCAGCCTGTACCCTCTCCAATCTGGGACACCTCAAGGGATGTCTGACTGCCTGTTTAGATTGTGAGAGGGATGTCCGACTGGCAGTCCGATATCCATCTCACAATCCAGGACTGCTGCTCCCAATTGCTCGCCTGCCAGTCTTCCTGATTGACCTAACCGCTTCTGCCTGCCACTTGATCACCCCCTAACCACTCTCTGTCAGCCTGATTGATGTCTAACTGCTCCCCTGCCAATCTGTTTGCCCCCAACTTCCCTCCTCTACTGGCCTTGTCACCCCTAACTGTCCTCCCCTGCAGGCATGATCACCCTCAACTGCCCTCCCTTGCAGGCCTGGTTCCTCCCAAGTGCCCTCCACTGCTAGCCTGATCACTCACAACTGCCCTCCCTTGCAGGCCTGGTCCCTCCCAACTGTCCTCCCCTGCTGGCCATCTTATGGTGGCCATCTTGTGTCCACATGGGGGCAGGATCTTTGACCACATGAGGCTGCCCTCTTGTGTGTTGGAGTGATGATCAATCTGCATATTACTCTTTTATTAGATAGGATAGAGGCCTGGTGCATGGGTGGGGCCAGCTGATTTGCCCTGAAGGGTGTCCTGGATCAGAGTGGGGATTCCCTTAGAGCATGGAGTGGCCTGGGTGAGGGGCCTGTGGTGATTTTCAGGCCAGCCACACCCCCGGCGATCCAAGTGGAGGCTCTGGTATCTGGGATTTATTTATCTTCTACTATTGAAACTTTGTAGCCTGGAGTGGAGGCAAGCCTTCTGTTCCCTCCGTGGAGGCAGCTATTTTTGTTGGGACTTATGCATCTTCTATAATTGAAACTTTGTAGCCTTAAGCAGAGGTCTGGGCTAGCCAGGGTGTGCTGAAAGCTTGGTTTCTTCCATTGCTAGGGAAACCCAAGCCTTCCTCCTGTTCTCTCTGTGGCTGCAGCCATCTTGGTTGGGGTAAATTTGCATGTGTGCTCCTAATTGGCTAGTGGGGGTGGCTTGTGGTATAGTGGAGTGGTGGTTAATTTGCATATTACTCTTTTATTAGATAGGATGATTGTTAAATGGCAATTTTTCTAAATTCAACATTTTACATTTACTAGTTGGTATTCTATTGCAAGGAAGAGTTTTCTCTTTTTATTTTCTTACACATTTATTTACATCAGTATGGACTTGTGGATTTGTTTTACTCAATGGATTATAACCTATCATTATTATTATTGTTATTATTATTGATTTTGATGCTAAAATTTGGCCATTGGAATCCCATTCAAGCTGGTTTTCATGTTCTTTTGACAGGGATATATTTTTATTGCAGTACTTTTTAGTGTAAGATGTTTTAGGATCATCTTGTACTTTTCCTCTCGCAGCCATTTCAGTCATTTCAAAAGCTATTTTTCCATCCAGCCCTGATTCCTTTTAGTAGAAAATGTAAAATCTGGGTCTAGGTGTGGTTATTGCTATTGGGTGTTCTTATTTTCAGGCTACTGTAGGAGACAGAATCAGGAAAGTGACAAACGCATATACACATACATTTCTATTTCTATAAATATAGAAATCTCTTTATATGAAATTAATCTTTATATTAAATTGATGAATTTAATATCTCTGACTCTAATACTACAGGGTTCATTCTAGTCTTCACCTTAATTCTACTTGTAACTCCCTTCTCTAATGGTGAGAAATATGATTTCCATTATCAATATATTTAACTACTTTCTCATTTTCCTTTTATATAACCAATATCCTGAACTCATGGGCCACCTCCTTGGCCCCAACTCCTCCTCCTACCCAGTCCGTTGGCTTCACCAGCCTCCTCACAGCCTCAAATTAGTTACACAGCTAGAAAGTGATGGAACAGGGGAAAAAATTCAAAGCTACTAATTTCTTGACAGAGAACCCTTTGTTGAGTCTTCAAGTCCAAGGGCATCTACTTGTGAAACTGCTCCTGTGAAGATGCTCAAGGAAATGAGGCCCTTGGGCTAATGAGATGAAGATTTAACCAGGCAGAATGGCAACCCTCAGTATTGTGCCTTCCAACCTGGAAACTTGGAGAATGAAGGGTGGAGGCAGCTACCTGCTAAGAACATTTCTCCAGAATTGGTGCAGTTTGGGCATCAGTCCATCAGTACCTCTGGTGTTACAAATATCCCACTATGTTTAGTTACGCTATGAAGAGCACGTTCCATTAAGACAGAAATGTAATCACTGTGCTATATTTCTACAGAGGGAAATGTTGCTTTTATTAGCAGCCTCTTAAATTGAAATTCTAGAAGGTGGATGATAGTGTCTATTGTTTTAGTGCTGACTTCATTTCCTGGTCCAGAAGATCAGAAATCTGTTCATGTTTTAGAGAACAGTATGAGGTCCATCTGTTCAAGTTAGATTTTCCCCCATTAACACGAAAATTTATGGAGTGGTAACTTATGTAAAAAAAATCAATGGTAATTATATTCTTTGTTGCCATTTGGAATCCACATTTTTTTGTTAGTCACAAAATATAGTAATATATGCATATATGCACAATGACTTAATTCTTTCAACGCAATGTATGATAAAGGCATCATCTTTAGTTTATTTAGTGTTTCACCTCTGTTTTGGTTTGGGTTCTAGACACCATCGATTCAAATTCTCACGGTAGCATGGTCTGTTTATCCACAGTTTTCCTTCCAACAGAAGATACAGAAATACAACAACTACATTTGGCTTCCTGGGTGACTATTCTGGTCTGACTGAAATACAGAGTAATATTATGTTTTTTTTTCTTCTGATGAAAACAGCTCCCTCCTGATTTTTAAATACATGGTTATGTAGAAAAAAATTTAAAGTAAAAGGAAGGAAGGAATTCTGAATAACTGAAATCTCACCATAAATATAAGATATACATTGTTTTATATGAATAGAACCATATCATAAATACTCTTTTATATCTTTCTTTTTACTTAGAAATGTGACATGAAGATTTTTTATGTCAATAGATATTTAATATATCATGTTTGGGGATGACTGCATAATACCGCATTGATGTTTTTATTTAATCAGTCTCCCATTAGAGGACAATCATTATTTTCAATTTTTCATTGTGCAAAGAAAGCCATGATACATATCTCTGAATGAGATCTTTATGTACTTTACTAGTGATCTCCTTAGGATATATTTCCGGAAGTGGCATTGCTGGGTCAAAGAGTGCACACCTTTTAAATTTTGATAAATGTTGCTGGTAAAGTTAACATTTGATGAGATGGATTATACTGTGCTTGTCCTTACCAATGATGGGACTATACATATATATATATACACTTTAATAAATCTAAATCTAGCTATGCCACTTAACCAACCAGGTTTTGCCAGCTTCATTTAAAATTTGATTTATGATATACTCTGAAACAAGGTGGCATCTGGTCACCATTTTAAAATTACTTTATCTTATCTAAGTTTGATAAAATGTGATATAAGAGGCATGTGACTGAGTTGCAATTTCATTTGTGCGATATACCTAGTGTGAAGAATGTTATGATTAAATGAAACTAAATTTTTAAAAATTTGGACTAATTCTTTGGCATTTCCATATGTCTTATCCTCAAGAGGAATTTCAGTCTTGGCTTTCTCTTGGATAAACAGCAACAGGTACATGGTAAATGTGAGCAGATGGTATACGTAATATTTGAGAATAGACTGTTGATCCTGGGTATTCCATTTTTGTTTGGGAACTGATGTAAGTCCTGGGGGGTTGGCAGGCTTCTTTGCATACAGATAGGTTTTCATTCTTTCTCATGAGAGTTAGGTAAAGGATAAGCAACCAGTACGTACAACTTTAGCAAGCATATTGGAATAGCCCTGTAATCTGTTTTACATTTAATTAACAACTAACCTAATTGGTGATTTAACCACTCAGATAAATATGCAAAGATCATGGAAATAGAAAAGGATCGTTTTATTTCTGCCTCTTCCCCTTCTCGCAAAGACTCCCTGCCACTCTTAAAAAGATTTACCAACCATAGCTGAATTTAAAGATGATGCCTCATTTCGGTTAACTGATTTGCTTTTTTAAAAGACAGTAGAAAAATGGTAGGTGATAAATCTGTGTTCATTGAGAATGGCATATTTTATGCAAATTGATAAGTCCACTGCTTCAGAGATGAGAATGGCTCTTTCCTGGAAGGGGAAGTGTCGATTATAAATGGTGAAAGGCTCCTGCATTCCAGCAAGTTCTTAGCTGCCAGCCGACACATTCATCACAGCGTGCCAGAATGGATTTTAACACAGTATGACATAAATTGCTCAGCTCCAAATCAGGCACCATTGCCTTCACACAAGCCAAATCAACCTTCTTGTTTGAAAACTGCCACATAGGCTTTTCAACCTCAGTTAACCTTTTCCTTTCCTGGTATGCATGGTTCATTACAATCTACTAAAGTCATTAACCGCCATTGAGTATAAAGGAGTCAGGCTTCTCAGTTCAATTTTGCTTACATAGTAAGTAACAGCCCCAGTGCTTCCAAGTTGATGGCAAAAGAGAATATTTAACCCAGCTCTAATCAGACTGATTTTCCACCTTCTGCTCTTCAGGTTTCCTTTCTCTCAGTCTTTGCCCCTCCTAGAGCCAGGTGTTGAATGAGTCCTAGCAACTCCTGCACAGCTGACAACCCTTTATTATACCTTCCCTAACTTTCTGCCCTAGCTCTGTCAGCTGAGTCTGCAGCTCAAACTTGGACTAGGTCACTTGTTTGGTGCATCTTCTCTACTTCCCTTTCCCATAAATCCCCTAACCCTCACACCCATTCCATCAAATTTCTCCTTATCCCACTTTATCTCCAAGTTTCTTAGCTATAATTTTCTCCTCTCTATAATCCAGATTTATAGAGATAAGCAAAATCCTCAGGCCTCTTCCATTCTCTCATAATTCAGTTTAACCCAACTTTTTTTTAGCCCCTTTAAACCACATTCTACTTTGTTCCTCCCAGCCTGGCCCACTCTGGAATCCAATATCTATTGCTTTTCCTGGTTCAACTAAGCAGCCTTCATCCCCAACCCAGCCAGCCATATCTACAGCTTCAGCCTCATCCAGCCTCACGAAAGTAGCCTTGACCCACACCCTCTTAGGCAGCTTCTGCTTTTTTGCTCAAAATAAGAATTTTTCCCCAGGAGCATTCCTCTTTTAAGCTGATGTTTGCTAACATGCTGAGAGGAGCTTATCCTTCAGTCTTAATGTGCCCCAAGTCCCTTCTAGCCTAGAATAGATAAGCTGTCATCCAGTCTTGGTGCTAGTGTGCATCTGCTGGCATTCAGTGAGTGATCCTCACAGATGATGTCATATTGGCCTGTTACCAGCAAAGTACAGTGATGATGATAGATTTGGACTGATTTATCCCCTGATTCTTCTGAGTAATAGGGTGTATTTGTGAGATGGTTGACAGGAAACAGAGGCTCAGTCAATAGCTGTGGATACAAAAGTGAGCTATTCCTATAAGAACTGAGCTCTTTCTAAAGAATGAACTGTCAGAGGAGGAACCAAGATGGCAACATAGGTAAAGACCCATACTGCTGTCCTGTACAACAAATTCAAAACTACGACTAAAGGACAAAACGGATGTCATTCAGAACCACCAGAGGGCTGGCTGAGTAGACATTCCACAAACAGAAGGAAAAATAAAAGGACACTGAGACTAGGGGGAGCTGCGGAGGACAGAGTTGCGGATATGTGCGGAGTCAGAGGTTCGGAGCTGCGCGTGAACAGAAAGGGCTGGTGGCTGCAAACCCGGCTGGTTTTCTTGAACTGGGAGGGAGACAAAGGTGTCTCACTGCCCTAAGCCCTGGTTCCAGGCGAGTCTCGGGGAATCCAGACTAAAATGGTGTGAAACTGGACTGTAAGGAGGAAGTACGCTAAAACTTGGGCGCTGCAAAGGCGCATAAGCTATTGGAGAGGACTCGTGGCTGGCTCTATCGTTCGGGAGGAAAAAAAAAACACACAAAAAATGCCAGACTGCTTTGTTTTCCCATTCCAGGCAAGTCTTTGAGTGTCCCAACTCATTTGGGGAGAAACTAGACTATCTGGCAGTGGACAGAGCTCCAGGTGTCTTTCTCTCAGAGGTGCGTGCAGCCATTGCCACTGGGCACGGAGACCCAGGAGCTGTTTAGGGCAGAGCTGATGGGGAAACCAAGGCTGCCAGCTCAGCCCGGAGACTCTTCCCCATCCAGACTGAATACAGACGCTCTCCCAGCATAAACACAACTGATCCTCACAGCCAATTGGCCTGGAGGTCAACCCCTCCCAGTGATACCAGCAACAATCTAGGCTTAACTACAAGACTGTGCAGGCCATAAAGGGGTGCACCAAGAGTATCCACCTCAGGTAACTGGGGAGGCTGAACTACTGTCCCCTACAGGACACCTACCACACAAACCTACTTGACCAACTCAAGAAAGCAGCCAAAATGCGAAGACAAGGTAACAAATTACACGTGAAAGAAATGGAGGGAAAAAACGACTGGACATAGAGTTCAAAACCACAGTTATAAGGTTTTTCAAGAGGCCCCAAGAAAAGGCTGATAAATTTAATGAGACCCTTGAGGATATGAGTGAGACCCTCGAGGATATGAGCAAGTGCCTCAAGGATATGAGCGAGACCCTCGAGGATATGAGCAAGTACCTCAAGGATATGAGCGAGACCCTCGAGGATATGAGCAAGTGCCTCAAGGATATGAGTGAGACTCTGGAGGTTATGAAAAAGGACCAACTAGAAATTAAGCATACACTGACTGAAATAAAAAATATCATATAGAGACCCAAAAGCAGACTAGAGGACCGCAAGAATCAAGTCAAAGATTTGAAAAACAAAGAAGCAAAAATCACTCAGCCTGAAAAGTAAGAAGCAAAAAAAATCCAAAAAATTGAAGATAGTGTAAGGAGCCTCTGGGACAACCTCAAGCATACCAACATCCGAATTATGGGGGTGTCAGAAAAAGAGAGAGAGCAATATACTGAAAACCTATTTGAAGAAATAGTGACTGAAAACTCCCCCCACCTGGTGAAAGAAATAGATTTAAAAGTCCAGGAAGCACACAGAACCCCAAACAAAAGGAATCCAAAGAGGACCACACCAAGACATATCATAATTAAAATGCCAAGAGCAAAAGATAAAGAGAGAATATTAAAAGCAGCAAGAGAAAAACAGTTAGTTACCTACAAGAAAGCACCCATACGATTGTCAGCGGATTTCTCAACAGAAACTATGCAGGCCAGATGGGAGTGGCAAGAAATATTCAAAGTGATGAATAATAAGAACCTACAACTAAGATTACTCTATCCAGCAAAGCTATCATTCAGATTTAAAGGTCAGATAAAGTGCTTCACAGATAAGAAAAAGCTAAAGGAGTTCATCACCAACAAACCAATATTATATGAAATGCTGAAAGGTGTTCTTTAAGAAGAGGAAGAAGAAGAAAAAGGTAAAGATAAAAATATGAACAACAAATACACATCTATCAACAAGTGAATCTAAAAATCAAGTGAATTAAAAATCTGATGAACAGAATAAACTGGTGAATATAATAGAATCAGGAGCATAGAAAGGGAGTGGACTGACAATTCTCGGGGGAAAGGGTGTTGGGGGTTGCGGGAAGAGACTGGACAAAAAGCGTACACCTATTGATGAGAACAGTGGGAGATTGGTGAGGGCAGAGGATGGGGTGGGTACTAGGGGAGGGGAGCTGTGGGAGGGAAAAAAGAGCAACATTGTAATAATCTGAACAATAAAGATTTATTAAATTTAAAAAAATGAACTGTCAAGCTCAGAGCACTAAAACCAGATTGCAAAATGCAACAAGCTTGTCATTCCTCATCCTCAGAGTAAATTAGTTTTCTCAAGAACAAGAAACTCAAGGAGAAAATGAAGGATTTCATATGCTACTAATTTTTCGAACCCAATAACAGTTTATAATAAGATCAATAACTGATTAATAATGTGTCCCAGCTGGTGTGACTCAGTGGTTGAGTGTCAACCTATGAGCCCAGGAGGTCATGGTTCGATGCCCACCTGGGGCAGGTGCCCGGGTTGTGGGTGTGCAGGAGGCAGCTGGCCAATGAGTCTCTCCCATCTCATCACTGATGTTTCTATCTCTCTTCCTCAACCTTCCTCTCTGAAATCAATAAAAATATATTTAAAAATAATGTGGATATAAACATCAGAATTCATCCCCTTTAAATTGGCTATATGCTGTTTTGTTTTGTTTTTCCACATCATTTGTGGACATGACTAAGGGTGGTAACTTAGGTTTTTATCCTTATTTCTTCCTGGGTGGGTGGATGATTCAGGATCTGCTTCAAATGACAAGGAGGTATGATGAATGGGCTTTCTATTTTTATTATTATTTTTAAAAGATTTATTGTTGAAAGTATTATAGATATCTCCTTTTCCCCCATTTGACCCCTTTTAGCTCAGCCTGCCCTCAGCCCCAGGCCTATACCACACTATTATCTGTGTCCATGCAAGTTCTTTGGGTAATCTCTTCTCACCCCCCCACCACTGCCTTCCCTCTGAGATTCAACAGTCTGTTCCACGCTTCTATGACCCTGGATCTATTTTGTTCATCAGTTTATTTTGTTCTTTAGATTCCACATATGAGTGAGATCATGTGATACTTGTCTTTCTCTGGCTTACATCTCTTAGCATAATACTCCCCAGGCAGGACCTTCCTATTTTTAGATTGGAAGTTCTTTAATGATGTAGCCCAAATGAAATTTATCTCAATCCAAGACTTTGCAGAGATGCTGACCCTTCTCCAGGTGAATCCTAGCTGGGTTGGTCTCACAATCCTGGACCAGCACAGAGTCCAGGAGTTGGCCAAATGAAGAGATGAGGGTTCTTCAGGGATCTGGAAACAGTCTCCTTGTACAAAGAGTCAGAATTGCAGCTGAATGGCAAAGGTAACAGTGTGAGCATGATTCCAAAGGTGAAATCAAGATAGAAATGGGAGAATAAATAGCAGAGCCTGTGATAGCTGATAGCAGGATGGGATGAAGTTTAAGGAACAGTTGTAGAATGCAGTTCAGGACTGAGTATTTTTGTTCCATCAGCATATATTAAATGTGTTTGTTTGCCAGGAACACAAAATGAATGAAAACTCTTTTCCTTTCATGGAAATCACTAGGCCACAAAGGCATGCTCTCTTTGGTGCCTAGATCTCTTGAAAGAGTGGATATGGCAGATTAAAGGAGCCACCATGGACTGCACACAACCCAGAAAAACTTGAGATGTTCTCACAAGTCCTGCCCAGCATGGACGTGGGAAGAGGTAGAGTGATATTATGAAGGCTCCTGACTTCTCTGTGGCTCTGAGTCTTCTCAGAAATAATAATAATAATTAATAATCATAGGTTTGAGTTAATATTAGTGCTTGCCCCTTGGCCTAGAATTTGCTAATTGGCTCTAGATGAAGATTTGAGTAGAAGTGGTTGGGAGAATGGACAGAGTGTACAAGGGAGTTATAAGAAAAACAAATTTGCCTTGATAATTGCATTTCTAGAGTAATCACATAAAATACTAAAAGATGGCTTGAAAGAATTATTCAGATTTTGTCCCAATTAGCAGTCTTAAATCCATATTTACCATTATTGGCGAGCATTGCTCTGGTATGAGCTCAAAGTGCTGTCTACCTATCATTAAGGAGATCTTAAGTTATTATTATCTCAGTCTACCAACCAATGCTGGGAGATTCTTTAAAAAATTTATTCTAGCTTTCTTGACCAATTATAGGCTATTTTCTCCAAATAATAACTATATGAGGAACAAAATGTAGGCAAATTATCTATTATAATTTATTATTATATACCATCCTATCTCATCAAGAAAAGAGTTAATAGCAATTTAAGGCTATTGAAGGGATCACCAGTATTATCTTCGGTCTTTGAGTCATTAGACTGTCAGTATGTGTGAATGAATACTCTTCCATAAATTTCAAAATATTAATGCTTTACTGGCATCTGTATTAAAATAATATTGTTAAAAGCAGAGTAGGTAGGAAAGGTTCCTTGACAACAGGAATCAATTGTAAGTATTACATGGTTTGCCAGCGTGTCTGTATATGTGACAGGTTTTAATTGCAGATAACAAAACTCACTCTAGCTCTTTGAAAGAGAAAGAGGTATAATACTAGGAATCACAAAGAGATATAACACAAGGAATCCAAAGTTTTTAAAATCATTAGAAGGGCTGGAGGAGCAGATTTCAAGCAGAGTCTCCAGGCATATTTCCTAGAATGCATGGTTTTACACTTTAAAAATCACTAACTTAGCAATTCTTGTGTGTGTGGTTTTTTTTTTTTTTTAATGTTCACCCGAGAGTATTTTTTTCCATTGATTTTTAGAGAGAGTAGAAGGGAGGGTGGAGGGGAGAGAGAGGGAAACATCAATTGGTTGCTTCTGCAAGCTTCCTGATTGGGGATTGAACCCACAACCTGAATATGTGCCCTGACTGGTAATTGAACCTGTAACATTTTGGTGCCTGGGACAACACTCCAAACAACTGAGTGATCTGGCCAGGGCAATTTCCCAGATCTTAAAAAATTCTTTTCTAGGGAATATCATAGATTACATGCAGGGGGTTCTTTTGTATATATATCTTTTATGAGTTTTCTAAGAATAAAAATGTAATCTTTAGATGTTCACAGAATTATGGTTAGTTTTTCTATTAGCTGTTGTAGCAAATTACCTACAAACCTGGTGGCTTAAAACAACACAAATTTATTATCTGGCAGTTCTGTAAATTAGAGGTCTAATGCAGGCATCACTGGACTCAAACTAAGGTGTTGGCTGGGTGTGTTTCTTTCTAGAGGTTCAAGGGAAGGACCCATTTCCTTGTCTTTTCCAGTTTTAGAGAGGGCCCATATTCCTTGGCTCATGACTCCCTTCTATCTTCAATGTCAGCAACAGCAGGCTGAGTCCTTGCATTGTATCATTCTGACCTTGCTTCTGTTTTCACATCTCCTCTGAGTTTCCTGTTTCTGTCTTCCACTTTTAAGGGCCCTTCCGATTATATTGAACTCAACTAGATAATCCAGGGTAGTTTTCCTATTTTAAGGTTAGCTGATTAGCAGCTTTAATTCCATTTGCAACTTTACTACCCTTTGTCATATAATGTATTCACAGGTTCTGGGAATTAGAATGTGGACATCAACCCCCATGTGAGGGGTTGAAGATCATTATTCTGCCAACCATGGATAGTTACTTTGCAGAGTAGTATAGAAGAAATGGTTTGGGAAAGCAGATTTGGATCTGAATCTTGTCTCTGCCATTAACAGATTATGTCACCCATTGGCTTGCAAGTGATCTAACCTCCTAGAACCTATTTCCTCACATTAAAATGGAGATTATAATACTGACTTTATAGAGTTGTTTTGACCTTTAAATGGAAAAATAGTATATGCTTGGCACAGAGAAGGGTTAAATAAACATAATTATTTTAAGTATCCTAAATAATAAAGAGGTAATATGCAAATTTATCATCACACCATCACATAAGATGGCCACAAGGTGGCCAGGAGGGGAGGGCAGTTGGGGTGATTGGGCAGGCAGAGTAGGGCAGTTGGGAGTGACTGGGCTGGTAGGGGAGGGAAGTTGGTGGCAATCAGACCAGCAGGGGAGCAGTTAGGCATTGATCATGCTGGCTGGCAGGGGAGTGGTTGGGTGGTAATCAGGCTGGCAAGCAGAAGTGGTTAGGGGCAATCAGGCAGGCAGGAAGGCGAATGGTTGGGAGCCAGCAGTCCTGGCTTGTGAGAGGAATGTCTGACTGCCGGTTTAGGCTCAAACCCACAGGGGCCTCAGATTGGAAAGGGTGCAGGCTGGGCTGAGGAACATGCCCCCTACCAGTGCATGAATTCCGTGTACTGGGCTTCAACTCTAATTATGATTAGAGAATCCAGAGCCATATTTAGGACCAAACAATCCCAAAGAGCACATCCCAGGTGCTTAGGAGCATCTGTGCTTGATATTTCGTGTGGTTTCATTTTTCTTTTAATTAAATGGTTACCTCAAATCCTTTCAAAACCAAAGAGTGTGTTGATCCTAAATAAACACACAAACATGAATAAAGACACACTTTATTTCACTTTTAATCTCAGCTAGGTTCTCTCCATAGATCATATTTGAATGGAGAACAAAGACAAACATGATTACTCTTGATTTATCTCCTATTTGTTTTTCCACCATCTGCCTCTGGCCATCAAAAACCATTTCTTCATTTACATTCAGTGAGAATACTTCAAAGTTGTTATTTGTTCATCTTCACATGTGTGGCTTTTCACATAATGGTTATGGATCTATTCTTGCATAAAAGATTAGTGGCAGTTGGTCATTCCATGTGCCTTGCAGCTCTCAGAAAGCTGAAGGTAATGATTAACCTATTGTGTTCAAAGCCCAGTTGGACCCATATTAAGTAAGCCATTAAAAGTGATATTGTAGATTACTTAATGACACAGAAAAATATTTAAAATGTATTGGTAAGTAAAGTGGGAAAGTTATAAAATAAGATATGGTGTTTGATACCATTTTCAGGGGAAAAATGTTCACAAATACAAAAAGACATGGAGAGGGTCAATAGTTATTTCTAGTGGTAGGATTCTGAGTGGTTTTTATTTTCTTTACCACATTTCTGAATGTTCGACAGTAAACATATGTTGCTTTTGTAATAGGGATAAATAAAAAAGTTGTTTTTTACTTAGAGATCTGATGGTGGTAAATAGCTCCTGAGTGAGAAGTTTGTCCTGATCAAGCCTGGGAGCCTGATGAGGAACTACTGTATACTTGGTGGTGGGACTCACTTGACTGGACCAAACTTTAAAATGCGCACTGGGAAGCAGGGAAATAGCAACAGAAGTTCATTCTGGTGATGCTCAGAGACATATATCTCTAGTACCCTTCCTAATTGATTGAAAATGGTTTAATTAAGAAAAGCAGATACATACTACTTAAGGAACAGATTCAGTTATACCTGAAGAACTTAATGTTAAAGGAAATATGGGAGACCTAGCAGCAGAAATAGAGCTAGCAGTACAGAAGCCAAATACACAAATTCTCTTTTAGCCAAACTGTACACCTTAATGTTGTATTGTTCTTGCATATCGTTAAGGACTTTAAAGTGTTTTATTGAATGAGGCTCCCTTTAGACTTGTAAATCCATTTATATTATTTATATTTTGTTAAGAAAATTTGCCTCATTTAAGAAAATAGTCCACTAATTCATTCAACAAACACTTAGTAAACTCCTACCTCATGCCAAGAACTTTGCTAGGTGTTGCAAATATAATAATTAGTGATGCCTAATTTTAATACCTGTGGTGTTAAAGCCCTTACATTCTATTGAAAGAGAAAGACAAAAACACAGTTGTAATTCAATGCAATATATTATATGATTGAAGATATAATGAAAATCCTGGAGTGGGTATATAACTCAGATTAGGGTAGAAGGTAGTCTAGGAAATTTTTCCGGAGAAAGTGATATTTAATCTGGGCCTTGAAGAATGAGTAGGAATTTACCAGGTGAAAAAGCAGGAAGAGAGTATTCCATAAAGTAGAAACAGTATGTAAAAACCCAGAGACATGAAAGAGCAGATCATATTCAAAGAATTTCCTATAGTTTGGAATAGCCAAAACTTATGAGCATATGGAAGACAAGCAGAGCATGAGGCTGTGCTAATTAATGTGTCAGGTAGGTAGGTCAAAGATTACTTTGGATGTTTTCAGATAAGATTTACATTTAAATTGGTGGACTTGAGTAAAGCCTTCCATAATGTGGGTGGCCTCTTCCAATCAGAGAGCAAAAGACTACCCTGAGTAAGAGTGGAATTCTGCCCTAGACAGCCTTTGCATTTGCACTACAGCACTGTGTCTTCTCTGGGTCTCTAGCTTACTGTTCCCCACAGCAGCTTTTGAACTTGCTGGCCTCCATAATTGTATGAGTAAATTCCTTTAAAAAATTACATATATGTCTCCTATTGATTCTGTTTCTCTGGATAACCCTGTCTAATACAGAGGCTCAAGGCAGAGGATAGGGAGACTTCTTCTGAACATTTCTATAGTTTAGACTATCAAAGGGAACTATGTTTTCACTTAAAGGTACCGTTGATTAAGCAGTGATACCAAGAGAGCAGATGTGGCTATCTGGGCCTATAAGATCCTATGGAAATAAATACCAGTAGTCTTTTAAAATATTTTAATTTTTTTAAATTACAGGTTACATTCAATACTATTTTTTATTTTTTTCAGGTGTACAGCATGGTGATTAGATAAGCATACACCTTCCAAATGCCCCCCCTTCCCCGCCCCCCGGTATTTCCAATACTCAATTGGCACCATACATAGTTATCATTGTTGACTCTATTTCCTATTTTGTAACTACTAATCTATATTTCTCAATCCCTTCACCTTTTTCACCCAATTTCTCAAAACCTCTCTCCTCTGTTAGCCATTAGTCTATTCTCAAATCCATTTCTGTTTTGTTTGTTCATTTATATTGCTCTTTAGATTCCACATGTAAATGAAATCATATGATATCTGTCTTTCTCTGACTACCTTATTTCATTTCGCACAATACTTTCTAGGTCTATCCATGCTGTAGCAAATGTTAAGATTTCACTTTTTTTGGCCAAGTAATTTTCCATTGTGTGTGTGTGTGTGGGGGGGGGTGCGCGCACTTGCTTTTTAATCTCCTTGTGTATTGATGAGCATATGGGTTGCTCCCATGATTATCATAAATGATGCTGCAATGAACATAAGGGTGCATATATTCTTTGAATTAGTGTTTTGGATTTCTTCAGATATACACCTAGAAATGGAATTGTTTGGTCCTAACATAGTTACATTTGAGAAAACTCCATACTGTTTTCCACAGTGGCTGCACCAATCTGCATTCCCACCACCAGTGCACAATTCTGTTTTCTCAACATCCTTACCACCGCTTGTTTGATGTATTGATGATAGCCATTCTCACAGGTGTGAAGTTTTAATTTGCATTTCTCTGATGATTAGTGACATTGAGCATCTTTTCATGTCTATTGGTCATCTGTATGTCCTCTTTGGAGAAGTGTCCATTTAGGTCCTCTGTCCATTTCTTCATTAGATTTTCTCCTCCCCCCCCCTTTTTTTGAGTGTTGAATTATATAAGTTCTTCATAAATTTTTCTTACTAACCCCTTATCAGATGTACCATTGGCAGATGTGTCCTTCTATTCAGTGGGTTGACTTTTCATTTTGATGGTTTCCTTGACTGTGCAGCTTTTTAGTTTAATGTAGTCCCAATCATTTATTTTTCTTTTGTTTCCCTTGCCCAAGGAGAGATACCAGAAAAATATTACTAAGAGCAATGCCTAAGATTTTACTGCCTAGATTTTCATCTAGGATTTTTATAGTATCGAGTCTTAGATGAAGTCTAATCCATTTTTAGTTTATTATTATATACTAGTAGCCCATTGCACGATATCGTGCGCAGTGGGACACCTGCCACTTCCATGGGAGCTAGCAGGAACCGCAGCACGCTGCTGGGAGCCACGCTGCTTCCACGGGAGGTGGGCCGGCCATCTCCTCTCTAGGTCTGCACTTGGCTGTGGAGGCTGTGGGCTGGCCCCCCTGGCCCCTAGAAGCCCTCTGTGGCTGGGGCATCGCTGTGGTGATGCAGCAAGCATTCCGCCAGGCTGCTCACACTGCCTGCTCTCAGCGGCAGCCCCCCAGGACTGGGGGACTCCAATGAGGCTGAGGGGACTGAGCACTGCCATCTTGTGGCTATGGGCACCACCATCTTTGTGATAGAGTGATGGTTAATTTGCATATCACCCTTTTATTAGGTAGGATGATATAAGAAGGTGGTCTAGTTTCAGTTTTTGGTTAATATTTGTCCAATTTCCCCAACATCATTTATTGATAGACTGTCTATATACTATTGTATGTTCTTGCCTCTTTGTCAAATATGAATTGACTATATAGGTGTGGATTATTTCTGGATTCTCTATTCTGTTCCACTGATCTATATGTCTGTTTTTATGCCAATACCATGCTGTTTTGATTACCATGGCCTTGTAGTTTAATCAGGATTCCTCCAACTTTGTTCTTCTTTCTCAAGATTGTTGTGGCTATTCAGGTATTTGTGGTTCCATATAAATTTTTGAATTATTTATTATAGTGCTGTGAAATACACATTAGTATGTTGATAGGAATTACATTGAAGCTATAGATTGAATTAACAATGTCAATTCTACCTATTCATAAGCATGGAATGCACTTCTATTTATTTCTATCCTCTTCAATTTCTGTCTTCAGAAATTTTCTGAGTACAGACAGTTCTTTTACCTCATTGGTTAAATTTATTCATAGGTACTTTATTTTTTGATGCAATTGTAAATGGGATTGTTTTTCTTAGTTTCCCTTTCTAGTAGTTCTGTATAAAAATGCAATAATGCAATACCTTTATTTTGTATCCTGCTATTTTACTGAATTCTAGTAGTTTTTTGGTAGAACCTTTAGGGTTCTCTATATACAGCATCATGTCATCTGCAAATAAAATATCAGTAGTTTTAATATCATTCCTTATTCTTTTTCATATTTCCCTCTTCTTGGTTTTCAAATCCATTCTATTTCGTCCAACAAACATTTGAGTGCTAGTATGTGTAAGGGCAGAGGATATAATGGTGGGAAAGTCTGCTATCAAGAAGTGTAGAGTCTGGTGGGAAAGACAGGATATGAACATGTGAATACTTGAACAGAGGGACACAGAGGTGAGAAAGGCTAAGGAAGACTGCAAAGGAGGAAATAGCATCTGAGCAAACCAATCAAGCAAAAATGGGAGCTCAACAGGTAGATAAAGGCAGAAATGAGGAGGACCTGGTTATTCCAGGCAGACAGAAAAATGTAAAAAGATAATTAAAATTTATTGAACACTTGCTAGGTGCCAGATACTAAGTGTTTTGTATGTATTAACTGATTTAATATTTTATTCTATGTCATGAGCTAACACAATTGCTATTTTACAGAAGAGGAAATTGGCAAAGAGGTTAAGTTGCCCTGGGTCACGTATTTAATAATTTCTGTAGTAAGGATTCTGCACCCAATTCCGTTGTGATGAGGGCTTCCCCACATCGATAAGCAATGTTCTAACAGTAGCTGGGTGTTCTGCAATGCCATTCTGACACTGTCTACGTGGAGATAGTGTCAGATCCAAAGGCTGAGAGTTCAGTCTTATAAAACTGCCTCCCTCTACCCGACCTCTGGTAGAGGATGCCAGCCAAGTCCAGACTGTTACCCTGGCTGGTTTGGCTCGGAGGATAGAGCATCAGCCTACAGACTGAACGATCCCAGGTTCAATTCCAATTAAGGCACAAGCCCCGATTGTGGGCTCAATCCCCAGTATGGTGCGTGCAAGAGGCAGCCAATCAATGATTCTTTCTCATCATTGATGTTTCTATCTCTCTCTCCCTCTCTCTTCCTCTCCAAAATCAATAAAATACATATATTTAAAAAATAAATAATTTTTTTTTTAAAGTCCTGATTGTCCTCTGAGCCTCTGGCCAATCTATAGATCAGAGTTTCCCACAATCTCCTCCTTAGGTTAAATTAGTTTGCCAGTGAAGCTCACAGAACTCAGAGAAACATTTTACTTATTAGTTTACCAGTTTATTATGAAGGGATATAGCTCAGAAACAGCCAGATGGAATAGATGCTTAGGGTAAGGTATGTCAAAAGGTCACAAGGGATGGGGGGAGGGGGCAGTAAGAGATCAACCAAAGGACTTGTATGCATGCATATAAGCATAACCAAAGGACACAGACACTAGGGGTGGTGAGGGCGTGTGCTGGGGGTTGAGGTTGGCCAGGAAGAGGTCAATGGGAGAAAATGAAGACAAATGTAATACTTTAAACAATAAAGAATTAAGAAAAAAAGGTCACAGAGCTTCCATGCCTTCCTGAACATGTCTGTCTCCCCAAATGTCCATGTGTTCACCAACCCAGAAGTTCTCCAAACTTTGTCTTCTTGGGTTTTTTTTATTTTTATTTTTATTGATTTTTTACAGAGAGGAAGGGAGAGGGATAGAGAGTTAGAAACATCGATGAGAGAGAAACATCAATCAGTTGCCTCCTGCACACCTCCTATTGGGGATGTGCCCACAACCAAGGTACATGCCCTTGACCAGAATCAAACCTGGGGTCTTTCAGTTTGCAGGTCGACGATATATCCACTGAGCCAAACTAGTTAGGGCAGTGGTCGGCAAACTGCGGCTCGTGAGCCACATGCAGTTCTTTGGCCCCTTGGGTATAGCTCTTCCACAAAATAGCACATGATTGAAACTTTCTGACCCAATCACAGAAGTCGGTTTTCGGCTCTCAAAATAAATTTCAATTGTTGTACTGTTGACTGAGTTTGCCAACCACTGGGTTAGGGCATGTCCTCTTGGGGTTTTATGGATGCTTCATTACATAGTCATGATTGATTAGATCATTCACATTGGCCATTGATTCAACCTCCAGGCACTCTCCTCTCGCCAGAGGTCATGGATGGGACTAAAATTTCCAATCCTCAAGTCACTTGGTTGGCTTCCCTTGCAACTAGCCCCCAACCTTGGGTGTTTTCCAAAACCAAGGACATATTTTTGCTCTCATTACTTGGGATTTTCCAAGGGTTTTGGGAGCTCTAAGCCAGGAATTGTGGATAAAAACCAAATATATATAAGAAATACATATGTGGTCATTCAGATGACCAAAATATATTTCTTATAAATCAGAATAGCACGTGTAGCTAGGATTCCAATCCAGGCAGCCTAGCTTCAGTATCCACTTTAAAAAAAAAAAAATTACAGTCCTGTGCCACTCCCTATCTTCCTTAGTCAGTATGCAGTAGTTCATACACTCATTAAATTCTTAAAGCCAGAAGAGCCCTTAGATAATCTAGTCAAGTAGTTCTCACACAAATAAATTATACATTAGGACTACCGAGATTTTAAAAAATATCAGGGCCTAGCATTTACTCCTCCTCTCCTAAAACCACACTGAAAGAACCACTATTTTTTCTTGCCCTTTTTTTTTTTTGTATTTTAAGTTTTACTAAAATATAAATAACACAATCTTACCTTTTAACTATTTTAAGTATGCCACTCAATGGTATTAATTACATTCACAATTTTGTGTAATAATCACCACTATTTTGAAAATTTTTTCATTTCCCCAAACAGAAACTCTGTAACCTTTAATTATACTAATTCCCCGTTTCTTCTCCCACCCCCCTGCCTTGTAACCTCTAATCTATTTTGTTTTTATGAATTTGCTTATTCTAAATACCTCTTACAAGTGTTATCATACAATGTTTGTTCTTTTGTATCTGGTTTATTTTATTACATGAGTATTAGAGGCCCAGTGCATAAAATTCGTGCATGGGGGAGGGGTGATCTTCAGCCCAGCCTGCACTCTCTCCAATCTGGGACCCCTTGAGGGATGTCTGACTGTCCATTTAGGCCAGATTTCAGTGGGATCCCTCTCACAATCCAGGACTGCTGGCTCCCAACCATTCACCTGCCTGGCTGCCTAATTGCCCCTCACTGCTTCTGCCTGCCAGCCTGATCACCCCGTAATGACTCCTCTGCTAGCCAGATTGATGCCTAACTGCTCCCCTGCCAGCCTTATCACCCCTAACTGCCCTTTCCTGCCAGCCTGGTTGCCCTTAATTGTTCTCCCCTGCAGGCCTGGTCATCTCCAACTACCCTCCCCTACTGGCACAGTCACCCCCAACTGCTCTCTCCTGCAGGCTTGATCACCCCCAACTGTCCTCCCCTGCAGGCTATCTTGTGGTGGCCATCTTTGACCACATGGGGGTAGCCATCTTGTGTGTTGGAGTGATAGTCAATTTGCATATTACCTCTTTATTATATAGGATACCACATTTTCTTTATTCATTTATCTGTTTAAGCACTTAGATTGTCTCCTCTCTTCTCCCTAAACACACACTGGAGGAACTACTATTTTAAAAAACTTATCTATGTCATACACTAAGAGAATAAGATGACAAAAGGGGGCACAGGGAAAAGGCCTAGAGGAGAGAAAATGTGTGCAATTCAGTTTGGAAGCCAGGTTTTAGGAGAGGATTCTCAGTAGCAGGGATGGCCATGTGACTGAGACTTTCCTCCTATATTCTTCACAGAAATTTTGTCATCATCACCACTGTTTGTTGTCAGAGAACTATTTATTTCAGGAAAATGAAAATAGTATCTTTTCTAAAAAAAGAGCCTAGAAGCAGATACTTTTTTCTCTAAAGTAGAGGGCTTTTACACAAAGATACAGACTTAAAAAGTTTTAATAAAGCACAAACAAACTTAAATGCTACCAGGCTAGTGGGGCTCAGTGGTTGAGCACCGACTTATAAACCAGGAGATCACAGTTTGATTACCCAGTCAGGACACATGCTGAGTTATAGGGCAGGAGGCAACCAATCATTACTATTTCTCTCTCCCTCTCCTCTCCCCTCTGAAACAATAAAAATATATTAAAAAAAAAAAACTTAAATGCTGCCTCTAATCCTCCTGATTCTCATGAGTTGCAGTGGGAAGGAGAGCAAAGAATCTCTATTCAAAGAGGGAAGTTAAGGGTTATGCCTTATCATCATTCCAGGCAGGGTTCAGAATAAGGAGGATAGAATCATGTGGACAGCCTTTGGGCCCCTTTTCATCAGTTCAGAGGAAGGAGTGGCTTCTCTCAGCAGATCTCAGGAGAAACATTTAACAGCACAGATCTTATGTATGTCCTGTTGTCTCAAGATAGCCTGGAAAAGATGGTTGTTTCGGCCTTCATTTTAGGTGACCAGTTAGGTTGTAGTCTATTCACATTCATTCAGGGCAAGGATGTTTAAGTACATTGGGGCTGTTTAGGTATAAGGTAGTATCCTATCAGCTCTTTAGTGTCAAATATCACATTAGTGCCTGCATTTAAACCATTGTATTATAATCAAGTTTCAAAAGCCAGCTTTATACCTAAGACTTTTTACCACTTTTAGGGATCAAGCCAATCAAAGGGCAAGATATAACTGGGAAATGTAGTTCAGCCGAGCCAAGTATAAATATTGAAAAGCCATCACACAACATCAGCCAATATACTAGTATGACACATGTGTCCCTTTCCTTTTCCTTCCTCCATGTGCCAATAAACCCGGGGAGCTAGAGCCTAGAGGAGGGATATGGAGGAAGTGTCCCCGAGGCAGACCATATTGCTCTCCCAACACTCTCCAAAGGAAGGGAATGGGAGGAGTAAAATCACAGACCATATCCTCTCCCTATTCATGGCCTTGGAGCTATAACTCTGGCATGCAGTACGGAAGGAGGAAGCTCTGAATGGATATGTCATAATTTTAACAATGGACAGCAAGTGGGAAGTTATATGATCTGAAATATCATTAAGATACTGGATGACTAGCAAGAAAAGGAGATTTAATATAGCAAGTATGGGTCCAATGACTGGAGATAAAACCCTACTGAGCCGAGACAACTAAATAACAAAATGATTAGATTACAAAAATCAGAAGAACTAATGCAGATACTAAACAAAGAAAAAAATAAGTGGCTAGAGTGGTTAGGGAAGGCTTATTTCTAAAAGGCAGATTGGGACTGGACCTTCATAAAAAATGAACATTGTTTAGAAAGTTGGAGCAGAGAGGAAACTATTGAGAATAAAGACTTAGAGAAATGATATGTATGTGGGGAGTGAGGACAGGGAGAACACTGGATCAAAGTATGTGTATTAAGAAGCTAAGTATTGATAGGAGCTACACTAGACAGGGACTTGAGGATCAGGCAGAGGAATAGAGAATGGGGAAACTTAAGAGAAGTTTTTTGTTTTGAATCCTTTAAAGACAGATTAATATGACAGTGGTATAACACAGATGTATTTTGGGGAGAAGGATTGAGATTCAAGGGGGCTAGTTAGGATGCTATTGCAATATTCCAGATAGGAATTAGCAATAACAAAAACAGAATCAAAACAGAACAAAACAGAAAGGTAAAATGGAATTGGAGAAAGGAAAATATTTGAAAGACAAAAGAGCCAAGCCTGTGTGGTTAAGCATCGACCTCTGAACCAGGAGGTTACAGTTCGATTCCGGTCAGGGCACATGTCTGAGTTGCAGGCTCGATCCCCAGTGTGGAGTGGGCAAAAGGCAGCTGATCAATGATTCTCTCTCATCATTGATGTTTCTATATCTCTATCCTTCTCCCTTTCATTTTGAAATCAATAAAAATATATTTTTTAAAAGACAAGAGTGATGACTAAATGGAAGTGTGGTGCTAGAAAGGATAATTCAGAGTATGCCTTTGTTTCTAACTTGTAGAACTGGAAAAATGGTGGTATTACAAACATGAGTGAGAAGACTATGAGTATTAATTCAATTTGTGATTATTGAAATTGAAGTCATGATTTTTTGTTGTGAATTCTCATCCCAGAATATTTTTTTTCATTGATTTTTTTAAAGGGGGGTGGGGACAGACACAGAGATATAAACATTGATGACAGAGACATATTGATAGGTTGCCTCCCTCACGCACTCCAACTGGGGCCAAGGATCGAGCCTGCAACATGTGTCCCTTGACCAGAATGTTCCCTTGGCCAGAATGGAACCCATGACCCTTTAGTCTGTAAGCCGACACCTTAACCACTTAACTAAACAGGCTAGGGCTGAAATCATGATTTGAAGTGGAAATGTCCTGATACAAGTTGGAAAAAAGCATCAGATTAACTTGATAGCAATATGCACCAAGGACTGCTGGTGGAAGGTACAGGCTGAGAAACTGAAAGACCTGGAGGCACATGTGGTGTTTTTTTAAATAACTTCTTCCAACTGAAGGTAATGTCCTTCAGAAGAAAAAGGAGTAAACAAGAATGAGCAGTTGGCTATCCAGATAGTATCAAAGAACAAAGAATTTGGTATCTGGACCATAGTTTAAGATCCTGGAACTGATGGGGTTTTGGCAAGGTATAGGAAATATGTCATGAGGACAAAAAAAATGAGGTTTTTTTTGTTTTGTTTTGTTTGTGTTTTTTTTAAGAGGTGAGAGTAGGAATCATTTGGAAAGAAATTGTCTTGGATGGATGGATAATGAAAGAGAGCTGAGTGAATAAACAGGTGTCTTTTAAAAAAAAAACCACATATTTATTTCAGAGAGGATGGGAGAGGGACAGAGAGATAGAACATCCATGATGAGAGAATCACTGATCAGCTGACTCCTGCACACCCCCACTGGGGATTGAGCCCTCAACCCAGGCATATGCCTTGACCAGGAATCAAACTGTGACCTCCTGGTTCAAAGGTCGATGCTCAATCACTAACCCACACTGGCTAGGCCAAACACAAGGTTTTTTTTTTTTTTTATGGTTTAATACATTTATTAAATAGGAACACATTTCTAATAAGTCAAAAATAGAACTTGACCACCCAGTTCAGAATTTTTTGTTTGTTTGTTTGTTTGTTTTTATCTTTAATTGTTCAGTTTATTAATTACATTGTTTCCCTTTTTTTTATCCCCCTATATCTCCCCTCCACCTTGTACCTATCCCACCCTCCACCCTCACCTCCCCCTCCCCACTGTCCTCTCCCATTATTGCATGATTTTTGTCCAATCTCTTGCTGTACTTCCCACACCCCTTTTCTCCCCAAGAATTGTCAGTCCATTCCCTCTCTATGTCCATGTTTCTGTTATATTCACCAGTTTATCCTGTTCATCAGCCTATCAATTCACTTGATTTTTATGTTCATTTGTTGATAGATGTGTATTTGTTGTTCATAATTTATATTTTTACCTTTTTCTTCTTCCTCTTCTTAAAGAATATCTTTCAGCATTTCATATAATATTGGTTTGGTGGTGATGAACTCCTTTAGCTTTTTCTTATCTGCGAAGCACTTTATCTGATTTTCAATTCTGAATGATAGCTTTGCTGGATAGAGTACTCTTGGTTGTAAGTTCTTGCTATTCATCACTTTGAATATTTCTTGCCACTCCCGTCTGGCCTGCATCGTTTCTGTTGAGAAATCCGCTGACAATCGTATGGGTGCTCCCCTGTAGGTAACCAACTGTTTTTCTCTTGATGCTTTTAATATTCTCTCTTTATCTTTTGCTCTTGGCATCTTAATTATGATATGTCTTGGTGTGGTCCTCTTTAGATCCCTATATTTTGGGGTTCTGTGTACTTCTTGGGCTTTTAAGTCAGTTTCTTTCACCAGGTGGGGGAAGTTTTCAGTCACTATTTCTTCAAGTAGGTTTTCATTACCTTGCTCTCTCTCTTTTTCTGGCACCCCAATAATTCGGATGTCGGCATGCTTGAGGTTGTCCCAGAGGCCCCTTATGCTATCTTCAATTATCTCTTTTTGTTTCTTGCTTTTCCAGCCAAGTGGATTTTGCTTCTTTGTATTTCAAATCTTTGACTTGGTTCTTGTGGCCCTCTGGACTGCTTTTAGGACTTTGTGTGATACTTATTTCAGTCTGTGTATGCTTGATTTCTAGTTGGTCCTTTTTTTTATCCGTGAGGGTCTGGTTCATATCCTCAGAGGTCCTGTTCATTTCCTTGAGGGTCTCATTCATTTCCTTGTAAGTCTCATTCATTTCCTGGTTGGTTTTGTTTATTTTCTCGTAGTTCTCATTAAGTTGATCGGCCTTTTCTAGGAGCCTCTTGAAAAGCCTTATAACCATGGTTTTGAACTCTATGTCTTGTCGTCTTTTCTCCTCCATTTCTTTCACCCCTGATTTCTTTCCATATCTCTGCATGGTGGCTGCTTTATGTGGTAGATATCCTCTAGGGGTCAGTGGCACAACCTCCCCAATTATTTGAGATGGGTACTCTTACTGCAATCCTTTATGTGTTGTACAGTATTTTTTAATTTAAACCCAGCTTGTTGTTGTTAGCCCTAGGAGGGTTTTACCTCCAGGCCAATTGGCTGTGAAGGGAGACTGTGTTCAGGTTAGATGGGCGGAGTCTCTGAGCTGCGCAGGCAGCCTCTGTGTCAGCTGCATCCTATGTGGCGCTCATGCGTGCGCGGGTCTCTGTTTCCATCTGAAAGGCTGCGCTCCCGCCGCTCCTCTGAGTTTCCGTGTCCCACCTTTACTCTTGTTTGTGGAGTTTTCACTCCGCCGGCTTTCTGGCGATTCTGGGTGATTTTTGTTTTGTTGTTATGTTGTAGTTCTTAAATCGTTGCATGGGGCAGAACAATAGGTGTTTACCTATGCCACCATCTTAGTTCCCAAACACAAGTTTTTAAGAAAAGAATAACATTGTATAAGACATCCAATGTTTCAAAGAGTTAAGTATAGGAGAAAGGTAACTGAATTTATTGTTAACATTTATTGAGAGTTTACAGTATATCAGCACTGTGGAAAATTTTTTATATGCATTAATCTCATACAATCCTTACAAGAAGTTTAATTTTTTTCCCACTCAACCATGTGTCATGGACATCTTTTCATGTCAGTAAAAATCTGCATTGTTGTTTTTAATGGATGTATAGCATAGTGTTCCATTGTCTGAAGTAAATCGAGTAAAATCTCAGTTAAGAAACATATTGTCCAAATGGTCATCAGGAAAGTTGTACACCAACAGTGTATGAATGTCACTAAATCCGTCTTATTTTTTAAATTTCTTTGTATTCATATATCTGAAAAATGTATGGAAAGCCTAGAATAATTGTTAAAAAATCACTATAATTTGTAATACAAGGCCAATTCTGGTGTTATACAGAAGTGATTTCACAAAAGACTTAGACTTACCCATCCACAATTTATAATACAGACACATGAACATACTGAGAAGGAAAGTTCTGAGCTAGGTTATGTTTTTCCTATTGGATGGGTAGACACACAGGCAGGAATGAAAAGATGGAAAAATATCAGTTGTCTGCGATGTAAAGATATGAAATACAGCTGACTGAGTCAAGGAACAAGCAGAATGAGAAACAGGGGCAGACTTCAGATGGGAATGAAAAAGGTAGATCATTTTATTGGGCCTCATACATCTGATAAGGCATATTCCAATTATCTCTTCTTGTTACTTAAAAACTTCTTGGAGACATCTGTAAAACTGTCAACAACAAAAAAATATACATATTAATAAAAAAAACTGTTACAACCTTTTTCTATTACTGAATTGGTATATATGACAATAGAAATTAAAACTAAATTTCAATTGAATATGTTCATTTGTCTCTTTTTTTCTTCTTAAATAGAATTACTTGAAGAAATGGATACTACTCCCTCCAAAAAATATCCAGTTAAAAAACGGGTGAAAATACATCCTAACACAGTGACGGTGAAATACACTTCTCATTATCCCCAGCCTGGAGATGATGGATATGAAGAAATTAATGAAGATTATGGAAATTTTATGGAAGAAAATCCAAAGAAAGGCCTGTTGAGTGAAATGAAAAGAAAAGGAAGAACTTTTTTTGGAACCATGGATACCCGACCTCCACCAACAGAAGACCCCATGACAAATGAAATTGGACAATTCCAAAGCTTTGCAGAAAAAAACATTTTTCAATCCAGAAAAATGTGGATAGTGCTGTTTGGATCTGCTTTGGCTCATGGATGTGTAGCTCTTCTCACTAGGCTTGTTTCTGATCGTTCTAAAGTTCCGTCTCTAGAACTGATTTTCATCCGTTCTGTCTTACAGGTCTTATCTGTGTTAGTTGTGTGTTACTACCAGGAGGCCCCCTTTGGACCCAGTGGATATAGATTACGACTCTTCTTTTATGGTATATGCAATGTCATCTCTATCACCTGTGCTTATACATCGTTTTCTATAGTTCCTCCCAGCAATGGGACCACTATGTGGAGAGCCACAACTACAGTCTTCAGTGCCATTTTGGCTTTTTTACTTGTAGATGAGAAAATGGCTTATATTGACATGGCTACAGTTATTTGTAGCATCTTAGGTGTTTGTCTTGTCATGATCCCCAACATAGTTAATGAAGAAAATTCCTTGTTAAATGCTTGGAAAGAAGCCTTTGGATATACTATGACTGTGATGGCTGGGCTGACCACTGCTCTTTCCATGATAGTATACAGATCCATTAGGGAGAAGATCAGCATGTGGACTGCACTGTTCACCTTTGGTTGGACTGGGACAGTCTGGGGAATATCTACTATGTTCGTTCTTCAAGAACCCATTATCCCATTAGATGTAGAAACCTGGAGTTATCTCATTGCTATTTGCGTCTGTTCTACTGCAGCATTCTTAGGAGTTTATTATGCCTTGAACAAATTCCATCCAGCTTTGGTCAGCACAGTACAACATTTGGAGATTGTGGTAGCAATGGTCTTGCAGCTTCTAGTGTTACACATATTTCCTAGTGTCTATGATGTCTTTGGAGGGCTAATCATTATGATTAGTGTTTTTGTCCTTGCTGGCTATAAACTTTACTGGAGGAACTTAAGAAGGCAGGATTATCAGGAAATAGTAGACTCTCCCATTAAATGAATACCTGATTATTATCTTCTTAACCATCAGTTATTAATACGTACACTGCCATTTTAATATTCAGCTATTTTTTTGTGTTGTATAACTGACAGAGTGCTATATAATATTTAATTGACATGTAGATATAGAAAATATATTCTAGTCTATTATATTAAAAAACAAACATGAAATATATGAAATGTCATGAACCCTTGTCTTTGTTGTTATTAACAAAAGGTAACTGTGGTAGAAGGAGAATGTTAACTTTCATTACTAAAGAACATAGCCTTGAAGAAATGACCCCTTTCAGATGGAACTTCCGTGGTCCTAAAGTTCAAAGATTAGAAAAATGTTCATGTCCAGTGTTTTACAAATATTTAACAAAAATCCTTCAATATTCAAAAATTGGAATTTGTGAAAATACACCATAAGGTGAAATGCTAAACAGGAACTTCTGTTTTGTCATTTACTTGCATTAGAGAACTAGAGGTGATTGGGTTGGGCAAAGAAGCTTGAGTTATAAGGCAAGAAGAGGGAACAAAAGAAAGGAGCTGATTTTTCCATGACAATGGTGCTTAGTCTACCTTAGAGCAGGAAATTGGTCTTCCTCTTGCAATGACCTCATTAAACAATGCATAGGAAATGGAGGTAGGAAGAAGACTGGATTCTTGCCAGTTCTACTTAGTCTAGCCATTTTTAAATTTTATTTTATTTTTGCCTGATGGTGGAAGGCCTAATGTTGAGGCAAGATCTGCTTATCCTCAGTTATAGGATCTCTACCAAAATTGCCCTTGTTTAGATTTTGTAGCCAGTATATGGATAGCTTTAGTAAAGATACTCCTTAGTACTGAAAGGCACTAGCAGTAATGCAGTATACCCTGTTTCCCCATAAGTAAGACATCCCCTGAAAATAAGATCTACTCACTGTATTATAAGGCATCCCCCCGAAAATAAGATCTAGCGCATCTTTGGGAGCAAAAATTAATATAAGACACTGTCTTATTTTCGGGGAGACAGGGTAGCAGAAAATTGATACAATATGGTGTCTTCAGATTCTTTTTAAAAGGGGCTAAAAGTCTGTAAAAGCATATAAGGTGGCAATATAAAAGCAATATAAAATTTGGGAAATTTTAACAAATTTAGCCTAAACCAATGTTGATATGGTACTGGTTATTAATCTATTGTTATTGAGACATCTTAGCTCCAAATTCACCTTTCTATACTTTCCTCTGTGATCTATGGTTCACAGGCTACAAACTATATTTTTCTTATGTTAGCTGATGCCTCACTAGGTTCCACCAATAAAGGCCTTTAGAGGGATACTGGAAGTCAGCAGGACAAAAGGACTTCCTACTTTCCATTTGTTTGCAGTTTCCGGCATTGTTATCTCAGCCTGAGCAATGAACTCTTGATCAATAACTGATTTTAGCCTTCAGCTTCTTCTGGCACACCTCTAACCCCAACCAGTCTCATCATAACCCTCTGAGTAGTAGCAGGATCAGATAGATAGCATTCTCTCAGGGATTAGAGCTACAGTTCAGCTGGATCATTCCTCTACGATTCTGAGACCTGATAGTCCAATCTCAGTTCCTCTTTTTCACTACAATTATCACCCGTGGGCTACTTCAGTATTCCCTTTTTGCTTTTTCAGTCCATCTGTCACCAGTGAAGTTGGCTCTTGGTTCTTGAGTTTGGCAAAGAAAGAATTCAGGGTCAAGTACTCCAGCACAAGAGTAAGTTTATTTAGCATGCAATGTGCAAGTATAGTCAAAGAAAATATTTGAGCAGGCTGCTCAGAGAGCTGCCTTGGTTTTTTAGAAAGAAAGTCACAGAGGCAGAAGAAATGAGCCAGCTGGGCTGTGTGGACTCAGAAAACAAGTCACAGAGGCAAAAGAAGGGCCTGTGGAGACAGGTTCAGAGGGTTAAACCAGGATGGAGTACTGCTGCCCGCTGCTCCCTTGGTTGCAAGTCTTGTGGGGACCTTTAAAGGATTAGGAGAAAGCAAGCAAAGATACATGCCTGAAGAAAGAAGGCATAGGCATGCTCTAGCAAGAGAGCACACACACTGGGGCCCTTGTCTTAAGGCGTTTTGTCTATTTTATAAAATCTGGAATTTTATGGGATCTTGGGAGGACCTCAATAGAATATTCATCAGTTTTCCACGTGTGTCTTTTAATATGCTGATGCATCAAAATGAGCATATAGGTCATTCTCTGGTCAGTTTCATCTTCAAAGAATGTCACCTACAAGGGACTGAGACCAAGGTGATTCTGGGTCTGCCTCAACAAGTTCTAGAATGTGTAAGATAAGACCTAGTGATTTATTATCTGGCTATACTGTATATTGCTGGGCCAGTGTTCGGCTATCTATCTGTTTTCTCATTGCACTTGCCAAGGAACTTTACTAACTTTTTACTATCCTCCTTCATACCAACATCCAATGCTAAATCCTCTCTGTTGTAATATTTTGTGATTTATATTTTCTATTTTCTTCACTAATGTGTCTCCAAACCTTCCCCAAACAAACCCATAGTCACTAGTAGGGTGTCTGTGTTTTAGGGAAAATGTTAACATTCAGGTTTTCCAAGAATTACTAGACACTGGCTCTCAAAAAAAAAAAAAAATTACCCAGACCAAAATATAGAAAGAAAAAGACTTGGAAAAAATGAACAGAGTCTGGAATCCCAAGTATTAAGGTCTAAGAAGTTTAGCATAAGTATAGTCTCAGAAGAGCAGGGAGAAATGGGGCAGAAAAGAAATACTTTAAGCAATATTTGGCCAAAAGTTTTCCAAAGTTGACAAAGTTGACAAAGAAGAAAACAGCAACAACCACAGAAACAAGGATAAGTGAACCCAAGCAGGATAAATACAGAGCAAACCACACCTAGTAACATAGTGTAAATGATGATAAACAAAGATTAAAAAAACCAAAATCTTAAACGCAGCCAGAAAAAAAAGACACTCGGGAAAACATTGATAAGAATTACAGCTGGTTTCTCATCAGAAACAATGAGGTCAGAAAACAACAGAATGACACATTAACCCGCTAAAAGAAACCCTTTAATGGCTTCTCATTGTCCAACAAGCTCTCTGGATTCTGCAGGATAAAGTTTAAGGTCCTTAACTTCAACAACCCAATATTACATTTCCAGTCATCTTCTGCTTCAGCAACATTTTACTATTGTATAGTAGTATTTTTATGCAGACTCCTCTCTGTAAAAAGCCTTCTTTTTGCCTACTTAATTGCCTAACTATCCTGACCACACAACTCCCCTTCCACTGTGGCTTAATGTCCCCCTGTACATAGTATTGCTGTACTTACTATATTAATAATAAGTATCTGCTTAAATTTCATCCCCTAACACTGGATTGAACTCCTTTAAGAATGATCTTGTAGTGCCTCTTACAGAGTGGACTCTTAAAACATTTTTGTTGAATTAATTCCCATAAAAGCATAGCAATATTCAATCCAAAAATTTAGTTCCCAGGGTCCACTAATTTCTATACCTCATAGTTGAGCCTGTGATTGGTTACTTCTTTATTAGTAGATAGGGAGGGGTCTTTTCGGTCCTAAAGAGCTCATGGTTAGAATTGATTAGAGAGTATGATGCTAAAACAGATCATGCTCTTTAATCAATTCTAATCATGAGCTATCAATAGTTTCCTGGGAAAGGCCTTGAACATGGAGGTTCATTTTTTCCCTTCCTTGTCTTCCTATATCCTTCCTTCGGAATTAATGCATTTTTTTTTTTTTTTAATCCTAGACAGATTAGCTACCCACCAAAAGCTCCATTTCCAGTCCTTAGGTCTTTAAGTTCTGACCTAAATTTTGTCATTTTATTCTGCCTTAGACCCTGGTCCACTCAGCTCTAATTAGCAAGGGTGATTACTGTTTTTGGTTTGAGTTCTGCTAAAAGAAGTAACATGCATTTTATGTTTGGAAGTTGGGGAGACATCCTGTGAAAGGAAGCCTCTGGAATAACTCCTACCCCATAAGAACATGGACTCCATTCCTGTTAACTACATCATACTACAATTTGATACATTACTTTATGCCTATCTACCATTCCTCTTTCATCGCTCTTTCTTTAATTTCCCTTTTTTTCATTTAAAAATATTTTTATTGATTTCAGGGAGGAAAGGAGAGGGAGAGATAGAAACATCAATGATGAGAGATAATCATTGATTGGCTGCCTCCAGCACACTCCACACTGGGGATCGAGCCCACAACCCAAGCATGTACCCTGCTGGGAGTGGAACAGTGTTCTCCTGGTTCATAGGTCAATGCTCGACCACCGAGCCATGCTGGCTGGGCTTAGGCATAACTTTTTATTTTAACAAGTCTTAAATAAATTAACTATTTGGTCTTTCAGACTTTTTGTTGTGGTTAATCCTCACTGGAGGATACTTTTCCATTGATTTTTTAGAGTGAGTGGGAGGGGAGAGACAGAAAGAGAAACATCAATGTGAGAGAGACACGTCAACTGGTTGCCTCCTGCATGCACTCAGATTGATGCTGACTGTGCTGGGGATCAATCATGCAACCCAGGTACCTGCCCTTGACGGCAATGGAACCTGAGACCCTTCAGTTTGCGGGCTGACGTCCAACCACGGAGCCAAACCCACCAGGGCTCGTTCTTTTAGACTTCTTTAAGTGAGATTAGTTTATTTTTGAAATCAATAAAAATATATATTAAAAAAACATGTTTACAAGGAACTAAAACACTGCAAAATCCCTTAATTCTTCTATTGCTTAAACAGGTGGCACATGATTGTCAAGAAATCTACAAAGTCTTATGAAAGGTCTGTTCTGATCGTTGGCCCATTCAAACTACACCTTCCTTTCAAAATAAAAACGAAACTTATGACTTACGCATATTTTTTCTGGGTTTATTTTCCCCACTTAACGTCTGTGGCATAAGCTACCTGATTGCCAGGATTACTTTACCTATTGTGTTTGTATTCACATCCCCCTGCCCCTAACACATGTTAAATGTGTAACTAGTATTGAATTGAGCTAGGTTTTTCCTAACAGTTCGCACTGTGATTTTAGATAAATAGTTTTAACTTCTGGAAAAATGGTTTCTCCAGCTTCAAAAATGAGTGTAACACCTCAGTCCATAAACTTTGTAAGATGTATCAATGAAAGTGCTGTATTAGTCAGCTCAGGCTGCCATAACAAAATATCACAGAGTGGGTGGTTCAAGAAATAAAAATGTCACAGTTCTGCAAGCTTAGTTCCACCTCAGGGTGCCAGCATGGCCAGCGTCTGGGGGGACCTCTTTCTGTCTTGTACATGGCTGCCTTCTCACTGTGTCCTCTCGTGGTGAAGCAAGCTCTCTGGTGTCTCTTCTTATGAAGACACTAATCCTGTAAGATTAGGGCCCCACTCTTAACCACCTCAGTCAACTTAATTACTGTCTAAAGGCCCTGTCTCCAAATATAGCCAGATTGGGATTTAGGGTTCAACATACAAATTTTTGGAGGCAGCCATAAAATACGGCATTGAGATCCTAACAGTAAATTCAAAACTCACATATTATTCACTGCAGGTGCTAATAAGAAGATGTAAAGAGAGAGAGAATAGCTGTTGTTCAGAGGTTCGTGATATATTTGCGTCAGCCTACTTGAAGCCAGGAAGTGGCCAATGGTGATTTGAGGTTGACCGTGTGATCCTGTATATGGCAAGCAAACCACATGCAATTACCAGTATTCAAATGAATAATTTTGAAGTTAAATGCAGAAAGGTGTGAACTCTTGGGACGCAAAAAATCAGGGCCAAGATTAAAGTTGGGGAAGGACGAGGTATTAATGCCTTCAACAATATTTACTGACGTGCTGGAAAACTGAAAACTGATATGGTTCCTACCCTAAATGGAGTTTACAATCTAAATAGGGATAGGGGCAAACTACAACAGCTTGGATGGGGAAAATACCAGTACTCCACGAAGGGTACCTAATAGAGCAGGCTTCCCTGAGAAGGCAAGCCCAACCTAAGCCACAAGTTGTTTAGGGAGGAATGGGGCATGCTGGGGGCTGCAGCTCGCATCCGGATACGGATGGCCAGGCAGGTGGCTGGGGCAGAGCCCCCAAGAGCAGGTGGATGTCACCGAACTCACTGTCCTTTCTCTTCACAGCATGAGCACTGCAAACAAGCCTGGAGGCCCCTACACACCAGGGCACTTCGAAGGTCCTCAGGCTCTATTTCGGTTTGTGGCTCAAATTAAGCATATGTCTTACATTTTTCTCCCAAGTTCCCATTTTTCGGGCCTTTTGGTTTTGTTTTTTTTTGCTGTCCGCCCCCAAGAATCTTCATCGGCCAAGACTCTTTTCAGGTGCAGAAACCCGAAGGAAGAGCCCAGAGCGGTGGGGGCTGACCCCGGGAAGCAGTCGTATTTTTTGCTGTGGAGTCTCTCCGCAGCGCGGAGGAGGAGGGCCCAAAGCAGGCAGCTGGGGAGAAAAAGCCACAGGAACCTGAGCGAAGGCCGACGCTCCTCACTCTCCAGCCTGCTCTCCGCCGCGCAGCCTCAGCTCAGTCCACGCCCAGCACAGCGCTTGACTGACAGGCAGCCCCGCCCAATCCCGGTGCGGCGGATAGAAGGGACGGGGAGAACCAGCCTATCAGATTAAGTCAAGAGAGGGTTTCCTGCCTGCGCGGACCCGCCCACGGCCTCGCGGCCAGTCGGCGTTGCCCTTCGGCCCGCCCGCTGCGCGCGCCCCGCCCCTTTCCCCCGAGAGCTACGCGGCGGCTGAGCGAAGGCCTCGTGCCGTAACGGCCATCGCGGCGGCCGCGGCGGTGTCCTGGTACCCTCGTCAGGTGAGCTGGGGCCGCCGAGGCTCGGCAGAGGGACGGAGAGACGGCCTTGCCGGCAGGCAGATGCACAGGGAGCTTTTCCTTGTCCCTTGTGTTCACAGAGCCTGCTGTTCGTTGCGTCGCTTCCTCTTCCCAGGCGAAGTTAGCCCCGGGCGCCGTCTGCCGGCCCGGAGCTGAGCTGAAGGGGGCGGGGAGGCCCGGCGGCCGGGCCTGGGCGTTTGCACCGAGATTTCGCGCGACCCTCCAGCCACTACCCCGGGGGAGGGAGGCGGGGCCCCGCGGCTTTCCTGTCCGCCTCCGGAGTGCCAGGTCGGGGGTGAGCACTCCGGGCGGCCAAACCTGCGAGGTTGGGAGGTCCAGTGTGCGGTGTGCATGCTCCTCTGTTTCTTTTCCTCCCCAAACCCCGTTGCCTGTTGTGACCTAATGCAGCCGGGAAGGTAGGGACGTGGAGTAGGAGGGAAGGGGGGCGTTCGCCTGTAGCCTGAGCCCGGTGTGGCGGGTGGACATCCCGGGATGCTCCCTCTGCCCCTCCCCCGCCCCAGGCGGTTCCCTGGAACTTGGGGAGTCGGGGGTGTTTCCATCGTGTGGATCTGTTGTAGATTCCGACGGGAGTTGCTTGGGTTGTGAGCTTTTGACTTGCCTTGGAATAGATCCGGTAACAACCGACCTCGGTTGACTGATTTTGTCACCTTTCTTACGTGTTTCCATAAAAGTTAAATTGGCCGTTAGAAGCTCAGGAAGCTGGGTTTTGTTCAGGGCTGAGAACGGTGACATTACAGACGCTCAATTAAATTCGAACTGAGCAGCTAAAAATAATTCTGCCCATTAGATTCTGTAAGAAAGCTTACAAGGCAGTAAAGAATGAAGTTAAGGAGAATTTTTTTTTTTTTTTAAATCCCATCTTGGGTGGTGGAGCAAAAAAGCTCAGTGTCCGATCAGAATCGGTAAGTGTTGCAGGAGTTACTCATTTTTTAAAGTCTTTGGTAGATTTATGAAAACTCAACTGTACAATTTTATTTAAGCACCTGGAAAGCACTGTGCCTAAAGGCTCAGTTTTCAGCGGTCACAAAGTGAAGGGGGAAATAATTCAAGAAGGTTTTGTTTGAGAATTGTCGAAATACTCTGTTTTTAAATAGGCATCCCATTCACAGTTTGATAGTAACTCAAAGAAATGTGCATTGGTTGATTAATAGTTTCATTTCATCTTGATTACAAATTCTGAGATTTTTTTTTTGAGAAAATTGTGGTCTGTGAGAATTAGCGATAGTATCTGTAAACACTAGTTGCAAAGTGTCAAGACTCCTCAACTGTGCTTTTCACTTATTTAATTTTAAATCGTGTACTTTATTTTTCTAAGCATTATCTTTTAGTCCATGTAAATAAAGCTTGAAGCATACATAAAATGCTTTTTTAGTTTAAAATAGTTAAAAAATATTTTTATTGAGAGATACTTTGTGCACTGGATATTTTTCTTATGGACCTTTTGGACATGCCAAAGCTCAAGGAAGATTTGATGTGATTATTGTTATAAATTATTTGTCAGGAAGACTTTGATTTGATAAGTACAGATGTAGTCCTTTTTTCCTATCATAACTTTATAACTTTTACAGTTTACACACCTTTAGAATATAGAAAAATACCAAATGTTATCTACCTACACCAGAAGATTAAATCATTATTTAGTTGATACATAAAATCAGAGGAAACTCTGGAATTCACTAAGCACTTAAAAGTTTTTCATTAATACATACTCTGCTGTGCTGTTTTAGGAAATGACAGGGCCAAAAATGACATTTAAAGATGAAGGCAACAACAATTTTGTCTGGTTGATCCTCACTAGACTATTTCAGAGATAGAATTTATAGTCTTTCCTTCAAAATTGATTCCATATGTTATGATGATTGTATGGTTTCAATTGCCCAGACACAAATCTTGGTTTTACCTTTGACTTCCTCAACTCACACATATCATTGGCTAATTTCTCAGCCATTTTTTTGAAAAATTTTTCAGATACCTGTTTATTTCCTCTAGCTTTTAACTGGGTTTCCTGTCTGTCTTTTCTTCTTAATCAGTATATCCAGCTTTCTGCCTAATCTGTTTTTTAAAAAATATATTTTTATTGATTTTTAGAGAGAAAGGAAGGGAGAGGGATATAGAGAGGGAAACATCCATGAGAGAAACACCAACCAGCTGCCATGGGAATTGAGTACAATCCAGTGACCTCTTGATTCTGGGTTAAGACTTAACTGCTTACCCACACTGGCCGGCTCTTAACCTAAAATAATGTTTTGAACGTATCTCTCATCGTTAAACCAATAGCTCCCTGTTACCTATAGACTATAGTTCAAATTACTAGCTTTTTAACAATCTGCTCAAAACCTATTCTTCCTAATGACAACATAATTTCTCTATAGGAACTGAACTGCCCACCTAACCAAACCAATCTCTTGTTCTCATTTAGACTTCGTTTTTTTCCCTACCTTTATGTCTGTTGAGACTTTGAATGTCTATGCATAGCCTACCCATTCTTTTAAAAGAAAATTACCCTGCTAAGGTACTCAAATAGCAAAGGAACTCAAATTTTGTTAAATTTAATTTTTGTTCCATCAGTGCAGCCTTTCAGATCTTTCTTTCCCTGTGTTGTTTTCTTTTGAATCCATAGCCTTTATTGTTTTATCATTTCTTTAGTTTTTTAATCTGATATGGGCTTATGTCATCATATTACGGGACAGTATTGTGGGAAAGTTGAAATACCATCTTACATTTATAAGGAAAATACAATCCATACAGAATATCTGCATTAAAATGCATACATCTAGTGATGGTGTCAGAGCTGAGACTTAACCTTTGAATTCCTAACTCAGGTACTGTGTGTTTTTACAAACTTTCTGTATATTTTTTATGAAACTATACTCATGTTGTAATGTTGTTTTTTATTGTTTACTTCATATTACTTTGCATTTTGTGTATTTATGCCTTCTATAAATTCAGAACTTTTTTTAATGAGGAGAGGGGAACCTTCATAATCAATTGAAACAATGATTTAAAAGTATACTTACAGTCTCTTTCTATGCTTGTTAGATGTAACAACAGCACTAACAAAAATGTTATTTCTACAGTTGTGTCTTATGACTCACTAAAAAGTGAATGAATCTTTTATAAGTTTTATTGCTGGAGTTTGTTTGAATCTCTTGATAAAGAGACTGAATATTTTGGGGGCCTTAAAAGTAGATGGGAACAATGTGATGGTTTGGAGGAAACTTCTGAGGATTTATCACTTAATTAAATGTAATGATTTTTCTAAAACTTCTCTTGATTATTAGAACAGTAACACTTTTACATTTTGCTACTTTGTCACTCTATTCATCTGTGAAGAACCAGATTATTGAGCAACCCACTTATTGAGCAAAACATTTTGAAAATTATTTGTTCTATTTTGGAAGTCAGATCTTTTATACATATATTTGCTCTTCATATTCTTCCCTCCTCCCCTTTAAAGTTTTATCTGAATAGCAGTCTATATATATAATTCAGAGAGGAAGGGAGAGGGAGAGAGAGATAGAAACATCAATGATGAGAGAGAATCATTGATTGGCTGCCTCCTGCATGTCCCCTACTTACAGTCCCACAACCCAGACATGTGCCTTCAACTGGAATCGAACCTGGACCCTTCACTCCGCAGGTTGACATCCCATCTACCCAGTCAAACCAGCTAGGGCTGCCTTGGTGGTGATGTTTCTTTACATTTATTTATATAGCAAGAGTTGAATCATATAAGACACATAGGTAGCACAGAAAACTATCAGGTGAGAGAGGATGTTTTACTTTTTTGATCTGAAACAGATTAGAAACTATTACTCTTAACTTTTGGTTATTTATAATGGTTTGTTTTTATTTGTGTAAGTAAATTATCTGCTAAAATAAAACAGTTGAAATACTGATTCTCGTTTCTTCTTTTTATTCCTGAAATTGTACTTAAGGACATAAGTATGGTATGAATAATTTCCACTGTCCATACAGACCCATTGAATAAAGCAGTGAGAATATGGCTTGGGGAAATCTTTTAAAAAACAGATGCATCTGAAACGGATTTTGTTGTTAGTTTTTAAAGAATCAGCCTTCCAAAAACTTCAGTACATGTTTCCAAATCATGTTGCATCTAGATCAATTCAAATAATAGAAATAGCAAAGAATTTAATGTGCTTTGTACTTTTTAGGTGTTCCAGCTTTATTACAAAAATGTGTAAGGCATTGGAAATGTTTCTTTGGAAATGCTGGATCACCTCAAGGGTACTACATGTTCTTGAATGATAACAATTTTTACTTTTGGAAACATTTAGAATACTTTGTATACAACCTCTTTTTCCCAGAATTCTGCTTCCCTGGGAAGATTTTATTTATTTTTTTATTCTTTAAAAGGCCTATTTTTGCAGTTGTAAACATATACCCATCACCCAGATCAAAGTATAGAGAACATTTGTAGTGCTCCAGAATGCTCTGTCATGCTTCTTCTCAATTAGTATCTCCTACCCTCAGAAGTAATCACTATTCTGACTTACATAATCATAGATTATTTTTGCCCATTCTTGAACTTAATAGAAATAGACCATACAGTATGTGCTCTTTTGTGGATGGCTGCTTTGCTTAGCATTGTGTTTGTGAATTTATCCATGATACTGGGTACAGCAATAGTTTTTTTCGTGTGTGTTCCCTCCCCCCCCCAACTGATGACAGTATTTCATTGAAATAATACACAGTTTTAAAAAATGAGCTATTAATGGATATTTGGTTTTTCCCAGTTTTTAAAAAAATATATTTTATTAATTTTTTACAGAGAGGAAGAGAGAGGAATAGAAAGTCAGAAACATCGATGAGAGAGAAACATCCATCAGCAGCCTCTTGCACACCCCCTACTGGGGTTGTGCTTGCAGCCAAGGAACATGCCCTTGACTGGAATCGAACCTGGGACCCTTCAGTCCGCAGGCTGACGCTCCATCCACTGAGCCAAACCGGTTTCGGCGGTTTTTCCCAGTTTTTAAACTATCCTATAAAATAAAGATGTAATATGCAAATGGTCATTACACTGTGAAGCATAATGACCGACCATGTAATGACTGACTGTAAGGACTGGATCACGGGTCAGCAGGAGGGTGGGGCTTCGAGCTACAAGTGGGCAGCGGGTGGGGAGCTACTGGAGGGTGGCAGTGAGCTACTGACGAGCTACTGGGGTGAAGATTTGTGCTCAGGGCTACTGGTTATGAGTGAAGCTGTTACAAACATTAGAAGTCTTTTAGTAGACTTGCACACATATCTTTTACTTTTCAATGTTTTTATTGATTTCTAAGAGGAAGGGAGAAGTGGGGGAGAGATGTAAACATCAATGATGAAAATCATTGATCAGCTGCCTCCTGCATGCCACCTACTGGGGGTTGAGCCCGAAACCCAAGCATGTGCCCCAACTGGGAATCGAACTGTGATCTTCTTTCATGGGTTGATGCTCAAAAATTGGGCCACATCAGCTGGGATAACTCATTTCTTTTTCGTATGAACACCTGGGAGTAGAATTGCACTATCTTTATCTACCAGTTTTTTTAACCAGCTTGATCCAACTTTCTCCTTTTACAACAAAACCGGTGACTCTGCTTTTCCTCTGTGTTAAATCTGTTGCCTGTGAATCATGCAGTTATTTTATTTTGATCCCTCTTTTTTAAAAAAAAAATATTTTTATTGATTTTAGAGAGGAAGGGAGAGGGAGAGAGAGAAATATCAGTGATGAGAGAATGATTGATTGACTCTCTTCTGCACACATCCCACTTGGGATCAAGCATTGCAACTCCAAAAGGAACTTTGACCTCCTGGTTCATAAGTTGACACTCAGCCACTGAGCCATGCTGGCTGGGCTTGATGCCTTCTTTTGATGGAGTATATCACACTAGATTCCTGTGAAAGGTGGCAATCTTGCATTAATAAAGATATTTTTTCTTTTTTTTATCTTCTTGCTTGATTCGGTTCAGTAATTCTAGATTGGAAACAATTTTTCTTCAAAATTCTGACGGCATCTCTCTTATTATTTTCTAGCTTTTGAAAATTCCCGAAGACATTCTGATTCCTAATCCTAATGTTTTCTGCTTTTCTGGAATTTTGTATCTCTTGTACTGAAATTTCATGAGTGTGTGACTTGGCATGCATCCATTTTTTTGTGTTTTCCTGGATATCATGTCCTCCAAATCTGCAAAATTATGTTCATCAGTTCTGGGAAATTGTTAATTATTTCATTGATGATTATATTAGTTTTCTAGGGCTGCCATCACAAAATACCACAGGCTGCGTGGTACAAATAACAGAAATTCGTTTTCTCACAGTTCTTGAGACTGGAAGTCCAAGATCAGGGGGACGTCAGGGTTGGTTTCTTATGAGATTTCTTCCTGATTTATAGACAGCCTCCTTTTTCACAAAACCTTTCTTGCTCTCTCCTTCTTTAGGGGCATCAGTCCTTTTGGATTTACGGCTCCACCCTTAGGACTTCATTTACCCTCAGTTGTCTGTTATAGTCCTTATCTAGAGTTTCAACATGAATTTTGGGGGTGACACAATTTAGTCCATTACAGTGGTTTCCTCTTTTTCCTTCTGTTTCTCTCTGAAACTTTTCTTATCTGAATCTCTTAGGCTAGTCATCTAGTCTTTTTTTCTGCTGTTTTTCATCTTTTAATTTTTTTTGCTCTATTTTATGTGAAAGACTTCTTTAATGTTATTTTCTAAGCCTTCTGTTGAAAATTTTATTTTTGCTGTCAAAATATTAATTTCCCGTCCTGACCTATGTGGCTCAGGTGATTGGGTGTTGTCCTGTGCACTGAAAGGTTGCTAGTTGAATCATAGTCTGAGCTCATGCCCAGTCGGGTTGCAGGTTCGATCCCTAGTAGGGGGCATGCAGGAGGCAGCCAGTGGATGTTATGCTCTCACATCGATGTTGCTCTCTCCCTCTCCATTTCTCTCTAAAAATCAAACTATTGGGGAAAAAATGATTTTGATTTTCCAAGAGCTCTTTCTCTCAAATTTTTTTCGTATAGAGATCATTCGGTGCTTGTTTCATTGTTGTGTCTTTCTAAATTTTGAGGCTACAAATTATTATTCCTTTAAATTTTTTTTCTTTTTTGCCGACTCTTATTTCTTCTATATTGGCCTCTAACTTTTATGTTGGAGGCTTATTTCAGAAGTCATTAATCTTTGGCTATTATCTTGTGATAGTAAACCTGAATTGATGCTGACTTAAATACTGGATTTATTACATGGTGGATTGAGTGAGCCAGTTTTTTGAGAAAACTGATATATGAGAGGTATTTCCTCTGCGTCAGGTTCATGAGGGGAAAGCTAGTAGGGGGCATGCAGGAGGCAGCCAGTGGATGTTATGCTCTCACATCGATGTTGCTCTCTCCCCCTTAGTCTGCTTGAGGGCTGAAAGTTTATCCAGCAGGGTTGTGTTTGTGTGTGTGTGTGTGGGGGGGGGGGTGGAGGGTGGGAGGACTGGATTTCTCATTCCCCCACATTCAGTAGGGTATTGCAGACCTTTAATTACATCTGTTTACTCCTCTCTCAGAGTGGGGTAGCCAACCATCAGGTAGATTTGGGGAGGAAACTTCTAAGGATTTAATTGCTTCTCAACTTTTACCCAGTCTTCCTTAATTTAACTCTTGCCTCAGTTTAAGTAGTATGAGGTACTACCAGTTCCTGAATCTTTTGAGGATTCCAAGGTATAAATTGGATTTTTCAACTCCTATTTAGGTGTTAGGGTTAGCTTCACTTTTCTGGAATTCACTGAGTAGTTGCCATTGTTCATCTATCTTTTAGCTTCTGATATTTTGTTGCTTATTGTTTGCTTTCCTGTTTGCCCCATGTAAATTTTTTTTAAACTTTTCTGTATTCACTGTTTTAATTTGCAATTCCTCAAAAATGCTGTTTGTATTGCCCTTCGTTAAAAAAAGGAATATATGACAGAACTGTGTGTGTCTCAAAAAGCCTAAAATATTTATTATGTGGCTCTTCACAGAAAAATTTGCCTATCCTGTCCTTGTTACAAAGTTTCTCATTTCCTTTAATAAAGCTGTTTCTAGCCTACTACTATTTTTACTTGCATTCAAGCTTTACAATCTTGGAACTTCCTGGAGCTTTTTGTTTTAATTAGTTTAGTGCATGTCATGGAAGTTATGACTAAGAATTGGTAGGATATACTCTATTATCAGAGTTGTGAGATTTTTAAAAATATAAAATATCAAAGAGTAGGAAAAGCAAAATGTTGATGAAATGAGTCACAGAACACATAATATATGTATGCATTCTTTCTTTTGTCATCAAAATGCAAAACGTAGGTACATATACATAGGGAAAAGGGGCAGTTATAATATTGAGAACAGCCCATATTTTAAATGAGTCATTTTCATCAGCTTTCTCTGTAGTTAGAAAACCATAACTGGCAGAATAAATCTGCTCTGGGCAAGAAGCTGTTCCAGGAATGACAATACATAGCCTATATAATAATCCTATGTAATAAAAGACTAGTATGCAAATTGACCAAACGGCAGAACGACCGGTCACTATGAGGTGCACTGACCACCAGGGGCAGATGCTCAATGCAGGAGCTGCCCCCTGGTGGTCAGTGCACTCCCACAGCCAACCTCCTGCAGCTGGCCAGCGGCATCCAGCGTCCGTTCCTTCTGCACCCAGCTGATGACTGTCACCTCCTCTCCCGACCCTGCCCGTGGGATGGGGAGCCAGAGGTGGGTGTTGGTAGATATGGCCTGTCCCTCCACTCTGGCCAGCATTTCCCAACTGGCCTGGCTCTGATTGGCCCTGATCACCAGCCAAGCCTAGGGATCCCACCCATGTATGAATTCCCGGCTTCTGTGTGTGTGTGTGTGTGTGTGTGTGTGTGTGTGTGTGTGTGTGTATTAGAAGCCCAGCGTATGAAATTGTGTGGCCCAGCCCACCCATGAGTGCCTCACCGCGCATGAAGTCGCCTGCTGACCGGTCTTTGGTGGTTATAGTATCACAACCAGTAGGTTCTATATACAGATATGTGTGGTTATCTTTTCCTATCTGAAATGAGGGCGTATTAATGTGAGCCACTCGTCAGATGTCAGAGTAGGAGAAACAGGAATTATGTTGTTATAGAAAATATCTTTTCTGTAGAAAGTCCTGACTGCAGACAAACTCAAGTATATTTAGCCTTAATTGTATGAGCAGTCTCATTATAGTTTTCTTATATAATTCTTTCTTCTAAATGGTAACTTGTCATTGTTATTTTTTAATATGTATATTCCAGATTTGTTTCTATGAATATACAAATTCATATTCACTTTAAAAAAATAGGATCACATACTATCTATTGTTTTCTGACTTGGCCTTATAAATAATTGTTCTCCCATGTCAGTATACATAAATTTTAATATTCTGGAGTCAGCTTAAATTCTGATATAGGCTTCATAACTGTTTAGTCTTAGGCCTCATTTTTCTAATCTGTAAAATGGGGATGATACCTAATCAAAAGATTACTATAAGGTTTAAATGAGAATTTATTAACCCATTTAACTGCTAAGCAGTGTTTAGTGTACATTAAAAGCTTTAGAATTAATTTCTAGATGTGAACTAACTGGGTCCAAAGATCTTAAAAAAATGTTTCTGTTGCTAAACTGCTATTCATAAAAAAACATGAACAAACAAGCATCTTACCAACAAATAGTGTTCTTTAACTCTGTGTCATTACTCTAATTTTTGCTAACCTAGTAGGCAAAAACTGACAGAATAGCATTAGACAAATTCCTAAGTATAAAATGGTATATTTTAGTATAACTCTGAATTAGTAGAACAATAACTAAAAAAAAGATTTTTAACAATATAATTAACAAATGAGTCTAAATGACATACATAGAACATTTCATGCAGCACCTGCAGAATATAGACTTTTTTCAATTGTCTATGGAAATTTTACCCAAATTGACAAGCTGGACCATAAAAAATATGAAAATTAAGAGTGTATGCTTTGAAATATTAGAATTAAGCCAGAAGTTTACTACAAAAAAATAACTAAAAAATTGTCAGCTATTTTGGAAATGAAATAATATATTCTTAGGTAACCCAAAGAGTAAAGAAGAAATAACATTAGACTGTTTTGAGCATAGTGATGAAAATATGACATACTAGAGGCCTGATGCACGAAATTAGTGCAAGGTGCTACGCTCTCGCAGCCTCAGCTTCGACCAGAAGGTTGGCTGGAAGGTCTTTCCACTGTTCCACCACCCAGTCTAATTAGCATATTATACTTTTGTTATTATAACTTACAAGATACTGCCCTAACCAGTTTGCTTAGTGGATAGAGCATCAGCCTGCACACTAAAGGGTCCTGGGTTTGATTCTGTTCAAAGTCATGTACCTTCGTTGCAGGCTTAGATGCGTGCAGAAAGCAAGCAATCGATGTGTCTCTCTCACATCACTGTTTCTCTCTGTGTCTTCTCCCTTCCACTCTGTCTAAAAATCAATCAGAAAAATATCTTTGGGTGAGGATTACAACAACAACAACAAAAGAGCAAGAGGTAAGCCATGCTTAAAGGAAAGTTTATAGCCTCAAAATGCATATAGTAGAAAGTATAAAGGCTAAAACCAAGAGGATTTTTAGGTAAAAGGGGGTAAGTGAAAGATGCATTCGCTTTAATTCTCCAATAAAGCTCACCAAGGTGATAAAATAAAGGATATATTTTTTAAAGATTTGAACTACACAGGTAAAAAGCATTCAAGAAGCAATAAAATTTTCTAGCTGGAAAAGAAACAGACTAATAGAAACTTCTTAGTAGACTTAAAAAAGTGTTCAATCCTAATAGAAAAGAATCCTCAGGCTCAGGAATAGGTAGGTAGCACCAGGCATTTTTGTCAAAGAAGCGGTGAGAATGGTGCTAAAGTATGATTGCTTGAAACTGTTTAAAAAGCAGCTAGGCCCTGGCTAGTGTGGGTCAATCATGCCTCCCTCACCCCCCGCCCCAGGCAATCAATCAGTCCGTCTCGCGCGCTCTCTCTCTCTCTCTCTCTCTCTCTCTCTCTCTCTCTCTCTCTCTCTCACACACACACACACACACACACACACACACACACACACCATGTTTCTTTCTCCCCTTTCCCTCTCTCCCTTTTCCCCTCCCTCTCTTCCATTCTAACCACACTCACCAGGGCTCTCTAAAAATCAGTGGGGAAACAATATCCTTAGGTGAGGATTAACAAGACAAACAAAAAATAAACCAGCTCAGTCAGTCATAAGAGCTAAAAAGAATAAACAACCCAAATGTTTACCAGTTGAATAATCTATAATAACAAAGTGTAATGTGCAAATTGACTGAACAGTGGGAACGACCATCCAGATGACCTTCTGGATGAAGCCAGGCTGTGAGGGCCTACTCTTGCACGGATTTCGTGCATTGGGCTTCTAGTGGGTAAATAAAATGCATATCCACACATGGAATATTGGAATATTTGTCAATAAAAAGGAATAAAGTGGTGATACATGTTATAATGTCAATGAACCTTGAAAATATTATTGTGAGATAGTCACAAAAAGATCACATATTGTATGATTCTCTTTGTATGAAATATCCATATTATCTGTAGAGACATAATGAATAGTGGTTGCCTAGGGCTGCAGCAGGAGAAGATTCGAGGGAAATACCTGATCAAGGAAAGGTATAAGAGTTTTTTTTTGGTCTGATTAAATGTTCCAAAATTGATTGTGGTGATAACTCAATATACTAAAAACCATTGAAAATGTAAACTTTGAGTTGTATAGCATATGAGTTATATCTCAGTAAGCTATTAAAAAAAAGTTTCAACTGAGGTCTCTGTCAGTTTGTATAGCTAAGTGACTGTCCTGTCAAAAGATTGAAAATTTATCCTCTGTAGGTGACAAATAGAGAGGGTTGGGCACTAGACATACCATAATTGAAAAGTAGGTGTCCTATTGAAAACACTTAGATTAAATGAAATATACTTAGTGTTAGGATCCTTATTAAAGCTTCCTCTCAGAAGCTTTTGCCTCCCAGAATCTGGTAATCAATTCAGAACTTAGAGGATGCTTTTCTTACTATTATACTAGCCCAAGAAGAAAAACTATGTTATTCATTATCAGCTTTTAAAGCCTACTTTTAAATATGAGAAAAGCTTTTAATATGAGACCAAAACAAATAGAAAAAAAAAATTTGGACCAATCAGGACAAACAAACACCCCCCCCCCCCCGAAAATTAGAGAATAATAATAAGAGATTCAATAGAAATAGAGGCAACCTCTAATAAAGTACAGGAAAAGATGGAAGATAGGTGAAAAAGATAAAAGGTCAGTTTAGGAGATCAACTTTCAAAAAACGCGTGCCCGTGAGAGAGAACAGGAAAGAACAAGAGTAGAAATATCAGTGAAGTATTTTTAAAATTCATAATTGAGAAACATTTTGCAGATTGAAAGCCCTTTGGGTGCTCAGGACAGTGGTTGAAAATAGATACACACGTTCAGTCAGGTCTAGTCAGGAAAATGGAGATCACACCAATTATAACAGGATTTAATGTAAAGAATTGTTCAGCCAGATGGTAAAGGTTGAATTGTGCCCCTTCCTCCTAAAGATACATTGAAGTCCTAAACCCTAATATTTTGAATATGATTTTATGTAGAAATAGTATGTTCTAATCCAGTATGATTGGCAGAGAGAGAAGATGGCCACCTACAAACCAAGGAATGCCTGAGGCTATCTGAAAGTGGAAGAAGGGCCTAGAGCAGATTCTTTCTTAACCCTTTGTACACCATAAAGCGTCTATAGACGCAATTAAATTCAAAATATCTTGGCTTGTGGGGATGGTTTCTATTTTGGACATGTGGCAATAACTGGTTAGTTAGTGCCTTCAGAGAGGATGGCCCACCCATACCTTGATTTCAGACTTCTGGTGGCCACAAAGGTAGTATGGATTTCTGTTTTAAGCCAACCCATTGTGTGTGTGTTACAGCCCTCAGAAAGTAATACACTAGATAATTGCGGAGCTGAAAAGAAAATAAGCAAACACTTAGATATCACAGAGACAGTAACTTGAGTAAGTATAGCAGATTCTTAAAGTTGTGGAATAAAGTCATTTTGTTCAACAATGTTTCCTTATTCAATGAAATGCCTTAGAAATATAACTCTTGATATGTAAATTAGCCTATGATAAAATTGTTTTACTTACAATCACAGAACTAGTCAACTATATTAAGTGAGGATTTACTATAATTACTAGCCCCAAGTCTGAAGAACAAAGAGATTGGGTTTATTAGAATTTAGAAACTTGAAGAGTGGCCCTGAGGAGCTGAAACTCAGATTTCTGAGAAGTAGCTAACTGCCTGCTCAGGAAGTGTAGGTATCTTAGGAGACTTGATAAGGCTGTTCTGGGAATGGTAGGTAAAACACAAAAGCAAAAAATTGCTAACTTAGAATCGATGCTGCTATAGGGTCCACTGCTATTGCCAGGGTGCTTAGTGGTTGTTGGTTGATGCTGATCTGAAAGAGTATATCTTTGTTCCCTCCTCTATTCTAGTGTCTTTCTGGTGCCCCTTATAGGCTATCGGATAGAGCATGCTAGCAAAGAATTGTGATTTGCAGGGTTCCAGCCCGCCCCCCCCCCCCCCCATATTACAAAGCACGATAAAATAGAGTAGGTTTGAAGCCTGTTAGCTTAAAAATCCCTATACACAGACACTGAGGTGTGTTATTGTGAAATTTTGTAATATCTGGGTCACAGATCCTATGAACTTTCTTAGGGGGCAAATGAGTCACATTTCAGAGATTCAGCATTCTCAAGTGTAACCTCACAAGCTAGAAGACTGTGAGCAAAATGATTTTGCCTCACAATCTGAGGCAAAATGATATCCAAGTTAGAATTCTTTATCCAGCCAAAATTATTAAGTATTTAATATAGTGTAGACATTTTAAGACATACAACCAAAAATTTTTCTTGCTCACTTCTTTTCTCAGAAAGCTATTGTCTAATTTGCTCCACCCATCAAAAAGTAGTAAAACTTAATGAAAGCATGATGATACAGGAAATCAAATTCTAGAGAGACAAATGGGATACTTAAGGTGACAGTAAAGAGGATTCTCTGAATGCTAACTTATCCTATATAATAAAAGGGTAATATGCCAAATGGTGGAATAACTGGTCACTATGATACGCACTGACTGCCAAGGGACAGACGCTCAATGCAGGAGCTGCCCCCTGGGGGTCAGGTCCTCCCATAGTGGTAGTACCACTCAGCCAGAAGCTGGGCTCATGGCTGCTGGGCACAGTGGTGGTGGCGGGAGCTCTCCCCACCTCTATGGCAGCACTAAGGATGCCTGACTGCCGGCTTAGGCCCACTCCCTCGCCCTGCAGGGAGCCAACTACTAGCTTAGGCCTGCTCCCCCTACCTGTGGGGAGCAGGCCTAAGTTGAACATCCCCTGAGGGCTCCCTGCCTGGGCTGAGCTGAGAGACCTCTGCACGCCCCCCTCCCCTCCACAGTACACGAATGTTGTGCACCAGGCCTGTAGTTATCAATAAAAGAATAATAAGTCCAGATTTGAGCATGTGAGAAGGTGATGGTAGTTTTTTGGAAATGAAATTAATAGAGTACCTGGTGTCTGTATTAGACAATAATTTGGGCAGTTGGCAAAGAGTTTAAAGTTGAATTAGTGATGTCTTTGTTCAGCTTTTTATATTGAAGTTTTAGAGTATCATCACTCTTCCTTAGATAATCTCATTCTGTCCTATGATTTTAAATAGTATTTTTATGTGGCTGGTTCACAAATTTATATCTCTAGGAAAGATCTCTGCCTTGAACTCCAGAGTCATATTGTATCCATTATCCAATGCTGTATAAAAATCACTCCAAAACTGAGTGGTTTAAACAATAACCTCCCTTATCCCTCCTTCCCCCAAAAGTTTCTGTGATTTGCATGTGGACAGGTTTGGGTGGAGATGGTTTTGTTTCTAAGTTCCATGTGATATCATTTAGGCTGGCTGGAAATATTTATTTTTAAAATAGCTTATTTACATTCTTGACAAGTTGGTGTTAACAGTTGGCTGGGACCTGCTTATCTGGCTGGCTGTGGGTTAGGGGCCTTGAATCCTTTCCATGTGGCTCTCTGTATAGGTTGCTTGGGCTTCGTCATAGCTCCAAAAGCATCTCTAGGGTGTTTGGCAGAAGCTGTAATACCATTTATGACAGCCTTAGAAGTTGAGTAGCTTTAATTCTGCATAGTAATAAGCATACCAAGATTCACTGGCTATCCTCCCATTTGGAGGTGTGGTTTAAATCACATAGTAATAAAAACTAATAGGATGGGAGAGTCTTTCTCAGCTATCTTTGAAAATGCAATATGCCACATATCAAGCTGTTTCCTTGATATTGCCACTTGGATATCTCATAGGTATTTTGAACTTAAAGATAATAAAAACAACTCTCATTCCTTTACTCTTAAACTGTACCCCTACCCCCATTTGTCCACTCCTCAGTCTTGACCATTTTGTTAAATGGTGTTATCATCCACTCAGTAGCTATAAGCCAGGTATGTGTCATATCTGACTCCTTTTTCACCTCTCAATCCATCAAGTCTTGTCTCTTCTATCTCTATATACAACTTGAAATTTTTTTTATACATATTTTATTGATTTCTTACAGAGAGGAAGGAAGAGGGATAGAAAGTCAGAAACATCGATGAGAGAGAAACATCGATCAGCTGCCTCTTGCACACCCCCTACTGGGGATGTGACCGCAGTCAAAGTACATGCACCTGACCGGAATCGAACCTGGGACCTTTCAGTCTGCAGGTCGACGCTCTCTCCACTGAGCCAAACCAGTTTTGCACAACTTAAATTTTTTTGTTCTCTATCTACCTGGTTATTATACCTCTCAAGTCTAAGCTGCCATTTTATCTTCACTTGGACTGTTGGCTTTCTGTTTTCTGTGGGGTTGTGTTTGATTGATGATTTGTAACATCTTGTTATTTTATGAAATACTAGAGGCTCGGTGCATGAAATTTGTGCACGGATAGGTCTCTAGGCCTGGCCAGTGATCAGGGCTGATTGGGGACCTTCCAGCTGCTGGCTGGGGCCTTCATTCATTCTGTGCCGCTTCCTGGTGTTCAGCACACACCCATAGCAATTGAACTCCCAGTCTCCCAGTGGAACTCCTAAAGGAACACTTTGGATATTAGCTTTTTATTTATTTTATTTTTATTTATTTACTTTTTAAAATTTTATTTACAATATAACTTATGTTTAATAGTAGTACATATGTTTTCCTCCCCCCGCAATATCCTCCCCCCAGCCGCCCCTACCCCCCCAGCACATGTCCCCACCTGCCTCCCTCCCAGCCCCAGTGTCTTTCATTCATTGGTTATGCTCATATGCATGCATACAAGTCCTTTGGTTGATCTCCCCCAGCATCTGCCTCCCCTCCACTCCAGCCTTCCCCCTGTAGCTTGACAGCCTGTTCAAGGCCACCCTGCCTCTATATCAATCACTCTCCCCTGTTTCTTTTCTTCAAAAATATCTTGCCTCTGCATACTGAAAACAAACGTATAAGAGCAAAAAAAGTTTGAGTGTCAGTTTCAATGTCCAACTGTTCTGAGTCCCAGTTTCAATGTCAAATAGTTCTTCATGTGTACATGTCAGCAATGGTATCCAGATGGTGGACACATCATGGCAATGCAAGATCCATCCTCTCTGGTATGGTCCTGGGCCGCCTGCAGCCACGCACAGCTGCCGACTGCCAGCATGGCAAGGTGTTGTCAGCGTCCCCCATCTCTGGACCGTCCTCGTGGATGGAACAGGCCCGTCAGTTCCTCACTGTCGCAGGAACCCACATGGTCTTGGAGTTGTTCTCTGCAAACACACAAACACATTCTCGACCAAAGGTTAACAAAGGGTTCCTCTCTGCAAAATAGACTTGGGATTCTTTTTATTTTTGCCTAAATGATTTTCCTTTGGCTTATTTTGACACCATGTGTGTTTTTTTTATGGGTGTCCTGCAGCTGGTTTTACAAATGGAATTTTCTTTTCTGGAGTAAGAATTTTCTACATGTATTTTACTTATAGGATATTTTTCCTTACATGATATTACCCCACTGTCCCCCCCCCCCCCTTTTTTTTTGGTTAATAGGGGCTTTTGGAAATTTTATCTTGCAGTCTTGGTAATTTTAAATTTTAATTTTTGCATACAAATATGACTGCTTTAGGTTCTTTGGATGTTAGGCAATTTTGCAGTGAGATGAACTACTAATAGATAATTTAGTTAATGTTTTAGGAAAAGCTTGTTGTCCAGTACAGTTAGATTTTCTTGAGTATTCACTTATTTCACTTGTCCAATTTAAATTAATCTGAAAACTTGATTACTATTTTACTGTCAACTTTAATACTCAAGCAGAAATCTTAGTTTACCCAGTAAATACTTGTGGAAAGGAATATTTGCATTTTTGAGTAGGTCCTCAGCATTCCTTGTAATAAATTAAATTTAGATATAGGGCAGCTATTGCTGGCCGAGTCTCTGTCTACCACCTGGGTCCCCGTGTGAGTTGTGCGTGGGAGGCGTAGCAGCCGTGGGGGTAGGAGACCTCCCTCAGGAGGGGTGAGAATTCAAGCCCCTGCAAGGTTTGTGGATGAGGGTCTGTGCCTCACCTCTGTTGATCTTTTAGTTCTCTCCTGTTGGCCCCTCTGCGACTGTGCCTGTCTTAGGTTGTTTCTTCCCTGAGGAATCTTACCCGTCTCTAGCTAACCAGCCAACCTCCTGGCCAAACAGCGTGATGTGAGGTTCAGTCCTGTCTCCTCTGTAGTCTATGCCCCCGTGGCCTCCACATCCAGCACCTGCCTTGGGGTCCCCTCGCCTGCTGGCGGGGTCCCGGTACTGATCATATATCTTGGGTGACCCAGGTTTCTTCTCCAGAGAGGGCCCAGCTCACGCCACTGGTCGAGAGACAGATCCATGGTGCCAGCTGCCCAGAGACTTCAGCCACAGCTTGAACTGAAAGTTCACGCATCAGCTGTGTGTATTTGGATAATAAGAAGAGGGTCCCTCTTGGCAAAAGGGCCAGAGGGGCCAATATAGAATGCTCGGATTGGATATTAGCTTTTTATATATCTAGATAATTGACATAGCCTATATAATAAAGAGGTAATATGCAAATTAACTATCACATCCTTCACAAAATGGACTCTCTCATGTGGTCACAAGATGGCCGCCACAAGATGGCCGGCAGGTGAGGGCAGTTGTGGGAGATCAGGCCAGCAGGGAAGGGTAGTTAGGGGTGACCAGACCAGCAGAGGAGGGCAGTTGGGGAAAATCGGGCCTGTTGGGGGGGGACTAGGCCTGCAGGGGAGGGCAATTAGGGGTGACCAAGCTGGTAGGGGAGGGCACTTGGGGGGGTGACCATGCCTGCAGGAGAGAGCAGTTCTGGGGGTGGCGGACCAGGCCTTTAGGGGAGGGCAGTGGGGGCAACCAGGCCAGCAGGGGAGGTCAGTTGTGGGCAATTAGGCTGGCAGGGCAGGGCAATCGGGGTGTCCAGGCCTGCAGGGGAGGTAGTTGGGGGTGACCAGCCTTGCAGGGAAGGGAGGGCAGTTGTGGGGGGGACCAGGCATGCAGGAGGGGGCAGTTAGGTGTCAATCAAGCTGGCAAGGGAGTGATTAGGGGGTGATCAGGGTGACAAACAGAAGCAGTTAGGGGCAATCAGGCAGGCAGGCAGGTGAGCAGTTGGGAGCCAGCAGTCCCAGATTCTGAGAGGGATGGTCGACTACTAGTTTAGGCCTGATCGCTGTGGGATTGGGCCTAAACCGGAAGTTGGACATCCCCTGAGGGTTCCCAGATTGGAGAGTGCAGGCTGGGCTGAGGGACACCCACGCCCCCCTGGGGCCAGGTGGTCACATGCAGCTGGAACTGGGGCGGCCTGGGTGAGGGGCCTGCTGTTATTTGCAGGCCAGCCATCCCCCCCCTCACCCCCCCCCCCCCCCCCCCCAGTGACCCAAGTGGAGGCCCTGGGATCTGGGAGTAATTTATGTTCTACAATTGAAACTTTGTAGCCTGGAGTAGAGCCAAGCCTTCTGTTTGCTCCGTGGTAACAGCCATTTCTGTTTGGGTTTATTTTAATTCTATAATTGAAACTTTGTAGCCTAGTGGAGGCCTAGGCACTAGGGCTGCAGAAGCTTGGCTTCCTCCATTGCCTGGGCAATCATTGCCTCTGGTCTCTTCAGCTCCGTGGCTGCTGCCATTTCTGTTGGGATATATCTTCTATAATTGAAACTTTGTAGCATTGAGTGGAGGCCTACGCCAGCAATGGCAGGTGGAAAGCTTGGCTTCCTCTGTTGCTGGGGAAACCCAAGCCTCGCTCCTGCTCTCAGAGGCCACAGCCATCTTGGGGTTTATTTGCATAATTTGCTCCTGATTGGCTGATGGGCCTGGCTGTGGGGCATGGCTTGATTGGAGGTATGGTCAATTTGCATATCATCCTTTTATTAGATAGGATAATCAAAGGAGGAGGCATAAGGAAAGTTACATGAAATTCTTTGGTGGTAGATTATGAAGGAGAGAGAAAGCAAAGCAGAGAAATCTGAGATTAGATAAAGAGTAAAACAAATATTCTTTTATATTGGTGAGTACAGGGTAGTTAATATTTATAGCACATAGAAATAGTATGTGGGGAACAAGATAACAATGAAGGGATCCATGGTCTCTTGCTCTCGTGGAAAATTGTGTCCTGACATTCCAAAGTTATCTTATCCTGGATGCAAAAAGACAATAGGGTCATTATGGTAAGATTGACTTTTGTCAAGGAAGATATGGGCCTAGCACATGACTACCTGCCATGACTTGCTCTTAGTTAGGAAGTTTTAATTTAAGTAACCACATCCTATGTGATTACTTAAGATCTCTGAAGTTGTAAGGCCTGCCATGGTTGAACTTGTCAGGTTTAGTATGAGGCCCCTTTTTCATCCACACTGGTCTTTTATTCTCTACACCCCTCTTCTCTGTAAAATACACATAAAATTTATCATCTAACCATCCATTTAGTGTACACTTCAGTATTGTTAATATTTACATTGTTATGCAACCAATCTTCAGAACCTTTTCATCTTGCAAGACAAACTATGTACACATTAAGCAACTCCCCGTTCTGCCATCCTCCTCACCCCTGGAAACCAGCATTTTACTTCCTTTTTCTGTGCATTTGATTGCTTTAGTTACCTCATGTAAGGGGAATCATGTAATATTTGTCTTTTTGGTGACTGCTTTATTTCACTTACTGTAATGTCCTCAAGGTTTATTCATGTTACCTCATGTAAATTTCCTTCCCTTTTAAGGCTGGTATTATCCCATTGAATATATACACCATATTTTGTTTATCCATTCATCTCCTGATGGACATTTGGTTGCTTCCACCTTTTAGCTATTATGAATAATGATGCTATGAACATTGATGTACAAATGCATGCCCAGGTCTCTACTTTCAGGAATAGCTTGGTCATATGTCTCTACTTTCAGGAATAGCTCTGTTTAATTTTTTTAGTAACTGCCATACTGTTCATCATAGCAGCTGCACCATTTTATATTTCCACCAACAGTACACAACGGTTTCAATTTCTCTACATCCTCACCAATTATTTCCTCCCTTCCCTCCTTCCCTCTCTCCTTTCTTCCCTCCCTCATAGTGTTATTGGTGGGTATCCTTCATGTCCCCACCTACTACTGGTGGAAGTGGGCTTCTTGGGGTGTTGTAGGAATAAGAATTTCTGGAGGTCCCTATGGGGCTCCATCCCCTGTAACCAGATAAGGTATTGTGGAAAACTCTTTTGGTGATGTAACATTAAGGGAGTTTCCCTCCCAAGACACCGTCTCCTTGTGTCCTGCCATGGAAAAATTCAATTTTGTCTTCAGAGCTAGAATCAAAACCATTGCCCAGAGTTTCCATTCCAGGTTGAGGCACAGCCCATTCCATCATCTGGTTATCTTAGCTTGTATTCCCAGCTGCAGTCCATTGCTTGTGGGGTCTCCATGACCATATAGGCCATGCAGCTTTTACAACCACATGATGGGCAAGCGCTGCGGGTTGCAGAATAAGCGAGTGCAAAGCAAGAGGAACAAGAGACAGAGAACTTTTTGTTTTAGGGATTTAACTGGGAGAGCTTATCCAATGAATCCTTCACTATTTTGCATACATTTTAGGACCCTGGCTGGACGTAGCATGTGCTGAGCCAGCTCATCCAAGGGTTTGGTTAACGTGAGGGGGCGGCGGTGAAGGATGGAAGGAAATACAGCGCTGGAGAATATGCTGGGTCTAGGTGTAACTCCTGTGCCTGGGTGAGGCCACAGAAAGAGATCCAGATGGCTAGCTGAGCATTAGTCAGAGGTAAACAAGGTAGTGGTCAAAATAGTTACAATGTTCTTGTAACTATTCTATTTCACTTGTTTTGGCAGCACTTGCTGGAATGATCTAGGGAGCTTCATAAGGTCAAGCTTAATTATGCTAAGAAGGCTGTGCTCTCTAAACTGGGACTTGTTTGTGGCTTTGCCAACAGGTCAGTCCAAGGCTTAACCCTATAGCCGCTCCCTACAGTAGCATATAATCACTTTTACCCACATTCTATTGGTAAAAATGAGTCACGTGATCCCACCAAATTACAGTAGTGGCTGGCAATGTAGTAAAGCAGTATGATAATGAAGGAGAGGAGAACACAGATATCCTATCTAATAAAAGAGTAATATGCAAGTTGACAGTACTTCTGCTATACCCACAAGCCATACCCCACCAGCCAATCAGGACCAAATATGCAAATAAACCCCAACCAAAATGGCTGTGGCCACTGAGAGCAGGAGGGAGGCTTGAGTTTCCTCGGCAATGGAGGAAGCCAAGCTTTCTGCCTGCCCTTGCCGGCCTAGGCCTCCAGTCAATGCTACAAAGTTTCAATTATAGAAGATACATAAATCCCAACAGAAATGGTAGCAGCCTTGGAGCTGAAGAGAGCAGAGGCTAGGGTTGCCCCTGGTGATGGAGGAAGCCAAGCTTCTGCAGCCCTGGCTGGCCTAGACCTTCACTCCAGGCTGCAAAGTTTCAATTATAGAAGTTAAGTAAATTCCAACAGAAATGGCTGCTGTCACTGAGGGAGCCTGCCTCTGCTCCAGACTATATAGTTTCAATTATAGAAGATAAATAAATTCAAGATACCAGGGCCTCCGCTTGTGTTGCTGGGGGGCATGGCTGGCCTGCAGACCACCACAAGCCCCTCACCCAGGCCCCACCACACCCCAAGGTAACCCCCCACCCTGATCTGGGACATCCTTCAGGGCAAACCAGCTGACCCCACCCATGCACCAGGCCTCTATCCTATATAATAAAAGAGTAATATGCAGATTGACCATCACTCCAACACACAAAACGGCTGCCCCCATATGGACACAAGATGGCCAGGAGGGAAGAGCAAACCAGCTGACCCCCACCTATACACCAGGCCTCTATCCTATATAATAAAAGAGTAATATACAGGTTGAGCATCACTCCAACACACAAGGCGGCTGCCCCCATGTGGACACAAGATAGCCACCACAAGACGGCCAGGAGGGAAGGGACCAGGCCTGCAAGGAAGGGCAGTTGGGGGTGATCAAGCCTGCAGGGGAAGGCAGGGGTGACCAGGCTGGCAAAGGAGAGAAGTTGGGGGCAAACAGGCTGGCAGGGGAACAGTTAGACATCAATCAGGCTGGCAGGGGAGTGGTTAGGGGATGATTAGGCTGGCAGACAGATGTGGTTAGGGGCAATCAGGAAGGCAGGCAGGCAAGCAGTTGGGAACCAGCAGTCCTGGATTCTGAGAGGGATGTCCAACTACCTGTTTAGGCCCAATCCTACTGGGAACGGGCCTAACGGGCAATTGGACATCCCTCGAGGGGTCCCAGATTGAACACGGTGCAGGCTGGGCTGAGGGAGACTCCCCTCCCCACTCCCACCCCCACCCCCGTGCATGAATCTCATGCACCGGGCCTCTAATTAATGAATAGTCTCTGTCACAGTGTATATTGAATTAGAACTCGCCTGCTTTAAAAAAAGAAATCCTTTAATTATATGCATAGAATAAAATTGGCTTCTGTTTGTTCCAACCATACCTTGTACCACTTTCCCCATTTCTATTCTCAGGGCACGTGAGGCTTGGTCATATCCCATTATAACATGCCAAGCTTTTCCCCTCCTAGAACCGACTGTGACTACAAAATCGTGTTTTGTAGTTTCCTTTGCTTGGAACACTCTAAAAACTTACATGATTGCTTTCTTTTCATCTTAAAGTGTCAGCATAAAATCCATCTCTAACTAAAATCTACCTAAAGTAGCCCTCCTATTCTCTGTCCTTATTGTAGAACTGTGTTTACATCTGTCACAGTATTTATCACAGTTTATAATTATTTGAGAAAACTTTTGTTTGCATTACCTGTATCCTCTGCTAGAAATAGATATCCTTCTCACTGATCTATCCCTGCAGTAACTAGCTGATGCTTATTTAGCACACACTAATCTTTCAGTGAATATATTGTATGGATGAATGACTGTTATACAGAGAAGACTAAAGGGAATAGACTGGGATGAATTACAACCAAGAGCTCTTATAAATTAGGTGAATTAGGTTTAGTTGGTGGCAGTGTCAATGGAACAGAAAAAGATGAACCATATACATTTCAAAGGCAAAACGTACACAGATTGCTGTGTGACTTATGGAGGTGACAGGATAAGTGGTATGATAGTGGTTTTTAATTAACAGAAGTTGATGAAGAAGATGGAAGTTGGTGAAGAAGTTGGAGATAATGACGAATTGGGATTAATACATGTTGAGTTTGAGGTGATAGCAAGGTTTTCAAGTAGAAATGTTGAGAAATTGTAGCTTCTATTAGAGAACACAATTGGGCTTAAAGATTTGAGTCAAGTGGCCAAAGGTGATAAGATGAAACCATAAAAATGGATGATTTATTTAGAGAGAGGGTATATATTGAGAAAAGTAGATGGCTGAAGGGGAGAAAAAAGAGGAGCCAGAAATGGAAAACAGGAGTAGGTGGTAAGGGAGGAGGAGAACCAATTTACTATATGGCTAAGGGAACCATCAGAGTTTAGGATAGAGGGAGGTTAGTTTGGCTGCTTCCACTATAGCTATTCCTTGTGATATACATTGGAGATTCTGAAATGTTACCTTCTGGGAAGGTTATAAAATGGTAATATTAATACCTGTTCATAAGGATGCTGTGGGGATTATTAACATATTGTACTAAAAGTACTTCTCATACTTGCTCTCTGAACTAAGTGTCCAGTAAACATTTCTGAAGTGAAATACAATGAGATAATGTAGTTAGGCATCAAGGAGAAATTAAGTTAGGCAATATGGAGTTTGTAGAGGGAGAAACAACTTCTGAGCTTGTTGTAGCAACTCTTCTTTGGAAATAGTCTTTTTTAATGTTACAGTCCTAATATATAAAAACCCAGGGTCTCTAACATCCAAAACGACCAAAGACTCGATCGAATGCCAGACTGCGTGCACAGCAGGCTCCAGTGGGCGGGGACTGCCAAGCAGGCTGAACTGCTGACTCTCAGGGGGGGCGGGGTGGCGGGGAGGCGGGGCTGATGAGTTGCTACTGCAGCTGCTGGTGAGGCCTGGAGAGAGAGAGAAGCAGGGTCTGATCCACAGCCTCTTTCTCTCTGAGAGATCATCATTTAAGCTGCTCACCAGCAGCCTGGGGTGGCTGTTGATCAGCCCTGAAGATCGGCCCAGGGACTCTGACTGGCATAGGAACTGACCAATCAGAACCAAATCTGGGTGAACTGCAGGGAGCCGATGGCTGCCTAGGAGGCAGAGCTTTTGATGCTGACTGGCATAGAAACTGACCAATCACTGCAAAGGCAGAACCTAAGGTGGGGGCTAAGGAGGGTTTTTAAGGGCAACCGCTGTTTGGTGTAAGGGGTAAGAAACGGTTCAATTTTTTAATGACCAGTTTGGCAGTATAGTGCATATGGCTGGCTATCAGTCCAGATAAAGGGATTATGTATTTTTGTCTGCCAAGAGCATCTTCTCTGGCTGCAAAAGACCCTCCCCCCCGCCCCCCCCCATTTAAGCAGTATTATTCTATATAATCATCTATACTAATAAAAGGATAATATGCTAATTAGACTGGGTTGACGAGCCATCTTCTGGACATTCGACTTCCTTCCGGACAAAGCCATGGTGGTAAGGGCAGAGGCAGTTAGGGGTAATCAGGCGGGCAGGCAGAGAGGGGCAATCAGGCAGGCAGTCAGATGCAATTAGGGGCGATTAGGCAAGCAGGCAGTGGTTAGGAGCCAGTGGTCCCAGATTGTGAGAGGGATGTCCCTGATTGGAGAGGGTGTAGCCTGGGCTGAGGGAATCCCCCTCCCATGCACGAATTTCATGCACCAAACCACTAGTAAGTTATAATTGTACTGAAAGCCTACATAAGGATAACATTTATGAATTTACTTTGAAATGTTTTTAGTAGGAATTTTCTGATCTGAAAGTATACAGAATTATAACAATACAATGGCAGTTCATCTGTTTATGCTTCTTAACCACATCCTTTCACTGCATCTTATTCCAGAAGCATTTATAATGCAGGTGCTCCTTTGAAAAACATTGTCCTTAAAATAATTTGAGAGTAAATTGTTATTTAACATTAAGATGAAACAAGAGTATATTTAAAATGTATAGTTTTGTATGCCAAGTTGTACTAATACCAAATTATTAAAGCATCTGACTTTTTGATAGTGGAACTTGGGTTATGGATAATGCGGAGAAATTCTTCTCTGTAGATGTCACAGGATTCTGTTTCCAGATAAGTAAGAAAGCTATCGCACAAGAGAAAGCAAGAGCTTTTTTCTATTCCTTCTCATTGTCATCTTTTAAAGTTGTTCACTTTGTTCAAGAAACTTTGGTTGGTTAGCTGGGCAGAGTTTTATGCTGTCCCATAGCTGGCATAAGTCATTTTAAAAATCCTAACAAGTATTATATTGTTGTCTTTCTCATTATTAATAACAGCCTGAATAAAGGTAAAAAGGCAGGTAGATAAGGAAAGAAATGTTTGGAAATGAAGGAAGAAGGGGGAACTGTTGTTGAGATAATTGGTGAAAAGAGTTATCTAAAGTTTATTTCCATTTGCTTTGGGTTTCAACTTGAAGTGAATTAGCACTTGAATATTGCTCTGTCGGTAGCATAATTGGCAACTTTTTAGGTTATTTGCTACCTTGAATAAACATAACTTCCATATCATGAAATTCAGATATAACTTATTGAATTTACATTTCTATACAACTGATGGTGGAATTTTTAGCATTAGGTCAGAGAATAGGGTAGGGAAGGACAGTAGTGTTTAGCAGATACTGCACTAAGTGTTTTACATATTATTTTGTTTAATCCTTATAACAGGCCTGTAAGTAGGTGTTATGAAACACAGAAAGGTTAAGTACTTTGCTCAATGTCACACATATGATGGCAGAGCAAGATTTCAAACTATCCTTTAGTTCATTCCTTTGCTTTAATTTTAAATTTTCATTCAGTCACTGAGTCTAGTTGGCTTAAAAAAAAAAGCTTTATTGAGATATATTGTACATAGCATATAATTTTCTCATTTAAAGTATTATAATTCAGCGGCTTTTAGTATTTTCACAGTGTTGAAACCATCACCACAATTTAGAACATTTACATCACCCCAAAAATAAACTCCACTGCTGGTAGTCACCACCCTTTAATATCCCTATACACTACCCTAGTCAACCGTTAATCTGCTTTTTGTCACTATAGATTTGCTCATTCTGGACATTTCATATAAATGGAATCATACAATATGTGGTCATACAATTTGTGGCTGGCTTCTTTCCCTTGGCATAATTTTTTAAGGTTCATATTATGGCATGTATTAGTACTCAATTCCTTCTTATTGCTGAATAATATTCCATTATATGGATATACCAGTTATTCATCAGTTGATGACATTTGGATTGTTTCTCCCTTTTGACTATTATGAGTAATACTGCAATGAACATTCATGTACAAGTTTTTTATTGTGGTAAGATACAGAGAACATAAAACTTACAATTTTAAGTGTATTGTTCTATGGCTTTAAGTACATTCACATTATTGAACAACCATCACCATCTATTTCTAGAATATTTTCATCTTAACTGTATTCATTAAACATTAATTTCCCATTAGCCCCTGGCAACCACCATTCTACTTTCTCTCTATGTATTTGACTACTCTAGTAGGATCCTTATATATGTGGAGTCATACAATACTTGTCCTTTTGTGATTGACATATTTTACTTAGTATACTATATGGTTTATCTTTTTTGTGACATCTCTCAGAATTTCCTGCCCTAGCCATTTTGGTTCTGTGGATAGAGCACTGGCCAGTGAACTGTGAAGGATCCCATGTGCAATTCCAGTCAAAAGCATGTACCTCAGTTGTAGGGAAGAGTGCGGGAGACAGCCGATCAATGTGTCTCTCTCTGTCTCTCCTCCCATCCACTCTAAAAATCACTAGAAAAATATCTTCGGGAGTTTGATTAACAACAAAAAAAGAATTTCCTTTTTAAGGATGGTAATAAATATTCATTGTATATTTCACATTTTATTTACCTGTGCCGAGCTACAGCCAAGGGTTTGATGAGCCTGAAGGAGGGCCGGCAAAGGATGAGGAAAAGACAGAGAATAAGGTGGGTCTAGGTGGATCTTCTGTGCCTGACTAAGACCACAAAACAGATCCAGACTGCAAGCTAAGCTTTTATTTTATAGTCAGAGGTAAACAAGGTAATTTACAATGTTCTTATAAGTTTCACTTGTTTTGGCAGCATTTGCTGCACCTCCCATAGCCCATTAGTGACCCAAAAAAGATCTAGGGAGCAGTCACAAGATCAAGCTTAATTATGCTAAGAGGGCTGTGCCCTCCAAAGGCTGGACTTGTTTGTGGCTTTACCAGCAGGTCAGTCCAAGCTACTAATAATGGAAGTAAAACTTAAACATTAAGGACAAAGCTCTGAATATTAAAATATTAACAAAAAATGCCAATGCAAAACCCAATAACAAAACAATGCCAATGCAACACTACAATAATTGAGAAACCAAACTACAGTAACATTTTTTCTACTAAGCGAATGTTCCTTTTGCTGATTTATTCTGAGTCTTGGATTTGGCTGTGCAAGAGTTTGCAGAAGACTGGCAGCTAACCATTGCTAGCATACCCAGAAACATGATTGAGGGATTATCTTCCACTTCCTGCTTTTCTACTATCTGCCGGGCCTCAGTTGTTAACTTCTTCACCTGACCCCATGGTGGCACCTCGGTCTCTTGCGTAGCCTTCATCATCTTCCTTTTCTGCTTTGCTGTCATCGGGGCAACTCTCAGTCTTTAGAATGATGGGACAAGGAGCTTCTCTGGGTCCATTGTAGTGAGAGGTAATGCTCTGACACCCAAAATAGCTGTGCTGCTCCTTCTGGAAAGATACAAACACAATCTCTTCCCCACATCATTATTAGATCTGGTAAAACTCTTATCTGGTTTGTGCCACCGGGCTAAGTCTGCAGAGGCTATTGTACAGGAGGCTCAATGCCTTCGGCCTCTGCATCACAATTCAAAACATTTAAAGTATATAAAACATGACTGAGTTTGCTTTGACACATAACATCCATCTCCTCCTTTCTGTTTTAGTAATTGCATTTTAAGAGTATGATTTGCTCTTTCCACTATTGCTTGACCTTAAGGGTTATAAGAGATACCAGTTTTTGTTTTGTTTTGTTTTGTTTTTTAATATATCTTACTGATTTTTTACAGAGCGGAAGGGATAGAAAGTCAGAAACATCGACGAGAGAGAAACATCTATCAGCTGCCTCTTGCACGCCCCCTACTGGGGATGTGCCCGCAGCCAAGGTACATGCCTTTGACTGGACTCGAACCCGGGACCCTTCAGTCCGCAGTCCGACGCTCTATCCACTGAGCCAAACCGGTCTCGGAAGGGATACCAGCTTTATGACAAATTTGATACTGCTGACAAAAATGTTGAAAAGCAGAGCTAGGGTATCCGGATCCATTGTCTGTCTTTAGCTCTAAGGGAGGACCTAGTACAGCAAAGGCAGCTAGGCAATGATTGATTACATGCTTGACACCCTCTCCTGTTTGGGGAGTCGCAAAGATAAAGCGGAAGCAGGTATCTACATTAACATGTACCCATCTGTGCTTGCTTACCAAATTCCAGTATGTGGGTGACATCTATTTGCCAGATTTGATTAGGTTTAAGACCCTAGGACTGACCCCCAACAATTGCACAGGGCAATGAATTACACACTGAGAGCACTGCTTAACAATTTGATGAACCTGCTCCCGAGAAAGATGGAATTGTTTGCGTAAGGCAGCAGCATTTTGATGATGCAAAACGTGGGATAACTGGGCAAGAGAAACTGGGGTAGCCTCTTGCATTATAGCAAGGAGATGATCAATAGAATGACTCCAGTGGGTGTATGTGTCATAGGGAAAATTAAAACCTGTAAGGGAAGGGAGTAATCAATTCTAGTAAGTTGTGCTGAGGTTAAGGCATTCTCAACTTTAAGGCTGTCTTGGCTTCCTCTGTCAAGCAGCGTGGGAATGACGGAGATGAATCTCCCCTTAGTATATGAAATAAAGGGCTTAAGTCACCAGTGGTTAATTTTAAAGCAGGTTGAACCCAGTTAATATCTTTTTTAACTGATTTCAGAGAGGAGGGGAGAGGGAAACATCAAGGAGAGAGAATCATTGATTGACTGCCTCCTGCGCACACCCCTCCCCCCTCCAGAGGGGATTGAGCTCGCAATCCTGGCATGTGCCCTGACTGGGAATCAAATTGTGACTTCATGGTTCATAGCTTGATGCTCAACCATTGAGCCACACCAGCCGAGCTACCCATGTAATTTTTTTCTTTTTTTTTTTTTTGTTTCAATTTATTTTTTATTGTTTAAAGTATTACAAATAGTAGTAAATGTTTCTCCCCCCCCATTGACCTCCCTCCCCCCCCCCCCGCCTCCCCTGCCCTCCAGCACATGCCCTCACCTATCCTCCAGTCCCCCCCCCATTGTCTTGTATCCATTGATTATGCTTATATGCATGCATACAAGTCCTTTGGTTGATCTCTTACAGCCCTGCCCCCCACCCTCCCCTGCCTTCCCACTGTAGTTTGACAGTCTGTTCAATGCTTCTTTGCCTCTGTATCTATTCCCTCCCCCCCCCCCCCGTTTTTTTTCTTTAAAAAAATCTTGCATCTGCATACTAGAAATAAACATACAAGAACAAAAAATGTTTGAGTCTCAGTTTCAATGTCCAACAGTTCTGAGTCCCAGTTTCAGTGTGAAATAGTTCCTTATATGTACATGTCAGCAATGGTATCTAGATGGTGGACAAATGGTGGCAATGCAGGTTCCACCCTCTCTGGTTTGGTCCTGGGCAACCTGCAGCGACACAGCTGCTGACTACTAATCACTGATCAGCTGCCTCTGCACATCCCCTACTAGGAATCCAGTTGAAACCCATGCATCTGCCCTGACTCATAGGTTCGTGCGCAACTACTGAGCAACACCAGCTGGGCCAGAATGTTTTTCTAGAAGAAGAATGTTTTACAATTTATGTTGACAATTTCCAAGAATATGATGTGGCAAAAAGAACAAAATTACAAATAGGTATGATTTATCCAAAGAAAAGTAACACTATAAATATTCCAAAGAAGTGTTTAGTATACAACTGTAGGCAAATCTCTGTATTTTTATTATTGACCTAAAGAACAGATTTCAAATGCTATTACACCTTCAGCGCTTCTTCTCAAGTTGTTTAGTCTTTTAAAGAATGCTGAAAACACTACATTGTCTATAAAAATGATCAATAGCTCCAAATTAATAAAGAGTTCAAATCAGAATTTACAAAAGATGGAATGGGATGAATAAAAAGTGGCAAGTTATGTTTTTTAATTAGAAAAGCAACATTTGTTTTTTTTAACTTATAAAAGTTATGCATGATAAATATAAATACAAAAGAAAAAAATCACAATTTTTCTAATTATGTTTTTCTTCAATGCTCAGGTGCATTTGAGTCTCTTTAAAGATATAGATGGGTTGGAGAATTGAGATTTTGGTTAACGGGTACAAATTTATAGGTAGAATTTGAGTAAGTTTTGGATATATAATGCATAGCATCGTGATTATAGCTAACACTACTATATTATATACTCCAAATTTGCTAAGATATTAGATCCTAAATATTTTCACCACAAAAAAGAAATTATGTGACACGATGAAGATGTTAGCTAAAGTTATGGTGGTCAATTCAATACACTGTACACCTTAAACTTACACAGTGTTATATATCAGTTATATCCTCATAAAAAAAAGTTTGTAGCCCTATCTGGCTTGGCTCAATGGGTAAGAGCATCAGTCTGTGGACTGACGGGTCCCAGGTTCCATTCCAGCCAGGGGCACATGCCTGGGTTGTGGGCTTGATCCCTACGCTGTTTCCCCGAAAATAAGACAGTGTCTTATATCAATTTTTGCTCCCAAAGATGCAGTAGGTCTTATTTTCAGGGGATGTCTTATTTTTCCATGAAGAAGAATATGGTACACATTTATTGAACAAGAAAAAAAGGAAATTTATTACCTGTATATGGTATGGTAGTAGTTGTTATCACAAATCAGCATAACCAGACAAACTGTGAATCCTGTTACTACCATTATTACCATGTACAACAATCTATGGTACATTTACTGATACTGACATTTACCGGTATGAACACACAGTAAGATTTATGCAATGACAGTCACATCATCATCTTCTGGAACATCATTGGAACAATCCAAACCCTGAATTTCCTGGTGAATTTCTTGTGACTCCATTTCTTTCAGAATCAGTGGACCAAATCTCTCACATTTAGCAATAGCACTGTCCTTAAACAAGTACTTCTTGTCAAGGTAGCCTACTTGTAAGTGCATTTGCAATGCAACTGTCTGATTTTCTCCCATGAATTCTTCATCCAAGTCACAACCTCTTGCAGTTTAGGGTTCACAAAGTTTCCACGCTGATTTCTCTCCATCCTATTTTCAATGTAGTCATTAATTTCCATGTGCAAATTGTCCTTGAAAGGCTTGTTTATTGCAATATCAAGAGTCTGGAGATAGGCTGTCATTCCTGCAGGAATCATTATTTGATCTATTTTTCTTTCGTGAAGAAATTTCTTCATGTCTTTAGCACGGTGAGTGCTGGCCGCATCCCAGACTAGCAGACCTCTTTGGCTCCCTCGCATAACAAGTGGCAGCATTAAATCGACCCACTTCCTTATAACTGCCTGTGTGGCCCAGGCTTTTTCAGTTTCAAGAATAAAAGTATTATTGGGAGGTCTAATTTTCGGGGGGATGCCTTATATTATTACAGTGAGAGGCAAAACTGGAAGTAGATCTTATTTTTGGGGGATGTCTTACTTTCGGGGAAACATTAGTAGGGGCGCACAGAAGGCAGCCAATCAATGATTCCCTCTCATCATTGGTGTTTCTCTCTCTCCTCCTTTCCTCTCTGAGACAAATAAATATATATATATTTTAAAAGTTTGCAGTGAGATAAATGTGAAATAAGATTTACTTGAATAAAATACAACTGACAGCCATAAAAATAAAGATGTTGATATACTTTTCTCATATTTTGGTTGACAAAGAAATGCATGGAGGAGTTGGAACTTCTAGGGATGTAGAAAAAATGTACACATTGAGCAGAAAGTTGGACTAGTTGATGTCTTTCCAGACCCTTGCAAGGCTAAGATCTTTAGATTCTTTTTGAAGATGCCAGTCATTTTAATGATCATATTTAAAGCAATAGATTCCATATTATAGTGGTAAGCTTTTTTAGAAACCTGCATATAATAGTTACAAAAACACTGAAAATCACACATTTTATCTGAAATTTACTATTTAAATGATACATCAAAGACAGAAACAAGAAATGCCAAAACAATTCTTATTAGATCATGGTGAGATTCTTCTCAAGCTGCAGAACAGTTTCCTTAAAGGCAGAATCCTCTGCCCAATTATCTTTACTCCCCAAAATGAGGTTCTGGAAGACATGTTGAATAACTGTAGTAATTTGTATCTCCTTCTGTAGCTTTTGTTGTAAGGTCTTTATCTTCTCTGAATTTTCCTTACTGGTCAAATCATCTTTCTGTTTGTTCTTTTTAGTCTGTATTTCTAAAAATTTACTTTCTGAAGTTCGTTTTAATTCAAATCTCTTCTTTTTAACATCAAGCAGTTTTTCCTCCAAATCCCAAGATTCCTACCTGCCTGCCTGATTGCCCCCTAACTACTCTCATGCCAGCCTGATCAACACCTAACTGCTCACCTGCTGCCCCAATTGCCCCTAACTGCCCTCCCCTGCCAGCCTGGTCACCCCAAACTGCCCTCCCCTACAGGCCTGGTCACCCTCGACTTCCTTCACCTGCTGGCCTGGTCGCCCCTAACTACCCTCCCTTGCAGGCCTGGTCCCCCCCAACTGCCCTCCCCTGCAGGCCTGGGTCCCCCCCAACTATCCTCCCCTGCAGGCCTGGTCTCTCCCAACTGCCCTCCTCTGCTGGCCCAGTCACCCCTAACTGCCCTCTCCTGCTGGCCCAGTCACCCCTAACTGCCCTCCCCTGTTGGGCATCTTGTGGTGGCCATCTTGGGTCCACATGGGGGCGGCCATCTTGTGTGTTGAGTGACAGTCAATTAGATAGGATTGCAACTATTATTTCACATTTCCTGATTGTATTCTTTGGTGCACAAGAGTTTAATTTTGATGAAGTCCAGTTTATCTCTTTTTTTCTTTTGATGCCTGTGCTTTTGTGTCAGATCTAAGAAATGCCATGAAGCTTTTGCTTTGTTTTCTTCTAAGAGTTTTATAGTTTTGGCTCTTATTTTAGATCTTTAATTCATTTTAGGGTTTTGTTGTTGTTGTTGTTTTGGGGGGGCATGTAGTGTAGTGTACAGATTCAATTTCGTTTTATGTTGGTCCTCAGGTTACGTTGGAGATCTATTCCTACGGCGCGATGTAACGCGATTTTCGCCGTAAGTCGGAACCCACCTACATAAGCATCTACGTCACTCTCATGGGGCACATACACTGCAGTAATGAAGTGAAACAGTAAAAAAAAATTTAAAAGAAAGATAACAATTCCTGACCTTTACTTGTGGTAAATAAATAATGAAAAGCATAAAGCACATATGTACATACATCGAAATATTGGAACTTTTTAAAATCTATATAAATGGGAGATGACGATGTAATTACAAAATGATGTACATCGAGTCTGATGTAACCCAAGGACTGCCTGTACTAGAGGCCTGGTGCATGAAATTCGTGTACAGGTAGGGTCCCTATGCCTGGATCTTCTAGCTGTCAGCTGGGGCCTTCCTTTGTTCTTTACTGCCCTCTGGTGGTCAACACATATACTGAGTGATCGAAATCCAGGTTGAACTCATGAGACACTTTGCATATTAGCCTTTTATATATGTAGAGATGTTTTAATTTCTCTTGGTATATTACTAGGAATGGAATTCCTGGGTTATATGGTAACTATGTTTGACCTTTTGAAGGAACTGCTGAACTGTTTTCCAAAGTGGCTATACCATTTTACATTCTCTCCAGCAGTGTATGAATGTTTTAATTTTTGCATGGCTTTTCAAATCTAGGTGTTATCACTTTCTGACTGACTTATTTCAACAAATTCTTTGACTGGTGATAATCTCTATTCTGCCTTTCTGCTGTCCCTTTTCATCAATCCATAAAGATGTTTATATCTCATTAAAGGTTACAGCTGAAATGAACTATAGATAATAATGGGAGTCAAGCTGTACATTTTAAAATTGATAAAACTTAGAGGAGAGATTTGACCTGAAGTTATACATTATAGCATCAAGACTAGTTACCCTACTATATATATAGCTTTCATTTTGTTAAGTCATCATGTTTCCTTTTTCTGTGTGTAAAACTCTTTACCTGATTGTCTTAACCAGTTATCCTCCTCATCCTCTCCCCTAAAGTATAATATAAAAGCAAGGACAGAGTTGTGTGCAGGTAATTTATTTGTGGATGATTTTAGGGAGCAGGAGTGAGGGGCCAGAGTGAATAAAAGAAGAAAAGCCAATATAAGACTGTTACTGAGTTACTCACTGGTGTTGCAACTAGGACCCAATTCCAGTGAGAACTTCTGAGGATCTATGTAGTCTCACATTTTTTTACTCATCTGCTCTAGTTCTTCCATCAGTTGACAGTTCCCCCAATGTGGTTTATAAATTCTTTCTCCTTCCCTCCCCCACTTCAGCTGCAGCTAAGAGCCTGCCAGTTGTGTTCCCAGGTATCTCATTTCATTGCCTCAGGAAGTCCCAGAACAAAAACCAAAAGAATCATAGTGAGTAGTATGGGGAAATTTAGTCAAATCTGCCTGGAACCATTAGCTTAAGTTTAAGATTATCATGGTAGATATAGATAGAATGATGGTCTCCCAAAGATGTCTCCAGTCTAGTCTTCTAAACTTCTATGGCAAAAAGGACTCTGGATTTTTCTCGATTATCTATCCCTGGGCCTAAGGGAGGCAGGAGTGTAAGAAAGAGAAGTGGCTTTGGAAGCTGAGATTGTGATGATATGGCTGGGGCTAAGGAATTAGCAGAGAATGGGTTTTCTCCTAGAGCCTCCTGAGGGAATATAGACTTTGATTTTAGCTCTGTAAATTCTGTTTCAACCTTATTGCTAGTATTTCAAATAATAAATTTGTGGTTTTAAAAATTTATTTGTCAATTATAGTTAAATTTCTGTTTTAAGCCACTAAATTTGTGGCAATTTGTTGCACAGCAGTAGGAAACAAATACAGCTAGAATCAGAGGAGAGGCCAACAGCAAGAGGTAGATTTTCTCAGAAATTTCTTATACTTCATCTAAATGGCTTGAGATGTGGGGATTGACTGAGTAGATTTCATTAATTCAGATAACTGGATTGATAGTGATACTATTTTCTGAATTATAAAACACAGGCTAGAAATTGCAGGGAAAGTTAGTTGTGTGAGGTGCTTATGGAGTAGACAAACAAAATGTTTTACAGTTTAGAACACATTTTATAATTAGGAGTTTTTATTTAAGTACTAGTGTGCTGGTTTCCTGTAACTCCAATAGGTCTTATTGTATGCATAGGCCAAAACGATAATGGGAAGCACAATAAACTTTAATAGGGCTAAGTGTTTATGTCCTAAAACTGTTTTTGAATAAAAACCATATAAGCACATGGAGGGCATGAGAAGAAGCATTAGAATTAAGGGCACTTCTAACCAGTTTGACTCAGGGGCTAGAGCGGTAGCCAGGGGACCAAATGATTCCAGCGTCGGTTCCAGTCAAGGGCATCTACCTCAGTTGCAGGCTCTTCCCCGGCCCTAGCCTTGGTTGGGGCTCGTGCAGGAGACAAACAAATAGATGTGTTTCTCTCCCGTTGATATTTCTCTGTCTTTCCTTTTCTCTTACACTCCAAAAAAATCAATGGAAAAAAATACCCTTGGGTGAGGATTAAAAAAACTTAAGGACAACAATTAATGTGAAAAGTATTCAAATGTTATGGTTAAAATCATTTATAATAATATCTATAATAATAAAAGCATAATATGCTAATTAGGTGACCTTTCAGACGAAGCCCAGGCTGCAAGGGAAGCCTGGGTCCCAGAAGCCAGAGGGAAGTTGGTGCCGGCAGCCTGGGGAAGGAAGACCTACTCTTGCATGAATTTCATGCATCAGGCCTCTTGTGTTAAATATGTCTGGGATTTCAGGTGACCACAGTTGGGTGTGTCAGGAGAATATGTTTGCTAAAAGTGATGCCATAATCTTAACCTTACTTATACTGTACAGTATGGGGAAATAGTAGTTCCATTGTTTCCTGAGATGTATTATTTTGAGAATATGTACAACTTGAGTGACACTTTTGAGAGACATAGTAATCTATGGATATAAAAAGCTAAGTGTCCGTTGATCTGACCCACCAATAGCTATGACGTGCACTGACCACCAGGGGATAGATGCTCAACACAGGAACTGCCGTGATGCACACGGCATTTAAAAATAAACAGCACCATGGACCTGACACCAAAAAACCAACACTCAGCTTCCCCCAAGTGGGACACAGGACCTGCCACCACCCCAGAGTGACACCCCACCAAATCGCAGCCAATATTGCCAAGACCCCATGGCACAAAAAGTAGCCCACAGCCCAGCCCAGCTCAGAAGTGGTTGCTTTGGGCACCAGGTAATGACGTCACATAGCAAATGCTCAGCTTCCTCTCCCTAGTGACTAGCCTCCTTGGACTTCCTTCAGCCCAGGAACCTGACTTGCTTTATAGTCAGGTGCAAACATTTTACAGTTTAACCAAATGTCTGTGAAAACGTTTTCCTGTGCCTCATCTCATTTGATCCTCACAGAAGTCCTGGGGTAGGTAGATAGGAGACTGTGGAATCCTATTTTCTTTTTATTAGCTGGAAAACAAAGATTTAGAAAGCTTAGAAACTTGACCTGACTAAAAAATAAGAAATAGTGGAACTTGAAAATGACTTTAGGTTTTCTCACTGTGTAGAATATAATCAAACACTACAGTTAATATTTTACCCTTAGTTCTCCCTGCTTGATCTATAATAATAATCTGCTTCGTGTTGATATTTACTGCTGTGTTGCTGACAATTACCTGAAAGAGAAGTTGAGGTGCTTCACTGGGTTGGAAAAAGTTTTAGCTAAATGAGAAAGTCTAGTTAAGCAAGTTTATTCCATATATATAAAAGGCTTTAGTTGACTTGCACATGCACAATACATATTGAGCTCTTGCTGGCACCAGTCCCATCTGTGTGTTTTGATCTGTCTTTGTCGATAGTGAATTTGGTTGATATTTCTCTTATAGAGAAAGGGCGAATAGCGATAATGAAATATTTCTTCTAATTAATCTCCTTTCAATGTGCATGAATCCATGCACTGGGACACTAGGTAGAATGTAAACGAATAAGGATTGCCCAGTGGGTGTGGCTCAATGGTTGAGCTTTGACCTATGAACCAGGTGATTATGGTTTGATTTCCAGTCAGGGCACATGCCTGGGTTGCAGGCTCAATTCTTAGTAGGAGGTGTGCAGCAGGCAGCTGATCATTGAGAGACATAGTGATCTCGCTCATCATTAATGTTTCTATCTCTCTTCCTTTCTGAAATCAATACAAAAAATATTTTAAAAAAATGGTTGGAATAGTGGTAATATACAGGGGTTGGCAAAAATAGGCTTATAGTTGTGAGTACACAAAATACAAGTTTATTCTTATACTAAAGGCCTGATGCAGAAAATTCATGCACAGGGGTATGGGGGGTGTCCCTCAGCCCAGCTTGCACCCTTCCAATCTGGGACCCCTCTCACAATCTAGAACTGCTGGCTCTCAACTGCTCACCTGCCTGCCTTCCTAATTGCCCCTAACTGCTTCTGCCTGCCAGCCTGATCACCCCCTAATTACTCCCCTGCCAGCCTGATTGATGTCTAAGTACTCCCCTGGCAGCCTGTTTGCCCCCAACTTCCCTCCTCTGCTGGCCTGGTCACCCCTAACTGCCCTCCCCTGCAGGTTTGATTGCCCCCAACCAACTTTCCTTGCAGGCCTGATCACCTACAACTGCACTCCCTTGCAGGCCTGGTCCCTCCCAAATGCCCTCCCCTGCTGACCATCTTGTGGTGCCCATCTTGTGTCCACATGGGGACAGGATCTTTGACCACATGAGGGCAGCCGTCTTGTGTGTTAGAATGATGGTCAATCTGCATGTTACTCTTTTATCAGATAGGATTAGATAAGATAGAGGCCTGGTACATGGGTGGGAACCAGCTGGTTTGTCCTGAAGGGTGTTCGGGATCAGGTTGGGGTTTCTGGGGTTTCCTTGGGGTGTGGGGTGGGCTGGGCGAGGGGCCTATGGTGGTTTGTGGGCCAGCCACACACCCCAGTGACTCAAGCAGAGGCCCTGGTATCTAGGATTCATTTATCTTCTACAATTGAAACTTTGTAGCCTGGAGTGGAGCCAAGCCTTCTGCTTGCTCTGTGGCAGAAGCCTTTTCTGTTAGAATTTATTTACCTTCTATAATTGAAACTTTGTAGCTTGGAGTGGAGGCCTAGGCCGGCCAGAGCAGCAGAAGCTTGCCTTCATCCATCTCCAGGGGCAACCCTAGCCTCAGCTCTTTCCAGCTCTGTGGATGCCGCCATTTCTGTTGGAATTTATGACTCTTCTATCATTGAAACTTTGTAGCATTGAGTGGAGGCTGGCAAGGGCAGGTGTTAAGCTTGACTTCCTCCATTGCTGGGGAACCCAAGCTTACCTCCTGCTCTCAGTGGCCACAACCATTGTGGTTGGGGTTTATTTGAATATTTGCTACTGATTTGCTGGTGGGCATGGCTGGTGGGTGTAGTGGAGGTGTGGTCAATTTGCATATTACTCTTTTATTCGATAGGATTATTTATTAACTAGAGACCCACAACACAAAATTTGTGCATGAGTAGGGTCCCTAGGGCTGGCTGGTGATCAAGGCTGATCGGAAGCCTTCCAGCTGCAGGCCAGGGCCATGCCACTCCCTGGTGATCAGCACATGTTATAGCAAGTGATAGCACTCCTGGTCAAACTCCCGAAGGGGACACTTTGCATATTAGCCTTTCATATATATAGAAGACTATTTATTTGTATTATATCTGTAAACCTACTTTTTGCCATCTCTTGTAATGAAAATACTTTGACAACACAATACAAATCTAGTTTTGTTTAGTCCAGAAAATTTAAGAAGGAACTTAGATCATAGTTTTGGCACTCAAAAGAGACTTTTTGATCGTATCTGATTCAGTTTCTTTGCTTTACAGATAAGAATATGGAGTTTCCGGGAGGTTGATAAGAGATACCCAGAATCATAGCTAATGGCGGAACAGTGTCTAGTACAGAATTATGAAGTTAAGAAAATAAATTGAATGTATCATTAGCATGTTTTATTTATAGGGGCATTTAAAGCATTATTGGACTAGGGTGAGACAAACGAGTTGCTTAGGTTACAAAATTGAAGGAGGCATTCACTCCTAGGTGCAAACTCTTGCAACTAATAGATGAACATGGCTTAAAATGTCAAGTAGTACTAAGAGGCACCTCTCAGCCCTCCAGATTAGGAATAATTGGAGGGAGCTAGATATAGTAATGATAGAAGAGAATTATTCTTTAAGACCTAGCCTTCTGTGTGCAGTAATCAAAGTTTGCAAGAACCTGTGGAGCATTGCTTCACTTTATCTAAGAATAATAACTCAGGCTTGGCTGATTCCCACTCTCCTTTTTTCTTATTTTCTTTCTTTTTTTCACAAAATACGTTTTTATTGATTTCAGAGAGAGGAAGGGAGAGGGAAAGATAGAAACATCAGTGATGGGAGAGAATCATTGACTGCCACCCACATGCCTCCTACTGGGAATTGAACCCAGGACCCTTGACTGGAATTGAACCCAGGACCCTTCAGTCCGCAGGCTGACACTCTATCCGCTGAGCCAAACCAGTTAGGGCTGAAGATTAAGTAAGATTTTATAAAGTGAAAAGACAGGTGGTTTTATTATTCCAGTCAGAGGTAGTTAAATATATAAACAGTGGCATCATTTAACTCAGTTTATAGATGCAATTAGCATAGTTTGTGATGTTAATGGGAGCAGAGTAAGTTAGCATTTAAGATCCTAATATATAAAAACGCTGGGTATGTCACATCCACAATGGCCAAAGGCTTGACCAACCAGAAGTCAGTCCTGCAGTCAGCGCTGGGTTGCTACGACAACCCAGCACTGACTGTTAAGGCTGCAGGCACAGTGACCCAGCACTGACTGCTGATGGGGCTGCAAATCAGGCCTGGAGAGAGGCCTGAAGAGAGAAGCAGGGTCTGATTTGTAGCCTCTGTGGCAGCTGTTGACCAGCACTTGCCTCTCTCTCTTTCTCTCCAGGCCTGGCTAGTAGGTGCACCTCCATTTCTCTTTAGACCTCTATTGGGGCTGCTGATCACCCCTGCTTTTCTATCAGGTCCCATTGATAGGCCCAAAGACACTGATTGCCATAGAAACTGACCAATCAGGACCAAATTGGTTGGCTGGCAGAGGAGGGCAGTTGGGGGTGAGATCAGGCCTGAAGGGAGGACAATTGGGGGGAGATCAGGCTGGCAGGAGAGGGCAGTTGGGGGCAATCATACTGGCAGGGGAGGGCAGTTGATGGCAATCAGGCTAGCAGGGGAGCATTTAGGTGTTAATAAAGCCAAGCAGGGGAGTGAGTGGTTAGAGGATGATCAGGCTGGCAGGCAGAAGAGGTTAGGGGCAATCAGATTGGTAGGCAGGCAGGAAGGTGAGCAGTTAGGAGCCAGCAGTCCTGGATTATGAGAGGAACGACCGACTGCCTGTTTAGGATCGGGCCTAAACTGACAGACTTCCCCTGAGGGGTCCCAGATTGGAAAGGATGCAGGCTGGGCTGAGGTACACTCCCCACCCCCATGCACCAATTTGGTGCACCAGGTCTCTAGTAAAATATTAGCAAAAAACCCAGAACTTTCCCCACTAGCCTGGAAGCTCTTCCATGATAGCTTTAGCTTTATAAGTTGGATAGCTCATACTGGACCTGGCATATAGTAGGACCTCAAAAAAACCTGGTAAATATGTTTCTAAGTAAAAGCTTGGTAAAAATCAGCGATTTGATTGTGATGTGGCAAGGTGGTTTATTTATGATGCAATATCAAAAGAGTTCTGGCTTTCCAATGCCCTATTTCCTTCATCCTACCATGCAAAAAGTCCAACTGAGTCTCTATCAGGGCAAAGGCAAAGCCCAGTGTCCAGAGTTTCTGCTTCATTTGGGGTCTGCATGGCCTTTCTCAGGCTCCAGGTGGCCACTAAACAGGGTCGCATGCTCCCAGGAAGAAGAGACTACACAGAGCGAGTGCAGTTACAGTCCCGGGGTTTTAACCAGGAGCTTATTCATAATAGCCAGTCAGTTTCTCAAACTTACATGGGCTTCTGATAGGGTCCACCCACTGATGAATGATCCCCTCCCCAGGTAAGACTGACACGTCTTCAGAGTCAGCTATGCCCCCTGCAACATTTTGACTTTACTGCATATGTGTTTATCTGCCCTTTAGTTCTGTCCCTTCCCCCTCTGGTCTGCTGGGACTGGACTGGTGGTTCCCTGAGCTGTAGCTTCCTGGTGAAGTCAACAGGCCTCTGTTTTCCAGCTGAATATGCTCACCAATTTCTGACTCTCTTTTGCTTCCTTTCCCTCATTAATATCTAGCTAACAGTAACAGTTTGGCTGTATATGAGGGTGTAATTTTTTACTGGGTATAGAGTGTCAAGTTTTGCAAGGTGAAAATTATCTGGCAATTGATGACGATACTTGTTGATCAACATTGTAAATATATTTGATGTCACTTAACTGTACACTTAAAAGTGGTTTAGATGATACATTTTTTTGTGGGTTAATTAGCTAAGGCTGCCATAGCAAAGTATCACAGACTGGGTGGTTTAAACAACAGAAACTTATTGTCTCAAATTTCTGGAGGCCAGAGTCTGTGAGAGATCTAGTTATTATCACAGTTGTTTTCTTCGGAGGCCTCCTTGGCTTGTAGATGGTTGTCTTCTCCCAATGTTTTCATATAGTTTTCAAATGGAGCATGTCTGTGTCAAAATTGGCTCTTCTTATTTTATTACTAGTGTCCCAGTGCATGGATTCATGCACATTAAAAGGAAATTAATTAGAAGAAATAACTTAATGTCACTATTCCGCTGAACGTTGGGGTGTCATCATCGGTGGATCTTGATCCGGCATCTAGAAGGGTTCTGGAACCTGAAGAAGGCTGTGCGTAGATTAAGTAAGAGTCCAAAGATGAGCCAAGACCAGTTTGGCTCAGTGGATAGAGCATCAGCCTCCGGACTGAAAGGTCCTGGGTTCGATTCCAGTCAAGGGCATGCACCTGGGCTGCGGGCGGGTCTCCAGTGGGGGGTGTGCAAGAGGCAGCTGATCAGTGTTTCTGACTTTCCCTCTCCCTTCCTCTTGGTAAAAAATCAATAAAATATATTTTTTTAAAAAAAGAGTCCAAAGATGAAAGATAATTTTGAAAGGCATTGGGGTCAGAGGAGCCTGGCTGAAGAAAACCAAGTTCTCCTTGTCTCAGGACCCCTTGCTTTTTATTAACACAAATTGTTCTAAGGCAAGGTGGAGATACACACTTAAAAGAGTAGGGTTTCGTACAGAAGCATTGCTAGATTGGGGAATAGCCTATGGCTGTTCAGGTGTTTGGCCAACAGGAGGCAGTAACATGTAGATTAAGATGCCCTGAGCTGTCTGGCAGCAAACAATCATCCCATTCAGGTTTGGGGAAATGCCCTCAGCCAATCCCAGCAGGTAATATGTGACTCAGCTCTTGTTGAGTCCCCAAGTTTCATCAACCTTTTAATGAAACTCTTGCAATTATGACAGGCTAGAACTGGCTTCCGGTACTATTTGCCATTTCTCTATAACAGAAGTGTCAACCAAATTCACTATCGACAATTTCAGATCGAAACATATACATGTGATTGGTGCCAGTGAGAACTTTATATGCATCGCACATGTGCGAGTCAACTTAGCCTTTTATATATATACTAGTGGCCCAGTGCACGAAATTCGTACACATTAAAAGGGTATCAATTAGAGGAAATATTTTAATAGTGCTATTTGCTCTTTCTCTATAATAAAAGTGTGACAGATAAAAGGCAATGAGTATAATGTATATGAAAATAATACATAATTTCATTAATAAATAATAAAATGATATAACAATAACAAACTCATGATATAAAAACAACATTGATGCAAATAATGACTGATAAAGTGATTAAACTTATTCTAATATCTCCTTGTATACCACATTAACAGTGAAAACACTTTCAGAGTGCTTGACTAATTTCCCTTGGGATAAAGTATTTGCAACTTTAACGTTAACATCACATGCTCTTCAAACTCAAAAGAAAGCAACATAATAACTGACCATGTGTGAAAACGGGTTCAGGTAGGAATATTCCTACTCTGTCTAGAGTTTGTCCTTGTGATTTATTAATAGTCATTGCAAATGCTGGCATCATGGGAAACTGTCGTCGAATTAATTTAAATGGAAGGCCAGTGTCAAATGGGGACAAATCAATTCTTGGAATCAGAACAACCTCTCCCTCTACAGATCCTGTTAATACTTCAGCTTCCATAATGTTAGGTAGTAATCTTTTGAGAATAAATCTGGTACCATTATAAAGACCCCATTTACTAAGATTTCTCAATGGCATGATGATTGCACTCACTTTCAATTTTAATTTATGACATGGCATTCCTGAAGGAGTAATACTATTAAGAAATTCAACGGGAAAATTTTCCTTTTCAGCATCATCTTTTGAGTCAATGGGATCATCACTCAAATAGGTTTGAAAATCTCTTAAGTATATCCAAAATTTCTTCATTTAATTTTTGAACATGCTCATTTTTTGGACAAAAATTGCACATTTATATATCTTTTTAATATTATCTATAGAGGATATACTATTTCCAAAGGTGGCTTCAATAATAGATTTATTACAAATCATTTCATGGAGAATTTCAATAATACCCATTCCTAAATGAAATCCGCTATCAAGTTTGCCATCTCCAAGTTTGTTTTTTTTCTCTTCACTTTAAAATAAAACAAACCCTTGTGTCGAGTGCTGACTTTCAATAGATCGCAGCGATGGATCTGCTCTGCTACGGGCGTGGAGGCGGCCCCCTTTCCGGCCGCACCCCGTCTCCCAGGACGAAGGGCTGTCCGCACCGGAGCCCATTCCCAACGCGCATGCTGCTGCCGCCGTGGCGAAGTGGTTGGGCCCTGCGGCGGCCCCGGCCCTGCGGGGACGGCAGGGGACTGGCTATCCGAGGCCAACCGAGGCTTCTGTGGCGTGCTGCCGTATCGTTCCGCCTGGGCGGGATTCTGACTTAGAGGCAGTCAGACGTAATCCCACAGATGGTAGCTTCGCCCCATTGGCTCCTCAGCCTGCCATCTCCAAGTTTTATTAACCATTCTCTATAAGCACAATCCTCTGATCTCATATTTGTTTTAAGAGACAACTTTCTGAAACATCTCTAAACATTACAGTACTTCAGACTCTCTCCAGCAGTGGGTCTGTCACCAGAACTACATTTCCTAGCATTCTTGGTGCTCCCCATACCCTGCACAAACCAAGAGCACTGTGAAGTTTCTCCACCTGGTGGTGGCCACTGGGGTCTCCGCACATCCCAGAGACTGGCAGCAAGCCTCCTCCACCCCTATCGTGGGTGCTGGGCTGGGGGGCATGTAGGGAACCCTGGGCCTCACACAGCAGCGGCCACCAGGGTATCCGTATGCTCCCTCATAGGCACTGGGCTGGGAGTGTGGTCCCAAACTGCTGCTTGGCTCACAGCCCCACCTCACACCTGGCTCTCATTACCCAAGGTGCCCCAGGCGCTCATTTGCATGCGATTCAGTCACCATAACTATAAGGAGGGCCAGCCCTTAAGTACCGTGCGGACAGAGCTTATAACGTGGTGGTTGCTTTCATAGCACTGCGGCCACGCCCCTATCGGCCTTGCCCCCTGTGTGCTGGCCATGTCCACTGGCCATGCTCCCTGTCTGCTGCCATGCCCCCTGCTCATGTCTGGCTGGTAGCGTAGTGGAGGCACGGTCAATTTGCATGTTACTCTTAGATAGGACTAGAGGCCCGATGCATGAAATTCATGCATGGGGGAGCGGGGTGTTCCCCCAGCCGGCACCCTCTCCAATCTGGAACCCCTTGAGGGATGTCCAACTGCCCGTATAGGCCTGATCCTGGTGGGATCGGGCCTATACGGGCAATCGGACCTCCCTGTCACAATCCAACTGCTCGCCTGCCTGCCTTCCTGATTGCCTCTGCTTCTGCCTTCCAGCCTGATCACTGCCCAACCACTACCCTGCCAGCATGATTGATGCCTAACTGCTCTCCTGCCAGCCTGTTTGCCCCTAACTGCCCTCCCCTGCAGGCCTGGTCCCTCCCAACTGCCTTCCCCTGCTGGCCATTTGTGGTGGCCATCTTGTGTCCACATGGGGGCAGGCATCTTGTGTGTTGGAGTGATGGTCAATCTGCATATTACTCTTTTATTAGGATAGAGGCCTGATACATGGGTGGGGGCCAGCTGGTTTGCCCTGAAGGGTGTCCTGGTCAGGGTGGGGGTTCCCTTGGGGTGTGGGGCAGCCTGGGCGAGGGGCCTTTGGTGGTTTGCAGGCCAGCCATGCCCCCCAGCAACCCAAGTGGAGGAGGCCCTGGTATCTGGGGTTTATTTATCTTCCACAATTGAAACTTTGTAACCTGGAGCGTAGCCAAACCTGCTCGCTCTGTGGTGACAGCCATTTCTGTTTGAAAATTTGTAGCCAAGACAGGCTAGGACTGCAGAAGCTTGGCTTCCTCCTTCGCCGGGGGCAACCCTAGCCTCCTGTCTCTCCCCATCTCCATGGCTGCTGCTATTTCTGTTGGGATTCTATAATTGAAACTTCGTAGCATTTAGTGAAGGCCTAGGCCAGCAAGGGCAGGCAAAAGCTTGGCTTCTTCCATTTCCAGGGAAACACAAGCCTCCCTCCTGCTCTCAGTGGCCGCAATCATCTTGGTTGGGTTTATTTGCATATTTGCTCCTGATTTTCTGGTGGGTGTGGCTTGTGGGTGTAGCAGAGGTATGGTCAATTTGCATATTCTTTTATTAGATAGGATAAGAAACTTGCTTAATTAGACTTGCTTTCTGATTTAGCTAAACTTTTTCTAGGTCAGTGAAGCACCCCAATTTCTCTTTCAGGTAATTGTCAGCAACACAAAGCAGATTATTATGGTAGGTCATGCAGGGTAAACAAAGGGTAAAATACTTAACTGTGGCAGTGTTTGATTATATTCTGCGTAGTGAGAAAACCTGAAGTCATTTTCAAGTTCAACCATTTCTTCTTTTCATTGGGGTCAAGTTTCTAAGCTTTCTAAATCTTTGTTTTCTGGCTAATATAAAGAAAATAGGATTGCATTGAGTCTCCTATCTACCTACTCCAGGACTTCTATGAGGATCAAATGAGATGAGGCACAGGAAAATGCTTCACAGACATTTGGTTAAAGTGTAAAATGATTGCACCTGGCTATAAAGCAAATCAGGTTCCTGGGCTGAAGAAAGTCCAAGAAAGCTAGTCACTAGGGAGAGGAAGTTGTGTGTTTGCTATGTGATGACATTACATAGCAACCATAGCAACCATTGGCGCCCATAGCAACCATTTCTGGGCTGGGCTGGACTGGATGGTCTGCACTATTGGCCACATTGGGTCTTGGCAGCGATGGCTGACATTTGGTGGAGTGTCACTCCAGAGTGTCCCACTTAGGGGAAGCCGAGTGTTGCTTTGTGGGTGCCAGGTCCACAGTGCTCTTTCTCTGTAAATGGCCAGTGCACATCACAGCAGCTCCTATGTTGAGTGTCTGGCCCCTGGTGGTCAGTGCACGTCATAGCAACCTGTTGGATGGTCAGACATTTAGTATATGTAGATGATTTTTAAATCTCACCTGAGGACATGCTTAGAGAAAGGGGACGGGGTGGGGGAGAGACTGAGAGACTTATAGGTTGCCTTCCATATATGCCCCGACTGGGGATTGAACCCACAATCTAGCTGTGTACCTAGACTGGGAATTGAACTGTGGCAGCCTTTTGGTGCATAGGGCTATCTATGTTCAACCAACTGAGCCACTCTGGCTGAGCCAAATTAGCTCTTCTTATAATGACACTAGTCATACTTGATTAGGGTCCACCTATTTTATCTTAATTACTTCTTTAAAGAACTTAACCCCAAATGTAGTTACAGTCTGAGGTACTAGAGGATGGGACTTCAGCATCTGAATTTTGAGGGGAGGGGTAGAACTCAGCACATAATAGGTATCTTATCACAATTCTTAAGTTATATACAAGGGAATATAATCAATAACACTGTAATAACTATGAGTCAGATGGGTACTAGATTTACTGTTACTCTTGTTGTAGGCCTCTTAGCACTATGTGATGTTTTAATTCAGAGAGGGTAATAAGTAAAATTTTGTGATGCCTGCCAAAGTAATCATATAGGGAGTAGTAATACCTAAGGCATGAAATAAGTTTTTGAAATAGAATTATAGTTGATACTTTTTGAGAGCAGGATTTTTCCTTAATGTTCCTATAGTTATTCTCAGGCCTTAGCTCAGTGTGTTCTTCTGTAATAACTATTTAATAACTTTTGCTTTTGTTATTATTTTGTGCTTTTTCATATTTGGGATGTTTCCAAAGTGATATTTCCAAAAGTGAATAATTTAGGGTGGCATTTTATTTGACCCATCGTTTTAAAAAAAGGCCTTTATTTTAAGTAGCCCTTGTTTTAGTCTAGCATGTAATTTTTAATTTGCCCAAGATTGGATTCTTGTCTATGTTGTTTAATTAATAAGAGTGTTTAACAATTAAAATAACTTGACAAAATAGTAAGATATAATACATTGGATAGAATAAAATCATCTTATGGATTGCTTTGTCTTTTTGCATTACTTATAGAATATTGAAGTTAGTTATTTGGAGATTTTTCCCTCTTAATTATTTACTGAGAGATCTTTAGCCCAACCAAACTTCCGGAGTTAGTCACTTGGGTATTGTCATTCTGCTGATTTTTATCAGAAACAGGAAATTGTCAAGTTATATGTCAAAGTACAGCAGACTCTAAAATTGTATTTGTACTTGCCTGAGAGATTTCCCTTTAGAATTTTTTCTATCACTAGATGGTTCCTTTTTCCTCAGAATATAACAACTGGCTTGCCAAAAATGGTGATGTTTATCATACATAGCAAACAGTGCCCTTTCACATAGTTTACATGTCATACACAATATGATTGGTAAAATGCTTTGACAAACTTAGTGCCATTAATTTGTAGATATACCTAATTAATTTGTAAAAGTATATTAGGGAAGAATATGTTTTCAGGTGTTTGTCCTGATGCTATTCCCATATTTAGATTAGCAGGGTTCCTCAAGTAAACCTTTTTAGGAAGTCTAGAAGGCCAAAACTCTTTTCATGTACTGGGATGCTAATTTTCATTTTTACTCAAGTTTCCAGAGACTGCATGAAATGCAATGTTTTATAAGATGTCAACATTTGGAAGATCTGCAAAACTAAGTGAATGTATATTACATGATGTTATAAAATCATACATGAGTCAAAACAGGTCCATTTAAAGTATAAGACAGTGTGATGAATGTTTTCTGCTATCTATTTAGTTTAAATATAGTTAGATTCACACATTTTTGAGTGTGAAGATTAGACACAGAGAGGCAAATAACTTCTTTAGTAAAAGATTTGTTTCTGCCTTAAGCAACCTTGCCCATTGTTTTTATATATCTAAGTTAACACACTTTGTGCATCTAAGTTAATAACTACCACAACCTGAATGAAGAACAATTTCCTCACCCCCCTCTCAAGAAAATAAAATGTTATCATCCTTTATTGTCAGTTTCTTATCCTCACCATTAACCTATGAAAACCACTAATCCTTGTGGTTTTGCCTTTTCTGGAATGTCATACATAGCCTTTTGAGTCTAGCTCAGTGAGATTGCTGTGTCATATGGTAAATGTATGTTGAACTTAATGGCTGTAATACTTTTTGCGTTCCTATAAGCAATGCATTATTTCCAGTTGATTAGCATCCTCATTGCCAACTCTGTACTTTTGTGTGTGTTTGTTTCCTTCCTTATCTCTATCTCTATCTCTGTCTCTGTATCTTTCCTCTCACCTCTTTCCCCCTTTCATTCTTCTCCACCTCCTGTTAACATAGAAAACCATTGAGACCTGTAAAGAATTTTTGTGTTTATTTGAGCCAATCTGTTGACTTGCTGGAAAGCAGAACCTCAATGAATTGAGATAATGCTTTGGAAAATGGCGGGTTACTTTTGTATTTATACATTGCAATCAAAGGAGGGATGTAGGTGGGTTACATGAAATTCATTGGTGATGGATTAAGGAGGTGGGATAAAACAAAGCAGGGGAGAGGGTGGGAGGGAATCCCGGGGATTGGATAAAAAGTAAAATGATGGACACATACTTGGGTGGGTGCAGGAAGAATTAACATGATAATTTGTGGTATCTGTCCTGGCACCCAGCACATTTAGTTGTGCCCCAGGGGCTCCAGAAAAAGGGAAGTTACAAGTTACCCAGACATTTCAAGGGTATGTTATCAAAGATGCAAAAAGACAGATAAGCTCAGTTAAGGTAAAGGTTGACCTTGTCACTGAAGATACCGGCCTAGGATGTAACTTCCTACCATAACCTCTTTTAAAGTTTAATTTCAGACCATCCTTTGTGGTACTTTAGGTCTCTGAGTTTGCAAGACTGCCATGCAGGGCTCCCCTGAGCTTGTCAGGTCAGCCTGTGGCGGTTTCATCTTTTTTGTTTTCTTATCTCTATCTTAACTCTTCCCCCCCTTTCTTTCCCCCTTTATTCTCCACCTCTATTCTCTTCTCGAGCCATTTAATAGCTGTGTAGTGATATCACTTGGTGGTTTTAATTTTCACTCCTATAATGACTAATGAATTTGAGAATATATATGCCATTCAAATATTTTTTTATGTGTGAAATATCTGTTCAAAAATGTTCTCTATTTTAAAATATTAAATACTTAACTGTTTCCTCTATGGCTTTTCAGAGTGGAGCTCAAGGCAGCTCTTGCTGTGCTCGTGGCTCTCCTGGCCTGGCCCCACATCTTTGGGTCCAAACCCAGGCAATGGCCTCTTTTGAAATGGAGGAGGCAGCCTTTGTGGTTTTTTGAAGAATATCTGTAGTCTTATTGTGTAAAATCTAGGAAGACTGGCCAATAATCTCCCTTTATTCCTTCCTGATTTCTGCTAGTTCAGATTGTCTTTGCCATTATTTTGTGCTTTTCACATTGTGGATGTTTCCAAAGTGATATTTCCAAAAGTGAATAGGATAGGGTGGCATTTTATTTGACCTATTGTTTAAAATAAAGGCTTTTATTTTAATTAGCATTTGTTTCAGACTAGCATGTAATTTCTAATTTCTCCATAATTATGATGGCTGATTGAGTCAGGTGTTCACACCCAAACTAGTCTATCAAAGGGTCCCATGCCTTTGCCATATCCTTAGAGCTCATAACATATTTTCTCATTTTCTGCAAAATGGAAAGTCTGAGAATTTTCCCATGGTAATTGCTGCAAGCACCTCTGAGAGAAAGCGGCCCTTGAGATTTGTCTGCTGCCAGACAGTCCACTTTCTCCTCGAATGATTCTGGGTCCCCAAAGTCTCGCCCAGAACTGGAGTTCAGAGCATTCAGGAGCTTTTGTCTCTCTCCCGCTTGAGAAAGCCAACCGTGTACTCAGTTGTCAGTCCTGTCCACGCGTGCATCTTCCATACCTCTGCCTCTTGCAGCTCCTCTGAGTTTCAGCGTGCTTTTCTCTTTCCTTCCAGTTGTAGAATTTCCACTCAGCCAGCTTTCCTGTGGTTCTGGATGATGTCCGTTTTGTTTTTTAGTTGTAGTTTGAAATTGTTGTGCGAGGCAGCAGTTTAGGTGTTTACCTATACCGCCATATTGGTTTCTCCTCCACAGGTTTTGACATTCTTTTTTGTTATTGTTTTAATCCTCATCAGAGGATAACTTTTCCTTTTTTTTTTTTTTTTTTTTTTTGTGTGTGTGTGTGTGAGTGGGGGGAAGAGAATGAAAGAGAGGGGGAGAGACATCAATGTGACTGGTTGCTTCCCATACTCACTCAACCCCAGCCAGGATGGGTGTTGAGCCTGCAACCGAGGTACATGTCCTTTACTGGAATTAAACTGTTGATCCTTCAGTCCCCAAACTGATGTTCTAAGCATTGAGCAAACAGGCTAGAGTGGGTTTTGACAGCCTTTTAAAAAAATTATTATTATTAATTTTATTGATTTCCGAGAGGAAGGGAGAAAGAAAGAGAAACATCAGTGATGAGAGAGAATCATTGATCAGCTGCCTCCTGCATGCCCCCTACTGAGGATTGGGTTTGCAATCCAGGCATGTGCCCTTAACCAGACTTGAACCTTGGACCCTTCAGTCCTCAGGCCAACACTTTATCCATTGAGCCCAAACTAACTAGGGCTTGACATTCTTAGGTTGACAGTCCATTCATTGTCAGAGAGGGAAAGTTTTCCTCTACACTTCTAGGGTTTTTTGGCTAGTCTGATAATCAAATTGACATGAGACATATTAGTAGGAGAAAAATTAGCTTAATAACATGTATACCTGTATACATTGGTGAGACTCAAGAAAACTGAATAACTCGTCAAAATGGTGGAAGCCATCATCTTAGATACCATCTTCCGCTAAAGACAAAAGATGTTAGGGATGGAATATCAGTTATAGGAGATTATCAGAAAAAACACTAAATACGAGTAAGATTGTTAGGCAGATATAAGAACACTAGGGACCCAGTGCATGAATTCATGCACCTTGATAGGAACTTGGGCCGCAAAGCTTTGGTGGGCACAGGGTTGGGTCTTGGCCCATCCTCTGTGCCCACGCCTGGTCCCTCCTGAGACAGCCCCAGTCCCCTTTATGCCAGCAAGCAACCCCACTCCCGCTGCCACTGCTCCCACACGCAGATGGCGCCAAGGCCCGCTTGCACCTGCTGACAGCGCAGGCCAATTGGGGCCGATACCGGCAGTGATTGTGAGCAGTTGCTGCCATTCCAATCATCCCTTAGGAGCAGGGGGCGGTAGAGAGGCCCTCAGGGACGATTACAATAGTGGCCAGCAGCTGCCACTCACACCTGCTGACAGCTGACAGCACCAAGTGATTGGGATCAGCGCCGCTAGGCGCTGGTAGTGGATGAAAGTGGCGACTCCAGCGCTGGGTGCGGGTGTGAACAGGACTGGCACTGGCAGCAGGTGCGAGCGCTGGGCAGGCTGCGGCGCGTGGGAGCAAAGAATTTTCAGTAACCACCAGAGGCTCTCCCTGACGACAGCTACCAACACCCTGCCTTGGTCTGGTGCCCTTGCTCACCCTGGTCCACTATCCCACTGCGGCCGATGCCCTCCATGTTCTGTGCACGCCCCCTGGTGGTCAGCCCACATCATAGCAACAGGTTGTTAGGTTGTTCCACCTTTCAGTCTATTTGCATATTAGCCTTTTATTATATAGGACTAGGGGCCCGATGCACGAAATTCGTGCACTGGGGGTGGGTGGTCCCTCAACCCAACCTGCCCCCTCTCACATACTGGGAACCCTCAGGGGATGTCCAGTTGATGCTCATCCCCAGCCTGCCCAAGGCCTAAAGCTTCTGATGAGGCTTTAGGCCTTGGGCACCCAGCCATTGCCCTGCTCAGCTCAGCTCGCCGCCACTTCTGCTCACAGTGCCCGGGGACTGGGCGCTCCCTGCTACCACTTCCCTGCACAGCACCCGGGGGCTAGGTGCTCACCGCCACCACCATTTCATCTCCACCCCTGACCTGGCGCTTGCACCACTTCGCCCCGCCCCCGTTCCTGATTGGCTGGTAGCATAGCCAATCAGGAGCCAAGGTACGGTCAAATTTGCATGTTTCTCTTTTATTATATAGGATGCCTTATCCATTAATACCAGTTTCTAGAATTTTAGATACCCTTTTTTATCCCGCTGTTCAGCTCTTCGGTCTATTTGCATATTATACTTTTATTGTATACAGAGGCCTGATGCATGAAATTCGTGGAAGAGTAGGCCTTCACAGCCCCTTGCTGCCTTGGCCCTCGCAGCCCCAGCTTTGTCTAGAAGGTTGTCCCGCTGTTCAGCTGTTAGTCAATTTGCATATTATGCTCTCATTATTACAGATTAGTTCAAATTACATGGTTATGATGTCAGTTCTGTTCTAGTTTCTCTAATTTTTTTTGTCTCCTTGATTTATTACTGAGATAAATATGTTAAAAATTGTCCTCTGTGAACATAGATGTCTCTTTTTTGTGTGATTCAAGTAATCTATTTTGGAGCTATGTTAATCCTATCTATTAAAAGAGTAATATGCAAATTAACCATCACCCCACTACACCCATAAGCCTTGCCCACAAGCCACTCAGGAGTGATTATGCAATTAACCTTACCAAGATGACTGCAGCCAGGGAGAGAGCAGAAGGGAGGCTTGGGTTTCCCTGGTGATGGAGGAAGCCAAGCTTTCCACCCATGTTGGTGGGCCCAGGCCTTCACTCAAGGCTACAAAGTTTCAATTATAGAAGATAAATAAATCCCAGATACCAGGGTCTCCGCTTGTGTTGCCAAGGGGTGTAGCTGGCCTACAAACCACCCCAGGCCCCTTGCCCCGACTCTCCCATGCCCCAAGGGAACCCCCACCCTGATCCAGGACACCCTTCAGAGCAAACCAGCTGGCCCCCACCCGTGCACCAGCCTCTATACTATCTAATAAAAGTAATATGCATCACTCCCAACACACAGGATGGCTGCCCTCATGTGGTCAGAGTTCTGCCCCCAATGTGGACACAAGATGGCCACCACAGATGTCCAGCAGGGAAGGGCAGTTGGGGAGGTACTAGGCCTGCAAGCGAGGGCAGTTGAGGATGATCAAGCCTGTAGGGTAGAGTAGTTGGGGATGACCAGGCCATCAGAGGAGGGAAGTTGGCCGTGTGGGGGGGGGGGGTGGACCGAGCCTGCAGGGAAGGGCAGTTTGGGGAGACCCAGGCCTGCAGGGCAGCAGTTGAGGGGGGGGGGGGACCAGGCATGCAGGGAAGGGCAGTTAGGGGTGACAAGGCCTGCAGGGGAGGGCAGTTAAGGGCAAACAGGCTGGCAGGGGAGTAGTTAGGCATCAATCAGACTGGCAGGGGATTGATTAAGGGGTGATCAGGCTGGCAGGCAGAAGCGGTTAGGGGCAATCAGGAAGGCAGGCAGGTGAGCAGTTGGGAGCCAGCAGTCCTGGGTTGTGAGTTGGACATCCCTAGAGGGGTCCCAGATTGGAGAGGGTGCAGGCTGGGCTGAGGGACACTCGCCTCACCCCCGTGCATGGATTTCTTGCACCAGGCCTCTAGTCAGTACATAAGCATAGATATTACAGACTTTATACCACTGTATAGTAAACTTTATCATTAGTAATGGTTTTGCCTCAAAGTCTTTTAGTGTGTTATTATTATAGCTACACCACTTGAGTTTTGATTTGAATTTGCTTGATGTATTTTTTTTAATGTTTTTACTTTTAACCTTTCAGTACTCAGGTTTTTTATGTGTATTTCTTTTGAAAAGTATGTAGACTACTATTATTTACACCTTACAAATATTTTCTATGTGGTTACAGTGCTGAAGCTGCTGAAAGATGGCAGAAGAAGTGGTTGTAGTGGCCAAATTTGATTATGTGGCCCAACAAGAACAAGAGCTGGACATCAAGAAGAATGAGAGATTATGGCTTCTAGATGATTCTAAGTCTTGGTGGCGAGTTCGAAATTCTTTGAATAAAACAGGTTTTGTGCCTTCTAACTATGTGGAAAGGAAAAACAGTGCTCGGAAAGCATCTATTGTAAAAAACCTAAAGGATACATTAGGTAAGTTATTTTTGTATTAAAACAGCAACAATACTTTATTTTAAGTAGATGTTAGAGCTTGGTTCTTTGTACTTAATTTTGGCAGCAGTGGGCAAATCTGACTAGAAAAGTCTTTGACTGGAATTTCAGCTAGACAAGGTAAGTTTGGCTCATAGTAGGTGTTCACATCAGGAGACTGGTGGACGTCATTAAGTGTTTGTGGGAAGTTTCTATCTAGTCTAGCTCTGGCGGGAGTTAAAAAAATCAAGCCAGGTTGGTGGTGCTAAGGAGCAGAATTGACTGATATAGCAGGGGCTCTTTGAACTCTGAGTACCGATGAAGTTAGGCAAATTCTGCATCTAAATGAGACAGGGATGACTGAGTAAGATGTAGAATTGCCGCCTTGAAATTAAGACTATTTTGCATGGCACATGGCTATATTTTGAACATCTAATGGTTTACACTTTAAACTTCACTTTTAAAAGCAAACCATTATTTTATTCTTACAGTTGATAATTTTAAATTGTGAAACATTGTATAAAAGTCAATTAGATTCATTATTGTAGATTAGCTTCTACAAGGCTGATCTTTTGTGTTTTGTTTCTATTTTTTTCCCATTCTTTCTTTTTCTAGCTGTAAAGTTTGTTTTTACTTGCCCTCACTAGGGCTAGAGATAGTGGAATCTGCTTCACATTTACCTTGGCTGAGCTGATAGGAAGGAAATATGCCCAGATGAGGAGTGGCCTCTTTTTTTTTTTTTTTTTTTTTTTTTAATTAAAGTCTCCTTTGCTGACAGGAAGGAATTGGGAGAGACAGAATTTCATTTTTTTGTATTCAGTCAACCATGCAAACATTCTATTACTTAAGGGTTCTTTGTATATATCTAGAAGAGAAAGTAAAATTTCTTGTGAAGATAGTTTGGGAATAATGTGGCATACATGACTGACAAATATAAAATATTATTAACTACTTTATATTATTTTTTATTATTTAATATTGTTATTCTAGACTAAATTAATCAGCAATAAAAGACAAATCTTTTTTGTTTTTAACCATTATAAAGTAGCAAAAATTTATTGCACAATTCAAAGTAAGATATAAAGTATTAGAATATTGGCTTCTAAACTAAAAAAATCAGTATTCTAAATGTAATTTAATAAATGAAGTTATTAATCTGAATTTTCACCATGACACTGAACTGCCATGGGGAGGTTACCTTTTTTGAGATATAAGACCATAGTTTTTTATTGAAAGACAAACCATAAAGTGATTTTCCTTGAGTAGCTAAAAGAGACCAGAGTTAGAAACAGGAATGTTTATTATTTTGTGAATACTGGACATTTATAGAGATATTGGGGATAATTAAGGTAACTTCTGTGAAGAAAGTGTGCCTTATAGTGATGAAGGCATAAAAAGGACTAGAACCACATCTAAATAGATAGTTTTTAAAAGAACACTGGTATCCTGCGACTAGAACAAATGTGATGGTAATTAACAAAAGGTAGTGGGAAAACTAATACCATTGAGCAAAGAGGATAAGTTTCTAAATTTTAGATATTACTGCATATAAACTTTAAAGCCCAATTAGATACATTTTTAAATGATTTATTTTAAGTTAGTGATCTGTAGTTAGTTAGCTTATAAAGTGATGTAAATTCAGCGTTTGCATCAGACAGCCTTCTTTCTCTCCACAGAATTTCTGAACTCCCTTTTTGTTAACTTAAATGTTCCATATAATGAATTTGTTTCACAATGATTGTGCTGATGGAGAGACATTGTTTGAAAGTTAAGAAAACACAGGAAAAAAATGAATACGTGAATATATTTTCAACTGTTGAAAATATATATGACTTAAAGCTTCTTCTAAAATAACTCTGAATAATAAAGTCACACATGTGGCCATCGTGATATACTTGCTTTACAGGTTCTGTTATAATTCAGGGGGAAAAAATGTTTGGAAAGAGAGGAGCCTCAGAAAAACTTTCTATTGCCTGGGTGTGGGCCAAGTCACGTGGATTGGGTGTGGGAAGTTTCAGTGTTACAGAACAGACCAGGAAGCTCGCTCAGAATTATCCTGAGCTGTAACTGACAAAAGAAAACACGGAATTTTTATTCTAAATGGATTGGTTAAACTCCTTCAAAGATTTTTTCAGTAAGTTAATCTGTTTATTAAATCCATAGTTTTCAAATTAGATTTTTCACTTTTATAATTTAAAGGAAAACTGTATGGAGAGAACCTATGGGAGGGGGTTATATAGATTGGTGCTTATATGGTTTATTAAACATAAGCGAAATGATTTGTGATATCAAGTAATAATTAGTTTTGACTATAAGTAACGTAGTCTTAAAATATTGTATCACTGTTTAACAGATAGCAAAAGGATATAAATAAATGATTTGAGTTTGATGCATTTAGTTGTAATTCAGTAACTTTGAACTTAGCATAGACATCTGAAGTGAATTAAATAAATTGTAAAGATATTAAAAACATGAGGAAAAGGGATTAGGTAAGTAAGTTCCTTTATTGTCAACATGATTTTCAACATTTGAATTAACACAGTATTGCTGTACTTTCTACTTAGATTTTAGAGGAACAAAGTAGACAAGAACATTTAATAAATGCACCAGTAAATGGAATGTTTTATTTTTATCCATGTAGGATTGCTAGAAATTACTGTTTCAGTAAATGTGAAATTTTATAGTTTGAAATGAGTTCTGAGAGCATCTGCTTGCAAAGAAAATATAAACAGTGAGGAAAATAGTAAATTATTTGGCTTGTTTTTGAGTTCTGATCATAAAGTAATACTAATACAAGAGCCTAATCTTTCTATCTAGTGATGGCCTTTTTATAATCTTATGACAATGAAGTTGATTTGGTCTCTGAACATTTACTTGATATTTCTAGAAAAATGAACAGAGAATTGTTGTAGAAGTCTCAAATATAGGAAGTGTAAGGAAATGAAGTGTATGTAACCTGTCAAAATTTCAAGGTAAGGGGCAAAACAGAGAAGGAGCAAGCACTTTGTTGTAATTGTAATATTAAGACTCCTTGTATCTTTAGTTAACTTTAGTGGCCAAGAGCTATATCTCTTTTGTGTGCTTTTGGGGGGGTTATAAAATTTTTTAGGTCTGCTTTGTTGGTCAGTGTTCCTTTTACAGCTTATTTTTTAATTTATTCATTTATTTGTTTATCAGCATATTTTTATTGAGAGCCTACTGCAAGCAAGGCAAAAATCATAGAATATAAAACTAATACTCTCACAGAATTTACATTCTGGTGGGGAGGTAGATGGTGGTAGTTATTTATTAATTATATAGTGGATTTTGTATCTAAGTCTTATCATATTTGATGTTGACTATAAGTCAACCAGAAATAATATATTTATATAATGATTTAGTATATACTATCAATACGATGATAAAATCATCATTCTCTCTCTTGAGTCTTAGAAAGTTGATAGTAATCCTAAATATATTTGTAGGTTCAGGGTCAGCATTTGATATTTATAACCAAAATACCCCTTTCCTCACTAGCCACAAGTCAGAATTTACATTTATTTTGCTTTCCAGCTTGTCAGAGTAGATATAGGCTATTCATCCACCAATTCCCTGAATGGACTTAACAATTTGAGGAAATAGTATGTGTGCTTCTTGTATGGCAGTGAAAATACCCTTGAAAACAAAAAGTCCACAATATTTTAGATCAAACAGAATAATAAAAAACACTAATTTCCCGATGTTTTGTAGATAAAAATGAACAAAATAAATAAAACTCTGTAATGGAAAGAACACTGTATTTTTGTATTTAGAATTCCTTAGTTCTGCTTCCAGATAAACCAATTATTAGTTATGTGTCCAAGAGTATATAATTAATCTTCCTATTCCTTAATTGTTAATGAGAGAATTGTGCAAGACTGACCCTGGAAAGTCCCTTTGAACTCTAGAAGTCTTATAGTCCTGGTAAACAGCTGACCAATCTTAGATGTGCCATAAAAATCTGGGGGATATCCAGGAGGGAAAAACTGGTTTTGAAGTATGAACATAGCAGAATTATAGTTCCCTAAAGAAAGAATACTTTCTTTGGCCTCATTCTATTGAAAATTTATTTACTCAGTGATTTATTTATTTATTTAAAATATATTTTATTGATTTTTTACAGAGCAGAAGGGAGAGGGATAGAAAGTCAGAAACATCAATGAGAGAGAAACATCAATTAGCTGCCTCTTGCACGCTCCCTACTAGGGATGTGCCCACTGCCAGGGTACATGCCCTTGACCGGAATCGAACCCGGGACCCTTCAGTCTGCAGTCCGACGCTCTATCTACTGAGCCAAACCGGTCTTGGCTTTACTCAGTAATTTAGATGGAGGGAAAATAACATGTTTAAAGACTTAATGCTGGAAAAATGACAAATGCATTCTGTACAGAAATATATTTGAAAGCTAAAAACTGTAATAGAAATAAACAAGATAAGTAGAACAGACATTAACATAAATTTAAGTTTTTAAAAGAAATTGAAAATCTTGAGAATTCGGCCTGGCAGCAGTTTGCATGACTATGAAAGACTTATTAAGAGCTGCTGTGATAATGTAGATGCTAAAAGATCTCAACACACACAGTTCTTAATGGCATTGATTCAAATTTATGAGGTGCTCTGGTGAAGCAATGCTATGGTTTCTTTCTGTGTATGTTGGCCAAATAAAGCATGGCTTAGTTTATATACTTTGGATAGGCATACTTGTCCCAAGTATATCCTGGGAAAGGAACTGGGGTGTTTTATCGAAGACGTTCCTTTTGTGTGTGTGTGTGTGTGTGTGGTACACACACACACACACACATTTTAACCGTGCAGGTGTTGGGACATTCAAGTAGATGCTAGCGGGGAGGCTGCTCTACGCAAGCCAGGACCAAGGACGGGCTTAGCACCGAAAAGACCAGAAGCTTTAATTTCGGTTTTAAGCATACACACAGTGACTTAACTAACTGCCGGAGGACTTACACCACATGAAACTTACGCAGTTGCAAATCATAGTATTTTATTATTTACAAAAGTTCCTGATGCTGCGGGTTCAGGCTTGATGGGATCCCAGTGGTGATGGGATCTGGGGTCCGGCAGCTGGGTTGGAGTGCAGGGGGCCAGCATTCCTCACCCGAGAGCTCGGTCATGTCTCTATCGGGAGGTATGAGCCGTTCTTCTGTGGTCTCGTAGAGAGAAGAGCGGCATTGCTTGCCGGACTCACAAAAGGACATGCCTTTGTGGCTGTCTCGACAGGTGAGCATTGTTGGCCAGCCAGGACCTATTTTTAAAGCCTGTTTCATACCTGCAGCAGTTTAGGTGGCTATCAATGGATTATATCAATGCACACGTGTTAACCTCAAATAGGGCGAGGGGCTACATGTAATTATCTAGGGAGAGTACATTATTCACACAAATGGTTATTTTAGCAAGTCATTCTGAGTCAGTAACTGAAGTTCAAATTCTTATCTATGGGCTACACACCCTTCAGGACAGTGGGGAATGTGTCTTTAATATCACATTTTAAGTTTTAAGAAAGTTAACTTAAACATTTTAAAGCCTTTTTAATATTTTAGACATTTTTAAAGTATTTTTAAACATTTCTATATATTACTACAACAATACCTTAACCAGTGGTATTGAGAAATTCAGATGCTTTCAAATCCTGGCATCCAGTATATTAAAGATTTGAAGGCCAGGTAACATAAAGAATAGCTGTGGGTACAAAGAATGACCTTAAGAAGAGGACAACTATCATGTGAAGGTGTAATATTTATAATACTTAACCAAGTCTCTTAAAAACTTTTGAGGACTTAACAATATATTGTTTTGGTTAAGAAACAGTGTTGTAGGAAGAGAGAAGTTAGACCAGGGGTTGGAAGTGAGGGAAGGATTAGAAGGTATACTAACACTTTTGTTTTTATTCAAAACAAAGCTAACAATAAAAATGAGTGCCTCAGAGTTACGCAGATCCTCAGTGTTTAGACCTGAGCATTTCCCTCTCCGTCCTGTCCGGGGCCAGCTTTATAATCCTATCTAATAAAAGAGTAATAAGCAGATTGACCATCACTCCAACACACAAGATGGCTGCCCCCATGTGGACACAAGATGACCACCACAAGATGGCCAGCAGGGGAGAGCCGTTGAGAGGTCTCAGGCTCTGCAAGGGAGGGCAGGTGGGGGCGATCAAGCCTGCAGGGGAGGGCAGTTAGGAGTGACCAGGCCAGCAGAGGAGGAAAGTTGGGGGCAAACAGGCTGGCAGGGGAGCAATTAGACATCAATCAGGCTGGCAGGGGTGTGGTTAGGGGGTGATCAGGCTGGCAGGCAGAAGCAATTAGGGGCAATCAGGGAGGCAGGCAGGTGAACAGTTTGGAGCCAGCAGTCCTGGATTGTGAGAATGATGTCCGACTGCCTGTTTAGGCCTGATCCCAGTGGGACATCCCTCAAGGGGTCCCAGATTGGAGAGGGTACAGGCTGGGCTGAGGGAGAACCCCCCTCAACCCTGTGCATGAATTTCATGCACCAGGCCTCTAGCGCTATAATAAAGGCTTAAGTATTTTTGAAAAAGTAAATACCAATAAAAGGGGGTTGAAAAGTAGTCACTACCATTGCATGCTATGTGCTATGTATTGTGCTGAATGCATAACATACAAACTTTAAAAATGTTTTATTTATTTATTTATTTATTTATTTATTTATTATCTTTTATGTATATTTTATGCTTTGAACTACAAAAAAAGTTAAATAAAATTTCATTACATTCCATAGGCCAGAAAATGATTTTTTAAAAATGTATGACTTACACAATATCATTAACCATATTTTTTCTATGAAAAAAGTCATTAACATTTTAAATTTTCACAATACTAACATATAAGACTGTTAATCTCAAAACTGAACTTTTATTCATTCATTTTCTTTAGTTAATAGTGAATATAATCTGGGTGTTAGATATTATATTTATTTACTTATTTTAATCTTTATTGTTCAGATTATTAAATATGTTCCTCTTTTTTTCCCCATAGCTCCCCTCCACCTGATTCCCCACCCTACCCCCATGCCCTTACCCTCTCCCCGCCACTGTCCATAGAAGGAAGATTTTTATCCAATCTCTTCCCACACCCCTCACACCCCTTTTCCCCCAAGAATTGTCAGTCCAGTCCCTTTCTATGCCCCTGATTCTATTATAGTCATTAGTTTATTTTTTTCACTTGGTTTTTAGATTCACTTGTTGGTAGATATGTATTTGTTGTCATTTTGCTGTTCATACTTTTTATCTTTACCTTTTTCTTCTTCTTCCTCCTCTTCTTAAAGAATACCCTTCAACACTTCATATAATCCCAGTTGGGTGGTACTGAACTCCTTTAGCTTTTTCTTATCTGTGAAACTTTATCTGACCGTCAGTTCTAAATGATAGCTTTGCTGGGTAGAGTAATCTCGGTTGTAGGTTCTTGCTGTTCATCACATTGAATATTTCTTGCCACTCCCTTCAGGCCTTTTGGGAGTGGCAAGAGAAATCAGTTGTTGGGTACTCCCTTGTAGGTAACTAACTGTTTTTCTCTTGCTGCTTTCAAGATTCTCTCTTTGTCTTTTGCCCTTGGCAATTTAATTATGATGTGCCTTGGTGTGGTCCTCTTTAGATTTTTCTTGTTTGGGATTCTTTGCGCTTCCTGGACTTATAAGTCTATTTCTTTCATCAGATAGGGAAAGGTTTCTGTCATTATTTCTTCAAATAGGTTTTCAGTATCTTGCTCTCTCTCTTCTGGCACCCCAATAATTCAGATGTTGGTATGTTTAAAGTTGTCCCAGAGGCTCCTTACACTATCTTCATATTTTTGGATTATTTTTTCATTTTGTTTTTCTGATTGGGTGTTTTTTGTTTTCTCATGTTTCAGATCTTTGATTTAATTCTTGGGGTCCTTTGATCTACTGCTGAATTTCTGTATATTCTTTATTTCAGACAGTGTATGCTTAATTTCTGACTGGTCTTTTTCCATTAAGATCTTTTAAAGGTCTCACTAAGTTCCTCAGAGGTTTTTAGCAGATTCTTGAATAACCTTATAAATGTGGTTTTGAACTCTATGTCCAGTAGTTTGCTTTCCTCCATTTCTTTCATTCGTGACATGTTTCTTTGTCTCCTCATTCTGGCTGCTTCCCTGTGTTGATGGAGTGGCTTTGTGTGGTAGTTGACCTATATGTTTCCAGTGGTTCAGCCTCTCCAATCACCTGAGGTAGACTCTTGGTGCACCCCTTTGTAGGCTGAGTGCACAGTCTTGTTGACGTTAAGCCTTGATTGCTGTTGGTATCACTGGGGAGATTTACCTCCAGGCCAATTGACTGTGAGGACCTGCTGTGTCTATAATGGAAGAACTGCTGTGCTGAACACCTTTATGGGGCAAGATTTGTTTCAGCGGGGCATTGGTGCTCACTGAGTCTGTCTCTTGAATGGGTTACTTACGGATGTGAGGAGTTGAAATCTGGTGTCGTCTCACATTGACCACTAGGTACACTGTGTGAGGCCACCCAGCAGGAGCTACAACGAGGTCTGCAGATTTCTCTTTGCTTGGGATTTGGAAGTTTTGGAGCTGTCTGACCAGAGCTGCAGTTTGTTGGGTTAAGCTGCAAAAGGACAAGCCATTCATATGCAAATGCCGCTGGGCAGAGCTTGGGTGGGTTTGTAAATTGTGTGGGCCGGGTCTTGGGAAATCAGTAGGCTAGGGTGTGCAAATAGCTATGGCTGCCAGACAGCTGTGTCTGTGTCTCCGCGTTTCCAAGTTCCCATGTCCCAGCGCAGTAAACAATGATTCCTGTCTGCACGTCTGCGAGAGAGCCACCCTCACTTTCCAACCCAATGGCAGACAGTCCAGCTTCTCCTCATAGGGGTGTGATTCCCAGAGTCTCGCCGGAAACTGGAGTTCAGAGTAATGGGAGCTGTGTCTCTCTTCGGTTGAAAGAAACAGGGCGCCCAGTTGCCAACGGCCAGCCCAATTTGCACGCCTGCGTACCTCAGCTTTTCCATACTTGTGCATATCTCAATGCTTTTTTCTCTTTCCTTCTAGTTGTAGAACTTCTGTGAAGCCATCTTTCCCATGGTTCTGGGTGATAGACGTTTTGTCTTTTAGTTGTAGTTTTGGTGTAGTGGTGGGAGGCAGCACGTAATGGTGTGTATACCTTATGCCGCCATCTTGGTTTCTCTCTAAAAATTATTTTAAAATTTATGAGGTAGGTACTTAATACTGCACCATTTCACAAGCAAGTCAACCGGAGTTTAAAGAAGATTAAATAACTCGACCAAGATAAAATTAACTAGTAAATAGAGACTTAGGGTCTCTTTTGCACCCATATCTACTAAAGATTAGAGAAGGTTATAGTCAAGCAATGGATTAGAAAGGTTTAATGCAAAAGGAACCAGTTGAAATTAGGAGTTGTAGTAACTGTGAAGTTGGGGAAAATTTAGGAAAAACATACGTGAGGGAGGCCCTGGTCAGTATAGCTCAGCAATTAAAGCACTCCCCACTCTCCTACCTCCCTTGCACTTAAAGGATTGATGGTTTGATTCCAACTCAAGGATATGTACCTGTGTTGCAAGTGGGTGGTTGGGAGGCAACCAATTGATGTGTCTCTCTCACATCCATATTTCTCTCGCCCTCCCTCCATCCCTTCCACTCTCTAAAAATCAATGGAAGAAATATTCTCAGGTGAGGATTAACAAAAGAAAAAAATACCTGCACGAGTCTGCTTATAGAGTGATCTAATTGTTGCTGATTATAACATAATTTAGAAATTAAGAGGTATTGATACTTTATATTTATATAATTTTATAAAGTAGTTTCACATCTACTCTAATTGCTGAAAAATTGGGAAGACTATTTTTTTTTAGCAGTAGAAACAAAGGGCAGTAAACAGACCCTTCCCAAAGAATTGTAGAAGCAGGGTAAAAAAGTGTAAGTTATTGATTATACATATATTTGTCGTTCACATGATAAATGGTAATGGAACTTAATATCAGACACTGGGAATAGATAGGTGATTAAAAACATGCTGTTTGATCTCAAGGAAGCAAATATTGGTATATAGAGTGTTGAGGATTAGAGTAAAAATATTTACAAAGAGTAGTAGTGGCATAGAGGAAACACAGTAACTGTTTTGGGGAGAAATAGGGAAATCTTTAGTGAGAAGATACATGACTGAGTCTTGAAGACAGGGTGCTGAATGTCATAGGGCAGAAAAATATCATGTGTAAAGGCTCATTTCCTTGAAATAGAATGTGTATGTTGATAACTGAGGAGCTTGTATGGCTATCGCATTAGTTGAATAGGTATGAGGTTAAAGACATGCTCAAAAGAGAGACCATAGAAGGCTTTGTGTTGCATAGAAAAATGAATATTCTAAACTTACGTTCTTTTCCTACAATATTTCTGGCCTCTAAGTTTAAAATAGGTGACTTTTTTTGTGTTTTCCTACTAGGAACTTTAATTTTTGGATCTGTCCCCAAATTCTTTTTTCTTTTTGATGCTGTATAATTAGTCTTAAAGCTTATCTTATTGAGAAATCTTTAAATGGGCACACAATATAATATACAAATCATACTATCTAATAAAAGCGTAACATGCAAATTTGACCATACCTTTGCCACACCCACCAGCCAATCTGGAGCATATTATGCAAATAACCCCAACCAAGATGGCTGCCGACACTGAGAGCAGGAGGAAGGCTTGGGTTTCCCCAGCAACAGAGGAAGCCAAGCCTCCTGCCTGCCAGGCCTCCACTCAATGCTACAAAGTTTCAGTTTTAAAAGATACAGAAATGGCGGCAGCCACTGAGCTGAAGAGAACAAGACTTGGGTTTCAGAGGAAGCCAAGTTTTCAGCCTGCCGTTGCGGCCTAGGCCTCCACTCTAAGCTACAAAGTTTCAAACAGCAATGGCTGCTGCCCCGGAGTGAGCAGAAGGCTTGCTCCGCTTCAGGCTACAAAGTTTCAATTGTAGACATAGATTAATCTCAGATCCCAGGGCCTCCGCTTGGGTCATCAGGGGCGTGGCTGGCATGCAAACCTCCACAGGCCCCTCGCTCAGGCCGCCCCTCGCCCCAAGGTAACCCCCACCCTGATCTGGGACACTCTTCAGGGCAAACCAGTGGCCCCCACCCATGTACCAGGCCTCTATCCTATCTAATAAGAGAGTAATTTGCAGATTGACCATCATTCCTACACACAAGAGGGCTGGCCCCATGTGGACACAAGGTGGCCACCACAAGATGGCCAGCAGGGAAGGGCCGTTGGGAGGTCCCAGGCCCTGCAAGGGCGGGTAGTTGTGGGCGATCAGGCCAGCAGGGGAGGGCAGTTGGGAGGGACTAGGCCTGCAAGGGAGGGCAGTTGGGGGCGATCTAGCCTGTAGGGGAAAGCAGTTAGGGGTGACCAGGCCGGCAGAGGAGGGAAGTTGGCAGCAAACAGGCTGCTGGGGGAGCAGTTAGACATCAATCAGGCTGGCAGGGTAGTGGTTACCAGGTGAGGCAGGCAGAAGCGGTTAGGGGCAATCAGGTAAGCAGGCAGGCAAATGGTTAGGAGCCAGCAGTCCCAGATTGGAGAGGGTACAGGCCAGGCCAGCCCACGTGCGCGCCCCCCCCCCGCACAAATTTTGTGTACTGGGCCACTGGTTTAATATAAATGTGTATAATATATGACCTTTTGTGTCCAGTGTCTCTTATTTAGCACACTGTTTTTAAGGTGCATTCATGCTGTAGCATGTATCACTATTTCAAACCTTTTATGGTCAAATAATGTTACATTATAGAAATATACCACTTTGTTTATCCATTCATTTATTGATGGCATTTAGGTTGTTTCTACTTTTTGGTTATTGTGAATGTGAACATTTGTTTAAAAGTATTTGTTTGAATACCTTTTTTTATTCTTTTGTGTATATACCTGAAGTGGAATTACTGTATCATGTGGTAATTCTGTGTTTAATATTTTGAGGAGCCATCAAACTGTTTTCCGTAGCACTTGCACCTTTTTACACTTTGCCCAGCAATGTAAGAAGAGCTCCAGTTTCTCCATATCCTCACTAACACTTACTTCCTTATTTTTTTGGTTTGGTTTAGTTTGGTTTTATTATCGCTATTTATCGTTTATTTAATTTCTTTGCCCATTTTTAAAAATAGGATTTTTATTTTTGTTGTTGGTTCTAACATATATGTTCTAGATATATGCCCTTAATTAACAGGATATTATTTGAAAATAGTCTTTTCTAATTCTGTAGGCTGTCTTTTCATTTTCTTGATGGTCTTTACACAAATGTTTATTTTAATAAAGTACAATTTATCTTTTTTTTGTGTGTTTTTTTGGTGTCAAATCTTAAGAATTCATTGCTTTATCCAAGCTCATGAAAACTTTACCCTATGTTTTCTTCTGGAAGTTTTAAAGTTTTAACTATAATACTTTAAATGTGTCATTGGTCCATTTTGAGTTAATTTTTGTATGTGTTATAAAGTAGGAATCCAACTTCATTCTTTTGCATGTGGATATCCAGTTCTCCTAGCACCATTTGTTGAAGAGATTATTCTTTCCCCCATTGAATGACGTTTGCCTCCTTGTTGAAAATGAGCTGACCGTATATGTATGAATGTATTTCAGAGAGCTTGATTATCTGGTATACACAGGAACTTTTAAAAGCCCTTATTACCCCTGTATATCCTTACCCAAACGCTTGTTTCTCAGGTTTTTAATGTCTGTTTCTTGTCCAATTGTTGTCCCTTGCCCCACACTACTGTATCAATTAATGATTTCAGGAAAAAACACTCTTTCTTGCCCTGGGCATGCTCCAGGTCAGGTGAAATCAAGGCAAGTCCTGGTCCTTCAGGTAGCTGAGATAGATTGAAACCCCCAACCACAGTTTGAGAAGAAGATCTTTCGTGCTTCTTCTGGCATTAGGAGTGCAGATTACTGTTCTCACGGCCACTACTGATTGGAGATAGAAGTGATTGTTGTTGGCAAGCAACTTAAAATGCCATCACTTTCTCTGTGCTACAAAGTCTGGCCCTAGTTTTTGTAAGCTTTTTACTGTGTTCCAGAATTCTGCAAAAGTTTATTCTGACAGTATTTGTCAGCTCATTAATTACTTTTTGGTGATGGATGGAGGCCTAGAGTTTTCTACTCCATAAGAATTCTAATGTGAGGATTTTTAAGGATGATGGTACCATTAATCAGAAGTAAGACAATTGGGAAGAAGGGAGTTGATTTATAGATATTTTATTTGGACATGGGTGTTTGTATTTGAAGTGCTGTGGTACAATCTGTAGATATCTAGTGACAATTGGAATTGTAGTGCTTGGATTCCAGAAAAAGCTTAGAGCTGCAAAGAGATCTTAGAACCTTCTATACTGAAGTTACAGAAAATGAAAATGTTTGATTTCCTTGAAGTAGAGTGCAAGTCCAAGAATGACATCTTAGGAAACACTTTGAACTAAGGAATCATTCACTTTGCATTCATCCACAAAAATAAACTTTGTTTTTACCACTAGTGTAGGTACTGTACTGCTAAGCACTGGAGATATAAGGTAATAAAATCGTTTTCTACCCTAGGGAAGCTCATTCTCTTACTAAGGAGACAGGCTACTAAACAAATAGAATGCAATTTTATAACAAGGTTTGTTTGTTTATTTTCTTTTTTATTTTTTTAATATATTTTACTAATTTTTTACAGAGCGGAAGGGAGAGGGATAGAAAGTCAGAAATATCGATGAGAGAGAAACATCTATCAGCTGCCTCTTGCACGCCCCCTACTGGGGATGTGCCCACAGCCAAGGTACATGCCCTTGACCAGAATCGAACCCGGGACCCCTCAGTCCGCAGTCCGACGCTCTATCCACTGAGCCAAACCGGTCTCGGCTATAACAAAGTTTAGAAGAAAAAACTTAATATTATAAGGAGTTAGGAGTGAAGGGTGAAAAAATTGAAGGAAAAAGGGAAGACAACTTTTTCAATAATGGCATAGTTTAAAGGGAGTAGCAGAGTTGAAGTAAAATTATTTAAGAATACAAGTTATCTGAGTGCGATTTTAGACAATAGAGTAGAAAGGAAACAAGGATGGTCAAGAGTCATAAAAGAGGCAGTAAAGATGGCAAGAACCCAAAAGGATCAGTAGTTAGAAACTTAGATGAAGAAAAGGAGTAAGAGTAATGAGAAAGTTTTGAGAGAGTAAGAATTATTTGAAAAAATCTACCTAGGAATGCCTTAGTTTTCTTGCTAAAAATAGAATTCAAAATCATGTGATAAGAAATGAGCAGTGGTGAAAATGCCTGATTAGAGTTGATGTAGCATACATTTGTGATGATGGCACTATTTGGTGGTTTTCTCATATCTTTCAACAAGTTTGTATTAATCACCTTTTGTGAGATCTTTGGGATTATATCCATGAACAAAGTAAATAAAATCCCTGCCCTTGTGAAGCTTACATGTGAATAGAATGAGAGGAGCCAAACAAATAATATATTATTTTAAAATAAACATAGGAAACAAGTAAGAGCAACTTGGGTCTTGGAACTAAGAAAGCAAATGAGAGTATTATCCAGACATAACTATTTTATATTGTATACATCAAGTTGTAAGTTAAGTTGTTGTTTATTTCAATTATAAAAATCTAGGTTTTAAAAATAAGAAGATGGGTTTGGTGGATCCTTTACGTATGTACTTAGATTGTAGGTATGAGAGAAATAATCTGTATTCACATTTCAGAGAAAATGCATTAATTTAGGACAATTTTATAATTGTGCAGTTATTTTAGGGTCTTGGACAAGAAAAAAGATGAAAAGGTTAATTGTCATATAACTATAGTTAAGTGGTTATGAAAAGAGAATTGGTAAAGGAGATGGTCAAAAAGTACAAATTTCTAGTTGTAAGTCATGGGGATGGGAGGAAGGGAGGAGAGGGGGTAGGAAAGCAAGAAAGAGGAATTAAGTTTAAAGGCTTACAAAACTAGTCAAAGATTTCTTAAAATAATGAGCAAATTGGTTTTTTTGGTTATCATTGTTTCGTATTCTCATTACCTTTTTTTCCTAATTTAAACAGGCATTGGAAAAGTGAAAAGAAAACCCAGTGTACCAGATTCTGCAGCTCCTGCTGATGACAGCTTTGTTGACCCAGGGGAACGTCTCTATGACCTCAACATGCCTGCATATGTGAAATTTAACTATATGGCAGAGAGAGAGGATGAATTATCATTGATAAAAGGGACGAAGGTGATCGTCATGGAGAAGTGCAGTGATGGGTGGTGGCGAGGTAGCTACAATGGACAAGTTGGATGGTTCCCTTCAAACTATGTAACTGAGGAAGGTGACAGTCCTTTGGGTGACCATGTAGGTTCTCTATCAGAGAAATTAGCAGCAGTCGTCAATAACCTAAATACTGGGCAGGTGTTGCATGTGGTACAGGCTCTTTACCCATTCAGCTCATCCAATGATGAAGAACTTAATTTTGAGAAAGGAGATGTAATGGATGTTCTTGAAAAACCTGAAAATGACCCCGAGTGGTGGAAATGCAGGAAGATCAATGGAATGGTTGGTCTGGTGCCAAAAAACTACGTTACCATTATGCAGAATAATCCATTAACCTCAGGTTTGGAACCATCACCTCCACAGTGTGATTACATTAGGCCTTCACTCACTGGAAAGTTTGCTGGCAATCCTTGGTATTATGGGAAGGTTACCAGGCATCAAGCAGAAATGGCTTTAAATGAAAGAGGGCATGAAGGCGATTTCCTCATTCGTGACAGTGAGTCTTCGGTAAGTTGGTTTCCAAAGGTAAATGGAAATAGAGCACTGGGTAGTTAAGAAAATGGGAGAGGATAATTGGCTTCCCTATAAATGTTCTGAAGCTTAAGTCAATGTTTTTTCCAACTTTATTTTGATAGTGATACTCTACTGGGTTATTTGGCCTACTCTAGTTCTGTTGGTTTTGCATTCCTGAAGTATTTTCTGTTGCATTAAACTGAAAAAGGGAGAAAATTTAATATTGGCTTCTTCATTGAGAGTAGAACGATGCAGTAGACTAAACTGGGAAAACAATTCTTTCCTTTTGAAAACATTTCTTAAATTGCATATCTGATACACTGTTGACCATGTAATAAAGGGAATTCCCAAATTTAAAAATTTGATATTTAAGATTTTTCTTTTATTATGCACCTCAAAAACTTTTTAAAAGTGGTTATGGTATTTAAAATGCACTTGTGATAAAGTTAAATTTTATTGTAATACTAGTAGAAGTATAAAACCATAAAAAATAGTTATGTGGACTCTTGGGTACTGTCTAGGATATTAGAATTTGGTGATACTCATTTCCCTTAAAAATGGTTTTTATTTTTCTTTGATAAAGGATACCACTGTGTTTCCACTTTTCAAATCATGATTAGTATTGGCTTTGTTTGTATGTAGTTGTACAAAAGTGAATGTGTGATTGTACAAAAGGTTAAAAGGCAGGAGAAAAGCTATCTGGTGGCAAGTTGTGTGTGTTTGTATGCACGTGCACAAAAGATAGAGGGAGGAAAGATAATGATTGAACTGCCAAAGTCTAAAGTTCAGGAAATGGGGTCTATAACATGCGTAATCAACACACACACACACACACACACACACACACACACACACACACACACACACCCGCCAATGATTGAACTGCCAAAGTCTAAAGTTCAGGAAATGGGGTCTATAACATGCATAATCAACACACACACACACACACACACACACACACACACCCGCCGGAAGAGTAGGTGATTGACGATAGGGAAGAGTGTTTGGATGCCTGACCTGGCCCTGCTTTCCAAGACCTTGGAGTGAGTGGTAAAGTATGGGAGGTTTACAAGTAGCCCACTGTTTGAAGCTTTGGCAGTAATTGGATAAAAAGAGGATTCTGGGGTTAATATAGATTATTCAAAAGAGTGTTAGGTTAAATTAAAAAGTCTAATTAAGGAAGTTAAGGAAGTAGCTTAATTGCAGAATACATTGTATTTCCTGGTGGCTAATTGAGCATAGATATTAATGAAAATATACCATTGTTTTTAGCAGTAGAGTTTTTGAAGTAGAGGTCTTAGGCATGTTTTGTTTGACCTGCACAATGTTTTGAAAAAACATTTGAGTATACTGTCAGCATTTAAATATTGGGAGATTAATTATAAAAATTCAGATAGCAGACTTCCCTTTTATAAAATTGGAAGGCCTGTCATCATTAAGACCATATTCCCACAAGGCAACAATCAAGCCAAGTGGCCACCTCCCCTTAGACTGGGACCGTAGGGAAGGGTAGGTAGCACTGGAGTTCCCTCTGTCTATCCACCCTGTCACTTACTCCCCCCCGCCACCCCCCCATAGGCATTTGAGTTTGACCTCTCATTCGTTTATATTATTCTTCTTTGAGAATTCAGAATATTGTATCAGCTACTCTGTAAGATAGCTACTATTAGTTACTAATTAGGGGTAGATGTAGATGTCTTGGATTTTCTCATGTGTTTCTCTAGTAGTCCAAAGAGAAGATAGCTCTAGATGTCCTTCAGATATTTAAAGGATTTGCTTGTGATGTTAGGTAGAACATGTTGAGACTTTGTAGTCTTACTGTTTGGCTTTGAATCCTGATTATTGTTAACTAGATAGATAATCTTGGATTATTTAGCTTCTCTTAGCCTCAATTTTCTCATCAGTAAAATGGGTTTGTTTTGAGGCATAAATAATTTAGTGTAGTGCCTTCTACCTAATAAGTGCTCACATTTTAATTGTTATTAGTTTAATATAAAAATGCTAACAGATGTCTTTCAAAATGTTTACCCTACATGTTTTTTCTCTTTTAGCCAAATGATTTCTCAGTATCACTAAAAGCACAAGGGAAAAACAAGCATTTTAAAGTCCAACTAAAAGAGACTGTCTACTGCATTGGGCAGCGTAAATTCAGCACCATGGAAGAACTTGTAGAACATTACAAAAAGGCACCAATTTTTACAAGTGAACAAGGAGAAAAATTATATCTTATCAAGCATTTATCATGATACTGCTGACCAAAAATGATTGCTGCACAGCTCTAATTTGTCATGAAATTGAAGACTGAGAAACTGTCAGTCCAATCACACTTGATTGGATATTGCTATTTCTAACTCTATATGAGACTTGACTATAATTACATAAGTATTTTTATTATAACTCAGCCCATACATATATACTACATATGCAAAGCATCTGCATAAGCGATTCTTTTTCCTTGGTCTTCTGTTTTATTGTTTTCTTTGTTGTTTTTCTCTTTGTTTCTAATATTAAGGTTTTATATTTTGAAAAATGATGCAAATCAAAAGTCTTTCTATGGAAGAATTTCCTTGTTGTCTCCTTTATTTCCTTGTAAGGGCACCATATTAGTCACTTTCTCAATGATTTCTCTTCATATAAAATTATACCAATATATGACATATGCTAAAATAAATTCCTTGGAAAGTGTTAATCATTTCTGTGACTAAATAGCAATAATAAATGGAAAATTAGAAATTATTTTTAGGTGTTGTATTTGTCATAAGCCATTGTAAATATCAATCAAGTATGTTTTATCTGCCTTTATTTTTTAAAGTTCATTTATTGTCTTCACTGTAAATGGGACATAGGTTAGAAAACATATCTTGTACAACTTTAATTTACAATTGTTGGAAACAAAAATCTCTAAATTTCTAAGACTTTTGGGGTGCTTCTTTCACATCTGGTTATTCAAGAGAACAAAGCCATTTTTCAAACTGTAAATGGAGGCTCTAGTGTTATTTTTTTCCCAAAGCATCTTATGTTAGGATATATCTGTGCCAGTGTAAAAAAAGCTGTGGCCAAATTTGGGGGAAGTAAGAGGCAATGAGATACTTGGCCTCCCTCCCACCCCCATCCCTTAACATCAATAATTATCAGGCATGGTATTTCTGTTATTTCCATTTCTGCCTTTCAGCTTGAGTCGTTGACTATGACACTAAAATTGATTTATACCTGGGATGAACTCATCCTTTCTAATAAAAGAGTAACATGCAAATGTGACCATACCTTGGCTCCTGATTGGCTATGCTACCAGCCAATCAGGAGCAGGGGGTGTGGCCGTGGTGCAGCGTGTGCTCCCCAGACCAGCCCCCGTGCAGGGTCGGGAGGAGGTGGCTGTGGCAGCCTGTGTGGGCTCCCCAGGTGGGGGCCCCAGGGAGGGTCAGGATGGCTGCAGGAGGCCCACCTGGGGTTGTGGGGCACACTGGCTGTGAGGTGTGCTGTCGGAGAGGCGCCCGCTGCCTGCTGGGTTAGCGCAGAACCCCCCAATTCTGGATGCATTTCTTTGCTCCTTCAGTCTCCATGACTTCATGCTGTTGTCAGTGGCAGTGTGTGTGAGTCCAGTAAGGTCACCCTTTCCCCAAGCACCACGCACACTCCAGGGCTCACCGCCTCCTCAGGCCAGGATCGTAGCCAGGAGCCTTCCAACCAGGTGCTCCGGCTTCTGGAGATGCTGAGGAAGGCGCGCCCTCAGTGGGGCTGCAGCACCTCCAGTTTCTCAGCTCACGCCCTCTCCCCAGGAGGCTGGGGAGAACATATATGGCAAAGTTCTTTAAGCCATGGCAGTCAGAGTAGTGGGACTCGGCCAGGCAGGCACATAGTGGGGCTGGGGCCCTTTCTGGCCCAGGGGTTAGGCAGCATGCCCTGTGGTCCTGGGTGCCTGTGGCTGCGGCCCGCCTGAGTGAAGCTGGTCCAGGTCCTGGGTGCCTATAGCTGGCCAGAGGGAGGGAAGCCTGCGTCCCAGGTGTGGGGCAAGGCAGAGGCAGGCAGAAGCAATCAGGCCAGCAAGGGAGCACTTAGGGGCGATCAGGCAGATAGGCAGAGGTGGTTAGGGGTCACACATCTCCGAAGGGGTCCCTGATTGGAGCGGGTGCAGGCTGGGCTGAGGGAACCCCCCTCCGTGCACGAATTTTGTTCACCAGGCCACTAGTAGTTAGAGAAAAGTATTTTTCAATCTTATTTTTGCAAGTGCTTCTATTATTTTTGTTTACCAAGCAGAAGTTTGGATGTATGGATGAGAGGCTACTGTAGAGTATTAAATTTAGTTCTATAGGTCACAGAAGAAAACCAGTTGTATTTTGTGGTCACAGCTAGTCCATTATTTTGTAGATTGAAATTTAAGCAAAACAACCTTTAGTATTTTAATTGAAAGTTCTTACTAAAGAAATCACAAAACTTGTAAACAAAAGTCATATATTTTGAAAACTTTCCCAGCGCAGCCTAAGCAAATTAATGTTTCCATTGTTAATATGTTATAAGCATACACTTAATAAATCAGAATTACTGATGCTAAAATTGAAGTCATCTAATGTATGACATACATATATATATATATATATGCAAAATCTTTATTGATTTTAAAGAGGAAGGGAGGGAGAGAGAAACGTCAATGATGAGAGAGAACCATTGATCAGCTGCCTTCTACACACCCCTCTACCAGGGATCAAGCCCACAACCCAAGCATGTGCCCCTGACTGAAATCAAATCTGTTACTCTTCACTGAGCCACACTGGCTAGCACTGAGCTGTGTGTGTGTGTGTGTGTGTGTGTATTTAATTTGTCTTATTAAAAAATTTTTTTCTTTAAATCTTAAAATTATTTTAAAATCATTTTAAAAACGTTGCCACTGGGTGGCAGGCCTGGCTTCTCCCACTAAGCAACAGGAGTCAGCAAATGTCAATAAGATAATTGATGTACAAGCTTTCATCTTCATTGCATCTGCTTTTTAAAGCCTTTTCGTTTATATTTCATTATCTTTCTCAGCCCCCCATTTATTTTTTTTTAATATATTTTATTGATTTTTTACAGAGCAGAAGGGAGAGGGATAGAAAGTCAGAAACATCGATGAGAGACATCAATCAGCTGCCTCTTGCACGCCCCCTACTGGGGATGTGCCCGCAGCCAAGGTACATGCCCTTGCTGGAATCGAACCCGGGACCCTTCAGTCCGCAGTCCGACGCTCTATCCACTGAGCCAAACCGGTCTCGGCTATTTTTTTTTTTTAAGTACAGTTTATATTCAGTATTATTTTGTATTAGTTTCTGATTTACAGCATAGTAGTTAGACATCATTCCCTCTTAGTTTAAGTTGATTATTAGTAGATAAGTTTAATGAAAACAAATTATATATGCTTATCTTTTTACTGTAAAATCACTTGGACATAAATTGAACAAAAGTTATAAAGTACTTTTGAAATGACTAGATAGGAAACATCTTTTTATTTCATTTCAAACATTTGATGATGCTTTGTTTTCTATATCACTTTTTTATCTAGTCTTACTAAAAATTGACTTTTTATAAAGGGAGCAATTAATACTTTGCATCATAGACATGAACTATTTATAGCAAACCCCAGTGGTTTGGTTTTGAGAAAGTAGCTAGGAAGGGTGTAGCACTGGAAACAATGCATATATTTGTGCTATAATTAGATTTCTAATAACTGGAGAGTTCCCAGATAGTCCATAGTCCCAGTAATACCTACTGTGACTCCATATTATGGAACAAAAACCTCACTAGAAACTACTTCATTTTGTAATGTGACATTTTACCAATTTTTAAAGTCTTAAACCAGTCCTCACACCAATGGCTGGTTTTATAAGCATGAATTTTACTTGAAGCCATTTTCCTAAGAAACAGAACAACCTTAGAAAACATCTACAGAGCTAGCTAGTTGCAGGAATTATATTAGAAACCAGGTTTTTTTTGTTTCCAGACTGGTGTACTCAACATCACGACATACTGCCACCTCTGTGTGTTGGTTTTTTTGTTTGTTTTTTATACTTTATTAATTTCATAGAAGAAGGGAGAGAGAAACATACAATGATGAGAGAGAATCATTGATTGGCTGTCTCCTACACACCCCACGTTGGGGAATGGAGACTGCAACCCAAGCACATGCCCTGACCTGGAATCGAACCTTGACCTGGTTTATACATCGACATTCAACCACTGAGCCATGCTGACCCGGTTGTGTGTTTTTAGACTAGAGGAGAGTCCTAGAAAGGGCAGTATTACAGAAATTTTTGTCACCTGTGAGGAGATGCTTAGCTATTAAATACACACAGCATAGATAAACTTGCCCAGCCTACTTCCACAAATAACTTCTCCAAAATATTGAAAGAAGTTTCTTCAAAACTAAGCTCAATAAGAAAGAGTTGCTGCTTCGTCTGTTAGTTGGGCACGGATTTATCACTGAATACAGAATAGGAAGGCTAAATGCAATCCATTGCCATGCTGGAGGAATAAGGCCTAGCAGATGAGCAACTTGGGTTGTTAGAAATTTGGGTATATAGTATGCATAGTATGCTGGTCTACAAGTTTTATAAGGATACCCCAAGAATAAAAAAAATTTAAAGGTCATCCTTATATATCACATAAAGTATCTCCAGCTTTAATGCTCTAAGTCTATCTGATCCAGAAATTGCAAAGAAGCGGGTACCTCTGAGAAAAAGAAAAGGCACCTCTTCCTCCTAGACAAGCCCAACCCCTTCCTTATTGAGAAGTCTGCATTTATACTACATGCACAGTCCTCCCCCACTCCCTCTTGACTAGGGTGCCCTGTTCAGGGTACAACCATCTAGTTACACCTACACAATCCTTAAAAAAAGTGTTTACATTTGAAAATTGAGGGATTTCACATAAAATTCAGAGTTCTGGTTTCCTCTGAAGGATGAGTAGCTGACAATACTAGAGATGAATTCCCACAAGGTGACTATCAGAACATAGTAATTTTAAGGAAAAAAAGAGAAGTCTTCCCAACCCTAATCCTCCTATTTCACATCTCCAAATGCAGTTACTGTTGTTGCCTTTTTTACCTGTAACATGGAGAATTTTTGGTTTGGATTCTGGAAACTTACCAGAAAAACATTAAATGCAATGTCCAAATTAATAAATTAAGGATGTAGTATTACAGCGTGCTTTAACTTTTTCACGTTAATATTTGCTAGAAGATAATGGGTTTCTTTGTAATCTTGTAGATATGTTTAACTTTCCAAATGGCTTTACAACTGTAGTCACTTCTTAAAGGACATTTGATATATTAGATGACATCCTAATTTTATGTTCTGAATAGTATACAGTGAATTCTTAAAAAAAAAAAAAAAAACCCGCCACACTACTGCTCCGAGGGGAGACCATTATTTGTCATTTTGATTCTATTGCAAGGCAAGATACAAAGCTGCTCTCTTCTGAGAAGCTGGTTCTATTGGTTTAGCAAGTTTTTATGACTCAACTCTATCATCTTCTAGACACTTGCAGGCTAGCATACTATGCATGCTACACACCCAAATTTCTTGCTGTTACATGACCTAAACCAAGTGACAGAGGAGTCAAAATATATTTTTCTATTTTACTAACAAGTTATCTTTTGATTTGAAAGTATACACAGGCTGCTAAGACTGGTTTAATGAGTAGGACCTAAACTGGGTTTGGTAAGGTTTTGGAGAATAGGAGTTCTTCAGTTATCATTGGCCATGTTCACAAAGGTATCTTTTTGAGACTATGTTTGCCAGCTGGAGCACTTATATCAAATATTTCAGAATTGGCCTGATGCCTACAATGGCTTACCACATTTAACTGACTTACTGGGCTGGCTAGTTTTTAAATGTTTCAACCCCAATTACTTTTTAAGCTGTTTTTAAAGCTCAAAGGAAAGCTGGTCTCAGTGTTTTGGAATAATGTTGCAAATTTTATTTGTATTTATAACTACAGAAGACAAAAAGGCAATACTCAGTTTTTCTCTTATGTTTTCCTGTACCTCATAGAATGATAATGACTTTCAAACAGGAAGAAAATAAAAATAGACAACTGAAAATAGACATTGAAGGTTGTAAGATATTTAGTTGCTTTAAATCAATCTCTGAGCTCAAATAACTTATATCTTAGACCATGTAGAAAATTTGCAGATACCCTTTGGGAAATTATAGAGATGGTCAGATTCCAGAATAAGACTGAAGTGTTTACCCTAAACACAGGAATGGTTATTAAATTGATAATAACCATTATTAAATTGAGCACTTATGGAAGAAATTAGTAATTCTTGAATACATGTGTTTTTTTCTAGGAGCAACTAATGCCAACTTGTCTTGATATGTTTTCTGGAGTATAGGTAAGGGCTATGTTACAGAAAACACATATTGATTTCATCAGGGCGTATGTCAATTACTTGGTGTCACGATGAAAAAGTATGTTTTGTACTGTTATATCTGTGTATTATTGTGTGTCTATATTTAAACAGTTTTTGAAGATATTTGTTCAGCATTCAACCAACTCACTTCAAATATTTGATGTTCAGGTGCTAGACTCTTCTAACCTAGCAACATGATAATGAAAATGGACAAAGTTGTCCAAAAACTGTCATAAGACTTACATTTCTGGTGATATAATACCTAATGAAGAAGTGCTCTGAAGAAAAATAGAGCAGGTTGAGGGGGTTGGAGAGTGTGAATTAGGGTGTTATGTAAAATGATCAAAGAAGGCCTCCTATAAAATTGACCTTTGAGCATATTGTGTGCTCCACATAGTAGAATCACTGATGACTGAGTGCAAATACAGCAACAAAGTCATTTGAAAATTATGTTAAGATCTTCACTATTACAGAGCATTTCTGAATTTCAAATTTTAAAATTGAATAAAATGGTATTTGTCTTATTTAAATATGGAACTTTTAAACTACAGAGAGCAATTCCAAATAAAGCCTGATCTCCATCATAAGAAGAAGTAGGTATTGAGGCCCTACCCGGTTTGGCCCAGTGGTAAGAGTCCCGGGTTCAATTCCAGTCAAGGGCATGTACCTTGGTTGCAAGCTCCTCCCTGGTCTGGGCCCTGGTCAGAGCACGTGCAGGAGGCAACCAATCGATGTGTTTCTCTCACATTGATGTTTCTCTCTTTCCCTCTCCCATGCATTCTCCCTAAAAACCAATGAAAAAAATATCCTCAGGTGAGGATTAACAAAGAAGAAGGAGAAAAGGTGTATTGGGGAATGTCGCATAGAAAAAAAAATCAGTACTGCAGGAAGGAGACAGTTTGACTTATGGGCTTTATTTGATCACACACTAAGGAAAGAATTGAGGTTCAATTCCTGATGCTCTGCTCTGCACTGATGGCCAGACAATAGGGAGAAAGTTGAAAAACTAAAGTGTTTCAAGGAAGTGTAAAACGGCTGAAAATGAAAGCTTGACAGTGTGTGGAAATTATATCTGAGTAGACTCAGTGGAAGCAGGAGTTAGAAAAATCTAAAACAAAATCCCACTGCTTAAATACCCTGTGTAACAAAAATATATATATAACTGAGACAGTGGGTTACAATTAAATGTGAGATGTTCTAAAACCGAGGACATATTTGGGAATCTTGGTAAAGGGCCCAGAACTATTCTGTGCTAAGTAGGGAAAAGAAGGGTTGTTGGAATGGACTAATTGGCCACATATGTAGTCTACTGGGACACCAGGACCTATCCTGAACCTGCACAACTCTCAGAGCGAGTGCCTCAAATTTGCATCCTCGTGTTTCCTCTTGCTTCTTTCTAGTCCCAGCCCTACAAGTCTCACAGGGCTCTTTCTTGCATCAACCTCCTTATCTCTCCCCACTGCCTCTATCATTCCATAAAAAACCTTATATAACCTGCATTTCCTACTATAATTAAATATAAAATATGTAAGTGGCACCGCTTCTCGGCCTTTTGGCTAAGATCAAGTGTAGTATCTGTTCTTATCAGTTTAAAATATTTAAGTGGCTAATAGCGTAATAAGGAAAAAAATCCAATTGCCAGACTGTACCTGCTTATAATAGAAAATAATTTTTTTTCAGGAGTTCATCTTCAGAATAGATGATCTTTCAACTCTGGATGGCAGTGAAAATTAACAGAAGTGCAAGCAACAGGTTAGAGGACACCTTGGTTCTAGCATGTTGCATAGATAACTGGGTATCTCAACCAGCTGATGAGGAGGTATAGAAAAAGAAGTACCTCAGAGACAAGAGAAATGTGAGGTCAAACTCAGGGATTCCTGGCCAGAGCACAGGCTAGCAGGTGAGGCACAGCCCTCCCGAAGTCCTCACCCAATGACAGGGTCCATATAGAGTTGGTTGATCTGAGTGCCTTGTCATGAACCAGGCCTGAGAGGGACTGTGATTCAAAAGGGGCAAGCAGATAGCATTACCCCTCAGTGCCCCTCAAGGGGTGCAAAGCTCAGAACAGAGACTTTCCTTGCAGTGGCTTGTGAAGAATTGTCAGGCAGTACTGTCAGGCAGAGCTGAGCAGGGGCACTTGACAGGGAACCATGCCCAGGTAGAGTTAACTATCATTAAGACCTCAGGGTTTGGGTGTACAACACTCCTTCCCCCATTCTTGTTCTCCCATTCTGTTTCCTTTTCTTCCTCAGTCGGTATTCCCTTCAAGTTTTCCATCCTTGAGCCTGGCTCATGTTATTCTCCCAGTTGGAATGCTGAACTGTGAATGCATCTCTCCTACCCAAATCTAAAGAGGTACATCCTTGCAACACCAAATCAAGGTCTGTCTGTTCTCTAAAGCCTTTGCTAATCTCTCAAATCACTCTCTCCTCTGTGCCCTGAGACACACTGTGAGTCCTTCTTTGGTGCTAATTGGGAGGCAGTAAGGTAAGTGAAAAGAACTTGGAATTGGGCAGGCCTTATCTGGAATTCTTGTCTCCGTCACTGATTAGCTCTTATTTACAGTAAATTTCTCTGAGTCCTGTGTCCTCATCTGAAAAGTTGGGAATCAAATCTTACCTTGCAAGTCTGTTGTATAAAATATGGAAATGTATATAACCATGGAAAGCCTTTAGGACAATTCCTGGCACATAGTAGATACCCAGTACAAATTGGTTTTTATTGTTAACATGTGGAAACTGGGCAGAAGTGCATTTAGGAGAGAGGACTCAGGAAGCCAGGACTAGGAGAACAAAAGTAAGATGGGGGACAGATGTTGAGGCCAGCATGTATGAAGCACTTCAAGTTGTGGTGTATTCAAACCCAAAGGCAAGGGGAGCCAGGGTCAGACACCAGGGAGCAGTGAGAAGCGATACAAGCAGCTGTGACCAGAGGTCATGGCACAGATGTGACCACTGACTCACAGTACTGGAATCAGAAAGAGCATGCAACAAAAATTGTTGACTATGGTGTAATAAAGAGATATACAGCTAACATTTACTGTACACTTACTTTGCCAGATCCTGTTCTAAGTATACCACTCATTTACTGGTAGTTCTCACAACAGCCCTGTGAATTAAGTACTATTATAACTGTCTCCAATTTACAGAAGAGAACACAAAAGCAGACTGTAAATGACTTCCTGAAAAACACACAAATAGTAAGTGTGACAGAGCCTGGATGCCAATCCAGACAATGTGGCTCCAGAGCCCAGGATTTTAACCACTACGCTCCAATAGGTGTCTCCTCCTGGAAGTGTTTCTGTTTCTCTAGGGGCCAGACAGAAAGATTAGCAGCCTTACGCAAAGAGCCAGCCAGTCAGAGCAAATTACCCCTAATGTACTTATTGCTAATGTTATTAACATAAAACATGTTTAAAACAGCATTTGTGAAGATCTACTGTGTTCTTGGCATTGTCTTAATGTGCTTTGTATTCTCTAATTCCTTTAACTAATATGCAAGACATTGTCATCTCTGTTTTATAAATGAAAAAACGAGGCTCTTGGAGTCGCTTTCTTCCCCTTCACATTGAAAGTGTACTGCTTAACCCATCCGTTCCTCACCCTACAACTGTTTAGCTTCTGATTCAAGTTCTCCACTTGAAACACTTCTTACTGAGATTACACATGATCATCCAGGGGACATTTTTCAATGATTAACTCAATGACTCACTGTTCTGAACTCCTGCTTGATGACCACTCCATCTTTCATCATGTCCAGGGCCAGTTTGTTCCAGGACTGTCTGCCTCTCTGACCTATTTTTACACACACACTCCCATATGTTTATTTTTTTTTCTTCTTAATGCTGGTCCTTAAATGTGGGTCTTCTCCAGAAGCACATCCACATGCTTCCTTAATTACATACTTTCCTTGAATATTTCACCCACTTCAGCTACCACTGAAATGCTAAAGGTAGAGGAGATGGTGCCAGATACCTATAAACTTGAGGGAAAGATACTTTACATACTGGAGCCCCCCCTGTCTGCCTCCCCCCCCCCCCCGCCTGTATCTCAAATTCAAGTGTATCAAGTTGAACACATGCAACCTTTTTTGTATCCTCCCCAACACTGCCTATCCTGGCCCCACCCCATCCTCCTCCTCCTTTTCATTATTTCGGTTGAGGTGCTGCCATCCACCCAGTTACTCAAACCTAGAACCTGAAAGTCTTGTTTGCCTCCTCCTCCACCCTTACAATCCAGTCAATATTTAGAAGCTGTCAATTCTACCTCCATCTTTTGGATTAGCTTACTTCTCTCTACCAAAATGGGGAAATCTAGTGGAAGTCAATAACATCTCTCACCTAGTTGGCTGACATCACTCCCTCCAGTCTGACCCCTTCTACTGTTTTATCTTTCCCAGTCAGACACTTTTTAAAGCTCAAATGCAGGAAATGACACAAGCTTTTAACTCCTTCGTTGACCTTCATTGCTCTCCAAGCTTCATTGTTCTCTAAGGATAAACTCTAAGCTCAACAAGGCATCCAAAACTCTCTGGAATCCTGTCTCATTCTGCCTTTGGACCCCATGTCTTGCCATTCCAACCTCCAGTTGCACTAAACTTCTTGTTTCCTAAACACACTAGGCCTGGCTAATTGTTTTCAGCATTTAATAGCCCCCAAGTCACCTCCTCCATGGAGCCTTCTTTGATTTCTCATGCTGGGTTAGATGTTTCTCCTTAATGCTCCTTTATTCCCTTGTGAATATTTCTGTCACTTTTTTCAATACCAATTTATGATTCTTCCCATGTTTATCTTCTTCACTAGTTGGGAAGTTCTTAGTTGAGGGCAGGAACTGTTGAATTCTCCGGATCTAGTGCATAGTAGGCCCTTAGTAAATATTTCTTGAATGAATAAATTATTCATTTCTCAAGGGGACATTGCAAATAAGTTCTTAAACTGGAAGTACAATCTGTTGTACTCTAAAGCCCATGTTCTTTTCACTAATTAATTGACACATATAAAGTTTTTAGAGTCCTTTAAAAGCTGGTATTTTAGAGAGCCAAATCCTGTAATAAGGTTTTCTTCCAATATTTAAAATTGTTTTTCATTTTTCATTAATATATTCACATGGTTCATAATCAAATAGTATAAAAATATATAGCACCCGAAGCAATTGAAAGCAGGGTCCCGAAGAGATATTTGAGCATCCATGTTCATAGCAGCCTTGGTCACAATAGCTAAAACATGGAAACAACCCAACTGTTCATTGAGGGATTGTAGATGAGCAAAGAGAGGTATATACATCAATGAAATATTATTTAGCCTTAAAAAGGAAGGAAAGTGCAATGTGCTACAACATGGTTAAACCTTCAGGACATGCTAAGTGAAGTAAGCGGGTCTCAGAAGACAAATGCTGTATAATTCCATTTCTATGAGGTACTTAGAGTAACGTTCACAGCAACAGAAGGAATGGTGGCTGCCAGGGGCAGAGGGAAGGAGAGAATGGGGAGTTATTGTTTAATGGTCATAGAGTTTCAGTTTTACAAGCTGAAGAGAGCTATGAGGGTAAATGGTGCTGATGGTTGACAACAATGTGAATGCATTTAATACCATTGACCTGTATGTTTAAAAATGGTTCAGATGGTAAATTTTATATTATGTGTATTTTACCACAATAAAACATTTTAAAAGCCCAAAACAAACAAAAAAAGATACTTTGCAGAGTCTCATTCTCATTTTTCTCCATCTTCCCAGTCCCCCACTTCCTCTGCCCCCAGGGAATCAATCTTGTTAGTTTTTGTATCTCCTTCCAGGTTTTCTTTTAAAAAATGCGAGTGAATATGAAACTGTATTCTTTTTCACTTGAGTTTTTAAAAGGTATTAAAAGATTTTTTCAAAATGTCTCTACTTTTTTTCTGAAGTGGATATGTATTAGCAAAAAGAACAAATCAATACCCAACTTGAATGAACTCAAGATGAGGAGGTGGAAGAGAACAACTAATTGATCAGAGGGTAAGATAATCCTGCCTGCTCACTCCAATGGGGTTTCTAGGGACATCCAGGGTCCCCCAGGACAGATCCTATTGTCCAGGTATCTTCCCCAGGTAGATTCTCAAGCTCCCAGAGTTACTTTTTCTCTGGAACTCTGCAAGCCACTCCCCCTGATGCAATCAATATCTGGGTTTGGGCAGAAAGGAGGGTGCTATACGGCCCGCCCCTTCTGAGCTGTCTGGGCCGGCTCCTCTTTCCGGAACAATTCAGGCTGCACGACAACTGAGACCTCAGCTCCAACATCTGATTTCTGAAGCAAGGATGGATGGGATGGACAAGATGTCGCATTGTGAAAGGAAACAATGTTCCAGGTCAAACTGACCCTGCCAATCACGGACCCTCACGAAGATTCTAGAAGAAATCTCGACAAGTCTTATCATGTGGCTTTTCTACACTTTGATTCCATGTTTGCTCATAGGTAAGTATGAATTAGAATACAGCCAATAGACTGGGAATTGAATGTAGGTTAAGAAGGTAGAAGATACTTTCCCAGGGTGTGGGTTGCATTATATACGTATAACATAAGTCTGTTTTCAGAAAGGTTGCTCACCTCCTAAACCTCCATCCCCACATCTTAAAGAAAAGAAAAATTCTGCATTCTGTTTGGAAATCTCTCTCCTAATGTCCACCGAATAATCTGGAAAGATAAAGCATCAAAACAAATAGTCTAAAGGTTAGCAGAGCTCCATTCATTTTATTATTTATCTCATTGTCTGGTTTTAAAAGGTGCAGCATAGTTATCTTAGTCTGTGTGTGCCTCGGAGGTTTTAATGGTAGGGACAAAAAATAGAGTAAAGATTCTAACAAAATACACATGAATAAAAAGACACAATTTTCAACCTTAGTAATGAGTACAAAACTTGTTAAAATTGGATCTGTCCTGGTCACCGCAGAAAAGGTAGCAGGTAGGTACTCCATAGCATTAAAAAAAAAAAATTTTTTTGGTTTGAGGCACTTTCACTGCCGGTAATATTACACAATTTTCTCTGCTCCACTCCTGGATACTTGTACCTACATGCTTTATTGTTCCAAAATCACAGCTCTGCAGTCTTTAATGTTTCATCATGTCAAGATGCATTTAAGAAAAATGTCTAATTTTAATACTCCAAGGTACTGGGCACTTCGTTGTATCAGGGGGAACCTTTCCTACTTTGTCTCTTTTATTTTTATTATTTTAACACTGAGAAGTAATTACTCTATTTAGTTTAAACCAGGCAACAAATCAGTGCTAAGGTGATTTGCAAATGTTTAGAACTGGTTTAGACATCAAGTTTATGGTGTCCCTTCTTAGTTCACAAACCTTCAAAGTTCCCAATTGCTCAGCACTTGGTGTTCAAATCTGCTGCTTGTCTTATGATCCAGCATATTCAGGCCCTGATCTTATTGCTCACTTCTCCTTGAGGACAAATACGGACCACAGGTGGCTGCTGTCTTCACAGTTGGCATATTACACCCTCATTTCCTCCTCTTGGCCTTAACTGGTGTAGTTTTCCACTAGAAGCACCATCTCTATTTCCTTTCCCCATCCGGATCCCATTCTCCTAGCATCATCCCAAATGGCTCCCTCTTCCTACAGACCCCTCCTAAACTTCTCTCTCCTTTGACCTGACCTCTTTTACTCTGCTTTGATGTGATCTGAGGGCAGGACCTGGGCATCTTTCCTTGTGTCCCCAGTCTGTAGCATAGGCAAGTGTGTTTGGCTGATTGGTTAGTTAGTAGATTGGTTGATTAGCTGGTGAACAAACCAGTTGTCAAGGAAACATTTCTCCACAAGCCCAAAGGAGGAGAGGAGGAGGCCAAAGGAGAAGGGGAAAGACCAGGTGTAACATGCATATGAATTCCCTGGGGACTCTTGTTAAAATGCAGATTCTGGTTCAATTGGATGTAGGGTGCAGCCTCAGATCATGCCTTTCTAATAAACTCCTGGGGCATGTGATGCAGCTGATCTTATGACTATACTTTAAAAGCATGAAGTAACCTACTGTTTTTCTGGGGCATGAATTTGTGTACTTTTTGAAGCTGGGATGTGATGCCAGCAGCCGGTTTAGCAGCCAAGTTCTAGGTCAGTCTTGCTCATTTCTTTTGCTGGTGATATAAAAGGTAATTCTCTTGAAATAATTCAATATATTTGAGGGAGAAATTTTAGGGCATAGTGTCAGTTCATAGAGCCAATACCCCTGCAGTGCAAGGCCCATGCAGTGTGCAGAATAATGGTCCCCTAAAGATGTGCACCGCTAATCCCTTGGAAAATTAGGTTGTGATTAATGTTATGGGACTTTGAGATTGGGAGATTATCATGGATTATCAAGGTAGGCCCACACTAATCACATGAACCCTTAAGAGCTGAGAACTGCCTGGTCAGAGTGGTTCAGTGTTTGAGCATTGACCTATATGAATCAGGAGGTCATGTTTCGATTCTGGTCAGGGCACATGCCCCCGTTGTGGGCTTAATCCCTATTCTGGGGCATGCAAGAAGCAGCCAATCAGTGATTCTTTCTCGTCATCCGTGTTTCTATCCCTCTGTCCTTCCTCTCTGAAATCAATAAAAAATATGTTTTAAAAGGTGATTGCTGAGAACCTTTCCTAGCTGCAGTGATAGAGAGAGATGGGAGGACAGAAGAAGAGGCAGCAGGAATTTGAAGTATGAAATAGAATCAACCAGCCATTATTACCTTTGAAGACTGAGGAATGAGCCATGAGCAAGGAATGCAATTGGCACTAGAAACTGAGGATGGCAAGGAAACAGAGTCTTGCCTAGAGCATCCAGAAGGAACACAGTCTTATCAACACCTTGATTTTAGCCCAGTGAGACCAGTGTCAGACTTCTCACCTGTAGAAATGTAAGATAACAAATGTGTTGTTTTAAGATGTTAAATTTGTAGTATTACAGCAGCAATAGAAAATGAGAGAGAGAGAGAGAGAGAGAGAGAGAGAGAGAGAGAGAGAGAGAGAGAGAGAGAGGGAGAGAGGGAGAAAGAGAGAGAGATCAGTGTTGTGAATGCAGCACTATGGGGAAGATGTTGCTTAGCTGGTTTTGCGTAGGCAAATCTAAGTTTCGGAGCACCAGAATCTTACTAGTCAGGTCACAGTAACCCAGTTCGAGTCTCTATTGGAAACAGAGCCTCCCTCCAGTGGACCTTCTTGAGATACCTGCTAGAATGATAATAATACCATTCTCTATAGTGACAAAAGCATAAACATTCACAAGGAACAGAAAGATCAGACGGGGGCTTTTAGTATTGCGCTCTCGCTCTGGTGAGAACCTTCATCCAGTGTGGCTGAGGAAATTTAGATTTCGCACACTCCTCACTGTGGCCAATGTGTTTTTCCTGTCTGCGCTTCAAAGTTTCTCTTTCCCCTTGAGTATATATTTTTTTATTTTTGCATTTGACATTTACATTCGGTAGTCTTCATTAACTGGTTTCTTTGGAGATTTGACTTCAATAGCTATTGCTCCTCGCTGATTGATGACATTTCATGTTAATGAGAATGCTGTATGGATAACAGTTTTCTCTTTCTCCCCCTGTGTTCCAAGTCCCCAATTAGCCTTCTCTGAAAATTGAAGGGCATTTTAAAACCCTTTGTAGGTGGAAAGAGTCACTTTCAACTTGGAGTCTGAGTTGAAGTATGGTTCCTTTGTATGTCATTTCCTACTTAGTGTTCTAGCAATGCCATGACATTTTCTACATTACCCTGTTAAATGTGTCCTGGAATCATCAGTAGTTCATGGGCATTACAGGTTTTCTGTCTCACACTACCTGTGTGTGTGTACTGCAAACATGGGCAGAACAACAATGGAAGTCGAAATACTCTATACAAACAGCTAAGGATATTGAAGTAATTGCCTGTAGGGCTGAGAAAGAAACAGCAGTTTTCATAACAGGGATGATAGTTCCCTGCTGTTCTTAACTTGAAGAGATTTATCTTTGTATCATGAATGAATGTTGAATTTTGTAAATGCTTTTCATGTGTCAATTGATATGATTGTATGATTTTTCTTCTTTAGCTTGTTGATATGGTGGATTATATTAATTGATTTTCAAATGTTGAACCAGTCTTGCATACCTGGAATAAATCTCACTTGGTCATGGTACATAATCCTTTTTATTAATTCTTGGATTTAGGTTGCTAATATTTTGTTGACAACTTTTGCATCTTGTTTTTAAAATATATACTACTACCTTTGTCTGATTTTGATATCAGGATAATACTGGCCCCATAAAATAAATTGGAAAGTGTTCTTTCCTCTTTTACTTCATGGAAGAGATTGTGTAAAATTAGTGTTAATTTAAAAACATATTTGGTAGTATTTTCCAGTGAAACCATCTGGAATTGGAGATTTCAACTTCAGAGCTACTAAATTATGAACTATAGCCTTACATTCCCCACATAGCTGACTAGAAAAATGTTTTGTTACTTTACGAGAGGAAGGATGTCAGAAAGGACCATGCCCCGCCCTCCCGAGCCACCTCACTGCAGCTGGCCCTTTTCTTGTCACCCCCTGGGTGATTCCAAGGTTAGGGTGGGGAGGACAGGAAGCCTCCCTTGTGGATACCCCAGGTGTTTCCTCACAGGGCAGGCCATGGAAGCTGAGAGTGGGTTGGAGGTGCATCACCAGGGCCCTACATTACAAAAGAAGCAGGGAAACCAGGCGGGGTGTCCCTAGCAACCATCATCCCCTCGTGGTCATGTGGCTTGGTAACAACAGGTGCCAATCTGGAGACAGACACTGAGATGAAAAGTCCTGGGAAAGGGCCCTAGGCCCGACTGTACTCTTGATGTTATCACTGCAACTGTAACAGCAAGGGGAGGCAGGTGTTAGCATGAAAAGAAGAACGTTTGAAACCGGGAAGAGAAGGACCACAGCAGAGAAGCCACACTGCACCCTGGGTTCACACAGGATGAGCCCTAGGGCTGCCCAAAGTTCTTATGAGTGCATGCTCAGCATCACAGGCCTGTTTCATTCTATGAGCAAACTGTATGCATGCATACCTGGGCACACTATACACACCTGTGCAAGCAGATGCTTGTGTCCCAGGCTGGCTCAGAGGTCTGCAGTCTGCCTGAGGTGGAGTCTCAGAGCTGGCTTGGTGCCTATCTGGACTGGACTCCCTCCACAACTGACCAGCCTGCACTTTCCAGCTGGGAGCTGATGCCCCATTCAGCCTTGTTGGGGGAGGCGTAAGCATGTCCGTCCCTTGGATGGCAGTAGCAGGTGAGAGAGGTGCTGAGGAGCTGGCAGGAGCCTGCATGGGTTTACCATGTAGGGATGGAGGGCTCAGGTTTGTTCCCCTCGTTTAGAGTCACATGGTAAGTGACAGAGTTAAGGCCTGCATTTAGGTCAGTCTGGCATAAAAGTTGTAAACAATGTGCCTTAATTTTGCCACTTGTACAGTGGAGAAACTAATAGTCTTACCTCCCGGTACGGTCATGAGGATTAAATAAGATAATCATGTAACAATCTAGTACATTGTCTAGATAGAATATGGTAAGTGCTCAATAATATTAGCCATTGTGACCATTAATATTAAAGTGCCATTTTATCACCAAAGGCAGAATTGCAATGATGACAGAAAAAAAATTAGCATTTACATAAGTATGATGAAATTAGATGTGTTTCTGGTTTACATGCATACAAAGTCTCATTAGAAACTAATTTAAAGCTGTGGCATTCCCCCAATATGAGCCCACCTGTCAGCATGTCTATCTGTCTTGGTTCTAGACGGAATTGCCCTTCTGCCTGCCCCTCAGAACCTCTCTATACAGTCAACCAATATGAAGCATCTCTTGACATGGAACCCAGTGATCATGGCTGGAGAAACAATCCACTATTTTGTTGAGTACCAGGGGTGAGTTTTTTGAGTTGTTGTTGTTTTGTGTATGTGTGTGTGTATTTCTTAGTTGTTCTCCCTTGGACACTAGTTGATTGCTGGAGACACAGCCCTTATTCCAGAGCCCAATGAAGCTTTGTGAGCCCAGAGATGGATTATCTCCAGTGACCTGCTGCCTCTGTGTGCACAGGCATTGGGAGAGTTGAAGAAACAAGGGAAATTGTTCTGTGGATTTGATAATGAATTCTCTGGGAACCCAAAAGTGTATAAATACATTTTGGTGAAGCTTCTTTTCAATAGTGAGTCAGCTGTCTAACGCTGTAGAAAATCTTAAGAGTTTGACTCTGACTTCAACTGGATAGGTCCCTGGAGACTCAGATCCTTTGGGGGTGGGGAAACTTCCTTTTTCCTGTCTATGAGTCAAAAGAAATTGTGACCCTAAAGGTCAGCTGCCCAGGGGCCAAGCAGGCTCTGCTTCTCTGCAGGTGTTCAGGCCCTGGGAGCCATTGAGGAGTGACAGAGACACAGAGGTGCTCAATATATTTCATTAACAATAAATACTGGTCAGGGTACAATTGACAAGGTTTCTGCATATAGGGAACCTGCATGTAAAGGAGGAGGCAGCCAATAAAAAGGTAAAGAAAACAAATATCTAGGTCTGCACTGTCCAGTGTGGTAGCCACTAGACACAGAGAGCTATTTAAATTTAATGACAATGTCTGTTTCCAAGACACACTAGTCACATTTCAAATTCCTAATAGCCACATGTGGTAGTGGCTACCATATTGAATGAACCAATAGAGAACCTTTCCATCATCACAGAAAGTTCTACTGGGCATCACTGCTCCAGGGAATTTCAGATAGCAATCAGTGCTGGGAACAAGCTAAAAGGCTGATGGGAAAGGCAGTTAACTCTGTGACTCCTTTTCATTTGGTGGTCAGGGAAGGCCTGTCTGGGGAGTGATATTTAAATCTATTTCTGAAGGATAGGAGGAGCCAGCCAATGTGAACAGCAGAGACAGAGCATTTGGGACACAGCAAACAGCTGGTTAGAGGTCCTAAGGTTAAAGGAGCTCAGCAAGGAGGCCAGTGCGGAAGAGAGAGCATGTGTAGGGGTGAAGTGAGAGAGGGGCCAGAGAGTCTTGGAAGCCATGGGAAAGAGTTTGGATTCCATTCCAAGTGTTTTGGAAGTCATTAAGGATAGAAATATCATGATTTTCTGAGTGATGAATGGTTTGAAGAATAGTGGGAGTGGAAGCTGGAAAATCAGGAGACCATAGCAAGGCAAAGGCTGACAGTGGCTGTGATTGGGGTGGTGACCTGCGGAGATGGAAACATTGGGATTTGTGCCTAGGTTTCCTTTGTTTGGTCATAAAAGGAGTAAGTAAGAATGGATGGTTGGTCCGGGAGGAGGGTGAACGAACTGGAGTTTGGAGCAAATGCTTATTTTGCTGACACATGAAGAGCAGGTGAATGAGGCAGTTACTTGCAACCATTGTTGAGCCTGGATGGGAGAAGCTGGTGTGACATGTGCCTTCCTCTCTTTGGCTAGAGAGTATGAGAGCCTGTTCATGAGCCATATCTGGATCCCCAGCAGCAGGTGCTCACCTACCACAGTTCCTGAATGTGACGTCACCGATGACATCACTGCCACTGTGCCGTACAACCTCCGTGTCAGTGCCGTCCTAGGCTCACAGACTTCAGCCTGGAGCATCCTGCAGCCACCCTTTAATCGAAACTCAAGTAAGATACTTCTCTCTGTACTCCCCCACCGCCACCAGCCTTCCCCTTCAGAAACCATGTTCTCTGAGTTTTTCAGGACTCTTTTTAGCATCAAATTAGTCTTGCAAAGCCAGAGTACTGTGAACACAAACAACTTAACTGGTTCATTAAAAAATATGCCAATTGCTTCCCACATGCCCTCTTTCTTATTTTGAAAGAGGCTTTGGAAGTCATTCTCTATCTCTGTCAGGGTCTGCAAGTGTTGGGAACACTGACTTTGCAAATCTGGAAGGAGAGCTAGCTGCTCTGGAAGTGGGTATTGGGGTTAGGATTGCTTCTTTCCACACTGACAGTGCCTCAATAAATCATCTAGTGACTACCATCTGGTGCCTGTGTGAGCAGCTTTTCCTTGCACAATAGGATCTATATATTTAGCAGAGCCACCAGAAATAGTTGTCCTTCTATGGTCACTGGGAAATAAATAACTTTTCTGTAGCAATAGTACTTGGCAAATGATTGAGAAAGAAGTAAGGGAAGATATAGATAAGTGGCCAAATATGGCAGAGCACAAACAATAGCCAATGTGTAAAAGAGTGTGTGTGTATAAAGTTGATCAAGTCAGTAGAGGGAAGTCATGGAGGTGGGGGAAGATGGTCTAGGCCAGGTTTGTCTCACAGTCACTGGCTGCTGTGTGAAAGGGAACTAGAATAGGACAAGAGTCAGGGCAAGAGTCAGGAGGGGATGGTAACACTCAAGCTGAGCCAAGATGGGTCCTGATCCCAGGAGTGGGAAAAGGGATGGGGAAGAGAGAACAAATTTGAGATATGGCTGAGTTAGGACAGAGCTTGGGGAACCAGTCATTGGGAGAGATAATAATGGTGACCAGTTTCCAATTGGGGTTGGTGAGAATGTCATCCAAGTCTGAGAACCCAGGAGAAAAAACTACTCTTGAGAATAGGAGATACTTCTGGCTTTGGGCTCTTTGAGATAGAGATTCCTACAAGATAACACACCAAGATAACTGATTGGCAGCTGGAAATCATGCCCTGGGGCTACGACAGGTTAAGGACAGACACACAACATTAACAGCTCTTGTCATAGGAGCAGATGTGATTGTCTAGGGACATGATTTGAGGACAAAGACAACTTAGGACAGGATCTTGGGAAACCTCAGGGTTTAAAAAGAAGGTGAAGGTAGAGCACCAGTAGGTGGCTAGGCAGGTAAAGGGTCATGGATGGGAGAACAGAAGAACTGCTGATAGGCCTGAAGAAGACCCCTAAATAGGTCCTTGAGAAAGCAGCTTCATGGAATGGTGGGGTTGGTGATTAGGTTGCTGGGTGGAGGATTGAGTGGAAGTAGGAAGGAGCAAGACAGATCCTCCTCTGAGACAGGTAGGGCGATAATGTGTCCTGCTTGGAGCTGCAAGAGAGGCAGGGAAAGGCCTTTGGTGAACTCTGTTTGTTTGTTTTATGTGGAAGAAGATCCTCTGCTGTGAGTGAGGACAAAGAAGGTTAAGAGCAGCATGGAAACCAATCAAAGGTTTCCTGGGGAGCGTATGAGATTGGGTAGAAGTCAGGAGGGTTTAGAAGGTGGGGATGGTGGTGGGGGAAGCCCAAGCTGGCTGAGAAGGTGAAGATTGATTTGAAGGGGAAATGGCCCTCTAGAGCCAGATGGATGTGGATCAAGTCCCAGCTCAGCCATTGATTGATAGTTGAGTCCCTCCGTGCCTCTTCATCTATAAGAAGGGCAACGGTTTGCCTCAAAGCATAGTTGTGGGAACTACACAAAATGAAAGACATAAATACTCATTGCAGTGCTGTCCTGTTATAGTACTCAGCTATTGTTAAGTATTATTATTGTCCTAGACATGTCCCACTTGAGAGCTATAGAGTAGAGGAAGGAAAAGATGGGGGCAGGAGTGGAACCACTGGAATATGTTATCAATTGGAATTTTGATGCAGAATGTGAGCTCTTCTGCCCAGGCACTAGGAGGATATAGTGGAAGCAATGGGACCCCAGTGCCAGACCCTGGGAGAGGCTGGGGGATACTGGAGGGTAAAGCAGCTTTGCCTCTGTCCAGAGTGCCTGGGTATCACTCAAACCACCTTCCTCTGACTCCTGGGAGGAAGGGGCTCCAGCCAAGACCACTGCTGGGAGCTGGCAGTTGTTGTTGGAAAGGAAGGCATGGGCCAGAGGGAGATAAAGAAGTAACTATAAAACTATGCGGGGGTTTGCGCAGTAACAACTTTGCTTGAGAAGAGCGTTATAAACAGGAAAAAGTTTTGTTACAGGAGGAGGAGGAGCAGGAGGAGGTGTACCTGCATCAGAAGGTGGAAGATGTGACCCTGTGTGACCCACTGGGCAGGTGGAGTTAGTTACAGAGCTGGAATGAAATTGTGGCACTTAAGGACATTAAGTCTGACTTCTCCCCAAACATATAAAAAGTCTTGTTTTTAAGGCTGCCCGGACCAAGATCTCTTACAGGGAAGCCTTTTTCAGAGCAGAGGTTCTTAACCTTAATTGCACATTCTAGTCACAGGGGAGCTTTAGAACCACTTGTGTCTGCGGCCCATCCCCAGAGTCTGATTTAGATCATCTGTGTGCATCCTGTTCCCTGGGAGTTTAACATTTCCCCCCGGTTATTCTCATGCCCAGCCAGAGCTGAGATCCAGGCGTACAGAGGCTAAACACTCACACAGCAGAGTCTAGAAACCTGGAAAAGGCACAGCCTCAGATTCTGGCTGCTGTGTGACTTTGGGCAAGTCACTTAACATCTCTGAGGCTCAGTTACGTCATCCGTAGAACAGGAGTAGTATTTACTTTTTTAAGTTTGCTGGATGGAATAAATGAGCTTGTAGAGTGCACAGGACACTGAACTGAAATGAGAATTTTTTAAATTCTATTCTCCGTAAAAGTGGACATCAGGGGATTCTAATCATGCTTGACCTAAAACTAAAGTAGTCAAACATCTCTCTTCCTTCTGGAGGTGTTTCAGAGGTAGTACTGGTGGTGCTGTGTACTCATCTGAAGCCTCTGGACTGGGTATGTTTTGCATAGTTGGTCCCTGACTTCCCAAGTCCTTCTGTCCCCTATCCAGGCAGCTCTTCAAATGCCAGGAAATGCTTTGCTCTCTGAAAACTCCCTCCAGGAAATGACTTTTTTTTTGAGTGTCCACAGACGCTAGTGTAGGGGGATTTAGCTCAGACTATATTCTATTTCTCAAGCCAAGGCCAGCAATCAGGGTGTCCTTCTGTTCCTGCAGTGTCTGGCTCTGAGAGGCAAGTATGGTTCCCTCATCACTAGCCAAGGACAGAGACTGCCTGGTAGGCCCTTCTGTTCTCAGTCTGCTGATGGGAAAATATCCATGGGGACTGCTGGCCAATCTGTTTGGGATCCAGCAATTTCTAGAGTTGGTTATTGGAATTTGTAAAACCCTCTGGTTTTCTGACATCCTCCATTAAGGATATGAGATGAAGAATATTTGGGCTGAGGACAGGATGGCCAACCCATTCACAGGCTGCTGATTTGCTGATGTTTGAAATATCAAACATATCACTGATCCATGGGAATTGTAGTCACCTTTGTCATTTTTTAAAACTTGCCGATAATTCAAAAAGCATTTACTGAGCACCTGCTGAGTACAGGAGGATATTGGTTAGACATGCTTCTGCATGCTGTGAAGTTACAGCCAACCCCTTCCCATCCTAGAGCCTAGCATGTTTCTAACAATGACTGGTCATGGTTTCCCAGAACAGAAATCAGTCCTGTCTGGGACTGGCATTGATTCTTTTCTTTTCTTGCCAACAGCCATTCTAACCCCACCTGGAATCGAGGTCACCAAGGATGGCTTCCACCTGGTGGTTAAGTTGGAAGACCTGGGACCCCATTTTGAGTTCCTTGTGGCCTACTGGAGGAGGGAGCCTGATACTAAGGTAAGACTTCTGGCCTTGACCTTTGAGTCAGACTTTGGAGAAGGCATCACAGACCTCTGAGAGGTGGTTGAGGAAAGCTGGCCCTGCCGTGCTCATTGTATGGGGCGGCCAGGCTGAGTGAAGAAGTGTGGGAAGCCGAAACCAGTTTGGCTCAGTGGATAGAGCATGGGCCTGTGGACTGAAGGGGGCATGTGCCTTGGTTGCGGGCACTTACCCAGTAGGGGGTATGCAGGAGGCAGCTGATTGATGTTTCTCTCTCATCAATGTTTTTGACTTTCTATGCCTCTCCTTTCCTCTCCGTAAAAAAATCAATAAAATATATATTTAAAAACAAAAGGAGTGTGGGAAAGAAGAGAGATGGGAGTAGGCTGACAATCCCAGTAGCCTCCTCCTCAAAGAACTGCCTTGGTTCCAGCCCAGGCCTTGGCTCCATCCCAGGCCTCGGGAGCCTTCTCAGGCCAGCTTTACTGAAGTATGGGGGCTGCCTCCTTATTACAAACTCTAACATCATTGTACTCACAGTACTTTTTCAATACATTTCCTCCCCCGCCCCTCATCAGCTTGTCTTCTCAGCCATTCTCTCTGGCGTGTTTAGATACCATAGACCAGGGTGTTCCAGATCAGCCAGAAGATTTAAAAAATGTATGAGGTTGGCACAAGCCTCCTGAGGGTGTGTGTCTGGGCAGGGTGCAGAAGTCAGGGCAGAGAGCCAGGACCTGGCTTCTGGATAACCCTGCCTAATTAAGAGCCACCAGGTCACGCAGAATGCCTAAATGGGGTGCTGCCTCTCCCTGTAGGATGGCTGCTGCAGCCTGGGATGGGTGGGAGGTCAGCTCTCCCAGAGGGAATGGGCAAACAGCAGCAGCCACAGCAGCAGAAGGGGTTGAACTTGAGCAGGAACTAGACGACAGTCAGACCTATGGGAGTTTTGTCCAAGCTGATATGGTGACACGGCCCACTGCAGTCAGCACAGACAAAAATAGACTTTATCGTAAGGATTAATATGGTGCAATAAGGGGTTCTGATAGAATCTATGAACAGAGCTGGCCCAGAGGTGGGTTGTAGCATAGCTTCCCTTACCCAAGGACCCTTGCCTGTGGAGTCCCTGCTTCCCTCTGGTGGGTGCTCTCTATTGCACTTTTTCTGTGGCCTTTTCTCCAGCTTACTCCCAGGCCCTGATTCCTTGTCAATCCTTCCTACACATTCATTCCTATGGCTGTGCCTCATCATCCCTCAAGACTTCTCAGGCCTAATTCCTCCCCTCACCCCACCCCATTACTGTGTCCTCTCCCTTAGTCCATGTTTCTATCTCCAATTATTCTCAAGACCAATTCTCAAGAGAGGAAGTCTGATTGGTCCTGCTTATTTTATTAGGAGTCGCAGGTTGCTGCCTGGCCTTTGATGGAGGTTCCTTCTTAGACTAAGGGTACCTCTGACCACAACAGTTTCTGGGGAAGAAGGGCATATGCCTCTGTATCCACTCAACAGGGACTATAGTTTCACCTGGAAGGTATGGGCAAGTACAATGGGCATTGACAATGGTTGGACATGGCATTGCCAGCCAAGCAAATGGAGTGGGGGAAGGGAGGACAGATCAGGGCCTGGGCAGGAGGGCGCATGCAGCTTCTCCCTCAGATTCTTTGGATGGAGCCTCTTTCCACCCATGGTAACTGGAGGCCATGCTGAGAGAGGATTATGTATCCTGAGTCATCTAAGCGTGGTTCAAACAAGCCTCCAAAGGGTTAGACGTGGAGCACAGACACAAGGGGTGGGTAGAGGTGGAAGGGTGTACACATGAATTAATAGATGGGTGGATGGCTGGATGTGTGAGGAGGCACTGCCCACTGGTTCCATTGCTCCTGTGCACTTATCCCCTCCAGCTCAGTCCTACTAGTATTTCTGACTTCCACTTCTCTGTCCATGTTATCCTATTGGAGACATCTTCCCCAACCATTCTTTTTGGTGCCTCCTCATCACTCTACCTTCTTGCCCTGCTTCATTTTTTTCTTATTATCACCTGTTAAATATTACATAGTAGGGGCCTGGTGCACAAAATTCATGCACAGGGGCGGGGGGTCCCCTCAGCCCAGCCTGACCCATCTCACATACTGGGAGCCCAGGGGATGACCTAGAGATGGCTTAGGCCCATTCCCTATGGGGAGTGGACCTAAGCCACAGTCTGGCCTCCCTTTGTGGGAGGTGACCAGGCTGATCAGGGAAAGGCACCAGCTCCATTACCCCACTGCTGCAGCCACTGCCAGTCACCGCAGCCACCAAGGTGTTTTCATCAACCCAGACTCCGGTCCCTTCACCATGAAAAAATGACAACTTCCTTTAGGCATTTTCATAGGATATAACATTTCTTTATTCTTTTTTTATTCCCACCTAAGGATATGTTTCCATTGATTTTTAGAGAGTGTGGAAGAGAAAGGGAAAGACAGAGAGAAACATCAATGTGAGGGGAACACTTTGATTGGTTACCTCCGGCATGAGCCCTGACCTGGGCCCTAGCCAGGGAGGAGCCTGCAACCTAGGTACATGCCCTTGATCAGAATATAACCCGGACCCTGCGGTTGGCAAACCTAGGCATTATCCACTGAGCCAAACTGCCTAGGGAAAGGATATGGTATTTCTTAGTCCTCCAGCAGCAGACCTTTGTTTTTACCTCCAGAAGTGTGGTGGAAGAACCATAGATTACTTTTTTGGATACTTATACCCAAGTTATTAAGAATATTACCAGTGGCATACAGGGAGCTTAGCCAATGAGCGGTCAGAAAAGGTGTTTCCTCTAGATTCACATCTGTCTCCTCTGATCTCCGGCTCCACCCCTGCCAAGGCCTAAAGCCTCTGGCCCTGAGCGGGGGACCCCCAGTTGGCTGCGATTGCCTTGCTCCACCCCGGCCAAGAATCCAAGGCCCCGGTCTAGGGCAGGGGACCCCCAGCGTGCTTGATCTTTCTGCTCCAAGGATGGGGCCCTGGGCGGTTGACCCCTAGCACATGCAATCACCTTGCTTCGCCCCCGGCCAAAGCCGCAAGCCTCTGTTTGAGGCTGGGCCCTGGGCCGGGGAACCCCAAGGCCACAAGCTTCTGCCTGATGCTCTGAGGATGGGGCCCTGGGTGGTTGACCCCCTGCAGGCAAGATCACCCTGCAAGCTAGATCACCCTGCTGCCTCAGTTTGAGGCTCAGGCCCTGGGCGGTTGACCTCCAGGGAGGGCTCGTGTCCCACCCTCCCGAGTACCTCACCGCCCTGCCCCCCACTTCTGATTGGTTGGTAGCATAGCGAAGGTACGGTAATTTGCATGTTTCTCTTTTATTAGATAGGAGGTCTGTCTTTTCCCACATAAGCTCCAGGACAGCAGGGACTTTGTTTTGTTCAATGCTATGTTCCAGTGCCTACAACAGTGCTTGATACATATTACATGCATATTAAACAGATATGTATGTATGAATGAATAAATGAATGAATGACGGAACATTCTGTGTGCAGCCTGGAAAGGAGATAGCTGCTGCTTTCCTCCCCTGGCTCCTCTCTCTCTTTCTTGTCTTGCTTCCCTCAATGTCTGGTTTCTGGTCTCCCAAAGGAACATGTCAAAATAGTGAGGAGCAGAGGCATTCCCGTGCACCTGGAGACCATGGAGCCAGCGGCTGTGTACTGTGTGAAGGCCCAGACGTTTGTGAGGGCCATTGAGAGGCACAGCGCCTTCAGCCGGGCAGAATGTGTCAAGGTGCAAGGTAAGGATGGCCTGTTTGTTCCCTGGGGTCCTGCACAGGTGACATCCCCCCCACCCCCCCAGATGATCGGCTGCCTGCTGGGTTTATTTGGTTCTCAGTCTCCCGTGGCCTCACTGACCTGCTTTCTGAGGCTGGGTAGGTTCCTATGGTAAAGGTGTTCTTCACTTCAATTCCCCTGTAGGCGAGAGTCCACTCTGGGGCTGGGTGGCAGTCCCTTGAGGCACTGTCTGGAACTTTCTTTCCCCTGAAACGTCCCTAGGCCTGAGGCCAGACATTTGCAATGCTGATTTACTGTTGAATCAGAGGCAGGTAGCAGGAGAGGCAGTCAGTGGCTGAGAGTCAGTCTTATGAGGAGAAAGCTCACTGTACATCACAGCTGCTTTCAGCTAGGAGGGGCCTATGGGAAGTCTAAAGACTCCATGTTTGACATAAATTTTTTTCCCTTGACATTTTTTATGGTCTAAAATCACTCAATGTTTAAAACCCTTTGAAAAGAAACAAGATCTCACATCCCACAATTCTGCCACTAAAACACCACTAGTGACACATTTGTATATAACTTTTTTGTCTTTAAAAAAATAAATATTTTGCACATTTAGTTTCAAAAAATATAAAATACACATGGAGGCTCCCCTTTCCACCTTTCCTTTTAGCACAAATGGTAGCATACTCTATTTGTTATTCTGAATCTTGTCTTTCCCACTTTATATATATCATAGATTTTTCATATCTACACAGAACTCCATCTTTCTTTATGGCTATGTAGTATTCCATTTTATGTATATATAACCAATTTAGCTAGCCCCATATTGAATGGCATTTCATTTCCCTCCCTCTCACCCACAACATTTTGCTATTGCTGGCAATGCTTTAATTAGTTACCTTATGCATAAATAATCTTGCTGGTAGACTTGAAGGACACATTCCTGGAGGTGGAATTGCTTGGTCAGAGGCACACATTGGATTTTAACTTCTGTTCCCAAATTGTCCTCCAGAAGAGTGTCATCCTTCTATCATTGCCCACATGTGGACACATGTTGGATTGCACATAGGCTTTGTGCCTGCTTTTTCACAAATATCTATCACATTTGCCAAATGGATTTTCTGATTGCCCTTTTATACTACTTTTAAAAACCATATAAGTCAATCTTGTTGAAAATTGAAACAACACAGAAGTACATAAAGTAAGAGGTACATGTCTTCCACTGAGAATGTTTATTTTGGCATGCTTAGCATTTAATCTGCGAGTTATTGCATGATACCAGTACTCACAGGCACTAGTGGCACTATTGTGCTTGTTCTGTTTCTTGCTTCTTTGCTGTAGTGTATTGTGAACATCTTTTAATGTCAGTATACATGTTTCTACCTCATTTGCAAAGAAGATGCAGAATAAGCCAATATATATGTGCCAAAATCTATGTAATTATCCCTCTGATAATAGGTATATTCTGTGCTTTCAATCTTTGCCACTACAAACCATGCTGTAGTGAATAGCCTAATTCTCATTAAAACTATTTTTATTGATTTCAGAGAAGAAGAGAGAGAGAGATAAAGAGAGCGAGAGAGAGAGGGAAAGAGAGAAACATCAATGATGAGAAGGAATCATTAATTGGCTGCCTCCTGCTCACCCTCTACTGGGGATCAAGCCTGCAACCTGGGCGCCCTTGACTGGAATCGAACCCGGGATACTTCAGTCTGCAGGCCGATGCTCTCTCCACTGAGACAAATCAGCTAAGGCTATTCATTCTCATTTTAATAGCAGAATTCCTAACCTACCATGCTAATGTCCCATTATAAATTAAATAATATCCTATTTGGATATTTAAGTCATTTCCATGTCTTAGGTCATTTTCAGTTGCTTTTGAAGATGATGTGTATTGATTGATTGATTGATTGATTCGTTCAATGACTATTTATTGAGCACTGACAATATGCCACTTGCTGGTCTAGTCCCTGGGATGCAGCAGGGATATCCCTACCTTCTAGTTAGAGAGATGCTACAGACAAATGAGCTTAACAAATGAGCTTCCCTTGTGAGCTATGAAGAAAAAGCACAGAGCATGCCTGGAAGTGGTGGGAAATGTAGATATGCCACTTTGGGCAGAGGCAGACTGGTATGAGGCTGATGTTCTAATCCAGATGTTGCTGTGAACTGCTTTATGCATATCATTGTTTCCTTTCGTGGGATCATGTTTTTGGAATGTACTCAGAGGAGTGGATGAAAGGGTGTGAACATTTGTGTATCTCTTGATGTATTCTGCCAAAATATTTTCCCAAAGCATTGAAACAAAGTACACATATGAGGCCACCAGCTTCTCTGCAGCCTCTTTGGTGAGCAGTGCAGCCTAGAGGGGCTACATGAATTGCTTCCAGTTACATGAAGGGAAAATTACACATGCCCCCTTCTGCATCTTCAGATCTCCCGCGTGGTACTTTCTTACCCATTTACTTAGAATAAATGCGGGCTTTGGAGCCAGCCCTACATATGTGACCTGGGGTAAGACACTTAACCATAGTAGGGGCTTGATATATCATGTGACTGTTTTCTGAACTCAGCATTTTCCTCCCAAAGATGAATCAATGCCAAGAGCAAATTGTGAAACACTTTACCACCTACTGCCTAGTTCCTTTCTGTGCTGTTCTTTTTCAGCACCCCCACCCCCTCACTCTGCCAGGGGCCTGGCACTCTGCCGGTCCTCCTGGCCATGGCCCCCAGGTCCTGTACATGCTAACACAGCCAGTGGTTTAACAGTTGATGCTCCTCCCTTTTCCCAAGAAAATGATTTTGATCTTCTCTAGGACTTTCTGGAAAGCAAGCCTCAATCTGGATTCTAGAAAAATGGTTTCAGTGGTGGTGATTTCAGTCACTGGGGCATACAACCAGTCTCAGGATGTTGGCATCTGCTGTCTTGGCCATGTGCAGAGCCAGCTCCGGGAATGTGAGGGAGGCCCAGGATTGGAGATTTCATCTTCACTGCGTCTCCTAAGCCTGTTCTTATCTTTGCATTCCCAGAAGAGACCCTCCCCCTGGCGTTGGCCCTGTTTGCATTTGTTGGCTTCATGCTGATCCTCGTGGTTGTGCCGCTCTCCATCTGGAAGATGGGCCGGCTGCTCCGATACTCCTGTTGCCCCGTGGTGGTGCTCCCCGACACCTTGGTAAGTGTTCCGTTTTCCTTTCAGCACGATCCTGACCAGATGTAGTTTGGGCTGTCGATGGGCATGGGCACACGTTTCCTGGTTGACAAGAATTTGCGCGAAGAGGGCAGAAGAGCGTGCACAGGACTTCACTTCTAATCAGAGGGGCTAGAGAATCCTCCCTTCTCCAGGGAGTGGGGACCCTCCTCAGTCAGGCCACGCCTGCTTGCCCCCAAGACCTGCCTGGCCAAGCGAGCAGGGGTGTAGCACAGCTGTGCATGCTCGGCAGCACAGGAGTCACGCACAGCCTAATCCTTCCAGACTGGTCTGCTGAGGGTTCTTGGCCCCTTCCCACGATTATATCAGCAGCTGCATCCAGTAACTTGTTCCAACACAACATAGTCAATTCACCTGCCAAGAGCCTCATTGATTCTCAGGGTGAAGTGCGTGGTTGTGGATGTGGGAGGCATTGATCATGCTTTGGCTTGGCTGGGGGCCAGAACAATCTGGACCTGCCCCAAAGATTAGGATCTCCATCTATTTTCTTAGCTCCTTGCAAGCCCAGTATCCTTATCTCGCTCCCAGGGACTCTGGCCCACATCCGAGGCTCTCCAGGGTGGGTAGTCCCGTGTGCCCATGCCAGGATTGGGAGGAGCAAAAGCAGCCCTCCAGCAGCCTCCTTCCCCCAACCCCCATGTTCCACCTGGCTGGCTCCTGTGACCACCCGCCAGATCTCAACACACAAAGCAACACAGAGCAAAACAAAACAACAAAACCAAACCCATTCCTGTCACCCCAGAGATTTCTTCTAACAGCTCTCTCCTGGGAGGAGGGTTAGCAGCCAGCTCCTCAGAAGCAACTGGAGCTGGAACTGCCTTCCAGATACACATTCCTGTAGTTCTGCTTCAGCCCAGAATCGCTCTGACAGGAGTCACTTTTGTGACAGCTGCATGGCCCTGAGAGGGAGGGCCGTACTCTCCCCACGCAGGAGGGACGGTCTCCCTGATGCAGTCTTCAGGACCCCCCTCTGCCCTGCCATCTGAAGCCCGTTCTCCTTTTCTCTCCAGTTACCACTTTAGCTGAGATTAGTACAAGGTTAAGCACCAGGCACTGTTCTAAGGCTTCCCATATAGAGTATTGGCTCCTTTCTATTTCCCCCTTTTCATAAAGCTTAGCAAACTGCTTTTCATCAGGCCCCTCCAGCCCAGGCTAAATGGTTTGCTAAATGGTTTACTGCTAACCATGAAGGCAATGTGGTGTATTAAACATGGGAGGCAGAGCAGGCCTCATTCCCTTCAGGAAGAACTCGGGGTGGCGAGGGGTGAGGGGGGTGACTCACGATTCCCTGGAGCATAAAAGGATGTGTATTCAGCAGTGGTTGGTGTAATATTTTATAAATATCAATTGGGTCAAAATGTTGGATGATACTGTTCACACTTTTGTGTAGTTCTATTAATAATTGAGAGAGATACAACAAAATCTCTAACTATGGTGTGGTGGTGTCTGTCCTTTCATGTCAGTTTTTCCTTCATGTATTTTGAAGCTCTGTTTTAGGAGCTTGGATATTTATGGTTGATATATCTTCCTGAGTAATTGGGCCTTTTATCATCATGAAATGTCCCTCTTTTTCTCTGGCAATACTCAATGTTGATATCAATATAGCCTTTTTTGTTGTTGTTGTTTACTGTTTGTATGGTTTATCTTTCTTCAGATTCTACTTTAAACTTATTTCTGTCCTCACATTTAAAGTGTGTCTCTTATAGTAGCATATAGTTAGCCTTTCAAAAAAAAATCCAAAACAAAACATTCCAACAATCTCTACCATTTAATTGGAATGTTTAGTCCATTAACACTTAGCTCTGGTCTTGTCACTTTCTGACTTTTGTGTTTGCACCCAATACCTGGTTTCTGGTTCTTCAAGCCAGTAGGATGGTCATTTTCATCAGGCCCCAAGAGAGACCTGCCCTCAGACAAGGAACTGTCAAAAAAAAAGGAAACTCGTCCAGCGACATTCCCTTCTTCCAGGTGTCAACTTATGGTTGCTCTCCAGTGACTCCAGGAAGCTAGTTTTCTATTTTGGGCAGTTTTTGAAGGTGTTGTCTGTGGGAGATTGGCTTGCTTGGTGCTCCTCTGGCATAAGTAGAAGCGGTTTCCTGCAGTAAAAGCAGCAAACCTGAACCAATCCAAAATGATGATAATGGAAGGGGTGTTGCCGGCTCGGGCAGATCCACTAGCTCTTCTTCCCCAGACGTGATGAACAGTTCAGCCTTTCTCAGTTGGATTCCATCAAGCAGTCATCCTTTATGGTTTTCCTTTTAACTCTGTTGCCCATGCTTACCCTCTACTCACAGGCCATTCCATTTCTAATACCCTCTCTCATTCTTCTTCTTCTGGCCCTACATTCATCGGCCCAGCAGTTTCTTCCTTAGGATCAGGGGCACCAGAATCCTTCCAGCACCCAGTGTCTTGTTAGTGAGCACAGAGTAAAGGGTCAGGGGAAGAACCATGTAAAGGGCCAGTTCCTTATAGAATTTCAAATGCACATGAAGAGCCCTTAAATGACAAGAAGTCCTAGGAATCTTAATGCATTATGAGCCACACTCTACAAATAGCTTTTGGAGAAACCTGAACAACTTAGATGAAACCAGAGACAAGGACAGACTATGAGAGTATAACCAGTTTTACCCACAGGAGGTAGATACCACTACCTTGGACTAACTTTTGCTTCTCTGTTCTCCTTATCATCCTTTCTACATTGCTTTAGTGTCTGTTCCTATATGCATTCTGTTCCACGAGGCTTTTAATTTTTACTATTTATCCCTACGTTTTTAAAGTGGAAAATGAGTATATGCATTTCCCATAGTGCTGTGTGAGAAGTATATCACTAGCATCCATTAAATCCCAAACAGATTCTGGAGCTGTCCATCACCACCGCCATCTCCCTACCTCTCAGCCTTGACTTTGGTATAGTCTAGCTGCCCTTCAACATTTGCATTAGTTATAGATAATCTTCCAGACTTTTAAAAAAGCAACTTTCAGCCATCTTTGTAAAATCCACACATATTTTCAATTAAACCATGGAAAATTACCAAGTGGAAATCCTTGACAACTCTTTAAAGAGCCCTATTGAAAAAAAGAATGAAACTAAAAAAAGAAGAAAGCCCCATTGAGTTTGTGAGTGTTTATTTATTTGTTTGGATTAAATATTTCATGTCCACATCTTTAATTTTATAGTTGGTGATGATTGCATTCTGAAATATACCATTAAGAATGTCTTTGCATTCAAGTTGATATCACCAAGTAATATTCTAAAGCAGAAACACATATGCAAGGAAAATTATATTAAGACTTCTAAGTCTATATTCCATATCTAAAAATATAATTTCTTTTCCTTATCTTTCATCCATAATTGCTTCATGAAGATGGAGGCTTTGGGGCTAAAGTGAGAATGACTCACTTTATTCTTTCTCTTCTTGCTGTCGCATTCCACTGTAATGTGGGTGGCCCCATAAAGATGGCCCCAAATAGTCATTCTTCAATAGACCATCCCAAGTATGACTTTGTGTGCTTCATAGCAAATGGAGTTTCTGATACCAGATGCCTCTGGGGCCCAGATAGATAAAAAAAAAAAAAAAAAAGAGTGTGCAGAGCAATGACTGTAATTCAATAGGGTCAGATGATGGGCACCATGGCAAACACGTTCCAGCTAAACAAGGCAGCTGCTTCTCAGTTCCAGCAGGTTGCTGCCAAGAGGGAATGCACATGAGCTAGAGTTACAAGATCTTCAAGTTTTAAGTGAGAAACAAACAAAGAAATAAAAATCTAGACTTTAATGAGAAATCTTCTGATTTTTAAACTTTGAAAAAAAATTCAAACTGATATATGTCAGCTGAACCTTGCTTGAAAGTTTGTTCTAACCTGTGGGACAACAGTTTTGCACCTTCTGAAATTCTGGGGTTGTGCTGTTTCACTTGAATGTTCTGGAACTATACTCTCCAATACAGTAGCCACTCGCCATATGTGACTGTTGAGCACCTGAAATGTGGTGAATCTCAAGGGAGATGTGCTGTAAATATAAAACACAATGGACTTTGAAGCGTCATTAAAAATATTTTATTGATATTTTATATTAGTTACATGTTGAAATGATATTTATTTTAAATAAAATATATTACTACTTTTAACTTTACCTGTTTCTTTTTACTTTTTAAAAGTGTGCTACTAGAGAATTTCAAATTTCATTTGTAGCTCACATTTTATTCCTATTGGACAGTGCTGCTCCAGAATTTAAAAAATAATCAAGTGTAACTCTGCAGAATTTAAAAAATAATTAAGTATAACACTGCAGATTTAGGTAGCCAGTGTCCTGAGAATCTAACTGGGCCAGCAGCTGTGAACTGGTGGTGGGTTCCACAAAGTAGCCTTGCTCAGTGAGCCCTGTAGAGGCATTGTCCTTTCTCACGATCTGCCCGAGACACTAAGAATGAGATCCCCTGAAGCTGCTGCTTTACAAACAAGGATCAAGGCCAACTGATGTCTCCTGGGGATGGAGGTGGAGGAAACCACTGTGTCTGTTTATCTGCGCTCACCTGCCACTCTTCGGAGTGATGAAGGGGAGGGACAAGGGAGATAACTGCAGAGGGAGGGACCTTGTGAACTTGGTGGAGGTGAGCAGGTCAGCAATGGTTGGAAGTGTCCCTCTGAAAACTTGGTACCTGCATTTTTACAACTGGTTTTGATTATGTATTGAGGTCCCTGGGAGAAGATGGCAGGAACATGAAATATGAGTTGGAAATGGACTTGTGTTTCAGTAGTACCATCTTTCTGGGTGCCCTGCTAGGTCCTGTATGTAGAGCATCTCAGACCAGGTCATTATTTTCAGAGCTCTCTGCTAGAATAAAATTAGACTTTTTTTTTTCTTTTTTACCAGAATTACATTCTGGGCTTTTATGAGGCAGGGTCCCAGAGAGAGGAGTACGGATGAAGCTGGATCCCAGCAGATATGCTGTTCAGTCGCCTGGGAGACATCTTCATAAATGCTGGAAGGCCCTCATCTAGGGGTTAGAATTGTTTGGGGGCCTTTTGCTGCTTAAAAGTTAATTAACCAAATAATTGGGATTTTTGTGATAGTGTTACAACTACTATTTTAGTGCTACTATTCATCTAATAAATATTAATGGGAATTACTTTTCAGAAAGTCACCAGCTCCCCCCAGAAGTTGATCAGCTGCAGAAGGGAAGAGGTGGAAGCCTGTGCCACGACCATGCTGTCTTCTGAGGAACTCTTCAGGACCTGATCGAGGAGCTTGGGGAAGAGCCCAGATGAAGCTAAGAAACCTGGTCTGCATGACACAGGGGGACAGGCTGTGCTTCTGCTTCTGTTTCCTCCAAGGACAAGAGAAGTCAGAAAAGCCTTCTGTGTCCATTCTAGGAGCAACTGTCAGAGACAGAGTGATTTGACAAAGCACCGAGTGGGGGCAGATGTGCCTGCAGAATTGGATCTATCTGCCATCCACTAGCTGAATGACCCTTGGGAAAGTGACTTGGTCTCCCTGGCTCTCAGTTTTCTCATCTATGAAATGGGTGGATTAACTATAGCTCTGTTATACCATATATATATATATATATCCAGCGCTGGCAGGGCTGTAGGGAAATTGGTGACACTGTACATTGCAATTGGTTCGGCTCTTCTGAAGAGCAGTAGGTAAAAGTATAACAGGCAAGTGGGTTTGGAGATCCCACTTTCCTAGAGGAGGAAACCTTGAAAAGAAAAGAAAGGATGGGTGCCATGATGTTGGTTTCACTTTAAGCCAATGCCTGTGCAGAGGTGAATGGCTCAGCCTGCCATACAATGAGACTGGGACGTGCAGGAATGCTGTGAGTACATGAAATACTATACACGGTAAATAGTGTGTGCACATGGAGGACAGTAGCCAAAATGTATGTGTATGATGAGACCACAACGCAGAAGGACGTCAATAAGTGATATTTGCTATGTTCCTTTTTTTCTTGTAGAGTTGTTAAAGTATAGAACTAAAAGTAGAAAGGGGTCACCTTGGGTAATCATTTTGGTTTCTTTCTTCCAAAAAAGTGATCTTTATGATTCTAGTTACATCAAGGACCTTAAGTCCAGAGAGACCACTGAAGACAACCTCTGGTCAGGAGGTATTCGGGCGACCCTAGGTCAGGGATGGGGCAGGAGAAGAATAAGGGGGCAGCCTCTGGCCACATGAGAACTCCCAACGGAGGCAGCTGGCCAAAGCCTCCCCTGGTCAGCGTGCTCCTGGGTCTTCCTGGAGGCCTCACTCCACAGGAAATCCCTTTGGGGATCTCTTTTTCTTAAGAGGCCTGCCTCTGGAAGCCTCTTTCTTTTCCTTCACTAAAAGAAAAGAGGGTCAGAGAACGAATGGAGGGGGGGAGTTTTTCTTTTCTTTTTTTTTTTTTTTTGGCAGAGTGATTGATGGGCAAGGCCTGTGCCTCTCCCTTCTTATCCATCACCCCTAACAGCTCTGGAGCTTCTGAGTGGTTTGTCTCCATGCCCACTTCCTGGTCCCCTTCCAGCCAGCCCAGTGGGGACCATCTAACTGCCTCAACCAGGTGTTTCCCCCTACAAGATAGAGGCCTACAACCCTCTCTCCACCTGGTGGGGTTTCAAGTGATCAAAGCATGAAATCTCTCTAGGAAGATGAGATACTTGAAGCTCTTTTCCTTTGTACTATTTTGTATACTTTTGTGTTGTTTGACTCTTTCGTGAAGAGTATTTGTTGATTTTATATTTGGCTTACACTGGAAACATATTTTCAGTTTGCGAAAATAAAAACCATTCTACTTCACTGATCACCCCATTCCTTCTTCCCTCTTCCCAGCCTTTCCACTCTGGCCACTGTCCCTCTGAACCTGTCCAAGTCCAGAGCCCAGAAATGACCCATGACTTCCCTTTGCTTGAGTCTCTCTCACAGTTGTCCCAGGGCCCATCCATTCTTGCTGGGATATGTGGGTATACAGAAAGTTCTCTTGATTATTCTGTTGTTTTCTCAGGTCCCCAAAATACATTCATTGAAGCCCAAACACACCAGACATTAAGCTAGTCCCCAGAGGGGCTGCCTTCTCTGTAGCTGGTTACCTCCTTCTCTCTCCTGGAGCACTGTGTCCTGACACCCAGGCCTCCTTTTCTCCCTTCTGGGACACTTTCACAGTAAAAAGGGGCACAAGTAATAACTCCAATCGGATGACAATGAAGACTGACCATGTGTTGCAGTCCTTGCTATTGCTCAACCAAGTAGAGTAGGCCTGAACCCAGGATCAAGCCTAGCTTTCTTAGGCCTGCCATCAGGGCCCAATGAACAAAACCCCCAAAAGGAGAATCTAAAAGGAGCATCCCAAAAGGAGAATCTTGGCTGACATCAACTGACAAAGAATTGGAAACGTCATGAGTTCATAAGGATACACAAAAGAGCAAATGTTAATACAATGAATTCTTAAAAAAGGTGAGTAGAGTGCATTTATACTTAGTCTTGTAATTCAATCGTGTTGGGCTTATTGACTCACTGTATCAATAAAGAATACTAGTAAATGTAAATATACCAATCAGAAGCATTTTTCTCCACCACCATTTCCAGACCCAAGTCAGACTCAGTGTCACCTGAATGCCTGCATCTGCACCTGCCCATCACCTGTCCTGCCAGGGATTCCATGGCTAAGTTCTTTTAAGATTCTTCTACAGTGGGACCGCGGCTGGAGTGGCTCTGTGGTTGAGCGACCTATGAATCAGATCACGGTTTGATTCTGGTCAGGGCATATGCCCAGGTTGCAGGTTCGATTCCTGGGAGGTGGGGGAGAGGGCATGCAGGGGGCATGCAGGAGGCTTGATCAATGATTCTCTCTCTCTCCCCCTCTCTGAAATCAATAAAAAAATATATATAAAAGAAAAGATCCTTCTACAGTGGGTGGAGGGAGGCAAGGGAAGGGAAAATGGGAGACATCTGTAATATGGTCAACAATAAATAAAACCCCCAAACAATCCTTCTACAGAGGGATTGTAGACTATCTGCCTACCTCTGTGCTACTCCACCCCATCTCTTAAAGTTTTTTTACTTTTATTTTCTGTGTGCGCTATTTTTCCTTAGGGTGCAGATCTGTTTCCTTAGGGTGCAGATCTGTTTCCTTAGGGTGCAGATCTGTTTCCTGTGGGTGCAGATCTGTTTCCTTAGGGTGCAGATCTGTTTCCTGTGGGTGCAGATCTGTTTCCTTTCAACCCGGTGTGACTCATTTCCTTGGGGGGGGGGGGGGGGGGAAGTTCGCCAGTTGAGCCCACCTGGGAGGATCTCATTCGTCTACGGGTGTCTGGCGCCACCTTGTGTTGAGTGCTGGGAAATTCCTCTTCTGTTTACACTCTGAGATAGAGGAAAGAAAGCTCAGACAAATGTCCTAGAGAACTAATTACAAAACTTCCACGGGCGTGGCCCCTCACAAACCTTCACTGTCATTGGTGGGTTTCCAGGTTAGGAGCCGCAATCTCCTCACTCGCGTTCATCTGAAAGTTAGGGGCTTCCCTCTGCTCACAGAGCTCTTTCTTCCTGCTGTGGCCTTGGCCTCTGCCTCCCTCGCCTATCTTTCCTCTGCGCTGCCCTTTCCCACCTCTTAACCCACCCGCCCCGCCCCGCCCTCCCTGCCATTTGCTCTTTTGTGTATTCTTACGGGCTCATGACTTTTCAAAAAATGCGTCTGCTTGCTGTATTTACATTTACATTATATCTAGCCCATCCCAGGGCTAGAATGACGTTCTGGGGGTGTTCCTCAGGCCAGGAAACAAGACGAGGAGTCATGTTGAACTACTGTGGCGCCCACACTGTGAAACTGGGAAATGTCATACAAGAGTTGACTTAAAATGACTGTTTTCTCTTGCTGGCCATGGCTTCAGGTCTTCAAGCACCTATCACCACAGCCTAGAAAAACCCATCCCCGCCAGAGGTGGGAGCACCACATGTGGAGGCAAAAGGAAGACACAGCCCTTCCTGCCTCCCTCAGTGAGAGGCTGCAAGCCCAGCAGAGGCTGTCAAACCCCATGAAGGACCTTGGAGGGAAAAACTGAGCATGAGTCTTCTCAGGTACCTGCAAACAGCCCCAAGAGCAAAAGCACAAAGCCTCCTACTGTAAAGGAGGTGTGTGCCCCCTTTCATAGGACTTCATGGGGGAGATTAAAAAAAAAAAAACCACTTAAAAAAACCCTGATTGTTGGAAAATGAGTGCCTGTACAAACCCCACATCTTCCTCTGTACGTGAACCACTTACCTGCAATGTGGCCACACACCTCCGAATTTCCGGGAGATGCCAGTAAGTCTTCTACTAAATTGCTTCAGCGTAAGATGAAGCCTGCAAATACCAGCGTGGGTTTTTAGCCTTAAAAGATCACAGCCCAGAAGCAGGCCCTCACATGTCATCCCACCCATGTTAACCACGGGGCAGGGTTTTCGCAGATGAGGCCTGTTTCACTGAAGTTAACTCACCACTGTCTCACCTTCACTTTTGAGCCTTGACATTGGAAATAGTTCCAGGTGGAATAACCCCCTCTCCTCAGATTAAGCCCAGATTACAGATGGCCAATGGGATGGAAGATTACTGTATTTTAAATGAAGATTCTAATTGAGCAGATGGCAGCAAGTAGATGCTGAAATTTAAAGATGTGTAACTGTAACCAGCTTAGTTTTAATTTATGAGATTTTTTTTTGGTTAGGTAGAAGGATTTGTCTTCGTTCCTCAGATGTTCCTGTGGCTCCTGAACACTCAGATGTTCCTGCTGGCTCCTGAAATGCTCAGCTGTTCCAGCTTGTCCCCTTTGTTCGAAGGCAAAAGGCTCAGGGCAATGTAGCTGTGAGTAGGCTGTGGTGATCTTGCAGGTACATCACAGCATCTAATTAGAGCTCAGGCCCACCCTATTGAAGTGGAGGGGGATGCCAGCAAGGGCACTCACTGGCTCACTGGCTCCTGGGCCTGGAGAATTGCCACGGCTTCCCAGCCTTTATTTTTTCTCCTTTGTTCAGAAGCGATTCTTTCAGCCCTTCATTGTCTCACAGGAGTATTTCTCTCTATTTGTGTATATTTCAGTTTGCTCATGGGAGGGGTGAGTTCTGTGTCCTCCTACGCTGCTGCCCTCTTGGACCTCTAAATGTTCCCACTTTGGAATTGAGCTTGTCCGCTCTCTCTCACTCGACTGAAAGACTGAGGGAGTTATCCCGGGGCGGGGCCACGTCACACCATCTTTATGGACCAATAATGAAGAATAACTTCAGAGTAAGCTGATGACATGTAGCCCAGATTTGAGAAGGAATGGGTACACATAGGCTGGGCTTCAAAGGTCATGCAGGAGTGGAGATGCACGTGCTCCGTGCGTGGCTGGAGAGTGGACCCATGCTCAGTACATGAAGCTGGGGCTGAGGCTGGTTGTGTGGGCTCTCCAGTGAATGGAGGCTGACAGCGCTCCAGGAATGTGCTGCTGGACCAGGGTGCAGAACGCAAAAGAGGCATCTTTGTAAAAAGCGGGAACTGGTTCTAACAGTTTGGTTGACTTAAATATGGGCCAAAAGGCAGCCTACAGTGAGAAAATGAAAAATGCTCTGGCCGGTGTGGCTCAGTTGGTTGGAGCTTTGTCCTGTATACTGAAAGGTTGTGGGTTTGATTCCTGGTCAGGGCACATGCCTAGGTTGTGGGTTCTATCCCTGGTCAGGACACATACAGGAGACAACTGAAAAATGTTTCTCTCACACACCCATGTCTGTCTGTCTCTGTCTGTCTGTCTGTCTCTTGCCTTTCCCCTCACACTAAAATCAATAATCATGTCCTCAGATGAGGATTTAAAAGAAATCGTTGACCTCCCTTGGCTTAATGTAAAGTAAGGAATTCAAAGGCTTAAGGAGACTGGAATGTGAGAGTGGATTTGTCATTGAAGACCTACTCACCTACATGGGCTGGTCCAGAAGACATACCTTTACCCATACTGTAAAGAGTAAATTTGTGTGGGAGCCCCAGCATTCTTGAAGAGCTCTGTGATCACTCTTCCCAGCAGGTCAGGCCTTACAGTGGGAGCTGCAGTCATTGAACTGAGAAACCTAAACACAATGGGAGCCATTGAACCTGGGGCGGTAGGGGCCAAGTGGTGACCAGCACCAAAGGCAAGGTGGACGTGGTTAGCGTGACGGACAACCAAGAATCAAAGCCGTGGTCAAAATAATCTGACTCACACAGATCTATGACATTGGCTAGCTGGCCATAAGATTCTTAGAAGCCTACTAAATTTTCACTTGATCTGTGTAAGCAGAAAAGTTCTACATCAAGTGAAAAAGAGTCTAATCTGATTCGTAAAAACAGAATCACGGCCCTTCCATCAATCCCCAGACTTGAGAACTAGTGTACAGACCTAGAGCCTCTTGAATGAGGGGAGGCTAGGTCCCCTTTAGGAAGGACCCTGGTGTGTGTTATGTGCCATTGAGTTGGCTCCAACTCCTGGAGATCCTGTGAATGAGTGATGCCCACAATGCCCTGTCTTCAGCAGCCCCGCTCAGCTCCTGTGAACTCATGCCTATGGCTTTTTTATCGAGTCCATCCATCTCATATTTGGCCTACAGCTTTTCCTACTGTCTTCTCTTCTCCCCAGCACTGTTGCCTTTTCCAAAGAACCCTACCTTCTCACCATGTGCCCAAAGTAGGACAGCTTCAGTTTTGCCATTTTTACCTCCAGTGTTATTTCAGGCTTAATTTGCTCTAGTATCCACTTGTTCGTCTTCCTGGGTCTCCAGTTCGCCACCACCAGATCTTGGGACTTATTAGTCTTCAAAGTTATGTGCATCAATTCCTTATAATTCTCCCCACTCCACTCCTGCCCGTACCCTATGCCCCGGATATGTAGTCTGTTTCTGTTTCTGTTTCTCTGGAGAATTCAGACTAGTACACAGCTGCAGCTCCCCTCTTTAGTCTCTGGTTTTCCCAGACACTGCTGTCTACTCTGTGTTCATAGTCCCTTTGGCCTCCTCAAATGAGCCTGGCACCCACCCTTTTTGTTCTCCAACAGCAGGGGACCCACATCAGACTCTCTGCATGGAATCCTAAGTTGAGTTTTAGAGATAAACTGCCCCCCTTTACACCCTTTCCCTGAGGGCAACGAAACTCTGAGTACTCTAAAGACATCCTCTTCATAAATACTTTTAAATCTCCTACAACTTAATCATTTTTGTATCCTTTCAATGAGTGACAGGAACAATGTTTGGATATTATTTTTCGGTTTAACATCATGTTATGTATTGAAGAGGTAAGGAGGGAACAGCATCTTTGCAATGAGACCAGGAAACTATTAAGCATAAACAAGTTTATATGAAAAATATTGCTATTGGAAATAAAAAAGACTATGAATAGCTGATGAGATATGAATGAATTAAAAGAGAAAAAGAAATGACATATAATTCAGCACCAAAAGTTGAAGAAATAAAAAAAAACAACTAGTAAGTTGAGAATCATGGAAAATAGATTGAGAAATTTCAACACACATCCACAAAGAATTTCTGAATGAGAAAACCATTGAAAGCATAGGAGAGGAAGTGGATGAAAAATATCCATAATTAAAATAAAATTCGGGTTCAGCCCTGGCTGGTGTGGGTCAGTTGACTGAGCATTGTCCCATGCACTGAAAGGTTGCCAATTGCATTCCAGGTCAGGAGACTTTCTGCATCTTCTGGTCCATGAGCTCAAGGCACCTGTTACTGGGTTCAGACACATGTTAGGTACAGTACACAGTGGGTGCTTACTCCAGGAGTTGTTCTAAGTGTTGGAACTTGGCGCTGGATCCCTCTGCTGACTGCTCCCTGATTTGGAAAGGTAAATATGATTATTTTAGGAAAGCTGTTACAAACAAAATATGCCAAATTGTTGAGTTCTCATCCTAGATATAAAAGATAGAAAAGACAGAGCAGATTATATACTGGCAGTTTTTATACTCTCTTCCCAACCCCAGACTAGATGAAGCTGAGAAGGAGGAAGAGAAGGAAGAGGGCAGACAGGGAGGAAGTAATAGAGAAATAGGGTCTCCAAAAGGGAGGTCCCCTGCCCTCCTCTGGGGATTAGTTATAACATAAGAGGGGATTATTAAACTCAACAATAAAGTTTGGGGTCTTAGGAACAGAGGGGTCAGTGATAAACTCCCGCTTGGAGATTTGGGGAACAGATACCTCACCTTTTAAAATATGACCCCAAAGGCCAAGGTGAGAAGAGAAAACATCTTCAACGACTACGTTTAAATATAAAATGCCCGACTTTCTCCAGGACTGACCACAGTTACATTTTCTGCCACGAGGAGGAATGGAGACTTCAAATAAAGATAAAGTTGAATTTCAAAACAATAGCAACTGACCCACACCAGCCAGGGCTGAACCCGAATCTTATTTTAATTATGGATATTTTTCATCCATTTCCTCTCCTATGCTTGCAATAGTTTTCTCATTCAGGAATTCTTTGCGGAAGTGTGTTGAAATTTCTCAATGACTCTCATGAACAGCTGTATTTTAAGGTAGTTTCCATTTTTGTTTGTTTGTTACTCCAAATACTGTTGCCATAACTATCTTTGCACACTTGTGCGAGTATGTGGAGGACAGATTCCGAGGTCAGAGGGCACGAGCTATAAAGTTGGACTCCAAGTAGGCTTTTGATTCCCCCCATTTCCCTATCTCCTCTTACCTGGCTTTATCCTGAAATGGAATGAAAGAGTTATGGCTTCAATTTCTCCCTCGGCCTGCCAAGTTAAGATATTTAAGTATGAAGTCTAGGTCTGTCTGTCATCAGAGAGGTGCTGAAAAGTGAATGTTTGTTTCCCACCCTGTCCTCTTCTGAATATTTGTAAACAATTCTATCACAGGCATTGTCTGCCTTTTCCGAGCGCTTCCCCAGGAACCCGCCTCGCCAGCTGTAATTCCCAGACTGCCACTAGGTGTCAGTGCAGCTCTTGGTTGGTGCCAGCTCGGCGCCCCCTTTCGTTTGGTTCGGTCCCTGTGGAGCCCGAGCGTCCTCTCCAGCAAAATAACAAATGTCCGTGGTGCGGGGCACTTTCTCTCTCCGGGAAGGACTCCGGGGAGCTCGGGAGTTTGCACACGAAGCCGAGGGAGGGAGGCGCTTCTGATAATGATACTCAAAGCCTAATGCAGCCGCTCACAGGCAGAGGGGGGGTGGCGGGGGGGTCCTTCCCAGCTTTGATGTATGAGATTATTATGGAGAGTAATGCAGGCCAGGAGGCTGTGCGGTAGGATTCCCGTGTGAATTGAGAGGCTCTGCGCCGCAACAGCGACATGGAGGGGAGAGGAGAGGTGCCACGGGGGTGCCAGGGGCAGAGGGCTGCCGTGAAGGGCCAGGCACTCTGTTCTCAGCAGCAGTGAGTGGGGCCTTTCCTTGCCCCCCCCCCCCACACCCCGGATGCAAGTAGAGGCCGGAGAAGGTGGGCATATCCCCCCAGCCCTGTGGGGCAGGCAGAGCGCACCCCCAGGCGGTCAGTGTCGTGGGGAGACAGCCTGAGGGCCTGCGCCTGGCTGTCACTCTGGACGCCTGAATCTGGACTGAGTCAGTGTTAAATGTGTGCAGAGGAGCTCTGCAGTCCAGGACTTTATGGAGGTGACAGAAGAGTAAATGGGGAACTGTCCACGCCCTTTCTCTGTCCCCGATTCTATTCTATTCATCAGTCCAGGGTGTGAGGGGTGCGGGAAGAGACTGGACAAAAGTCTTACACCTATGGATGAAGGCAGTGGCGGGGGAGTGGGGTGGGGTAAGGGCATGGGGGGGATCGGGTGGAGGGGAGCTATGGGGGGCGGGGGAGAGGAACACCTGTAATAATCTGAACAATATTTATTTAAAACAAAAAGAGTAAATGAGGGAGTGGCTGGCACCCTGGACCTGAGGCCTCAGTACCAGTTCCTCTGCAGCTGACCTCTAAGGACAAGGGGGGCGAGGCTGGTAGAAGGTTCCCTGGGGAGCTGGGAGCCCCCTCGACAGGTCGCCAGTTAAATGGTCTTGTCTTCTTTGGCTTGTGCCAAGCCTCTCCCACTGCCCATTCTGTTTGCACTGCCATGTTTTGGGGGGTTTTTTGTATCAAGATTTTTATGTCTGAGCCACATCACCAGCTTGAAATAGAAACTCTACGCTCTTGCTTGGATGTTTCTGCAAATCCTGGTGCGTCCCCACAGACTCTCCCTGAAGGTGATGGGAACCCCTCTGAAGACCCCATGTCCCACCTTCGTGTTGTTCCAGGACCACAGACGGGCAGTAAACTGTGGTCGCTGCCCAGGGCATCCCTGCCCATGTCTGGGCCTCGATGGAGGGTGCCTGTCCTCTGGGGAGTGAGTTTTCTCCCTGGCATCAAAGTCATAGACTCAATTTTTGCTCATCTGCTCAGCTGCTACCCTGGGAGCCGGCACAGGCCCCAGCCAAGGCCTCTGCCAGATCTGATTCTCCCCTCACAAATCCTCAGACCCCAGGTTTCAGACCTTTGCCTAGAGCCTGAGTCTCCACCCCAGATTATACTTCTTGGTCCAGAGACCTGTCCACCCTGTCAGCTTTTGTAGCTTCAAGTCTGGATCTGAGACCCTTTCCTTTATTCCCGGATCATCCTGGCTTCCCTGCAGACTATCCACCTTTCTTCTGAGGTCTGCAGATCTGGAGGTCTCAGGCGGGGGCATGCTTTTGTAGCTCCACACAATCCTGTGGCATTCCCCTAGGGCAGTGGTAGGCAAACTGCGGGTCGAGAGCCGCATGCGGCTCTTTGGCCCCTTGAGTGTGGCTCTTTCAGGCGTGCACATTGAGTGCGATTGAAACTTGGTGGTGGCCCACGCACAGAAGTTGGTTTTCGGCTCTCAAAAGAAATTTCAATCGTTGTACTGTTGATATTTGGCTCTGTTGACTAATGAGTTTGCCCACCACTGCCCTAGGGCATCAACAATAAGGTATTATATACCTTATATCCCCAATGAGGCTTTAATATCCTCTCCTGAAATATATATAATCTCTATATATGTAAGCCTAATATGCAAAGTGTCCCCTCTAGAGTTAGACTGACTGTGAGTTCGATGCTTGCTATGATGTGCACTGACCACAAGGGGGCAGCATAGAATGAAGGAAGGTCCAGCCAGCAGCTGGCGGCCATTAGGAACCTACCTGTGCAAAATTTCATGCACTGGGCCTCTAGTATTATGTAAGGCCTTAATTTGCATAAGTAAGAAAGGTCCCCCAAGGGCCTCAATGTGACTAGCTCTCCTTTCCCAGTGGACTAAGGCAGCCAGTGTGACTTGTTCAATTTTGGACTCACTTTGGACTTCTTTGCTTTGATTGTTGACAGAGAGCTCTTCATCTTTGTATCTGCAGATAAAAGAAATATATAGATACCAAATTTTTATTCCTTGATTTCTATGGATAGGCATATAGACAATTATGCTCTATTTTCAAGTGAGTAAATGGAGTGTTCTTGCTTCAGGTGATCCAAGGACTCTGAAGAATGACTGGTTGCCAGCTTAATGGGAAAGTGGGAGGAGGAGCTGTGTGTGCATGCTCTCTCTTATTCTCCTTTCACTCTCTTGCCCTCTCTCATTCCCTGGTTTCTCCTTCTTGAACCCGAGCACTCATCCTGTTTCTGGGGTCTGGATGGTGGGTTTCCTGCCCTGCTCTGTGTTTGTAGCTGCTACAATCTACAGTGGGAGGGCATTTGAACCAGGCTGGGTAGGAGTCTTCTTGGGTCTGGGACAGAGCACAGGCAGCCTGGCACTTCCTGTGTGACACCCATCTCCAGGCTCTAGCAGCGGAGGGTAAGAAAGAGGGTGTGTGTGTGAGTGGGGGTGCAGGTGAAGGTGAGTTTTGGAGTTCCTGATTTAACCATTTTATGCTCAGGGTCATGTAGCAAGGAAGATAAATATGGTTTGCCATTGGGGCATGGGATCAGCAAAGAAGTGAGAGGGATTAGAGAGTGATGGGAATACATGAGTTATGAGTTATAGGTGGGAGAGAAGGTTGATGGTCTGGATCTAGCTCTGGAAATTATTTAAGACTCTTTCCTGGCATTGAGTCCTGTATAGGACTCATAAACTAATCTGTTTGAAGGGTCTGAATTCTAGAAGTGGGCAAAAGCATAGAGAACTCAGGAGGGGAGCGCACAGAAATCGTGAAAGAGACCCAAGGGAGTCTGGGTGGAGCATGGAGAGGGTTCCCTCCATGGGTTCTCCCTTAGCCCTTGAGCATGTTGTTTGAAATTGGAGCTGTGAGCACACCCCGTCTTGGGGCAGGTGACAACAAAACCCTAAGTAGCCCTGACTGAGGATTCATATTCCAGTTGGAGTCTCCATCCAAGTGCTCAGATCTATCTTTCATTGCCTCATGGGAGATCCCTTCCTCTCAGTACCAATTTTAGTCTTGGATCTGGCCTTTTCTCAGGGATAAGAACTCAGCCAGTGGGATCCCCAGGCAGCACCTCAGCTGCTCCCTGACAAGGAAGGAAGCCTGGAAACGTGTGGAGAGCACAGGTTAGCGCGATGTAAAACCTGTCTGCTAGGTTGGTGCACCTCCAGTCATCCCGGAGGACACCATTGGCCATTGGCCACCTGGAGTCCACTCCGGGCCTCTCATTGATGGGGACACGGAGGCCATGAGGCACCGGGGCTTCTTCAGCCCCGTGGGATCCCAGTCCTGGCCACTGTTCTGGGTGGTTTCATCACTAGTCATTCAGGTTTGTGCCTTCAGGAAAATGGGGGAGTATGTTCTTGTCCTATAACTTCCTGAACACCCAAGCAGTTTCCCACAACTCTGAAGCTCCCAGGCAGGTGAATGTCTTCCAAGGCAGAACAGAAGTCAGCCAGTGAAGCAACTGGGGCTCATCCTGCTGCTCAGTTGGCTTCTAATGGGACAAACATCAAGTTGAGCTGCCTCAGTTTCCCTAGACTGATCAGTTTCTTTTCAGAAAAATTTAAAAAATATATACTTTATTGATTTTTTACAGAGAGAAAGGGACAGGGATAGAAAGTTAGAAACATCAATGAGAGAGAAACATTGATCAGCTGCCTCCTACACCTCCCCCACTGGGGATGTGCCTGCAAAGAAGGTACATGCCCTTGACCGGAATCAAACCTGGGACCTTTCAGTCTGCAGGCCGACGCTCTATCCACTGAGCCAAACCGGTTTCAGTTGATCAATTTCTGATATTAAAGAAGAAATGGCCCAGGTTCACATGGGGCCCCACTCTTTCCCATTCCCTCAGCTTAGAAGAGTTGAACCAAATCTTTTTTGGGGGGAGGGGGTGTGGGGGGACAGGTAGGAGGGGACACTACTCCATATATTTTAAAACAGTGATGATGAGCAGAATCATAGAGGCGGTATTAACAAGTTCATTCAGTTCAGGCCTAATACCTAGGAAGTGCTCCTGAATCACATTAAACTGTGGGGAAGTCCATTAGGAGAAAAATTTGACTAGTGCATGTTTGATGTTCCAGTTTTATTCACTGGAGATAATATGTGATACGGTTTGAATCTGTAGCTACATTTTGTCCTTTCTTTCAAAAATAAATGACATTCTGTGGTCTCTTTTTCTTTTTAATTTTATTTTTTTACCTCAAGTACAACACAGACCGATAAAAAAGATGTACGTCGCATGTATCTGTGATAATAGCCATGGCAAAGGCAGTCTGAGGCATATTAATAACAGACTTATCTGTGGAGCAGCACCTTATGTAAGATGCATTTTCCTCTAGAGCCAAGCAGCAGAGAAACCACCTACGCAAATAGATAAGTGGCCCCTGGGCCCACGTGCATCCCAGCACCAGGCCCAGAGCAGGGGGAATTTTCCCACCTACACAATTGACATAATAAAGGTAGGATTTCCATTTAACCGAACAGATGCTAACATGTAAATTGATATTTGATGTTCCGCAGTCTGGCTGTACTAATGTCACCTTTGGAACCCAAGATAATTCAGTGACATTTTTCTTTTCTCTGGGAGAGAAGTGTGCTTTCTGCCAGTGTCCATTTGACAAGCCTGGGTAAACATTTGCGTGGCAAGTGGGGAAAAGCATATTTAATGTTTACTTGAGTATAGCCATTCAAGATGTCTTTTAAAAAAATTAAAACTTTATTGTTGAAAATACTACATATGGCTTTTCTTCTACCCTGCCCCTCATTAACTCCTTCTAGCCTGTCCTCATCCCCACCCCAGGCCTTTACCACCCTATTGTCTGTGTCCATGGGTCATACATATATGCATACAATTTCTTTGGTTGATCTCTTTCCACCCACACACCCTCCCCTGCCTTTCCACTAAGATTCCAAAGGCTATTCTATGCTTCTATGTCTCTGGATCTAATTTTGTTCATCTGTTTGTTTTGTTCATTAAATTCCACATGAGTGAGATCGTGTTCAAGATGTCTTTTATAAACTCCTGTCTACAACAACAACAATAACAAAAGGGCTAACTAATAACAAAGACTAGGGGCTCACTAGACTGTGGGAACCAAATGGATCTAAGAAAGTTGGTAACTTTCATCTGTGCAACTCTGTGAGCCATAAAGGTGTGACGCAGTCAGTAATGTGATACTGCTCATCTCTAGCTTCCATCATCTGATCACAACTGCCTGCTCTTCAGCCCTGCACCCTGCATCACACCCAGCAGGACAGCAGCATCGTGACCATGGACTGGCTATTCGCTCTTAGATGCTGCTGTCTGGCCCTTTGCCTCATCCCGCTTCAACTCCCCATTCCCCAGCCTTTTCTACCTGCTCATCCTTGCCTTTACCTTCTCCAACAGACCAGCATCCCCATCACTCACTCCCCAGAGCCTCAATAAAACCATATGCTGATTTTCCAATCCAACTGTCTCTGCCGTTTGTCTTCTTGCTCCTTACCCAGTCCTTGAGTCCTGCTCAAGAAAGGCATGGAAGTTGAGTTAACACCTAATCTCAGTTAAGCATCAACACTGAGAGTCATGAGGAACATCTCTTCTTCTTGTGGTCCCTCCATGGCGTTTTCACAGTGGTGCCTTCAAGCCTGGACAGCTCAGGACTTGGTCTGTTTCTATTTCCCAAAGGGTCATGGTGTTTCCTTCCCTCCTGCTTTCATGCTTCCACGATTCTGTCATTCTTTCTCCTCCATTGGCCTGATTATCCCTCAGACTATAGTCTTTCCTCATCGTCCATTGCTATACTTTCCCAAGGAATGGGCAGTATTTCTGCCTCCATCTCTTGACTATCTGCACATTTCCAATCTCTTGGCATTTAATTTCCACTCCTCCCGCTTTGTGAAAATGATTTTTTTGAAGGACACAGAGGAGGCTGGGACTAGACTTAGTGGTTTTTCCTCAGACTAGTGGCAGGGTTTGTCATCATCATATCTTTCTTGTTGTACACAGAATAATAACTCTCCAAAGATACCCATGATCATCATATCTTTCTTGTTGTACACAGAATAATAACTCTCCAAAGATACCCATGCTCCAATCTCTGGAACCTGTGAATATGTTATCTTACATGACAAAACAAACAAACCAAATAAAAAAACAAAACAAAACTTTTGTAGATGTGATTAAGATAAGGATCTTGAGATGGGAAGATTGTTCTGGATTATCTTGGTGGGCCTAGTGTAATTACAAGCATCCTTTGAGTGTAAAGAGGGAGATCCTATTCAGGGAAGGAGCTGTGATGATGGAAGCAGAGGTCAGAGTGATGTGGGGCCATGAGCCAACGAATGCTGGCAGCCTCTTGAAGCTGGAAAAGGCAAGGAATGTGTTTCCTGTAGAGCCTTCAAAAGAAATGCAGCTTGGCCAATACTTTAATTTTAACCCCGTGAGAACCATTTCAGACTTCTGACCTCAAGGTCAGAGAGAATAAATTTGCATTTTTGCTGTAAGCCACTAAATTTATGGTAATTCGTGACAGCAGCAATAGGAAACAAATGCACTTCTCAAAAACTCTCTTCTCCCTAGATTGTCACATCCTAAGTCATGGAAACTTCTGCTTCTTGTGCTGGTCCTTTTTATTCCATTTCCTTCACAAGGGGGAATTTTTATGTCTTAACCTTCTCTCTAGCCATGCATTTAGCATATTCATAATGAATATTTGTATAATTGGTCTCTGTCTGTTTAATAATACCACCAATTTGGCGTTTTAGAGATACCTGCCTCACCCACAGCCCCTCCTTAGAGAATCTTTCTTTACTCATAGCCCCTGCTGCACAGACAGCAGGACACCCATCCTGATTGGGGCAGGGTGTACACCTCATCAAAGGAGAACTCACTGGTAAGCTGGCCTGCTGCAGAAAAGATAATTGGGTTGATCAGATGCTCACTCTGGGGAATCTGTCAAAGTGACACCAAGGAAGGTTTTAGTTTATGGTAGGCATTTGAAGATAAGACTGTGGTAGAATTTTATGTGGATGGCAATTAAGGACCAGATAAAGTTCAGAAAGGGAAGAAACTAAGATGTGGCTGATTGGAGGATGGGAAGGGAACAGGTGTTCAGAGAAGCCACTCAAGAAGGAAGTAAGAATGTTTGTGTCTTGGAGTGGCCTTGGTTTTGCCTTTCCCTAGGAGTTTTCTGTATTTCTCTGAGACACTTTGTGTCCTCACAAAACTCTGTTTTTACTTCAGTTAGTTTGAGTGGGTTTCTGTTCCTTGAAACCAAAGATGACAAATTAGAATGATATGTATTTGTCCAGGGACTCAAGCCAGAAACTTGGGGGTTAGCTTTGACTATCCTTGCTTTCTCTGTTGTCCTGGAACCTGAATACGTGAAAAGGAGGAGAACCTTGGAGAGACTCTGAGGAGTGCCAGTATTTAAGGAGAGAAAGAAAAATCTTTAAAGGAGAATGAGAAGACGAAGTTGCAGAAGTAGGAATGTATCCTGAAGCATCCCTGAAGTGAAGGGAGGGACTAGTTAAATGTCATCAGATCCTAAACTGAGTTGCTTTTGTTTCTGTCAGGAGCATTTCTAAGTGATGAGAAAATAAATATATTTTTGGAAATGTAGTAACCCAAAATTGAAAGCTTCAGGAAGAACGCTTGGGTGAGGGAACATATCCTCCAGTGGAAGCCAAGGAGACTCATCTATTAACACCAACTACAAAATACATACAAGGACCAGAAATGAGTGATGAGTGATTTCAATTAGATCTGACTTTGAGCTCCTCAAGGTCAAGGTATATGTCTTATTCACTAACATATTTGAAGTAACTAGCTTAGGTGCTGACATTTCTTTCCACAAATTTTTGCTGCACTTATAGGTGCCAGGACCATAGTAGGCATTCAGTTGGATGATTAAGCTATTTTTAAAATTTCTTTAAAAAACTTATTGATGAGGAGAGAGAGAGAGAGAGAGAGAGAGAGAGAGAGAGAGAGAGAGAGAGAGAGAGAGAGAAAGATTTGTTGGTCCACTTATTTATATATTCATTGCTTGATTTTTATATGTGCCCTGGCTGAGGATTGAACCCACAACCTTGGAGTATTGAGACAATGTTCTGACGGAGCTAACTGGCCAGAGCCTGATTAAGCTATTTTTACATCAAGTTTTAAAAATTGTACATCTAAAAGAATTCCAGATTTGCTTTGCTGATGATTTTAACGCCCAGAATTCATGGGAAGAAGAGACTGTTTAGGAGTAAAGGTATTTTCCACTTGCCAATGAAGGAATCCAGAATTTGAGAAACTATTGCATTGTGTGATAATGACAATACTCAATTAAGAACTGTTGTTGTGGGTGGATCCATAAAACTACATTGTTCATACAAAGATATATTTCAATAAAATGTTTACCTTGACCTTGCTTTCGGCATCTCTGAAAGAAGGGGTATGTCCTGAATTTCCCAGGGCACCACTCTGAAGTCACAGTGATTCATACGGATTCCTTTGCCATCAGAGGAGATTCTACATGGACTGTGGAAAGTAAACTCCCTCTCTCTGCGACTCATTTTGGAAAAAAAGAGAAAAGGAATTCTATAATAAAGTGTACTCTTTTGGAGAATCTGGGAGTAGCGGTGCAGAAACCGTATGGGCAGCATTGCCTACGTTGGGTGGAAAACACACTGGAGTGTTTCAGTGTCCATGGGAGGCTCTCCAGGTCGGCCGCAGCCTGGCTCCGTGAGAGCTGATTAGGATGCAAAGCAGCAACGCAGGCTTGTTCATGGAGCTTGTCTCACCTCTGTCCCCTCAACTCTGCCTAGGCCCCTTCCGAGGTGTGAAAGTTCTGATTGTTATCTTGGTCATAGAATCCCATTCCTTGTCTGTTTTCTTTTGCCCTTATCCTCACATTTCTTTGAATGTCCTTTCATGGGACGCCTTGATCTGCTCCCACAGAAATGCAATTATCAGAAACCAACCCCTCTCACCCATTTCTGCCCTAAGCAGCTTTTGCCCACTGGTGAATTTCACATTGTGCTGAGAAAGTCGGCAACTAATACTAATAACAATAAAATATGTTTGTATTTTTTAGATGACTTTTTCCACCCGGGACTCCCTAGTGAGAGCCAGGCCCTGAGCTGAGTGAGAGTGGATATGAGCTGGAAATAGCGAGAAAGAGCCCTGGCCGGCTGAAGCCTTTCCTTGACAGCTAATTTCCATTTTTTGGTATCAAGGGGTCTGTGCCAGTAATTGGCATGCAGATTGTGTCTGATGGGCCTGTTATACAGAATAAAGGAATCTGCTAGTTAGAATAAGCCAACCCCAGGCTGATGGATGGGGCATAAGGAGGTCATTGCAAAAGAGAAATTGTGTGGGTGTGTGTCCCTGTGCGTGTGTGTTTCACAAGAATTCCCACCCCCCGCTTCCTCCCTCTTTATCCAGCAAACTCTAATCTTTCATATTGCATTAAGACAAATGTTGCTCCATTTCTCTGCCTCTCTCTGTTTTTCCCTTGAAGGGATATTTGATGGAACCCACTCCAGGTTTTAATAAAGTGTGGGGGCAAAGGAGAAATTAAAGCAGTGTCATGGTTTGTTAGCAGCCCAGGATCTTCCAGGATGGGCCCAGGCTACAAATTATACTCTGGAATTAATTGGCAGAAGGCAGTTCTCCTGTCCATCATTCTTAATCCAAAGGCGTGGTGGAAGCAGCTATGGGATATCAACAAGAAAATGTGGGCTGTTTTCCGTTCCCCCTTTGTCTAAGTCATTGGTCTGACTAGGTAGCTGTTTTCTTGGCCTCCCACTCCCACCCTCATGCCTTGATTAGGTAGATATTGTGCTATCTGCTGTAACCCCTTGGGTTAGCTGGATGATTCAAGACAGCCTCCTCAGCAGGGTGCTTCTAGTTCAGGGGCCTAGGGTTCGCAGGCGTCCACAGCTGGACTTCCCATAACCATGAAAAGCTGAAAGAGAATTTAGCCTCCTGTCCAAAGCTCTACTAAAACCCCAAAGCCCAGTTGGTGTGGCTCAGCAGTTGAACACGGACCCAGGAACCAAGAGGTCACCTGTTCGATTCCTAGTCAGGGCATATGCCTGGGTTGCGGGCTCAGTCCCCAGTGGGGTGTGTGCAGGAGGCAGCCAATCAATGGTGTTTCTCTCATCAATGTTTCTATCTCTATCTCTCTCTCTTCCTCTCTTTCTAAAAATCAGTTAAAATATTTTATATTAAAAACCACAAACAAACCCCAAAACACTACAGTGTTGACTGTTATTAATATACTGCGTGGCCAGATTATTATGAGCACCCCATCAGTACTACATTGGGCCACCTTTTGCCTTCAATACTGCGGCGATTCTTCTTGGCATTGACTCCACGAGATGTTGAAAGGTGATGTGAGGAATCTGACACCATGCCTGATGAATAGCTCTGTCCAGTCTGTGAGATTTGATGGTTGTGGAACCAGCTGCCTGATGGCTCTTTTAACTTCATCCCACAAATGCTCAATTGGATTGAGATTTGGTGATTGTGGGGGCCACCTAAGCAAGGTAAAGTCTTCCTCATGTTCTTGAAACCACTCCTGCACAATACAAGCACTGTGGCATGGCTCATTGTCTTGTTGGAAGAAGCCATCTCCATTGGGATATGCCATCAACATCATATAATGAACTTGATCAGCAATGATACTTAGGTATGTTGTTCCACACGAATTAAAGGGCCCAAATCACACCCCAAACCATAACACTGCCCCCACCAGCTTGAAGGGTTGTACTCATGCATGTGGGGTGCATGCTTTCATACGGTTTCCTCGAAATTCTCACTCTGCCATCTGCACGATACAACTGGAAACATGATTCATCAGACCACATGACTTTTTCCCAATGCTCAACTGTCCAATCCTTGTGTTCCTGTGCTAATTGGAGATGTTTTATCTTGGTAACTGCAGACAGCAGGCCTTCGGCTTCATATCCCATAGGATGCAGTTTAGGGCTAATTTGCCTACAAACGTCAGGTGGTCCTAATAATCTGGCCACTCAGTGTATAGTAGATAGACTATGTTTCGGATAAGATTAAAAAAACATAAAAACAGAGGAAGAACCAACTAGTTTCTGCTTTCCTATCCCCGTCCTCCTCCCAGATTGGAATAGATGGTATTGACTTTGGCTTACCTTGTCTGGGATGTGCAGGAACACTGGTCTCAATACATTTAGTCAGCGTGGGGGGTTTCATGCTCTCAGCCAGTGGTTAGCCTTCCCCAAGGACCCAGTTTCCGCTTCTTGGTATAAGGGAAAAATGACTGTGCTCCACAGGCCCATGTGTGTCTTTCCTGGCACAAAGGGAAACATTCCTGTATGTTGATCTTAGAAATCCTTAGGATAGACCTTCCCCAATTAGAAAGGGGTAATTTTTCTCCTATCTAGTTCCCTTCTTTCTTTTTTTAAAAAATATATCTTATTGATTTTTTACAGAGAGGAAGGGAGAGGGATAGAAAGTCAGAAACATTAAGAGAGAGAAAGCTGTCTCCTGCACAGCCCCCTACTGGGGATATGCCCATAGCCAAGGTATATGCCCTTGACCAGAATCGAACATGGGGCCTTTCAGTCCCCAGGCCGACACTCTAGCCTCTGAGCTAATCCGGTTTTAGCATTTCCTTCTTTTTAAATATAAAACTTGAGTTTATCACACTTGTTGGGTGAATTTTTTAAACTCCCATTTATAGTATTTATGGTCATCCTTATAGTTTTCTGGCCTTATATCTGAGAGGACTTTTCACAATAAGGTGTCTGATGCTTTCATAAAGATGTGCTTTTTTGCTATAGGGTTCCCTTTCTATATAGTTCAAAAGCAAAAAAAAAAAAAAATCTAATATTTAGGATTAAAACAGTTTCATAGAAAGCAAATATTCTTACCTGCCTAATGGGCAATAAAAAATTTTAAAATTACATACTAAAACTGACATTTTGGGAAGCACAGTTCAATGAGTTTTAGTGGATGTTTACATTCATATAACCAGCGCTGTAATCAATATGCAGAACGTTTATGTCACCCAAGAAACTCCCTGAGCTCTCAGTGCTGCCCCTGTGTAGTCTCTGTTACTATAATTTTGAAAATAACTTTTCTTTAAAATCATAGTCAAACAGAACATTATAATATTTAAAAAAAGAAATAGATGAGTTCCTCATAGAAAATTCTTATTTTTCATTAGATAAATTCAGTTGTGTTTTTGAGCAGATATCAGACAGGGTTCCAAAACCCTTCCTTTGTCTTCTGAACAGATCCAGACGGTCCCAAGGAGTTATCCATTTGGGCAATTCTTCCCCCAAGGCTGCCTGAACAGGTGAATGCAGAAAAACCATTTCAGAGGGTCAAAGCCATCTTTGACTCACCCTACTCTTTTACTTGTCTCTGCAAGCAAATATTTTTATCTCACCAATCTCAAAGGGTGGGGACAGGGTCTCTTACATTTTTTTCCCACCTTTGATAGCACGCAGAAGAGTGCTCTGTCCACAAGTGGTATTGGAGATAGAGAGGAATGATGGGGGGAAGCTGAGGAAAAACAAGGAATTGGAAGCTAATGAGCAGGAAGAAGAGGCAGGTGAAAATGAAGAGAAAGGAATGGAGAAGGAAGGAGAGGAGAGATGAGAGCAGAGAGGGGAGGGAGCTGATGGCCCAAATCCATCTCCGGAGAGAAGCTGTCTGTCTCTCCAGGACTAGCCAAAGCTCCCACAGTTCCAGGACATTATTGCTACCCACCAGCCTGGAGGTCAAACAGGAGGCAGGAAATATCTCTGCCAACTCCACCAATATTTCCTTGAACTCTGCAAAGCCCCTATGTAGTGTCCTCCCCTGATGAGGAGAGACCTCCCTTCCTTCTGCCAAGTATACCAGAGGGTCTTCTGATGCTACTGATGTAGACAGCACTATTTCTCTCTCTCAGACACATCAGTATTCGGGAGTCTTTGCTTTGCAGTTGGAAGAGCTTTGAGTATTTTTGGTGGTAGGAGAGGGTAAAAACTAAGAGGAGATGGGGTGGGTGGTATGATATCTGCTCAAGGCTAGCTCAGTGGGGTGTTGATGGGACCCCTAGGTGAGGTCTGGGTGTTGGCAGAGCTACTGTGGGACCTAGGTGATGAGGTGAGGCACAGAGATGGGTAGACTACACCCCACTTCTGCATGGGGCCCAGCACTGTGAGGGCACCCGAGGACAGTGGTTTTGGGAGCACCCATCAGGGCACTGTAGCATGGATGGAGACATTCCTCATTGGGCTGGAGGTGAGGCTCCTGCAAGTGGCTTTATGGACAGAAGAGATGAATAAATAATATGTGGGTTTGGGAAGAAGGAAGGGCCAATGCTTGGTGGCAACTGCATAGACCAACTTAGGAGTAAAATGACAAACTCCCCTTTAAAAATCCCCCCAAATAATTGGGTGCACTTAAGTGGATCTGGAGTTCTGCTGCTTTTGAAGGGGAAATTATTAGAAGTCAAAGTTGACTTTTTAAGTTTCTAGGTCATATCCTTATTTGACAAAAGATGAAGGAAAATAAGGCTGCAGCTATGGGGAGTATGTCCCTTGTCCTGATGTGGGGTCCCTCCTAATGAGGCATCTTCCAGAAGGGCTGCTGTGGGCACTGCCTCTCTCTGCTCCTCCAGAGAATGGGCTCTCCACACTTCATACCCCAGCCTTGCCTCTGAACAGGGAGCCTCCTCCTCAAAAGTCCCAGTCCCTTGTGACCTTGGAACATTAAAAACCTTAAATAAAGGCTCAGCTGGTGTAGCTCAGCAGTTGAGCATCAAGCCAGGAACCAGGGGTGGGAGACATTGGTTCAATTCCTGATGAGGGCACATACCTGGGTTGTGGGCTCGATCCCCTGTGGATGGCGTGCAGGAGGCAGCCGAGTGATGATGTTTCTCTTTCATCATTGATCTTTCTATCTCTCTCTCCCTCTCCCTTTCTCTCTCTAAAAAACAAACAAAAAACCCTTAAACAAAGCTCTTCAGTTTTCAGGTGGGCCTCATTTGATGCTCGGTTGGTATTTCTTCGTGTTCCTCTTTATTGTCCTGCCTGTCATGCAGCTTGGCAGATAGACATGGCTGAGGGAATTAGAGAAATCTCTGTGTAACATTTGTGCCCTTTCCTTGGGAGAATAGCCCCAGGCAGGGTGCACAGTGTGGTGAGTGAAGCAGCCTGAAGCTGAGCCCCACTCACCTCTTCTCCAGAAGTCCTGTACGGAACAAACTAGCAGGGGTGCTGAGCTTGTCCACACTCTAACTTGTCAAGGGTACTCTCATCATCATGTGATTACAGACCTCATTTTCAATATCATTGTCTCATTACCTACTTGGAGTTTTGTTAGCTTCCACTATGTTTTCCTTAACACATTGTGGACAGATCACAAGAATTCTTGCTTCATATTATAGTGTTTTACAAAGTATCATACTTTAAGAAGATAATAGCTTGTAAGAACATGTAATAAATAACTTCAAAATGCAATGGCTAATTAATTTTAAAGCATGCCTTTAACATTTATGTAAAACTTTTTTTGTACTCATTCAATAGAAACTTACCTGGCCAATGGGTAAAGCTAGCAATAAAACTACTTGTCCACAATGTTAAGTATGTATGTATTTATTTATTGTTTATTAATCCTCACTGAAGGATATTTTTTCCATTGATTTTTAAATTTATTATTTTAATTTTTTTTCTACAAAAAGCGTTTTTGTTTCCATTTGGTCCAATGTGTGGGAGAGGGCTTCAGGATGGTTAAACGAATGGCTAATAATTTCGGGGAGAGGCTCAGGCAAAAGCCAGACACCAGGGGAATGTAGAGGGACCCCTAAAAGGCCTCTGGGCTCCAAAGGCTCCTAGTTGTGCTTGAGGGTGAGCCTTTCAAAGAGATACTCACCCAGCCCAGCCTGGGGCCAGCAGCCTTTGAAGGGAGTCAGGTGTGGCCCATCTTCTTGATGAGTTTCACCTGCTCACCCAGGAAGTGGTTCTCCAGGAAGTCAAAGAGCTGAGGGTCTGTGCAGGTAGAACCCAGGGCCTGCAGCTCCAAAAGGGCCTGGTTCTGGTTCCTCTTCAAGGTCAGGGCGGCTTCCAGTGTGTCCTGAGTTTTGTTCACTCATCTGGGGAGGCTTCATTCAGCACGTCCTGGAAGAGAATACAGCCACCGCGCTGGTTTGCAACTTTAAGAAACACTTAGCGCCCCTGAGCTTCTTCTCCGCCAACTCTCAGAAGTGGCCCAAGCCCTCAAGAGCCACATCATCCGAGTTGAAATGGAAGCCCAGAGAGAGGTAGGTGTGGGAGGCCCGCAGATGCAGGCTGGCCAGGCGGTTGGCCGCAGCCTTCACCTCGGCGGAATAATTCTGACTAGTGTGGGAGCTCATGGTTGTTGGGCATTAAGGAGTTAAGGTAGAAAAAAAAAAAACCATGTGTTGGCTGGTCCTGGAGGTGGTTCTGAAGGTGGTGACTGCATTAGAGCAGGAGAGTGGCAGGAGATTGAAAAAAGGGGCATCCCTGGGTTTGTTCCTGTCCAAACACTGTTGAAACAAGAGACAGATCCGGGACCACCCAGGGCACTGCCTCCATTGATTTTTTTAAGAGCTGAAGGGGGGGGGGGTGGAGAAAGAGAGAGAGAGAGAGAGAGAGGTGAGACACATCAATTGGTTGCCTCCCACAGGTGCCTGGACCAGGGCCAGGATTGAATGGCAATCAAGGTACGTGCCTTTGACCAGGAATTGAACGGTGAGCCTTCATGTCCGTGGGCTGACACTAACTACTGAGCCAAACTGACCAGGGCTAAGCATATGTATTTTTAAAGCATTGCTTTTAAGGATAATTATTACTGTTTCAGCCATGTGACCAGTCAAATTTTAACTGAGAAAACAAAGTCACTTTATTATTGCAACAGAATAAATTGTTTAAGCAGGTGATAAAGTTGTTGAGAAGAAAAACAGTGCATGAATAAAACATCCGAGCAATTAGCAACAGCAGGAAACTGCTCCCACCCTTTGGGAGGAGGTGGTATTACTGATAGCCAGGCATGAGAACCAGAAGCCAACAAGCCAAAGACAGGAGCAGGAAAGAGAGGCATCTGCTCCCGATTCATTGATGGTATCATTAGGCTACCAAACCAACTCGAGGATCACCTTTTTACCATTAAAAAAAACAAATAAAAAATGCCTCTATTTGTTTGAATCTGTTAGATTATCTGTTACTTATGGCTGAATAGATGTGACATAATATTTATCCAAGACCTAAGTAAGCGATTTATATTAATAACTGCATTATTATTATTTATATTCACCCACCATTTGAAGCAGTCGCTGGCTGCCTGAGGCCCCTTTGGCTGCCAGGCCTGGCCTGTGTGTTGCAGAGCCAAATGAGAGGTGCTGGTCAGTGGTCGGAAGTGGGGAGTTCAGTGCTGGGGCCTCCCACCGGATGCCGCCATCCAGCAAGCTCGTCCTCTGCGTTCCTGCCCAGGTGCTGGAGGAAGTAATTTCCATTTCCTTCTGGCCAGCAGTGGATGCAAGGCTTCCTGATTGGCCCACACAATGTAACCACACAATTATACTATTTACCCTGGAAGCTCCCCTGAGCCTGCAACTGAACAATGCACTCACAGATCTCCTTTCCTTCCTGTTGGGTTCTGTGATCTCTGGGCTCTGAGTTAATGAAAAAAGAGATGCCTGGAGGCAAGGCCCCGTTTCTGTCTCTTTATTGACAGTTTTTCAGTCTGGGGGGGTTTTGCTTGTTTGTTGTGAGTGGCAGTGGGAAGAGGGTACCTTGCAGAAGTGGCAGCACAAACATTTGTTGTAAGAATTGAGGTAGCACCCTGGCCTGTTCGGCTCAGTGGCTAGAGTGCTGGCCCATGGACTGGGGGTCCCTGGTTCTGGTTAAGAGCACGTAACTCTGTTGCAGGCCCTATCCCCCACCCTGTTTGATCCCTGGTCGAATTGATGTGTCTGTCTCACATGGATATTTTTCTCTGTCTCCTTCCCTCTCTTCCACTCTAAAAATCATTGGGAAAATATCCTCAGGTGAGGATTAAAAAAAAAAAAAGTTAACAGTAGGGTCATTGGGCCCACGTGGTATGCTCACATTTGTGGCATACAAACAAGGCTCTTTTTGAGCCAAGGTTTTCTATTGAAAAACTAGTATTTCAACAGAAATTGGTAGAAATTGGTCTCATAATAACTAGAGGGTAAACACTTTTGGATGGGCTTTGTTTTTATTTTCACCTTTTGGATATTATACAAAAGTGCACTGACTTAAGCATTGTACAAAAGCTAATTTTAGTCCTCATAACAACCGTATAGGTAAGTGTTAAGGGTTGCATTGTATCCCCAGTCCTAACACAAAATTCTTGAGAATATGACTTTATTTGGAGATAATCAAGTTAAAGTGAGGTCTTTAAGTTTAATGTGTGCCCTAATCCAATATGACTGGTGTCCTAATAAGGGAAAGTTTGGACCCACAGATATCCATCCAGGGAAGATGATGCAAAGAGACATAAGAAGATAATCATGTACATGCCAGGGAGAAAGACCTTAGGAGAAACCAATGTTTCCAACACCTGATTTCAGACTTCCAGCTTCCAGAATTATCTATCCTATATAATAAAACCCTAATATGCAAACTGACCAAACAGTAGAATAACCAGTTGCTGTGATGCACACTGACCACCAGGGGGCAGACACTCAATGCAGGAGCTGCCCCCTGGTGGTCAGTGCACTGCCCTGTGGGAGCGATGCTCAGCCAGAAGTCAGGCTCACATTTGATGAGCCCAGCAGTGGGGACATTCCCTGAGGGGTCCTGGACTGTGAGAGAGCCCAGGCCAGGCTGAGGGATATCTCTGCCCCCCTCACTGCATGAATTTCATGCACAGGGCCTCTGGTCCTATCTAATAAAAGAGAAACATGCAAATTACCATACCTTCACTACGCTATCAGCCAATCAGGAGCATGGGGCGGGTGACGAGGTGCACGGGAGGGCGGGGCGGCACGGCAGGGCGCATGCCCACCCACACTGGAGGTCAACTGCCCAGGGCCCCAGCCTCAGAGCATCAACCAGAGGCTTGCGCTTTGGCTGGGGTTGGAGCAGGGCGATTGCCTGTGCTGGGGGTCCCCTGCCCTAGACCCGAGCCTTGGATCCTTGGCCAGAGGCTTGGGGCCTTGGTCAGAAGCTTGGGGCCTTGGCCAGGGGCAGAGCAGGGCAATCGCAGCTAACTGGGGGTCCTCCGCTCAGGGCCAGAGGCTTTAGGCCTTGGCAGGGATGGAGCCGGAGATCAGAGGAGATAGATGTGAACTGTAGAGGAAACACCTTTTCTGACCGCTCATTGGCTAAGCTCCCTGTGCACCACTGGTAATATTCTTAGTAACTTGGGTATAAGAATCCAAAAAAGTAATCTATGGTTCTTCCATCACATTCCTGGAGAAAAAAACAAAGGTCTGCTGCTGGAGGGCTAAGAAATATCATATCCTTTCCCTAGGAAGTTTGGCTCAGTGGATAATGCCTAGGTTTGCCAACCGCAGGGTCCGGGTTATATTCTGATCAAGAGCATGTACCTAGGTTGCAGGCTCCTCCCTGGCTAGGGCCCAGGTCAGGGCTCATGCCGGAGGTAACCAATCAAAGTGTTCCTCTCACTTTGATGTTTCTGTCTTTCCCTTTCTCTTCCACACTCTCTAAAAATCAATGGAAACATATCCTCAGGTGAGGATAAAAAAAGAAAAATAAAGAAATGTTATATCCTATGAAAGACACATCTTGAAAATGCCTGAAGAAAGTTGTCATTTTTTCATGGTGAAGGGACTGGAGTCTGGGTTGATGAAAACACCTTGGTGGCTGCGGTGACTGGCAGTGGCTGCAGCAGTGGGGTGATGGGGCTGGTGCCTTTCCCTGATCAGCCCAGTCACCTCCCACAAAGGGAGGCCAGACTGTGGCTTAGGCCTGCTCCCTGTGGGGAACGGGCCTAAGCCATCAGTAGGACATCCCCTGAGGGCTACCAGTATGTCAGAGGAGGCAGGCTGGGCTGAGGCAATCCCCCCCAGTGCACAAATTTTGTGCACCAGGCCTCTAGTATATACATAAAACCCTAATATGCTAATAGACCGAACAACTGAACAAATAGCTGGTCACTATGATGTGCGCCGGGAGTGCACTATGATGAGCAAGAGGAGGTGGAGAAGCCTTTGGGGGTGATTGGGGCCAGGCATTGGCAGCAGGTGTTGGGATGGTGGAGGAGGTGAGCAGTCCTGCCCAGCCCAGCACTCATACCTGCTGCTAAGGCCTGGCCCCAATCACCCCCAAAGGCTTCTCCACCTCCCCCTGCTCCTGAGGGGCGATTGGGACAGCATCTGCCATTCACATGTGCTGTCCTTATTGCTCCACACAACAGATGCGAGTAGCTGGGGGAGGGGGATCTGTCGGCAGATGCAGATGGGACAGGAGACCTCAGTGGGAGGGGCCGGGCAGGGACAAGGAGGATGGGCTGAGATGTGCCCCTGTGCCCACTGCAGCCTCTCGGTCCACAATTCCTTTCAAGGTGCATGAATTTGCGCACTGGTCCCCTAGTGAGACAATAAGTTCCTATAGTTTAAACCACTCAGTTTGTGGTACATTGTTCTGGTAGTCCTAGCAAACTCATATAGTAAGTATAGTGTTATTACCCAGTGATGCTATTTTCAGTTGAGGGAGCTGAGGCATAGAAAGAATGAGCAACATGCTCATGTTTATAAAACTAAGTGGAAGGTTGTATGCCAAGCCCTTTGGTGAGTGGAGCACAGGCTGAAGCTGAGCCCCCTCACCCCTTGTCCAGGCGTGCTAGGTGGACAAGGGGTGCTAGCTTGACAAGCACCCAAATGTGCTGATGGTAGTCAAGTGGAGTGGGTGTCTTCAGTCCTGGTGGGCTGGGTTTCATTGACCACAGGATTTCCCTCTCCCCCAAAACTTTCATTGATGTGTCAGTGGGCTTTGGGGATCTGATGCTTGCTTAACTGAGAAATGAGGTTGTGTTTATGGATTTGGCAGTGGCCCAGGACCCAGATGTTTGCTGGCATGTCAGAGGGACTTGGGCTCTGTGGGCTGTGAAGATAGATGCTCAGATGCTTTAAGTTACTTCTATCCTAACCCCCCAGTAGAAGGGCTAGACATAAGTTTGTGCACGTATGTACACACACTTCCGCTTCTTGCATGCATACTTATTAGTATATACGCATTCCTCACCTATACCCATATATTAACAGAAACACACACATATCTGGACACCTGTGCAAATACTGGCAAACACACTTGTCCTCCAGAATATGGACATGCTCATTCTCAGGCAGCATACCTGTACACTTGCATACTTACATACCCACATGCCTGCTGAATGTGTAAGTATACATGCCCACACCTGAGAGCACACGTGGTAAGTGGGCTTAGGCCAGTGGCACTGTGTCTCATTAGAATATGTGATAGTGATCTACGTCGGTTGCCTAGAAGCAGAGTCTGAGATGAGAGGCAGTGCGCATGTGATTTTTTAGAAAATTTATTTTATTTTTATTTATTCTTAGTGGGAGCAAAATTTATTGAGAGAAGCTAGTCCTAGAAAAGGTGCAGCTGGGATTCCAAAAGCAGGCCAGTGTCCAGAGCTTCCGTTCCATGTTGTAGCCAGGTACAGTTCAGCATGCAAGCTAATTGAAGTCTATTAGTCCATGTGTGGAGTCCCGCATGGCCATAAGCTAGGTGGGAGCTGGGGAGTACATCCCCTGCCATAAGAGCCAGCAGCCCAGCATGCCAGAGAGAGAGAGGAAGAGAGAGTCTGCCTGTGATTTATTAAGAAGATGTTCCCAGGGGAGACTAGAAAATAAGACAAGCAGGACAGGAACAAAGAGGAAGGTAGACAAGAATTCGGTTTGAGGTGCAGGTGCAGCCTCAGCCTGATCTTTTGGGCTCTGGAACACTAAGTAAATCCCCCTTTTGCTCCTCGCCATGGCAAGGGAGCTGGCTTTTATATTCCTGCACCAGTCATGCCTCAGAGAGCAGCCCAGGGGCATGAACTCCCAGGCATTTCTCTCTCTCACGGTGTCAGGGTGAAACTTCCAGCACCCCAGGGCGTCCTCTGAAGACTGCGGAGTGAGAGCCCTCAGAAGCAAAGCACATGGGAAGGCCTCCGGAGAATGGCACATGGGGTAGTAAAGGGGACCTGCGAGGCTCTGGGGAGGGTAGCGTGTGTGTGTGTGTGTGTGTGTGTGTGTGTGTGTGTGTGTGTGTAGGGAAGTGAGGGGGCTCTGAGTATGGGGAGACTTTTTCTTTCAAGAAGGATGATCTAGATATGTGGGGAAGAGCAGAGCCTGGGTAATTGGTCTTGGCCCAAGAAGGCCAATGAGGTATGGGTGAGACAGGTAGCTGGTAAGGGCAGCTCACTGGGCAGAGCCTGTTTGCCCACTAGGAGTCCTCATGCTTCCTTGGCCAGGATGTGAGAAAGACTGCAGTCAGCCTTGGAGGCAGTTGCAACTCCGTGCACCTCTGGGGAAAGACAATTCACAGGGAAGACCTCTCCAGACCAGTGGTCGGCAAACGCATTAGTCAACAGAGCCAAATATCAACAGTACAACAATTGAAATTCCTTTTGAGAGCCAAAAATTTTTTAAACTTAGACTAAAGCCACTTCTTTAAAGTAGACTCTCCCAGACCATGGTATTTTGTGGAATAGCCACACTCAAGGGGCCAAAGAGCTGCATGTGGCTTGCGAGCCGCAGTTAGCCGACCACTGTCCCAGACCATCTGCGGGAAGACAGACAAGCTGAGTTTCCAAGCACAGGGCAGTACCCACAGCGTAGACCCAGGCCCTACCCACACTTAAGAGCTTCTCGATGGCTGCTGCAGAGGACTGGTTCTGCTGGTGCATCCATTGGTTGTGCGTGGCTGGGTAGGTGGGATTGTCTCAGTTGTCCATCATCCCTTTGACTGACTGGAGGGTCTGTCTTTGTGGACAGGGTAGGGACCATTTTTTAGCACCTTGCTTGTAGGTATTGTTATCCTTATTTTGCAAATGAGAAAACTGAGTCAGGAGAGAGAAATGAAATGAGTTGCCTAAGGTTATACAGGGATACAGTGGTTGAATTGGGATTCAGACTCACACCTGTGCTCCTAATAGGTAGACTGTTTCAGGGCTTGGGGGCTCCTGGAATGGAGGCAGCAATGACAGCAGGGACAGAGCACCAAGTGTGGGGCCCAACTAGCCAGGCCAGGGCGCACCTGCCATCCCAGCCCAGGTCCTCCTGGCTGTGAGGAGACCATCTGGCCGGCTGTTTCTCCTGTCATGGGCTGGGCTGGCTCTCTCCTGGGAGCAAACACTGGGGAGAGATAAAAAGAAAATATCTCTTAAGAACCAGCAATAATTTTCAGAGACCGGACAGTTTAAATTCATATTTTAAAATAATTTATTTGCAAGGGCACAGTCCTGCTAAAATATAAACCAAATTTTCATTAGTGAACAGAATACTTAACACCCACAGCCCTGACTGGTTCAGCACTGCTCGCAGAAAAAGGGGTAAGAAATTGCTTTTCTGCATGACTAAAAAGGTCACCAGAGAGGACCTTCCAGCAGAAAGGGAGGCCTTGTCCAAGGACAAATTCCAGCTTAAACTCTAGGATGCAAAATCTACTCGGTTACTAAAAAATGACAGTTTTCCAGCTTCAAAAATTAAACTGTAGCATGGAAAGAGGCCACTGGCAGATTTAACATAAGAATTTTCGCTGCTACAAGTTGTTTACTTAAAAACTGGTGCCCACTTGCAAGCAAAATTGCTTGTGGCCCTTAATAAATATTTGGAAATTTGGTTAAAAAAACCAGCACTTCTAAACCTGTTTTTGTGATGGCAGTATTTGAAAGTTGATTCTTCAAACAATGGGAGGCTGAGGATAAAGACACTACCACCGGTGGCCTTGCCCTTAACACTGGACTTGATGATAAAGCATAGCCATGTTCTAAGCCTCTGGACTTTGTTGAGAGGGTGTGAATTTGGACATTTATATATTACAAGAAATATTTACTACATTTTCGTGCATTTTAAAAGTTATCCCCCCACCCAATTAAACTCTTTGTTTTGAGGTAATTATAGATTCACATGCAGTTGCAAGAAAGACATGCATTAAAGTTTGTGTGTGTGCATTTTCTTCAGCTCATGATGCTTATGAACACTCTCTATTTAGTCTTTCTGGTCAGTAAGGACTCTTCCATGAGGGAACAGCAGGCGGTACACAGTGCCCTGGACTCTGACCTATAAGACCAACCACCAGAACTCAGTGGCTGTGTGTGCTGACCCTCAGTTAAGGTTATACGGGAAGAGTGTAGCCACTTACGTCAGAAGTCCAGGCAGTAATGAAACTTACCTCAGGTCCACATCTTGGAAATGACCATGAAACAGCTATAAACAAATCAAAAGAGGATGAAATAGCATATTTGTTTCCACATTGGAGGAGAAATATATTTACAATATTTAAAGCAATAGAAGGTATCAGAAACAAGGCGAATCAAATAAATTATGAAAATAGAGTTTTAGTTTTTGGTAGTGAAAAACATGAAACTGAATGAAAAACTTAGAAAGTTTAAATATTATGAATAAGGCTTATGGTCCAAAATAGACTTCTGCAAAGTTATAATTAAGACTTAGACTCTACTTAACAATTTGTCTGAAGATAATAGGATGTCATTTACATATAAAGAATGACAGATGCCTCACCAGCGTGGCTCAGTGGTTGAGTATTGACCTGTGAATCAGAAGGTCATGGTCAGGTTCCTGCTCAGGGCACATGTCTGGGTTGTGGGCTCAATCCCCAGTGTGGCGTGTACAGAAGGCAGCCGATCAATGATTATCTCTCATCATTGGTATTTCTCTCTCTCCCTCTCCCTTCCTCTCTGAAATCAATAAATATATGTTAAAAAAAAGAGTGACAGGTAACATCATTCATTAGTATTGTCTTTACAATTTATAATGTTGCCATATCACCATAGTGGTATATTTGCTCTATCAAAATGGTTTTTTAAGTATAAATAGTAAGGTAGTATGAAAATATGTTCAACCAGAATAATAAATACAAATGAGAACAGCTTTGGGGTGCCGACATTAAATTACTAAAATATGATCAATAAAATGTCATATTAGGTTCTGCCTGGAAAACCCGCACACATTGCTGGCTACTCTGTAATTTGTTCCTGTTTTTCTGAAGTGCAAGTTGGCAATTTGTAATAATAACAATGAAAGCACTCATACCCTTTAACTGGGTAATCCCACTTTTGGGAATATACCTTGAGGTAATCCAAAGTAAAAAAAAGTCATTTATATAAGATATTTATGGCAGTGTGTTCATAATAAGGGAAGTTGAAAAGTGATGAAAATGCCTAGAGAGTGGGAATGGTTAGGGGAACCCTGGTGTGTCAGCATTCTCTGCGACCACTGACACAGAAAAGGATGGCAACTGTGTTCATACATGAACATGTGTTCACAGCACAATACTAAGTGCAGGCAAGGCAAAATGCAGAGTGGAACAGCCCCTCTTTCAACTTCAGATAAATGGTGTCCATGCTCTGGTGCATCTGGAAAACTTGTACATAGATGTAAATACCTGGGAGTTTATTTTTGTTGTTGTTAGAGAACATTTATTTGGTAAATTACAGAGTTAGAAGTAACGCCTAGAAGAAATGGGCCTAGGAAACAAGTTATAGAGGTAAAGGAAAGGCTCTTGGAGCTTAGGAGTGAGGAAGCTAATGGTAACATATCTGGGGTGGGGGGGCCTGGGGGAATGGGAAAGGCACGGGTGTGCTCCCTGGAGGGGGAAGGAGTGCACACTGGGTTATTGGTCCTAAGGGTTTTAAGGATGAATTTTAGGGGAAGTCCCAGGGGAAGATCTCAATAGAATATTCAGCAGTTTTCCAAATGTGTCCTTCAGGGTTGGGTTCTCCACTGACTGATTGGCCGGCACCAGGGCAAGGTTATTACTTAATGCAACTGGTCCCGAGGGCAACCGTGGGGCTGGGCTGGTTTTGCTGTTTTTCTGGACTTGGAGCTGCAATACAACTGAGGTATAGATGTTACCTCTAGGGAGGAAAGGCCAGGGGGTCCAAACTGCCTGACTGGTAATATTCTAGGGGAGGAACAGTTACTCGGAAGGGGTGGGGGAAGGTCCCACCCTACAATTGATTGTCTGTTTCTAGGCACGCCGGGGCTTTCCGCCCTGGTGAACTGAACCTGGGGAGCTGAGAGTTTTAAATACATGGGATATGTTTCCTGTAAAGTTATTTCTTTAAACCTTTGTCAAACATCTACTATTTGACAAAATAATGAACTGGTGGTTAACACTTTGCGATATGGGCAATGGATGTGGTGAATCCTTTTCTGGCCTGTAGGGTGTCTCTAGTTTCCCTGGGAGAGCTGGCCTTACTACTTCTGTACTTTACTGTTCCTGTGGTTGGGTTGTTGGCTGTGGCAGGCCTCTGCCTCTCAGGAAGCCATGGTGAGGATACTGTGAGAATCTGTGGCTGGCCTGGAAGAGTGAGAGTTCCTCTTTCCTCCCAATTTCAGACAGTCTTCTTACTTTTCCCTGAAGTTAATATATCCTCTGAACCTTGAGGAAAATGTAAGTAATGCTGTCTGGTGTTCAGAGAATTAGACCTAAAACAATACACGAGGGCAGGGCTGGGTGGCTGAGGATGTGACCTATGCCATGGTCCAGGAATCTTCTTTTGCCTTGAATGTACCCTATAAGCTATCACTTTTAGGTAACTTGACTGTAAATTCCAGAAAATCCTGCCTCAGTTTACTAAAAAAAATATATTATTCATTATAACAAGAAAGTCTATGGGTAGGGCAGCTCCAGGCTGGTGAATTCTACGCCTCTAGGTTCTTTCCATTTTTTTTTTCATTCAGCCAACACTGTCAGCGTTGCCCTCTGCCAGCTCAGAGAGTTTCTCCAGCACAGCTGCTATGGCTCTGATATGATGCCCAATATCAGAACGGCCTTTATCTCTCTCCTTTGAAGAACAAAGAAATCTTTATCACAATCTGCCTTTTGTCCCCGTTCCCAGGAGCCTTGCTTTCACTTCTCAGTGGCCAGAACTGCACTTCATGTCATACCTAAGCCAATCTCTGTCAAGGGGAATGAGGCTCCTAAGATTCACCAAGATTACATTGAGTCACTGGTAACACGTTGGCAAGTTAACAACCTCCTAGACCTGCTTTAATGATTTGGCAACATTAAAGATATTTTTTAAAAATGTTTTTATTGATTTTTATTCACATGGTTTTATTGATTTTAAAGAGAGAGGAAGGGAGAGGGAGAGAAAGAAACACTGATGTGATAAACGTCATTCGATTGCCTTCCATACATACGCACCCTAACTGGGGACTGAACCCACAGCTGGGCATGTTTTCTGGCTAAGAATTGACCCAGTGACCTTTTGGTACATGGGCCGAGGCTCAGCCAACTGTGCCGCACTGGCCAGGGCCTAAAGACATTTTGCACGCATATAAATATTTCTTAGTATGTAAACAGTGTAAGTGTTTGCTTGTTTTGTTAATCCTCACCTGAGGATAGTTTTTCTATTGCTTCTCAGAGAGACTGAGAGGGAGAAGGGAGGGAGGGAGGGAGAGAGAGAGAGAGAGAGAGAGGGAAACATCAATATAAGAGAGACAGATTGATTGGTTACCTCCTGCACATGCCCTGACCGGGGGAAACAATATATATATATATATTAAATTACAGCACTAAAGGCCCAGTGCACAAATTCGTGCATGGATGGGGTCCCTAGATGTGGCCTGCAGAGATTGGGCCCCAGCTCATACCCTCAGCCTCTTAGCCCTGCAGCTCCACCTGGCACCCCGCCTGGGCCTGGTGCCACCCCCTCACCTGCTCCACCATCCTGCCTGTGGGGTGATCAATCAGGGCTGGCCCCCCCCCCCCCCACCCAACTCCCTCAGTGCCTGGGAGTCAGGCGTTGGCCCCACCCCTTGCTGCCGCCTCTGGTCACAGTCTGAGTGACAACCAGCCGGGCATTCTGGATCCCCGCTCACACCCACGTGCCTTGGCCTGGTGCTGTCAGCTCACCTGCTCCACCTCCCCATCATGGTCCCTCTCTCGTCAGGGTCCATAGGGGCTGGTTTTGCCTCTACTGCCACCCACTGCCAGCGCCACATCATGGATACTCACCATATTCTGTGCTGCCCCCTGGTGGTCAGTGCATGTCACAGCAAGCAGTTGAACTCTCAGTGGAATGACCCCCCGAGGGGATAATTTGCATATTAGGCTTTTATTATATAGAATTTCTTCACATATGTTGTATTAGTCAGGCCCATTTTGGTTGCAAGTGACAAGAGCTTACCTTGAGCAGAATTTGGCAAAAGGAGGAACTTATTGGCTCACGGACATCAATTATGATTGAGCTACCGTACTATGAAAAGGGAAGGGGAACAGCCACCAAGGCTTCAGCAACAATTTGATCCTTGGTGGTAACATGGCCTGAACTCCTTCTCTGCTTCTCTCTGCAGATGGGCTTTCTCCACATAGTGAGAAACAGCTGTTGAGCACATTTTCATTTTGTTTCTTTAATTCTGCACTAGTGAAAGTTCTGAAAAAAGTCCTCTGGATGGCCTGTGTTGGATGTGCCGCACTAGCTCAACCAGTTGTGGCAGAGATAGGTTGATAGAGTCGTGGAAGAAAATGGCAGCCAATTGAGAAGACCATATGGATGGAATAGGAATAGGAGCAGTTACCTGAAAGGGAGGGTTTTGGCCAAAACCAGTTGAACAGTTGGCATAAAGGGAACCTTATTCTTACCCAGCATAAGATGTTATAGCCTTTTAATTATATAGTTCTACTAGAGGCCCAGTGCATGCATTTGTGAACCAGTAGGGTTCCTCAGCCTGGTCTGAGCCTTCTCACAATCAGGGACCCCTCAGAGGATGTCAGACAGCCTGCAGAGATTGGCCGAAATCTGCAGTCCGACATCCCCCTAGGGATGTAGTAGTGTGTGAAGTGGCAGGTGGCTTGGGGAGGAGCCTGTGCTGCTCTACTCATTCTGGCCCTGCAGCCCCTGCCACTGCCGCCACCACCCTGGAAGATCACTCAGTGGCGCTCCTGCTGTGGGAGTGCACTGGCCACCAGGGGGAAGCTCCTGTATTAAATGTCTGCCCCTGGTGGTCAGTGTGCATCATAGTGACCGGTCATCCGGTCGTTCGGTCACTTTGGCTTTTATATATATTAAATTTGTCTTCTCCAGAATCCAAATTTACCTATACCCTCTGGGCTTTGTTTTCCCCAATCCTCCATGTATTTTTTTAAAAACATGTTTTAGATAGGTGCTGTAATTTTTTCAAGTTTCTTCTAGTCATTTCTTATTTCTTTCCCTGTACTCTGTAGACATTCTTTATGAACTAACTAAAAATATCAAGTTTTCCAAAGAGATTCTGATGCCTAGTTCATAGAAGAGGGAAGAAAAAGAGCATTGATCCAATATTCACTAAGTCCCGGGTCCTGGGATGCCTATGTAGTTCAGTGATAAATGACCCAGCCTCTGTTCATCAGGAGCTGATGGTTTGGAGGGGCTGAGAGGCAAATAAGTAAGACAGTATGGTGTAACTTAGGCTAATGGCAAAGAAAGAACAGAATCCTGGGGCACAATTGGGTTGACTCCCAATCTGGATATCCAAAGGAAAAATTAATGCTTGGACAGGCTAAGTGTTTTGTCCTGGCCCACATATTTGTTTATAGGTAAAGAAGCAGAAACAGGAATTATCCTTGGACTGTGGGGCCAAAGCCCATGTTTCCTCCTACTATACCGTGTTGCCTCTGGAGGAGAAGCGTGGGTGAAATAGAGTTCACATCAGGCTTGGCTGCTCATCACAGCTGCCTTGGAGGATCCATCTTTCCTTTCTCTAGGTTCATATTGCTGTGTGAGATGCACTTCTTGTGTCTCTCATCTCTAAAAATGAGATGCACTTCTTGTGTCTCTCATCAGTTCTTTGGGATTTGCCATTGATTGAATCACCCATTCTTTCAGGTGCGTAGAAGGGAGAGAGCCTCACAGGGCATTCATCTCAGCCCTATGCATTCAGGCAGGGCTGTCTCAAATAGGGTACCTATAAAACAGTGTGTGTTAGGAATACACAAAACCTCAGGATGTATGATTGGCAGACTAAGAGGAAAGACTTAAGGACATTGACCCCAGGGGTCCCCTGACAGCCAGCCAGCCAAATCACCCAATTGTGAAGATGATGGTTTATAAACGCCATCACACATTTGAGATTTCCAGTTACCTTTTCAAAGTCATATTCTTTGGAGAAGATAGGTTGACGTATACGAAGAAGTCTTGGACATGTAAGACACACACACACACACACACACACAAATAGACATAAACATTTTCTAGTAAATAGTCTGCAGTAGGAAAAAGTATGAAAACAGCTACCACTAATGTCCTCAGAGAGGCCCCTCTAACTCATTGTAGACGACTCTCAAATTTGACATGGCTTGTTTAGTTCTGGGGATAGAGCCCAAGCCTTTGCTGTAAGCTGTGTGTGCAATAGCAGATGCTGCATGCAGACTTATCAGTGTGTTTGGGCAAGGCCTGGTTTGCTTGAATTGAGATTTTACCAAGTCAATGTCATAATAGCCAGATGGTAATATTATGTGTGTAGATGCGTCTGGTAAACTACAGAGGTGGAATGAATAAACAATTAGATTCCTCAACCCAGGTCTAACCACCACTTGGAGTTTTATTCCAAAATGCCATTTGGACAGAGATTATTCATTCCCTGTGCAATGTTCTTTCCTTCACAACGACATTACAAGCCATTGGGTAATGTCATTTTTGAATGTATGATCCCGGGCTCTGTGCAAGGGAGAGTTATGTTATGCATAGACTTCTAGAAGTGTTTTCTTCTCTTTTGACTTGTTCAAACTATATTAATTTTAATAAGTATTTATGGAGGCTGGCTGTCATCGAGGGGTATGGACGACACAAAAAAGCTATAAAATTCCTTTAACTTTCTCCTGAAAAAAATCTCATTTTCTGCTGCCTGGTAGATCATCTTTTCCTAGAAGAAATAAATTGATATGTCAAATTTCAGGCCCACCTGAAGGCCTATAAAATGAGGGAAGCAACCTGTTACATGGGTATGAAATTAGGACTCTCCTGATGGTGGAAGGAACTTCTCGACAGGACTTTCTCATTCTGGCTATAGATGTTTTGAATTTCTTCTTTTGTAGTTGATTTAAAGATTTTTATCTCCTTCTTGGGGTCTCCACATCATCTCTCTTTAAAGCAAGCTGAACTGAATATGTACTGTCTGAGCAAACTGCATTATTTACCTAACATTTTTAGCAGAGTGACTGTGGGTATATTGTAAGCTTCATATTGACATGGGAAAAAGAGATGGTAAGTCAGTGATCCTAAATGATGATGTTTTGAGCAAAGGAAGGACTCAGTGTGTGATTGGCAAAGGGAAAGCATCCATCCTTGGGTGCCAGAGCAAGAAGCCCATCCTGGCCTGTTCTGCAGGAAAGAGATACGGGGATAGGAACCAGGGTACCAATGTCTGGAGGCTTTACCTGACTGGGAGATACAGGGAAGCAGAGTTAAGAACTGCTTTCAAGATGAGAGCATTTGCTCACTGCATTATTTAACATTTTTTTTTTTCTGTTCTAGGCCCACAGGTGTTAGCTTTGGAAGGGGTAGTCAAAAGCAGATAGCAGTTAACTAACATTTTTGAGTTCTTACTATGTGCCACACCCAGTGTTAGAGACTTTATAGACAGGGCCTTATTTAATCACAATAACAACTATAGGAAGCAAGTACCACATTCACAGTAGCCTCTGAGACTCAGATGAGAAGAAACTTTTCAACTTTTTCTAACATTAAACTCAGTTTTCAAATCCCTATTCCTGCTGCTAGAAGTAGATGTAACCTAGCAATGTTTCAGGTTTTCTTTTCAACCCAACATATTACATTTTTCAATCACTTCTGGTTTAAAACATAGCCATTGCAAGGTCTGTGGCTCCCCGACCCTCATACTCATGCGTTTTGTTCAAAGGAGCCTTCAGGACCCATTGGCGTTGAGTTGATGCGTATCTGGCCTGTGGTTGCCTCACTGATGAGGTGTCTGCTGCAGATGCTCCTCTCTGTCTCTTTTCCCATATTGGTTTGTGCTTAGTTCTTCCTCTGTTGACAGAAGGGCTCTGGCTTCTTCTCTTTTGTGGCTGCTGACACTCTGAGTTCACTTGCAGAGAGCTTCCTCTGATCGCTCTGGGCCATCCTCCCCAGCCTTAGCTATGGGAACCACTTGCTTTGTGCTACTATTGCCTCCAGGTTGGCCCACATGTGCTCATTCTCATCTAACTTCTGCTTTCCATTCATGTCCTTGGAAATTCCTGGCCCATAACCTCTCACTGACTGACTCTCAGAGACCTAGGAAGAGCAGGGTACAGACCCCTCCACTCTCAGATCCTTCCTGTCAAGCCTGGGCCTGGTCCAGGGATGAGAATTAGGGAGTTGGATTACTACAGAGAAAGACATCTCCTTCCTTCTCTCAAAACTCTCTTCCTTCCCCTCCATCTTGGAGCTCTTCTATTTGCTCTGCTTTCTCTATTGGCATCTCCATTTCAAAAATTTCATGTCTCACACTCAGAATATGTCCTTTGACCTTAAGAGATAATGATGGTAGCAAATTTGTATGGAAAGGCAACTTGCAACATCAATGGCTGTCCTTCCCTTGATAGTTGCAGAGCATGGGTGGGACAATGCTTACATAGCAGCACATCAACTAATACTTTGAAGTGTTATTTCACAATGCTAATGTTAGCTCCACTTCACGTATGGAGACAGTCTCAGAGAGGTTGAGTATTTGACCAGGCTAGTGTGCAAGCTGGGGGAAAACCCAGAGTTATCTTAAAGCAGATGTTTCTGCCATTTCCCAATCATGCTACTTCCCAGAAGAGGCCCATGGTCCTTGCCAGGTTCTGGGTGTGTGCAAAGAAGGGCCCTACAGGATATGACAGGCCCAGTCACACTGGAATTGCTGGTCTTGGGATGCAACAGAGTCAAGAGTCATCACTGGAAGATTGGCTCTGCTAGGTGGGACTGTGAGAACTGTGTTAAGTATACAGGTAATAGGTAGGTTCTGGCAAATGGGTCCCTGCTGCTTTAACTAAAGGGGAAGAAAAAAAGAGGTGAACAAATTCCCAAGTATGCTAACTATTCTCTGCATTCAAGGAATTAGAGAAACCAATGAGAATCCCCACGTGGGTTTATCCACTGAGATGGCTGGAGAGACAAAGGAGAAAAAGATAAGGGGACATTCTTGACTTCTGAGGGCTGAGTCATCAGCAGATATAAATACAGAGTCGGAGCATATGAACCTCCAATTTTTCAGGAAGAAGCAATTTTTCAGTAATGGAGCACTTCTAGCTCAAGGTGGTGGATTGAATACATACACTTCTTTAAATTTTTTTGGTTAAACTTTATTGTTGACACTAGCACAGATGTCTCCATTCACTGCCCCTCACCTTTGCCCACTCTCACCCATCCCCTACCCCACCCTTTTCTCTAGACATCACCACACTGTTATCTGTATGGGTTATGTATATATGTTCTTTGGCTAATATCTTCACCTTCTTTCATCCAGTTCCCTCCACCCCCTCCCTTCTGACAGTTGTCAGTCTGTTTCCTGTATCCATGCCTTTGTTTCTGTTTTGCTCATCAGTTTATCTTATTGCTTAGAGTCCACATATAAGTGAGATCATATGGGATTTACCTTTCTCTGACTGGCTTATTTCACTTAGCATAATAATCTTCAGGTCCATCCATGTTGTTGCAAAAGGTAAGCTTTCCTTCCCTTTTACGGCCATGTAGTATTTCATACACTTATTTCTTTTCTCTATTCAAATCTCACTGATAGTACAGAAGGAATAGCAAGGTATCAACAACAAGGACATAGACTACAAGAGAGAACATACCTCAAGATATTGATATTTGGAAACCCCCAAACAAAATGGCTGAGTCACCATGTGGCCCCTGATGTAAAGCCCACAAGCAAACAATCTCCATCCAATCAGATTTTTAACACTTCACTTTTAGATGGAAAGCCAAAGATCATCAGACAGTAAAAAAATTTCATCTCTTATAGGAAAAATAGTGACCAAAACAATCAGACAGGAAAAAGTAACTCTGAAGAAACAAAATGAGAAAGGAGGAAGAAAACATTTTTAAAACTCCCTATAATTAAATATTCTCAGAGAGATAAGAGGTAATATTATGTGAGGTATTCCTAGAGAGATAAGAAGTGATAGAACATAGAAATGCTCTTGGGAATTTAAAATTTAATAAAAATATGTTCAATAAATGAGTTAGAATATAACATTGAGGAAGCTAACATGGAAGATAATCAGAAATAGAATTTAAAAACCAGAGATGGAAATAGGAAAGAAAACTGGAGGATGAATTTAACATAACATTTGACGAATGAAAGACCCAAAGAGAGAATAGAGAAAATAAAGGAGAGGGAACTATCAGAGAAATAACACAAAGGAGAATGAATACAGATAAAGGCCCTGCATAATGAATGAGCAGAGTTTGACTAAAATGTACATCTTTATGCAATTTTAGAACACCACAGAAATAGAGAATGTTTTAAAGGTTGTTAAGAGGAATAAGCAGATTATCTACAACACTAGAGGCTTAGTGCACAAATTTGTGCATGGATGGGGTCCCTCAGGCTGGCCTGTGATTGGAGCCGATAGGGGGTGTCTCGTCCAGGCCCTATTGGGAGCGGCTGGCTGAGGGGTGGGATCATTGAAGGTTGGCCAGCCACAGGAGGTTGGCTGTGGGTGTGCACTGACCACCAGGGGGCAGCTCCTGCATTGAGCATCTGCCACTGAGGGTGGTCAGTGCGTGTCATAGCTACTGGCTGGTTGTCCAGTCATTTGGTCATAAAGGTCACTTAGGCTTTTAAATATATAGATATCAGGAATCAAAATGGCATGGAATTTATTAATAGAAAACCTGGAATATGGAAGATAATGAATAAGTAATATTTTCAAAATTCTAGGAAAGATACATTTCAATCTAGAATTCCATATTTTAAACCATTAATAAACACTGAAGGTAGAATGACATTTGCAGACATACAAGTTCTTACAAACATATATTCTTTTCATGTTGCTCAGAAAGCAACTGGGTGTGTGTTTCACAAAATGAGGTTGCGAACAAAGATAGAGGAGACCATCAAGTCAATGTGGGGAGAGGCAGAAAGGTGAGGGGCAAAGGAAATTTCCAGGGTGATGGGAAAGAAAAATTCCAAAACTGCAACTAGTTTGTAGATCTATTGCACCAACTGAGATTTGAGCGGGGAGATGGAAGACTTCCATAGGAGTGTCTTCAAGAAAACTACTGGAACTGGCAGATTATCTGATATGTTTGATGGAATTAAGATGGTTCCTATCTTCCATAGGAGGAAGTTGATATATAAAGTAAAAAAAAAACCCCAAAATATTAAGAAATGAGAGTATATTAATATTATTTAGAAATAAGCAATCAGAAGAAACTTTTTTAAAAAGCTGAAAATGGTTGCCTCTGGGGAATGGAAATCAAGGGAACAGTGTGAGTAGTCCTGAGGTTGATGTTTTTATTTTAAGTCTGTAGTTCTATTTAAGATGATATATGTGCATTATTTTGAAAAGCATAATTTTGAAATTGCTAATATTGTCAGTTTTGGCCTAGATTAATCAAATAGTTTATATGCATATATGCATAAACCATGGACACAGACAATAGTGCAGTAAAGACCTGAGAATAGGGAGAAGGGAAGTCAATGGGGGGAAAAATGGAACGTCTGTAATATTTTGAATAACAAAGATAAATTAAAAAAGAGAAAATGGAAATTTCACATGGTTCACTTAAGTGCAAAAAAATCATTACAAAAATGCTATACATAGCAGGATATTTTTGTTCTGTAGCATTATAAAATCAAGGATTTTTCATCAAGATAGGAAAAGGAAAACAAAGAAAATTATAGACACGTTGGAATAACTCAGTGGATGAGAACACTTCAGTTATGTCATCTAGTGTTCTGTAAGGCTGTTTATTAATTGCTTTTCATGGAAATGTTACATCTAACTTTTCTTTTAGCTGTCTAAAATAGTTTCTTTCTTGACAAATTGTTATTAGAAAATTATACCAAAACATTTGCATTCCTCTTTCTTTCCTTGGCAATCTCTTGATGCCTGTCTTTTTAGCTATTTCTCTCTCCACTTAAGAGTCCCTTTCTCCCTCACTGGGTTCAGATTTCCTGCGAGAGATTGGACAGGTTTATACTATACTTGGATTAGGAGAGACGCAGTGATCCATTGTACAGAATTGTTTCAGTACCTTGGACAGCCACAAACACCTCTATTCTGGGAACTGTGCCCAGATTCTCTGGTTGAGCCCAACGCAATTTTATGCACTGCTCCATGTGTCCCCTTACTAGTAGCTACAACTGTTTGGGACAGAAATGATATCTTACCCAAGGGGGGCCCAACCAGAATTTCTTTCCCAGGCATTCGGAATTTAACTTGAGGCACAGCCAGTTACTTAGTTTCTTTGTGGAGCTGCAACAGGGTACCTCAAGAGTTGAGGATTCCTGAGGATCAGAGACAGGACAGGGAAGCAGACATCAGAAAAAGTCAGAGATGAGAGATGGAATCAAAATCATGATGCCTTTCCAGTCCCACCTTCTAGTACTTTCCTAAGAAAGGCTGTATCCTGGATCCTGTAAGAAAGCTTAGTGGCCTTAAAATAAATAAACTTCTCCCTCCTTTCTTTGCTTAAATTAGATTGAGTGGGCTTCAGTTACTTACAACACCAAGAATACTAATGGGACATGTTAGTCTCTGGATTTCTGTGATCCAGTGACACATAGGATGGCTTACATTTTCAGGGTTTGAGGAATATGAGACCCAGACATCCCAGGCAATGGGGCAGTGAGGGTGAGGACTTGGAGGGAATCTGTATGAGAGCTTAGAAACTCTCCTACTTCCCAAGCATCCCTGGGAGGGAGCCTGACTAGAGGAGCTAAATACTATCCCTCAAGTTTTGATGTGACTATTTGAAGTGCAGCTGATAGTTTAACACCTAAATAAGTCCAGCTGGTTTTAACTGTTGTAAGGGGAGACACCTTTTTCTTTTTCTTTCTTTTTTTTAAAAAATATATTTTATTGATTTTTTACAGAGCAGAAGGGAGAGGGATAGAAAGTCAGAAACATCGATGAGAGAGAAACATCGATCAGCCGCCTCTTGCACGCCCCCTACTGGGGATGTGCCCGCAGCCAAGGTACATGCCCCCAACCGGAATCGAACCCGGGACCCTCCAGTCCGCAGTCCGACGCTCTATCCACTGAGCCAAACCGGTCTCGGCGAGACACCTTTTTCGATGAAGACTTTTTTCTCTGGTCTTCAATGCATACAGTGTGGAACCCATTTTAGGAATCTCCAATCTGTATTAATTTCTTCTCATGCTCAGTTTTTTTCCTTCTTCTTTCTGCTCTCTCTGACTCGATATGATGTCATTTGGGCTGTATTAAACATTTTAAAAAAAGAGTCAACATTATACATTTCATCCAAAAAATGCTATTTCTGGGTCTACAATTCATCTCTGCCATGGCATTTTCCTGGTTCCTAAAGGACTCGGTACAGACGTACCCTCTCTCCCTCCTCCCTTTCACCTTGGATTCAGCGGGAAAAAAGACGTTAATAAGGCAGGAGGTGCTTTATGCCACAGGGTATAGATGATACTATTGGAAATGAGGAATCTTCTTTCTGAATGTTGTCAATTTGTTAACTTTTCTGAGTCCGCTGGTGGCAGCTCAGCATGGGGCCCTGTTATCTCCTGGCCCAAACAGCTGGCTTTGGGCACAAGTCTGGACTAGGGGAGATTGCTTCATGGCCCCAGTGGGGGCATTTCACAATTTTCTTTTCCTTAGAAACTTTAAAAAGCCGTCGGGGCTTCATTACCTGTATACTTCATTTAGAGCTTCTGTCATGTGACTCAGTTCAGCAAAGGCAGTAGCCAGATCCCCTGCGGTGGAGAGGGTGTACCAGGTAATGTTGCTGGGGGCTCCACCTGGGACACAGTGTGCAGTAGAATCAGGCCTTTCAGAAGAGGTAGCTGTGTGCTTTAAAAGCTCACAGTTTAGTGCTGAAGATGGAAAAATAAACAAATAATGTGTATATAATGGGTAAAGTGCAGAGGAGGAGGAGGCATCTAGAGCTGATAGGTCTAGAAGAATGAGAGGTGAACTATTGAGAGAGGCGGTCATCTTATCTGAGTCTCAAAGAACAAATTGGAGTAGCCAGGCGTAGCCTTGCATGGACAAAGGGACAGAAGTGTGGAGGAAAAGCACTTCAAGCAGAGCGAACAGCATGGAACAAAACATGGATGTCTGAAACTGAGTAGCCTATTCAGGAGACAGGTTGCTGAAGTATTCAAGAAAGGAGGGGGCCCTGGCAGATGGCTCAGCTGGTTGGAGCATCATCCTGTACACCAAAAGGTTGCAGGTCAAGTTCTGTCAGGGCACATGTCTAGGTTGTGGGTTCGTTCCCTGGTGGTGGCAGGCATAGGAGGTAACGGATAGATGTTTTTCTCTGTCTCTTTCCTCTCTTTCTTTTTTCCTCTCACTTCCTCTCTCTCTAAAATCAAGAAACATCCTCAGTGAGGATTAAAACAAAAACAAACAAAAAAGAGAGAGAGAGAGGAGAGGGAATATAAAAGACTAGACCTGGCAGCTGTGTACCATGTTTCAGGGGAGAGGGTGGGTCTTTCTCCTGGAGGTGTTTGGGAACCACCCAAGTAGGGGCATGCCTTGCATAGACAGAGGGGCTGCACCTAGACTAGCATAATGGGGGAGGATCAGACCCAGAAGGATCTAGTGGAAGAGACAGAACTGAACGGCTGGAAGCCAGGGCGCTGGACATCTTCAACTGCTGAGGACCTGAAGAGGACTAGGCAGCAGGGGACACCATGTGGGAATGAGCACAGAGAAACTGATGGGTGCACAGGCCTTAAGAGCCCTGGATCTGAAGTCTGCACTGAAAGGTCAAGCTCAAAGAATGAGGCAAGTATTGAGAGTCAGAATAAGCTTGAATAGGTTAGAACTGGTCAGAAGTCAAATGCCAGCTCAACAGGATTTGTCAGGATTTTTCTTCACCACCTGCCCCTAACCACTCCTATTCTGTTTAGCCAGTTTTAGACAAATTACAAATTTGCACTCCATTCTGATGGAGGTAATTGACAAGAACCATGTCCCATCATTAGGCTGATGATATTATTCCTGTTAATTCAATAAAAAAGTAAAAAGAAAGTTATGGTAGCTTGAAGCCAGAGAGAAGTGCACAGATGGAGATGAATTTTGTAGGTGACACAGCAGGACTTGGCTATAGGTTGAATGTGGGGAGGAGCAAGAAGACATTTGAAGGATGGACTCCTAGATTGCTGGCTTTCATTTATTTTTTTAGAAATACATTTTTATCGATTTTAGAGAGGAAGGGAGAGAAAGAAGCATTAATAATGAAAGGGAATCATTGATTGGCTGCCTCTTGCATGCCCCCTACTGGAGACTGAACCTGCAACCCGGCAGGTGCCACTGACTGGCATCAAACCTGGGACCCTTTAGTCCCATGCTCTATCCACTGAGCCAAACCAGCTAGGGCTGACTGCTGGCTTTTAGCTACTAGAGGTTGGTACTAACTGTTTATATAGTATATTAATTTACTAGAGCTGCTGTAACAAAGTACTACAGACTGAGTGGCTTAAACAACAGACACTTATTTTCTACAGCCTAGAAGTCCAAGGTTACCACACCGACCAGTCCAAGATCAAGGTGTTGGCAGGATTGGTACTTTCTGAGGGATGACTGTTCCTGGTCTCTCCTTGTTTTGTGCATGGCCATATTCTCCATATTCATATAATCTCTCCTTTACATGCATTTGTATCCAAATTTCTTCTTATAAGGACATTAGTCATATTGGTTTAGGGCCCACCCAAATGACCTTCCTGTAGTATGCTTGAAGTTGTCCCAAAGGCTTCTTACACTATCTTCAAATTTTTGGATTCTTTTTGCTTTTCTGGTTGAGTGTTTGTTTCTTTGTATTTCAGATCTTTGACTTGATTCTTGTGGTCCTCTAGTCTGCTGTTAGGTCTCTGTATAATATTTTTTATTTCAATTAGTGTATACTTAATTTCTAGTTGGTCCTTTTTCATATCCTTGAAGGTCTCGCTAAATTTATCAGCCTTTTCTAGGAAATTCTGAAAAACCATATAACCGTGGTTTTGAACTCTACATCCAGTCATTTGTTTTCCTCCATTTCTTTCATTTGTGATCTGTTTCTTTGTCTTCACATTTTTGTTGCTTCCCTGAGTTGGTAGAGTAGCTTTGTGTGGTAGGTGTCCTCTAGGGGACAGTGGCTCAGCCTCCCCACTTACCTAAGGTGGATACTCTTTATGGGCTGTGTGCACAGTCTTGTTATAGTTAAGCCTAGATTGTTGTTGGTATCACTGGGAGGAGTTGATTTCTAGGCAATTGGCTGTGAGGATCAGCTGTGTCTATGCTGGGAGAGCTTATGTGCTTAGCGTGGATGTGGCAGAGTCTCAGGGTGGAGCGGACAAGCCTTGGTTTCCCATCAGCCCCACCCTATGTAGCGCCTGGGTCTCTGTGTCCTGTGGCTATGGCTGCATGCACCTCTGAGAGAAAGCTGCTCTTGAGTTTTGCCCGCTGCCAGACAGTCCAGTTTCTCCTTGAGTGAGTCTGGATACCCAAAGTCTCACCCGGAACTGGAGTACAGTGCATTTGGGAGGTTTTGTTTTCCTTCTGAACAAGAAAGCCAGCCATTTGCTCAGCTGCCTGCTCTATCCACGAGTGTGAAAATGACCTTCCTTTAACTTAATTACCTCTTTAAAGATCCTATCTCAAACTATGGTCACATTCAGAAGTACTGGGGGGTTAGGTATAGAATTTTGGAGGGGACACAGTTCAGCCCATAACAATGGATACGATCACAGAAGAACAGTTTTGTGAAGAAATTCAAAAGTTTAGCATGGAATATATTAATTTTGAGATGCCTATGATATATACAAGTGAAATGCCCGGCAAGCAGTTGTATATACAGAATCTGGAACTCTGAGGTGAGGTCTACATAGAGATACAAATTTAGAAATTGTTGAACAAATTTAAATTTTGTTTAAAGCCATGAGAATTGGCCTCGTCTGTGAGTGTTGGAGGGCACTTAAGGAACAAAGAATCCAAGTTAAATCCCATAGAAGTCCACAGAAGCTTTTCCTTCCTACAAGGCTGTGTGTGGCCCATATCCTCAGGCCTGCTGCACAGTTGATTCTCCAGGTCAGTTGGAGTGGAGACATCAGTGCAAAAAGAACTGTAGAGAACCTGTCGAGGAACTCCTCCATTGCAAATAGAGATGTACGTAAAAGAGATCTGGCATATCATCATTATAAACACATCACATATTCTTTTAAAAGTACTGCAAGTTAAAAGGTCTGATAAAGAAAAGGGAAAAGTAAAAAAAGCCCACCCCATATTAGACACTTCAGGTTCTCTTCGTCTCAGCCCTTACTTCAGGATCCACTATGGCAAATGGCTTTGTGCAGGTTTTGACATCTTTCCAGTGACAGTACCTTGGGTCAAGCACGTGCTGAGTATTTCTAGCTTTTTACTGATTCTATTGTGACACTGTGGTTGGGAATGTCAGTCAGGGCCTGCTTGGCACTCATCAAGGAACAATCTTAAAGGGTGGCAACCCTCAACCAATGGGGATGAAAGCGGTGGATAAACACTTCTCCATGTTGATCCTTAGAGGGAACAATTCTGAGATACCTTTTATTTTTTTTAAAGTCTATTATTATTGATTTCAGAGAGGAAAGGAGAGAAAGAGAGAAATAGAAACATCAGTGATGACAGGGAATTATTTATTGGCTGCCCCCTTGCACGCTCGCTACTGAGGATTGAGCCCACAACCCAGGCATGTGCTCTTGACCTGAATCGAACCAGGGACCCTTCAGTCTGCAGGCCAACACTCTATCCACTGAGCCAAACCAGCTAGGGCTGAGATACCTTTTATATATTTCCTCAGAAGAACCTGGTTAGATGGATCACCAGTTGCCCACAGTGATGCCAATTTGATAGCATCCTTATGTTGGCATCCCCTCATTGCCTATTTCACTCCCCTTAGTCTCTAGAAATCGCTTCTCAAACTATCGGCTTGTCACCCTTGTCTCATGGAACTTAGGCTAAGATACAACTCACACACACAAGACTGGTAGAAAACTGGCATAAGTGTTATCTGGGACCTTGTTAAAAGACATGCATATTCTCAGACCTTAACCAGGACTTACTGAATCAGAAACTGGGGCCCAGCCATATGTTGTAACAAGCCCTCTAGGTCAGTGGTTGGCAAACCTCGGCTCATGAGCAACATGCGGCTCTTTGGCCCCTTGAGTGTGGCTCTTCCACAAAATACCACAGCCTGGGCAAGTCTATTTTGAAAAAGCGGCATTAGAAGAAGTTTAAGTTTAAAAAATTTGGCTCTCAAAAGAAATTTTAATCATTGTACTGTTGATATTTGGCTCTGTTGACTAATGAGTTTGCCGACACTGCTCTAGGTGATTCTGATACTCAAGTTTGAGAATCATAGCTCGAAAGAAGATTCCATTGCATCTGCATATGTACTTGGGAAAATATAAGGAAGAAAGTTCACTTCAAATTTTTAGAGAATATTGAAAAATAAATCTGATCTCAGTCTATAAGGCATCCACATTTAATCTCTGCTTTTGAGTGCGGGGGACTTCATTGTAGGTCTGAGAATCCAGAATCTTCCAGTAAGTTACAAGGTAATTTAGAGCTACATTTTCCCCAAGAATAGCTTCTTGTAGCTTTTCATATTGTTTCATGTAAGGAATTTGAATATGAACCTCAGAAAAGGAAAAAAAAAGGGGGGGGACCCAAAGCATAAATGAAAACAAATAATACCTTCCAATTTAAAATATGAGGGAGATACCAAAAAATGTTCAACCCTCCTTTTGTAGAATGAATTCAATAAAAGCAAGAGAAATTTTAAGTTTTTTTTTTTTTTTAAGCCAGATAGAACTGCTGGTAGTATGCTATCATTTATTTTGTTAATTCAGCAACATTTCGAGTAAGATCCAGACACGGTAGCATTTAAAAATAATGCAACCTTGCTCCCAATGCAAGTGGCAAAAGCAAGAGGTCTCTGTGGAGCTTTGCTAAAGGGGGGAAAAAAAAGAAATTAAAAACCGTCCACTAATGTGCCGGCAAGTAATGAAATAAGAATCTGACACTCGGTGTATTGAAATGCAAACAAGATGTCCCTGTGTTACCCTGGCAATTCATCATAAAGGCCGGTGCATTTCTGCTTATTATACATGAGGTTCAGTGAATTATTACCAGGCTGGTTCTTCTAACAAACTTTTCAAAGTATGTGCACGATAGGGTCAAAAGAGATTTATATATGTGTTCCTGTGTATGTGTGTGCACTCATGCTAACATGTGCAAATGTAAGTGCATATTTCTCTGCCTGTGAATACATGGAGCCAATATATCTGGATTACAAATGAGAAATTTAGGTGATAACCCAGAGATTTGGGTTATCAAATCTCTCTCTCTCTCTCTCTCTCTCTCTCTCTCTCTCTCTCTCTCTCTCTCTCTCTCTCCCCACCACTGTGCAGATATATCCATAGATAAAATGGAATTTAGTGTCAGGGAAAAACAAATTCAAACAGGTTTTAGAAAATGTGTTGCTAGCAGAGTTTTGATGGGTTAAGACCATCTTTTTGGAGATAGTGCATCATCACACCTAAAGAAAGAGTGGGAAAAGGAAGAGACAAAATTAAATTTGAAAACAAAACAAAATCTGGCTGGTGTGGCTCAGTGGTTGAACATTGACCTATAAACGAGGAGGTCATGGTTCCATTCCCAGTCAGGGCACATGCCTAGGTTCCGGACTCAATCCCCAGTGTGGGGCATGCAGGAAGCAGCTGATCAGTGGTTCTCTCATCATTGATGCTTCTCTCTCTCTCTCTCCCTCCCTCCCCTTCCTCTCTGAAATAAATAAAAATATTAAAAACAAAACAAGACAAAAGAACCTAGGAAGCAATCCGCTAGGTGCTTGGGCTTTTAGAGAAAATGTTTGAGACGTATGTATATCTATATGAATGCATGGCAATCCATTTTATTCCCCTAGAGCCGTGGTCGACAAACTGCAGCTCGAGAGCCACATGAGGCTCTTTGGCCTCTGGAGTGTGGCTCTTCCACAAAATACCACGGCCCGGGAGAGTCTATTTTAAAGAAGTGGCATTAGAAGAAGTTTAAGTTTAAAAAATTTGGCTCTCAAAAGAAATATCAATCGTTGTACTGTTGATATTTGGCTCTGTTGACTAATGAGTTTGCCGACCACTGCCCTAGTAGAAATATACCTCTTTTTATTGTTGAAAGGAAACTGAAGAAAATAATATAAAATAATATTCTTTTGATTATCTTATGATTGAGTAAAACAAAATTTGAAGCTTTAATATATTTGTGGTGTGTGTGTAACATTATAATTGGGTTTTGGGCATGAGTTTAGTATGACTCTTAGTGAAATAAAAATATGTTAATGAGAAGATTCTAGGAGGGGGATCAGAAATCACCTTTTCTAGGTGTTATTCATCACAATAACCCTGAAGAGATGGCATTGCTGTTAGCCTTATGTCCAGATGAGAAAACTGAGGCTTGGGATGATTACCCAACTACAAAATGGTGAGGCTGGGACCTGAACTCAGAATCTGGCTGCCTTGTAAGGTTTTGTAGCTCTCAACTAGGGAAGAATCAGAGGAGACACAACCTTCTGAGCTGTGAAGAAAATGCAGTCATGGCTCTCAGGCAAGTGGATTGGGTTCAAGGTGCCCTGTCCTGTTTCCAGTGGGAATGATACAGGTGATGGTGGGAATCAGGGAAACAGAAAGACAGCTGATGAGAAGATCCAGTGATTTCCCTGTTAATTTTTTCCCAGACACATCTCCTAAGCCATTTTCATTGCACAAGACTGGCACATATAAAATGGAATAAAAATGGAGATTCATATAGAATACACAGAAAAATATCTGGATGACTATACAACCAACTTCTAATAATAGTTATTACTGAGAATGAGATTATGAAAAGAGAGAAGCTGGAGGCTTTACTTATTATTCACATGCCTCACTTTTATATTTTAAAGCTTTTGGTCAGAACATTTCAAACATATACCAAGGCAGAGAAAAATAAAAGAGTAAAAACAAAATAGAACACTTGCGCCTGGCCTCAGGTTTAACAATTATCAATGATGAACCAATCTTGCTTCATTTTACTCCACTCCCCCAGCCCATTCCTTAACTCTTGAGCTTATTTTGAAGCAATTCTCAGATAGCATAACATTCATAGTAATGTACTGACTTAAAAAGAAAAATCATGTTCTAATGGAAAAGAGAAATTAATTTGGAATCTAGATAATTCAAATAGAGTTGGAGTTTCCATTATCTAGTTAATTTTTTTTAAGCAATGATTCTCATACTTGACTGATCACTGTAATTGCTTGGGAAGCTTTTTGAACATATAGATTCCAGAGCCCAAGAGGATCCATGGATCAGAATCTCCATGATGGGCCCAGGGATCTCTCTTTCGAAGTTCCACACATGCCTGATGGTGAGCCAGCCATGCTAGGGCACAGGGAACAGTTGGTCTACTTAAGATAAACTGTTTCAAGAACCTTCAAGCACTTTGGAAAGACTTAATGCCCTGTAAGCAGTTGATACACTAATTACACATTTGCCTTATCTAGTCATTAAATTAGGTTCCCTAAGGATGTTTCTAAATTCCTTGGATTAAAGGAATAGTTGAATCTAGTTAACCTAGTTCCAATTAGTATATAGCTATGAAATAGAAAAAAACACACACACACATTTTCTCAAAACGTTCTGTAATTTATACTTATTACGGATGTAATACTAGTGTTTGCTACAATTTGTGGAAAAAAATATTTTTTGCCAGTAGATTTCCTAATTTTAGTATGAGAAAATGGAATCTCAAAGCAATTAAGCAACTTGCTGAAGGATATACAGTTGGTTAATGGCTGATTCAGGACAAATGCAAAACCTGTACTGTGATAAGTCACTGGTAGGTCAATGACAAATAATATGGGATTCCGGGGTTCCAGGAACTTAGGGTATGGTGAGGGAGACAGACAGGTGTTGTGGACATGACTTTAAGTCCATGAAAGTACTGTGTTGATTTCATTAACAAACTAAGGTGCCTAGAAGTGAAAGGCACCATAATTTTTTTTGTTCTGAGCCTTTATTATGACATGGAATGAACACTTAATTTCAATGAATGTAAGTAATCTTGGTCAGCTCAGGAATTCTAGCCCCCTCTACTTCCATAGGAGTTTCTGGAGGGCAGCCGAGTGCCAAGACATTGAGGATGGGGAGACCCTAGTGTCATTTTCCACGTTGGCATCTGCTGAGCAGCTCATTTCATCTGGTCCATAATGGCTGGTCCTTGTAGGTTACATGTGTATCTTTATTCCAACCATAAGTCTTCAAGTCTGGGTCTTAGCTGGTCCCATAACCCTCTTGGTTGTCCCTAGAGAGAGCCCTGGAAACGGGCTTTAGAAAATTCTATGAGTTTTGCCAAGTACTGAGTTCCATCTGGAAACCGAGAGCAGACCCTCCTTATTCTTGGATCCACAAATTCATCTGGGAATTGTACTCTGCACACCGCCTCCAAAAGACTTGGAGGCAAACGCACTTTTACTCTTTTATTTTTCTCTGCCTTAAATGTATGTGTGGATTGTTAAGAGTAGATGGGGTAGGCGTGGAAAAGTAAATGGCATGGGTACCCCTCTCAGGGACCCAGCAGAGTCCAAGCGTCTTCCTTACCTTCCCATTTAGTGACGAATACCGGTTTTGCTGTTCCAAGTTAACTGTGGAGTGTACTTGTTTTTCAGTTGCATAATGCCAGTGTGTTTGTCTTTGATCTTCTTGCCCCTTTGTCTCAGCTCCTCAGATTACGGGATATTGTGCAGTCTACTCTAAGGGGATTGGAAAAAAGTCTGTCTTTGAGTGACCATACACCTTCTCTCAAAACTTTTTATTTATGGCATAAATTATGCCTTGACTTCTTCAGAGTTCAGGAAGTTAATGACCTCCAGCAAAGACCATAAGAATATATCTGTAGTTGAACAAATTTGGTTTATTTCTTGGTACAGTGAAGGAGAGCACATACTTTAAAGAACTGAGGTGTTGTCAGTAAGAGGATGTTAGAAAGGACTTATTATAGACTTTGGGCTGGTGTTAAGAGATTTCGAAGGGGTTTAAGGGAATGGGGTTTTGCTCTAGATTTGGATACTATCACGAAGTAGGGTATTTCTATGATTGGATGTCTTAATACATTTTATCTAAAAGGAGAGAAGACTAGACAGAAGTGAAAGCTGTAATTGGTAAAGAAGCAGCAGTCACTCCTTGTATTATCTGGGGGAGGGAGATGTTGCTATTTTTTGTGGCTTGAAAAAATGTTCTATTTTGTCTGTGTCCAGACATGAATATGGAGTAATCTTGTTTTTGTCTTGATTTTCATTGTGGTTTCACAGTAGCCTTGTTTGATAGTGATGTTCTGTGAAATTATTTAACAGGAGAACACCCAGGCCGATCTATGGGGGCCAGGCTAACTCCTAGTAAAACCAAAGCCAGCCTGACAGGATTAAGCCAGCTCCCAAGTGTCATGGCTTCTTTTTTCTTCCTGAGTATATGGAATCCAAGTTTATGTCTCTTAAATGGGTTTTTGAAGCACAAAAGCCAAGAACACATCACTTATGTTTCCCTATGTTCCGGAAGCTACACCTCAATGAAAGAAGAGACTTAGGATATCAGGAAATCCTGGAAAATATTAAAGCATCCTGTTGTCTGCACAACGGTAATACCAGAAGATTGGTGTTGCGATGGCAGTAGCACCATCAAGGGGGAACATAACACAGTCATTTTTTGGAAGAGGTGACCTTTGAGATTTTTTTTTTCACTCAAAAAAGAGTGAGTAAAGAAAGGGTATTCTAGGCAGAAAGTGGGCATGCACTACAGGAATCAATCACAATGCTCACCTTGCTCATACTTCCTTCTAAACAAAAGCAAGAGATTCCATTCCTGTCGGCAACTGATCGGGTGGGAAGTACTTGTACAAAAGGAAAACCACGCTGCAGACTTGTCAATAATCTATGGGATTGCCCTGTCCATAAAGAGGAGCTGGGCTAGTTAGATTTCTTTCTTTCTGGTCTACAGTCTGTTTTCTAGACTGTGATCTAGAAAATAACTTGACAAAGAGGCTGTGAGGAGCCAGGGTTGAAGTTTAAGGGCTGTGTTCAGAGGAATCTTCAAGAAGTGTGGGAGTCAAGAGAAGTCATGGAGAGTGTAATTTCTTCTCAGTTTCTCCCCTTAATATGTGACTTACCATCTTATTAGAGGTAAAATTTAATTTATATCCAGTAAATATAAATTTCTAATTCCCCATAACAAACATTTATATTTATCTTCTCTCTCGAAATCAGCACAGGATATATGCAGAGCAACAAGCTTTTCTCTTTCTATGAAATTTCATGCCATATGTATTTTAAGCAAACTTAATGAACAATTTTTATAACAGCAAATAAAAAATCCAGATAGTTGTCCTTTAATTTCAGAGACAAATAGGAGACTTGATATTTTTATTTTTATTCAGATGTATCAAGTTATATAGACTCTCAATATATATCACACTGTTGAAACATCTCCAGAGATTTTGCAATGAGAGCACTTTAAACCTTTGGCCAAGACCAAGTAGGATGTCGTGTGTGGGATCTTTCTTTTTCAGTCCACCCTATTTAGGACAGTATCACTTATACTCTCTCTGTATTACAGCACACGGTGTTGTCAATAAAGGTTTAGATTAAGTCTTGACACTGTTCCTTCCCAATTCTTTTATTTTCCCAAAATAGTCTTAATTCCTTTACCTTTCTAAATAAATTTTAGAGTAATCTTGCCTATATCTGTAAAAGCTCTTTCTGGATTTTAATGGAAATTGCATTAAATTGTATATCAATTTGGAAAGTTAACATCTTTACCATTCTGAGTTTTCCAATCAATGAATATGGTATGTATCTCCATTTATTTCAATCTTTCATTACTTCTTTTATTATCATTGTGTAGTTTTCAGTATGTAAGTCCTATAAATGAGTCATTACATTACATTAGGTTGTTTCCATATCCTAACTATTGAGTTTTTTTTAGAGATTGTAAATGGTATTGTATTTTTAAATTTGGTGTCAATATGTTCATTGCTAGTATACTAGTACAGAACAATAATTTTAATGTTTATGTTTACCTTATGTCCTGTGACTTTATTAGTTCTTGGCCTTATCCCCCTCCTTTCCTCTGGTTTGGCTACCTCAGGCTTTGGTAAATTAAATGACCTGCTTAGACAATAGCAGCAGAACATTGCTGTATGTGTGTGTGTGTGTGTGTGTGTGTGTGTGTGTATATATATATATATATATATATATATATATTTAATTATCATATCTCTGTAGTGTAATTTGAAACCAGGTTCGTTTCAAATCTGGAGAGAGATATCTCCGGTTTTGTTTTTCCCCTCTTAGGATTGCTTTGGTTATTCAGGCTTTATTTGTGGTTCCATAAAAATCTGATGATTTCTTGTTGTATTTCTTTAAAAAAAATGACATTAGGATTTTGATGGGGGTTGCATTAAATTTGTATATTGCTTTGGGTAATATGGCCATTTTGACTATATTGATTCTTCCAATTCATGAACATGAGATATTTTTCCATTTTGTTATATCTTTTTCAATCTCTTTTAATAATGCTTTGTAATTTTCAGTATATAGGTCTTTCACTTTTTTTAAAGTTTATTCCTAACAACCACCATTTTACTATGTGTTTCTATTAGTTTGGCTTTTTTAGATTACACATACAAGTGAGATCCTATGCTATTTATCTTCCTCTGTCTGACTTACTTCATTTAGCAGAATAGTCTATTTCAAAAGCATAAAGGTTCATCCATGTTGTCACAAATGGCTGAATAATATTTCATTATATGTGTGTGTATATATGTATATAACATATATAATATTATCTTTATCCAGGCAGGTTGTTTCCATATATCCTGACTATTGTCAATAATGCTATATCAAGCATGAGAGTACAGATATCTCTTCAAGACAGTTATTTTATTTCCTTTGGCTAAATACCCAGAAGTGGGATTTCGGGATCATATGGTAGGTCTATTTTTAATATTTTGATGAGCTTCCATGCTGTTTTTCATTGTGTCTTCACCAATTTACATTTTCACCAACAGGGCACAACTCCACATCCTCGCCAACACTTGTTATCCTTGTCTTTTTGATAATAGCCATTCCAACAGGTGTGAGGAAACATCTCCTGTGGTTCTGATTTCCATTTCCCTGGTGATGTGATGTGATAAAAGCTGTTTTATCTTTTCATGTACCTGTTGGTCATTTGTATGTTTTCTTTGAAAACCTGACTATTCAGGTCTTCTGTCCATTTTTTAATTGAAAAACAATTTTTTTGCTGTTGTATGAGTTCCTTATAGATTTTGGATATTAACACCATTATCTAATACACTGTTCCCTCAAATTTTCTCCTATTCTGTAGATAGAGTTTTTATTTTGTTGATAGTTTCTTTGCAGAAGCTGTTTTATTTTGATGCAGTTCCACATATTTATTTTTGCTATTTTTAAAAGTTGAGTGGCAAGTGATTTAGACAGAGCTGGTGTTCTTTATGTGTGCCTTCCTCACATATTTCATGTGTGTCATCTCTGTGGCCTTTGAATGTGTAGGAAAAGTGGAAAAAGAGGTTTTTCTTGTGCCCAAGGCAACTTACCACTGTTTGTGTGCCACAGAGGGAAGGAATATTGACAATGATGATGGAACTACTAGTCACCAGGCGAAAACATCCAGAGGTGAATACTGGTCATCTGGGAAGATATTAAAATTCCTCGGTAGCCCTGAAAACTTAGCCCTTTTGTACAAACAAAATGTCACATTAATGGAGCTTTTGTTTTTAAAAATTTTGGGTCTAGTGTTAAACTCCCTCTGGATACTCAATGTGTGAGTCTCTGCACATCTTTACAGGGAAGAGCAAGATCATAGATATGTGTAATCCTCTATTTCCTCAGGAAAAAAGGAACTATAGAAACACATAGGAAATAGCTTGGTGACCATTCTGAACTCTAAGAAACTTCAAAAATCAACTTGCAGCTGGACAGCAGCTTTGATTAGAAAATCTTCAGAGATGCTTTTCTTTCACATCAGCATAAAGTTATTATCTGGTTTTGCTACAAAGATTTTAAGAACTGTCTAAGCAGAATTCTATAAAGAACCAAAATTTGCATACAGCTGACCCTGAATTAGTGTCTTGCCTTTATATTGACATGTGAGTATTATAAAGGAGCTGAAAAGATCATTCATAGTATCACTTATGTAAAAATGGTCACCAAAGCTTGGAATTTCAAAGCTGTATGACTTACCAAAACTAGGAGGAAAGATGGGCAATTACAGGGTGTCTCTGGCTTAGTGGACTCCCAGGACTATCCCCTTCCACAACCCCCTCTCACTGACATCACTGTTGCAGTGGTGAAAGGCTTGGAAGTTCCAATTCATATAGGGAATCTGAAGTAGACAAAGGGAAAAGGAGCTCCCATATAGAATCAGCCTTCCTAAACGTCTTTCCTCCCCTTATCTGAAAAAAAAAAATTACTTTTTAGTAAAAGAGCAAAAGCAGCATTATATTAGAATACATGTTTATTAGAAAAAATACAAAACATCACTTATAAAATTAATGAAAAGGAGTCATTTTTCACGAGCATAGACATTTGAAATCAGGTTCTGGATGCTCACTGTGTCTTTATAACCTCAGAACTGGTTCATTTCTAAATTTTGTTTTGGCTTCAAATATTGAAAAAATTCCAATCCATACAAATAGGTAGTTTCAAGTGGCAAATGGTTTTAAACATCTGTTTTTGCAATATAGAATGCTTTTTGATTAAATGGAGGTGAGAGAAGATTCTTCAGAATTTTGCACACAAAATAGCACAGTAGCATGAGCCCGTGTCAGTAAACTCCCCCAATTGTTAAAATTTGAGTCATTTAAAAGGTAAACTTCTAGAAATTACTTTAACCATTGTGATAGCTTCACAATTAAAATATTAAGTAGTGTAAAAAGCTTATATAATTTAGTAGTTCCTTTCTCCAGCCCACCCAACCTCTGCTTCCTACTCACCAAATTCAACGATTTTCAGCCACTTTAGCTGTTCAATTGTTCACCTCCATCTTTGTAAACAATCTTGTTCTACTTGAGTAACATGTTTTGCATATTATCTATTATCTTTCCTTTATGGTGGCTGAGTATTTTATCCTCTTAGTTTTCACTTTCTCCCATCTCCTACATTATCACTGCCCTTCATTCTCTTACTAGTATAAACTTTGTTTAAAATGTAGTCAATGTTTACGTTATAACAACAATTGTAAATATTGTTTGCTGCTGACCAGATAGTCTACTATGATTATTTCTGCCATAAATTTTATTTTTTTTGAGTTAATAATTACTTTATGTATTTTTTTATTTGTTTAGTTTACAATATAACTGTTGTGGGCTGAATTATGTCTCCACTCCCTTCAAATTTGCATGTTGAATCTTAACCCTTCGTACATCAGAAGGTGACTGTATGTGGCTATAGGGCCTTTAAAGTTAAAATGAGACCATTAAGATGAACCCCAATCCAATATGACTGGTGTCCCTTTAAAATGACATCAGGACAGAGACATATAAAGGGAAGACCATGTAAAGACAGAAGGTGGCCATCTGCAAGCCAAGGAAAGAGGCCCCTGAAGAAACCTAAGATAGGGGAAGATCCCTTGGGCCTGGTTGGGTTTGGGCTTTTGTCCTTGACTAGTTGGGTCAGCAGTTTACTGGCATTCTTTTGAAACAAAACGACCTGCATTTGCTCATGGCTTTCAATCTTAAAATGGCCAAGTTCCTTACTGGGAATTGACTCCTCAGGAAAGTGCTGCAGCATGCAGTTACAATAACAAAGTGACCATAAGAGGGCGCCAAAGACAAAAGTATGCTGCTATGTGCTGGAGGCATGACTTCAACAGAATACTATCCGAAAACAGGGCATGAAAGGGAAGGAGAGATCTGAAGAGGGCAAGGGAGGAGAGAAGAAAGGATGAACTCAGATTCATTTATATAATGGTAGCAAACAAAACCAGATCTACCCGCTATTCAACTAGAGTTTGCTTTAGAAGATTTTTAGGAGGGGATTTCGCATTTTTACTCTAAAGTACAGTTTGTGTTTTGCCTGCAGACCCCCAAAGGCATTTGTAGGTGAATAAGCCCCTTGTTTTGAGGACAAGGTCTGTCTTTCTGCAGGCGCTAAGTAAAGACAATCAGTTTTCACTCAGAGTCAGGAGGGGCTAAAATAGTCAGGCAGGACATTTCTTCCTGCTGTCTCAGCCTGGCTTGCTTCTAGGGGAAAGATGAAATTCTATTGCATCTATACTTGAATTGTCCAAGAGCCACTTAAATGGCAATACCTGCTTTTTGTTTTTCAAATCAATGCAGCGTGTCTGGAATGTCTCAGCTTTTATTTCCGTGATGCTAACACATGTATAAATGATACCCATGAGTTGAACGAGCTTTAATAGAATCACATTTTTCAGACTTTAGAACATTGCTTAAAAATGCAGGGTTGGGTGGCGACAAATTAAATATTTTTGCCCCTTCCTTTCCAATTGTTTATGTTTATGAATAGCTAAAATGCTAATCTTCATGAAAATAAACATTTCTTTGTGATCTATGCCAATCCATTTGAAATTTTTATTAAATAACACAGGAATTTATCTAAAAAAAATTTTAACCCAGGAGCTTAAGAATTGTTTTTTAAGGAAACGGAGCTCTTTGGCTGTGGTGCCAAACCTCCCAATGAAAGCAGGGGAATTCAGCCTAGAAATAACCGCCCATTAGAAAGTCTGAGGGGCCTGGGAACCTTAAGCTGGCCCTTCTTCCTTGAACACCTAGAACACTTGAAATAGATTCTCCAGAGAGTGTAAAATAAACAATCAGATTGGGATATGAGTTTCTAGAATGAGAGCTTGTGCCTCACTAATCATATCTACATATTTCCCCCCCGCCCTTTTTGGAGGGAAGGTGTTAAAAAAAAAGTTGTGTGTATGTGATACAGGTAATTGCTTAAGCTTAAAAAAACCCCACTAAACAATAAATCTCTGATCATTTTTTTTTTTTTACATTGAAAGCTGTTTCCTTGGAACTTAGGGAGCTGTTTTTATCCAAGTGAAGAACTGGGCACAGAGATAATAAATGAATTTAGGCCTAAATGGGTACCTCCTGGATAAAGAAGTGCTAAAAGTAGGGCCTTGTGAGTTTAGTGTTTTGATGCAACTATAATAAATGACTGGAAAGAGATGAAGGACAATAAATTCTTCTCGTCTGTGGAGGATACCAAATGTACATCCTTAGAAGGGATTAGGTCTCTTTTGGAGACCTAATATAAAAAAATAATATAATATTCCTCCCTCCTTTCTTTCTTCCCCCCGCCCCAGAACATTTTCAAAGTTAGTACATATTCCTTCTGTCTGAAAGAGAGAGAGAAAAGAGAGAGAGGGAGAGGGAGAGAGAGAACAGGTCTATATGGCAGGGAGGGTGCGTGTGGACCAGGAGATGTGCCAAATTCAAAGTTATGGACAAGGAGCTAAAGGATGTGATGAAACCAGGATTGGCTGTGTGGGCTATAAGAAAACCTAACTCATTAGTTATCCATTATTGCCAAACAGAGGATCAGCTTAGCCTGGGTTCCAGAAGGCTGAAGGTTAACCCTTTTATGTACTGAAAGTTCCGTGTAAACCTTTTAGAATAATTCTGTTAGGTAAAAACAAATGCTCTTCTGCGTTGATGGGGTATATGGAAAACAAGAGAGTGTTCTTTTTCACTAGGATCACAACTATGAGCATCTCTGAATGTCTTGCAGCACGTGAATTTGGAATGGGTGCAACAAACACACCACTAGTCAATGTCAAATGGGTTGGCCTGTCTGCAGGAGGCAGATAGAATGAATATAACTCCTAATCCTGTGCTAGGTTGTTCAGACTCTTTCCTTCTGTTTTCTTTCTGTTGTGATTATGTGTCTTCTTTTTTCTTCCCTCCCTGTTTCCTTCTCTCATGAAATACATCAAGCATATAGAAAAGAACCAAGAATAATTTAATGAGCAATTTTTGTACCTACCACTGAGATTTAACAAAATCAACATTTTGTTATGTGTGTGCCAGATTATCTTTAAAATACATATTCCATGGAGAAGTCCTTGCAGCTTTCTCAATGCCCTTTCTCTTCCTCCCTCCTTCCTTCCTTCCTTCCCTCCCTCCCTCTCTCCTTCCTTCCTTCCTTCCTTCCTTCCTTTCTTTCTTTCTTTCTTTCTTTCTTTCTTTCTTTCTTTCTTTCTCCTCCCCCGAACATTTTCAAAGTTAGTACATATTCCTTCTGTCTGAAATTATATTTTTACTGCATTACATATGTTTGTTTCAAAAAGCAATTTCTAAAACTTTATCTAAATGGTACACTGCATGCATGATCCTGCAGATGGCTTTTGTCATTCAGCATTATGTTTTGGAGTAATATGGTGATCAATTTAGACTCAATTTATTCATTTTAACTGCTGCTTTGTATTTCATTATTTAATGTAATAAAGTTAAATAATTTAGTCTAAATGTTGATGAGCACTTAGATTGTTTAAAAATTTCCACTGCTTGCAAGCCATGTTACAATGAACATCCTTATGTCAGTCACTCTTTGTGATTCCCTTCAGCATATGGCTAAGAACTTTCTACCAATACTTGAGCCACTAGCCACAATGGCTATCGAGCATTTGAGGTGTGGCTAGCCCAAAGTGGGCTGTCAGTGTAAAATACATACTGGATTTTGGAGACCTAATATAAAAATCTTAATAATGTAAAATTTTTGATTAGTTCCCATTTTTTAGTGTGGCTACTGGGAAATTTAAAATTACACAGGTGGCTTGCGTGTGTGGCTTACATATATGTATCAGGCAGACAGTGCTACAGTTAGCGTGATTCTTTAGGATTTGTGTTTGTGTATTTGTTTCATTCCCTCCCACCTCCCCACCTCCCTTCCTTCTTTTTGCTCTTAATGGTACTTGATTTTTAGAGCCAGTGCTTCCCTATGAAGGAGCTGCTTTCATTGCAAACCCACCAATCACGTCCTGCTTTCTGTAACCTTCCCTCCCTTTTAGGCTCTTCCTGGCTTTTAAATTTCTGCCCGTGCAGGGTAACTCCTAAGGACACATGTGTGTTTTCAGATGCTCTGGATGGCTGAGGGTGTTAGATGCTTGACTATGGGAAACAAGGGGAGTGACTTCATTATTGGTGGGGTTTTGGGGGTTATCACAGTACTCATTATGCCTTCTCTAAATTATTGATTTGAGATCCTGCTTAAGGACACAGATTCAGCTCTGAACGATCACACCCAAACTTATAGTATCTGTGAGTCAGAAACGGAATAAATCTCTGAAATGCTAATCCATCTTTAAGGAGCCCAAGAGTCAGAGTTTCAAGAGAAAGGTTCCCCTCCCTTTCCTCCCCCATGAACCCTGGCCATTATTCTCTCTAAGAAGGCAGGGATTTGAGACACTCTCAATCCTGCTTGAGACAGGGATTGGGTACGCACCACTCTCGCTGCTATCACAGCAGCCTAAAAGATGGCAGCTGAGCCAAGCTGGAGGGAGCTTCTGTTCCCTATAGTGGTGGCTCCTCCATGTGTGACCCAGCTCCGCTGGCTCGGCATCACCATTTCCAATGAGAAAATAAATTGCTTCTGTGCAGTCGCATGCAAAACAGAGGGCCCTCTTAGCAGGCTGGAGCCGAGAGGTTGATAGAGAGCAGGAGTTCTGCGCGCCAATTGTTAGTGGGTAGAGCGAGGGATGATTTTTCATTGTCTGCTGAGCTCTGAGCCCATCCTCTTGGAGTGGGTCTCAAATCCGAAAACAAATCTTCCCAGTGGCTTTCCTCACTGCCTGGTTTAAGAAGGATGGGGCTGTTGTCCACATTTTTCAAACCCACAAAGTTGAGGGACCTGGCTTACATTTTAGCAGAAATATTTGTACCTGACATTTCACACTCCCCTTTACCAAGGTTTTGTCCACACAAAAGGAAGGACTGTGCTGTGGTAAAATTGCAGGCTTTGTTTTTAGGCAGAGCTTGGTTTGAATAGAAACTCCGGGACTCTCATAAGCCTTGGGGCCTTGGACCACCCTAAGTCTCCTTTTCCACATCTGAAAAATGGGGACAACAGTAGCACTTACCTCTAGGTTCCTGAAATAACGGTAACTGTTATTACAACTAGTATTACAATATAAAACAAATTGGAACTATTCAGTTGAATCAAGCAAGTGGGTGCTTTTGGAGCCCATTGGTTGTGTAGATGATTTTAACCAGTTGTTTTCAAGCTAACTCTGAGATGTTTGCCTTATAATTGTTATATCAAGTTTTCCAGAAAAGTACTTTTCAAATGAATATCCTGCCCCTACCTCTAGGATGCTGTATCAGCATTTTAAATATATATATTTTTATTAATTTCAGAGAGGAAGGGAGAAGGAGAGAGAGAGAGAGAGAGATAGAAATATCCATGATGAGAATCAATGATTGGCTGCCTTCTGCATGTCCTCCACTGGGGATCGAACCCACAACCTTAGAACCCGGGACCCTTCAGTCCACAGGCTGACACTCTATCCACTGAGCCAAACCAGCTAGGGATTATCAGAATTTTGATACAATGGCCTGAAGAAAATTACTTAAAATTTTATATTATGGTTTGAATTTGGATATATTTTATAAAAATAAAATTTCTTTTTTATTCCATACGACTAACAGTAAGTCAGAAAGTACGTTAAAATCTTGGCTGGTAGGACCATCAGAATATAGATTTTAAGAGTGATCTTCAAGGTGAGGAGAGACATGTATGTGTGAGATTTCTGTGATAAATAAAAAACCACTTTAGAGCTGCTTCTCTGTTTCACCTGTACGCCCATAATCCTGTTACCTGCCAGCTTGCAATCCTGTTATGTGCCACTAGATGTGTGTGAGTGCCATTAAGAACTTCAACCATTAGATCAGGATAATAAATCTATCTCTGGCTAATTTGCTTGTTCTTGTTTTATGAAAAATGCAATTTAATATAATCTATTGATTATGGTTATAAGGAATGCCATTCGAGGAGGATGGAGGAAAAAAGATGAGTTATGGGGCGAGGCCACACAATTTTGAAAATCATAATATCACTCCCAAGGGGGTGAAAATAGGTTCTTGGGAGACGAAACCTCCACAAAATAACAAGAACAAGAACAACAACAAAACTAACACTTTTTATGAAGGCAGCACAGATATGCATGCATTATATAAACAGATATACAGTATGTCTGTGGTATTAAAATCTAATAGGGGCGCAATTAGGGACAAATACTTAGAATGGCTCCTTAGTATCATGAAAAAAGGCCAAGAAACACTGCCTTGCTTCATGTGGTTCATCTGGGCTAATTCTGGCTTTCGGTGAAGTGATGGACTCATGAGGCTCAAGCGGTCTTCTTGCTTTCCTTATTGTACAGAGGCCTCAGAATGTGCTCAACTCCCCCTCCCAGCCTTTTGGATAGAGGGGTGTGGAGTGAAAATTCTTTGGCAGCTTTTATACTCCTATGAACACACTATTCTAATGAGCTTGCTTACAATAGAAGCCTTAACTTATTTTTTTCCTGCTCTTCAACTTGGCCTTCAAAACCTATCCTTTTTGTATTTTTTCTGCTGTTGCAATTTACTTCTAAAATAAGAGTGAGAGATATAGTTCCATTTGTTTATTTTCTCTTTAGTTCCCATTGCCCTAGGAGCTGTATTGGTGAAGAAATTGCTTCAGCATATGTCTGAGATTTTGCTGCCTGTGGATTCCTCTAATATTTTTTGGTTTTCCGTCTTATGTTTAAGTCTTTTAATCATTTTGAGTTTATTTTTGTGTTTAGTACAATTGGTGGTCTAGTTTTATTTTTTTGCATGTATCTGTCCAATTTTCCCAACACCGCTTATTGAAGACACTGTCTTGATTCCATTGTATGTTCTTGCCTCCTTTGTTAGATACCAGGTGTACTGATTAATAATGCGGATTCTTTCACTAGATGGAGTTACACATTTTGATATGTATGCGATTTGATATGTATGCTATTTTGTTGTATTGACAACAAGCTTCAAAACTTCACATGTCAAATTTTCTGAAGGTGTTAATAACATAGATATTTTTATGCTTAAAAATGTCAAATTTCATGCCAAAAAAAAGAGCATTTGCGGGAAGTTTTAATTCATTATTTTGAAGAAAAGTGCTGCTGAAAGATATTGTATGCTTCGGGAAGCTTATAGTGAACATGCTCCATCTCAAGAAACTTGTGAACATTGGTTTAAATGCTTTAAAAGTGATAATTTCTATGTGAAAAATAAAAAAGGCCAGGTAACTGAAAGAGTTTGAAGACCAACAATTACAAGTATTTTTTTATATTTTAATCTTTATTGTTCAGTTTATTAATTACAATGTTCCAATTTTTCCCCCTATAGCTCCCCTCCACCTGGTACCCATCCCACCCTCTGCCCTTACCTCCCTCCCACTGTCCTCTTCCATAGGTGTATGATTTTTGTCCAGTCTCTTGCTGCACCTCCCACACCCCTTTTCTCCCCAAGAATTGTCAGTCCATTCCCTCTCTATGCCCATGATTCTGTTATATTCACCAGTTTATCCTGTTTATCAGATTTTTATTTCACTTGATTTTTATATTCATTTGTTGATAGATGTGTATTTGTTGTTCATAATTTTTATTTTTATCTTTTTCTTCTTCCTCTTCTTAAAGAATACCTTTCAGCATTTCATATAATATTGGTTTGGCGGTGATGAACTCCTTTAGCTTTTTCTTATCTGTGAAGCACTTCATCTGACCTTCAATTCTGAATGATAGCTTTGCTGGATAGAGTATTCTTGGTTGTAGATTCTTGCTATTCATCACTTTGAATATTTCTTGCCACTCCCGTCTGGCCTGCATTGTTTCTGTTGAGAAATCCGCTGACAATCATATGGATGCTCCCCTGTAGGTAACCAACTGTTTTTCCCTTGCTGCTTTTAATATTTTCTCTTTGTCTTTTGCTCTTGGCATTTTAATTATGATGTGTCTTAGTATGGTCCTCTCTGGATTCCTATATTTTGGGGTTCTGTGCACTTCTTGGACTTTTAAGTCAATTTCTTTCACCAGGTGGGGAGGTTTTTGGTCACTATTTCTTCAAATAGATTTTCATTATCTTGCTCTCTTTTTTTCTGGCACCCCTATAATTCGGATGTTGGTATGCCTGAGGTTGTCTCAGAGGCCCCTTACACTATCTTCAATTTTTTGAATTCTTTTGGCTTCTTGCTTTTCCGGATTTTTTGAGTGGATTTTGTTTCTTTGTATTTCAAATCTTTGATTTGGTTCTTGTGGTCATCTGTACTGCTTTTAGGTCTTTGTGTAATATTTTTCATTTTGGTCAGTGTATGCTTAATTTCTAGTTGGTCCTTTTTCATCTCCTCAAGGGTCTCATTCAGATCCTCGAAGGTATCGTTAAGTTCATTGGCCTTTTCTAGGAGCCTCTTGAAAAACGTTATAACTGTGGTTTTTAACTTTATGTCCAGTTGTTTTTTTCCTCTATTTCTTTCAAATGTGATTTCTTTCCATGTCTCTGCATTTTGGCTGCTTCCCTGAGTTGGTCGATTAGTTTTGTGTGGTAGATGTCCTCTATGGGACAGTAGCTCAGCCTCCCCAGTTATCTGAGGTGGATACTCTTGGTGCAGCCCTTTATGGGTTGCACAGTCTTGTTGTAGTCAAGCCTAGATTATTGTTGTTAGCACTAGCAAGGTTTGACTTCCAGGCCAATTGGCTGTGAGGATCAGCTGTTATGCTGTAAGAACCGTTGTGCTCAGGTTGGATGAGCGGAGTCTCTGGGCTGAGCAGGCAGCCTTGATTTCCCATCAGCTCCACCTTATGCGGCACCTGGGTCTCTGTGTAATGGCTGCACTCACCTCTGAGAGAAAGCTGCTGCCAAGCTCTACCTGCTGCCAGACAATTCAGCCTCTCCCCAAATCAGTCTGCACACCCAAAGTCTCACACAGGGTTGTAAAACAATGCAGACTGGTGGTTTCCTTTCTTTCTTTCTTTCTTTCTTTCTTTCTTTCTTTCTTTCTTTCTTTCTTTCTTCCTTTCTTCCTTTCTTCCTTTCTTCCTCTCTCTCTCTCTCTCTCTCTCTCTCTCTCTCTCTCTCTCTCTCTCTCTCTTTGTTCCTCCTGAACGAGAGAGCAAGTCATGAGTCCTCTCTGTGTGCTCACGCACTTCTGCAGTTCCCAAGTTTACACATCCTCTCTACAAGCTCTCCGACCTCTGCAGCGCTCGAGTTTCAGCATGCTTCCTCCTTACTGTCTAGTTTCACCCCGTATGAGTGTGGGTTCCTGGACCTTGCCTGGAACTGGGGAATCAGTGCAGTGGGATGCCTTTGTCTCCTTCCCAGTTTGAGAAAACCAGCCAGGTTTGCATCCGCCTGCCCTTTCTGCTTGTGCGTAGCTCCGAACCATTGACTCCATGTATATCCGTATCTCTGCTCTCTGCCACTCCTCTGAGTCACAGTGTCCTATCTTTACTTTTATGTGTGGAATTTCCACTCAGCCAGCTTTCTGGTGATTCTGGATGATGTTTGTTCTGTTGTTTAGTTGTAGTTTTTAAATTGTTGTGTGGGGCAGCCAGGATAGGTGTTTACCTATGCTGCCATCTTGGTTCCTCCAGGGATTGTATCCAATAATTACAATTTATTGGATAAAGATGTGTTAAATTTGAAAACAACTTGCAGAAAGATTAAATATTGCTGAGCAAACAATTTTTGATTGTTTACAGACAATGGGAAAGATTTTTTAAATTTTTTATTTTATTAATTTTTTTTATTGTTTAAAGTTTTACATATGTCTGCTTTTCCACCCAGGCAAGCCCCTACTGCCCCAGTGTCTGTGTCCATTGGTTATGCTAATATGCATGCATGCAAGTCCTTTGGTTGCTCTCTAACATCCCCACTTCCCTACCATTTGTCTCTGGATCTATTTTTGTTCATTAAATTGTGTTGATCATTATATCACACATATGAGTGAGATCATGTGATATTTATCTTTCTCTGGCTTACTTCCCTTAGCATAATGCTCTCCAGTTCCATCCATGCTGTTGCAAATGGTAAAAGTTCCTTTTTTTTATAGTGGCATAATATTCCATTGTGTAGATGTACCACAGTTTTTTAATCCACTCCTAGGACTATATCCTAAGAAACTAGAAATACCAATCAGAAAGAATATACGCATCCTATGTTCATAGCAGCACAATCCTATCTAATAAAAGAGTAATATACAAATTGACTGTACCTCTGCTATACCCACTAGCCAAGTCCACCAGCCAATCAGGGAAAGTATGCAAATTAACCCAACCAAGAAGGCTGCCGGCCACAGAAGCAGGAGGGAGGCTTGGGTTTCCCCGGAGATGGAGGAAGTCAAGATTTCTGCCTGCCCTTGCCGGCTCAAGCCTCAGCTTAAGGCTACAAAGTTTCAATTATCCTATCTAATAAAGGAATAATACTCAAATTAACTACCACACTGCTACAAAAATGGCAGCGCTCATAGCCACAAGATGGCAGCGCCCAGTCCTCTTAGCCCAGCCAGAGTCCCCAGTCAGCCCAGCTGGTGGCAGACTGGGGTGTCTGGCTCAGAGGTGCCCCCCGCCCCCCAAGAGATTCCTGTCTAGCAGTGGCAGCCTGGGTTTCAAGATCTTCCGGGCAGCAGCGGCAGCCTGGGCTGGGGCCACATACCCCACTGCATGATCACCTGGCCAGGGGCGGCAGCCTGGGCTGGGGTCTCAGCCTGGCCTGGGAGGGCACCTCCCTGCAGCGCCATCCCCAGCCAGCGATGGCAGCCTGGGCTCAGGTCTCAGCCTGGCGGGGGTGCACATCTCTGCAGTGCAATCTCTGGTCAGGCTGAGATGGCAGCCTGGGCTGGAGTCTCATCCTGGCCTGGGTGTATACCTCCACCACGTGATCTCTGGCCAAGCTGAGAAGGCAGCTTGGTTTGGGGTCTCATCCTGGTCGGGGTGCATACTTCTGCGGTGTGATCTCAGGCCAGGTTGAGATGGCAGCCTGGGCTGGGTCTCAGCCTGGCTGAGGTGTGATACCTTTCCAGTGGTGGCACCCTGGTGTCTCCACCACTGAGTAACACCAGCCAGGCAGATATGGAGGAATCTTAAATGTTCCTTTTTAAAAAATATATTTTTTATTCATTTTTTACAGGGAGGAAGGGAAAGGGATAGAGAGCTAGAAACATCTATGTGAGAGAAACATTGACCAGGTGCCTCCTGCACACTCCCCACTGGGTATGTGCCCCCAACCAAGGTATATGTCCTTGATGGGAATTGAACCTGGGACCCTTGAGTCTACAGGCCGACGCTCCATGCACTGAGCCAAACAGTTAGAGCTGTCCAATATGCTAAAGAAAAAACCCTTCCTAATAAAGAAGGAATATGCAGGGGAGGGTATTTGGGAGTGACCGGGTTGTCAGGGAAGGGCAGTTTGGGATGATCAGGCTGGTAGGGGAATGGTTAAGGGATGACCAGTCTGGCAGGCAGAAGTGTTTAGGGGCAATGAGGCAGGCAGGCGAATAGTTAGGAGCCAGCAGTCCTAGATTGTGAAAGGGATGTCCGACTGCCTGTGTAAGCAGTCAGACATCCTCCGAGGGGTCTGAAATTGGAGAGAGTGCAGATTGGGTTGAGGGACAACCCCCCCCCCCAATGCATGAATTTCATGCACCAGGCCTCTAGTTTATAATAGCTAAGATTTGGAAACAACCTAAGTGCCCATCAGCAGATGACTAGATTAAAAAACTGTTGTACATCTATATAATGAGAAAGATTTTAAAGGAAGGAAAATGGGTGCCATATCAACTGAATGAAAGACAAATAAAAAAACTGAAAAGTCATCAGTAAAATGTTGCTTCAACAGTATGAAAGTAAGTCTTTTTTGCAATGAATGGTGACTGGCAATGAAAAGTGGATTTATTTTGAGAATCCCAAATGCACAAAATCATTGGTTGATCCAGGTCAACCATAACATTGACTGCAAGATCAAATTGCTTTAGAAAGAAGACAATGCTCAGCGTTTGGTGGAATCAGGAAGGTGTGTGATTTATGAGCTTCTAAAACCAGGTGAAACCGTTAATACTGATCACTACCCACAACAAATAATCAATTTAAACCATGCTTTGATTCTGAAATGACCAGAAGATGAGGCAAAGTAATTTTGCTTCATGATAATGCACCGTATGAAAATTAAAAAACAGTTAAAGACACATTAGAAGAACTTGCCTGGGAAGTATTAACTCACCCACCATATTCACCAGACCTTGCTCTTTCAGATCACCACTTGTTCTGATCGATGGCTCATACACGTTCTGAGCAGCACTTCAAAACATATAAAGAAGTGGAAAATTGGCTCTCTGAATGGTTTGCCTCAAAACAAGAAAAGTTCTATTAGGACGGTATCCACAAATTAGGGAATGTGTAGCTAGCTATGGACATTACTTTGAATAAAGCACTTTTGATATTTCTCTTGAAATTACGATGTTTTCTTTGATTATAAAATCCGCATTATTAACCAGTACACCTGGTATTAATTGAGCATAGTGGTTTGGGTCGGTTTCTGGGTTCTCTATTTTATTCCATTGGTCTAAATGTCTGTTCTTGTGTCGTACCAAGCATTTTTGGGAACAGTGGCTTTGTAATGCAGCTTGATATCTGGTATTGAGAGCCTTCCTACTTTGTTCTTCTTTCTCAGGATTGCTGCAGCTATTCGTGGCCTTTTCTTATTCCAGATACATTTTTGGAGTTTTTTCTAGATCTGTAAAATATGTTGTTGGTATTTTAATAGGGAATGCATTGAGTCTATAGATTGCTTTTGGTAGTGTGGACATTTTAATGATATTGATTCTACCAATTCATGAATAAGGTGTGTTCTCCATTTGTTTATGTCTTCCTCTATCTCTTTTTTCAGTGCCCTGTAGTTTTCCGAGTATAGGTCTTTTACCTCCTTAGTTAAGTTTATCCCTGGGTATCTTCATTTTTTTGGTGTGATGGTAAATGGGGTTGTTTTTTTAGTCTCTCTTTCTGTAAGTTCACTATTGGTGGGCAACGGACCTAAATAGATACTTTTTGAAAGAAGACATAAGGAATGCCAAGAGACACGAAAACATGCTCAAAGCCACTAATCATCAGAGAGATGCAAACAAAACGATAATGCGGTACCATCTCACACCTGACAAAGAATAGACATTTACATTACGATTCATTAACAGTAGTGAAATTACAGTTGTGAAGTAGCACCGAAAATAATTTTATAGTTGGGGGTCACCACAACATGAAGAACTGTATTAAAGGGTCACGGCATTAGAAAGGTTGAGAACCACTGAAAACACTTAGGATCCTATAGAACCCTTTTTAATGTTTTTTCCAAATTTCAGGTGCCCTAAACCTCACACCTGAGCCCACTAGTGAGGAGTAATGCATGACAATAAAAAGGTGGATTGCATTGGACATCTGTAAAAGCGGTTTATTGCTATTTTAATAGGACATTTCAAACAGAAAATTTCTGGGTGTGGGGTCTTTCTTGTCCTGATAAGTGTATCTTTCCATAGCAACAGAAAGGCTCTTGTATTTGTCAGCATTCTTTCTGTTATATATAAGTGGAGGAAACTATAATCAAATTGACTTATGTAGACAGGGGAATTTATTGACCTCTTGTACTGGGAAGTCTAGGGGTAGCCTTTGATTCAGGCTCAGTTGAATCTAGGTGACCAATAGCTGTCAACAGAACTTTCTCTGATGTAATTTCTTAGCTTTGCTTCTTTTCTCTCTTGACCTCATTCCTTTCTTTCTCATAATAGAATCGTTTTCCCATTATACCTCTTAGGTAAGGAAGATGGGTGCTGGACGTCCCAATTTTACTTTCTCAGCAATAAGACCTTCAAGGCAAGAAACATTCTTTCTTATTGGCTCTATCAGACAAATCCTGGTGAAGAATCAAATTGGTCTGATCTGTGTCACCTGCTCATTCTTGAACCAATCTGTGTTGTGGGTTGTGGGTTGGAATTCTGGCTGACCAGACTGGGTTTTAAACCCCTGCCTGTGTGGGTATTGGAGGAAGTTTCTTACTGCCTTTCAGGTCCATGTAAACTAGGGAAGGGGTGTCTCCAGAGGAAGTGGCTGGCCAGGCAAGTAAGTGTGGTGATTTATTATACAGAACCTCTTGGTTTCTGCAGTTCTTGCCCTTTATTATTATTATTTTTCTCTAGAGGGCTCCTTTCATTAAGTGTCTTCCTCACATGTAATATAGTTTATCCCACTGTTGTTTCCTGCTCGGCATTTAATGATTATTTAATTAAAATTAAGAGGCCCCTTAACCTTTCTCCTGTATGTAAGTTCAAATGCTAAACACTCAATGGATTCCTTGGGAATGTCTCTGTAAGGAAATAATGAATATGATAACATCACCTGAACTGTTGGGATGATTAGTTGCTCATTTCCTAAGCATTTTCTCCAGGGTGGAAAAAAGTATTCTGGGTAAAGCTTCAGCCTTCACACAGGTGGTAAGGGAGACAAGCACTGCTGCTTTTGGAAGCTTGTGGCAGAGGCTGTGAGTTTAAAAACATGATATTGTCCTTTGGTAATCTCGAGGGAGGATTAAATATACAGTATATTTGCTATTCTATAATATAAACCTGGTGAGGCTCCAATCTTATATTTGCTGTTATGGATCAGATTTTTTGATATATGTTGATATTATGACTACAGACCCAGATGTGCCCAAATCCTGCCCTGCTGATTATCCCTTCTGCTGGTTAATTTTGAGTGTCACTTGACTGGGCAAGAGGTACCCAAATTAAACATTATTTCTGTGTGTGTATGTGAGGGGGTTTCTGGATAAGATTAGCATATGAATCAATGGATTCAGTCAAGCAGGTCATTCTTCCCAATGTGGGCGAGCATCATCCGTCCCATTGAGAACTTGCATAGAACAAAAATGTGGAGGAAGGAGGAAATCACTCCTTTTTGCTTCCTGTCTCACTGTTTTAGTTGGGACATATCATTTCATTTTTTTTTCCAGCCTTCAGAGTGGAATTTAAACCCACTAGCTCTCCAGAGCCTCAGGCCTTTGGACTCAAAACTGAATTACATTACCAGCTTTCCTGATTCTCCACCTTGTAAATGGCAGACTGTGGGTCTTCTCAGTTCATGATTACATGAACCAATACCTCACAATCAATCAATCAATCAATCAATCAATCTCTATCTCGATCTATATATCAATATCCCTGGCAGATGAAAAATACTGCAGCAAATCTGGATTTACCTAAAAAAATGCTTAATGGTAAGGAGGTATTGAGGCACATGGATTGCAGAGACAAAGGGAAAATAAAAGCTGGATTGAAGTATGCAGTAGCACATCCGAGATAGAGCAGATGGTCTTACTGACCTAGAAAGAAGTTGGATAGATGAGGAGCATCGTGTAAGGTATCACATTTCTTCCCAATTTCCTACATTCAGTGTGAAACATTAAACGTTGGCAAAAACGGTACATGAACTAATATGACTTCTGTGTTAAATTAGCATGGTTTCTTTATTTTCCAGTCTTGTCTAAACTAATTTGCATTACAGAAACATGAGTTTTAAAGAAGCATACGTACAGTATTCTCCCAAGACACATGCTAACACATATTTCATAGTTAGAGTTTCATCTGTAAACTAAGAGTCAGAACATTTGCCTCAGATTTGTTACATGAAATAATGCATGTGAAAGGTTAAATAAATGACAAATTGCCATGCAGATATTTAGTAATGATATTTTATAGCTTGCTTACCAGCCTTGGGAAAGTTACTTACATGCTCTGTGCCGCAGTTTCCTCATCTGTAAAATGGAGAAAATATTAATATCCACCTTATAGAGCTGTTAAGGATAAAAATAAGATGATATACCAAATAATTAGAACAACTCTGCTATAAATGAATGTATCTATTCTTATCATGCCATCGCTAAAAAGCAAACATTTAAAGTGGAACTAAGCACCTGTCACCATGTCCGAAGAAAAACAAAATCCTCAACCAGATGTCCCTCCAGATTTCCAGAGTTCTGTCAGTACCAGGTGTCATCTATTGGGGCCGCTAATCCCATTTCTTTCATCCTCCCTCCATTCTGGAACCTGCAGCTTTCAGGTTCTCTTTTCCTTGCCCCCAATTAACAACCACCTTTTATTATGTGCAGTTATGTTTTCTCAATATTGATCTATTTGATCTATCACATATTTAAATTTAGCGCTTCCTGGGTGCTGGGCACTGTTCAAAGCACACTTGTTAACACATTTAAGGCAGGTCTGTTGTTCTCTCCATTTTATAAATGAGGAGGAGACTGAAGCATGAAGAGATTAGGAAACTTGCTGATGCTTCAGTTTGTGAGTGGCATGGCTGAGACCCAGTCCAGGTCTGTCTGCTGCCAAGATGACGGTCCTCACCTGACCCATGCTTTGGGGTGAGTTCGGTCAACACTGTTGACTGGCTTGAGTCATACTTCTGTCCTTGGCATTGTTCTTGAGGTTCTTGGGTAAATGTGTCTGGCTGGCTTTGGTCTTCCAGAACCTTCCTCAGGAGACTCTGGGAAACACAATCTGACTTTGTGGCAGAGAAGTACAGAGATAGCTTCTGATTTGTTCCCCCTTAACCCCCCCCCCCAAAAAAAAAACCCAAAAAACCACCACCATCACCAACAACAAACTTACTGAGGCCAATGAAATCATTTATAGGAAATATGTTATCTATTGAGAAGTTATAGGTACAGTCATTTAATTTCTACCCTACATTCTGTGAAAGGATGATTCCCATTCCTAGCTTTCTATTTTTTCTCTCCTATCTTAAAAAGTTGGTTTCTCTACTTCCAAAGGAAAACTTTATTATGCATTTCCCTTCATTTAAAAAATATTTAACAACTGATTTGTGTGTTGCATGAAAGTTACACATTTCCTAAGATGCATTTGCTATTTTATTTTCTTTCATTCAAAAATGTGTCAGTAATCTTTTTGTTAACATGAAGATAAAGGATTAGTAATGCAAGATGCAGTTTTCTTGTAACCTTCTTGAAAGCAGACTATAGTTTCTTATCTGGCTCCAACATTCATTTTCCTGAATTGAAAAAAAAAGCGACTTAAAATGAAATAAACCACATTTGATTCCTAGGAGCATCGCTAGCAGGAAAATGTACCGAGAAAGGCAGACTTGGTTGGATTCCAGAAAGCCCCTCTCCTCCCCATGTGAGAGAATTGACTAATTTTGCATTTTAAAGTACAATTTTAATGCAGGAAAGAATTGTGAATTGTCCCTCATTAATCACTAATCAGAAGATACATATGATTTTATTCCCTGAAAATCTAGGATGTTGGGGGGAAAATAGCAATGAGGTATAAAACTTCATGATTTTGGTTTAAAATTTTATTTTATTTTATTGAGTGCCTCTTCTGAGCAAAGAGCCATGCAAGGTGCTGAAAACATTTAGAGAGAGAATAAAAGGCCCCTGTCCTCGATGGGTTATATCCCCTTGACCCTTGTGGGTGGAGTAGGCACATGTGGTGGAGGAAAATACAACACTTGATTTTCACTCTCAACTGCAAAGGTCAGGACAAGTAGAGGGAATTGATGTGTCTTTTATGCTCTTTTATATATATGGCCTACTAGTAAGTGCGCTTGCCTCGACCTCCCTTGCCTACAAATAAACCCCTGGGAAGTATTTATATGGGGGTGGGGACTCAAGCTGTTTGCTGTGTTCCCGAAGTATAGATGGGGACTTGGAAGTTAAGACAGGTGGCTCTTGGGAAGAATATTTTAGGAAAGGCAGTGCCTCGTCTGGATAGGTATTCAGGAAATAGCCATTGAATTAAACTGAATTCAGTGTTGGCTCCTGGAGGTGGTAGGCAGGTTGAAGAGCATTGGAGAAGCTCCTGGCAAGGGTTGTTCTCCAGAAGCCTCAGCACCTGAGGACACAACCTCTGTCTCTGTTTCTGTCCCAATCACGGGCTGCCCTTTTGCATCACCTTGCCCTTCCTAGGCTGGGGTCCCTGAGGCAAGTGTCATCTGGCTTCTTCTGTCCCCTCCATAATGCAACCTGGCACCTAGAATACACTCATAGATGAACGCCACAGTCAGAGTGGGTTCCATCTTTGAGAAACTGAATTAAAAACAAGTGAGAGGAAGAGAAGTCTGGGGCTAGAAGGAGGTCTGGCTGGGAGGAGTGGCAGAAGCTGATTCTGTGACCTGCCCATAGTGCTGCTGGTATGAAACACTTGGCAGGCCAGTGAACTTGCTGCTGTCTGCAGGAGAGTTCATCTGAGATACCAAGAGGCAGTGTCATGGGATAATTGTTATTTACCAAGTTTCCTGCCATAATTCCCATGTTGTTCCTAGTCTCCCCTGTCCCCACCCTCTCCAATGACCTTCCTCCTCCATCCTGCACATGTTCATTGAAGGAAAGACACAAAAGAACATGAACACAATGAATTAATTCGTTTTTTAATTTGAAAAGACTAAGCCCTAAAGGAAGCTAGACATACAATTCATCGTAAATGGACCTAGCAGGCTTCTTTCCCCTTATTTCAACCTTTCTATTACAGAACATCTCAAAAATTTACACCAGCTGAGAGAATAGATATATGAGCCTGATATACCCATCACCCAGCTTCAACAATTGTTGATAACATCATGTATCATTTTGCATCTCTACCAGACCCACACGACAAACCTGATTATTTCAAAGCAAACCATAGCATTTTATCTGAAAACTAGAGGCCCGGTGCACAAAATTAATTTGTGTAAGAGTTGGCCTGCCTTTCCCTGGCTGCCAACACTGGCTTCCTTTGGGAACCAGGACCTGGGTTTCCCTCTGGCCGCCAGCAGGCACCTGGGATCCAGCTTCCCTCGCAGCCCTGGCTTCATCTGGAAGGCTGGTCCAGAAGGATGCCTGGTCTAATTAACATATTACTCTTTTATTATTATAGACTGGAGGCCTGGTGCATGAAATTCGTGCATGGGCGGGGGGTCCCCTTGTTCTGGGCTGCAAACATGGCAGAGCTCCTCCATTGCCAGGAGGCAGAATGCTGTGGGACAGAGGGAGGTAGAGTAGGTTACTGAATAATGGCTTGGTTGAAGTTTGGAGGGAGGTGGTGGGTCATGCTCCAGCCAAGCGTGCCCAGGCATTGCATCTGTGCCCTGAGTTCCTTGGAAATGGCTGAAATAACTTTTGTAACCTTTGGGTTGTCATTGTAACTATCCTGACTCCCTCTTGTGGTTTCTGAGTATAAATTTGGTGTAACATCTGTGGTCTACACTGCAGTTCAGCCTTTATCACAGTGAAGTGCTGTAACTGTAGTCGCTGGCCAGCTTAATAAAGGCTCATAAATTTTGATCTTTGTCCCTGGTGGTCATCTCTTGTGGGTCACCCCACAACACCCTCAGCCAAGCCTGCACTCTCTCCAATCTGGGACCTCTCAAGGGGGTCTGTATTCAATATTTTAAAGTAAAATGGGCAGTCGGACATCCCTCTCACAATCCAGGACTGCTGGCTCCCAACTGCTCGCCTGCCTGCCTTCCTGATCGCCCCTAACCGCTTCTGCCTGTAAGCCTGATCACTCCCTAACCACTCATCTGCCAGTATGATTGATGCCTAACTGCTCCCTTGCCAGTCTGTTTGCCTCTAATGTCCTTCCCTGCAGGCCTGGTCAGCCCTAACTGCCCTCCCTGCAGGCCTGGTCACTCCTAACTGCCCTCTCCTACAGGCCAAGTTCCCCCTAACTGCTCTCCCCTACATGCCTGGACCCTCCCCAACTGCCCTTCCCTGCAGATCCAGTCACCCCCAACTTCCCTCCCCTGCAGGCTTGATCACCCCCAACTGCCCTCCCTTGCAGTCCTGGTCCCTTCCAACTGACCTCCCCTGCTGACTATCTTATGTCCACATGGGGGCAGGATCTTTGACACATGAGGGCAGCCATCTTGTGTGTTGGAATGATGGTCAATCTGCATATTACTCTTTTATTAGATAGGATAGAGGTCTGGTGTATGGGTGGGGGCTGGCTGGTTTGCCCTGAAGGGTGTCTCAGATCAGGGTGGGGGTTCCCTTGGGGCATGGGGTGGCCTGAGTGAGGGGCCTATGGTTGTTTGCAGGCCAGCCATGCCCTTCCAGAAACTCAAGTGGAGGCCCTGGTATCTGGGATTTATTTATCTTCTATAATTGAAACTTTGTAGCTTTAACGACAGGCCAACACAAGCCAGGGCTGTGGAAAGCTTGACTTCCTCCATCACCAGGGGCAATCCTAGCCTCCTGCTCTCTGCAGCTCCGTGGCTGCTGCCATTTTTGTTGGGATTTATCTTCTATAATTGAAACTTTGTAGCATTGAGTGGAGGTCCTGGACCTGCCAGGGTGTGTGGAAAGCTTAGCTTCCTCCATCACCAGGGAAACCCAAGCCTCCTTCTTGCTCTCTGTGGCTGCAGCCATATTGTTTGGGGTTAATTTGCATACTTGCTCCTGATTGGCTTGTGGGCATAGCAGAGTGATGGTTAATTTGCATATTACTCTTTTATTAGATAGGAGGATACTTCTGTACTCAATATTTTAAAGTAAAAGGGCATTAGAAAACACAACCACAATTCAATAATTCTATCTAAAGATAATTAATGATAATTTCCTAATTACTGTGTTTACATTTCATTGATTAACTTATGCCTTTTAAACAATTTGTGTGAAATCTTTCTGTAACTAGTACTTTACAAAGTCCTCCTTTTTGTAATGAAATAAGAATGATAAATACAATATACTCACAAAATAACCTCCCTCCAATATAAAGAAGAATTAAAATGAAAGCAAATTAAAATAAGACATATATTTCAACATTTAAGGGCTGTGGTGCTAGGAGACTAGAGGATTTAATGTAATTCTATGCTTTAACTGGAACATAGAACCATTGTGAAAGTGATACCTTTGAACACAGACTGTAGGGTGTCATGTGCTAACTTAATTATTAAGAATGGCACAATTTTTTGAAATAAAGTCTTGAAAAAATTTCTAACAAAGAATACAGCTTTCTCTTAATTTACAGCACTATTGCTGTTGCCAAAAATTCAGTGTATATTCAAAGTGCAAAAATAACACTGTGTTTAGATATAAAATGAGATTACCTATGTGTAGATAATTATAAACTATTTTTATTTTATTTAACATTTTACATTTTGTTTATTATTATTAGATTTAAAAAAACACACTCTATGGAGGTATCATTGCCATACAAAAGCTGTACATATTTAATATATGCAACTATACATTTGGGAATAGTATACACCTCTAAAACCACCATCACAATATATGTCATAAACATATCCATTGCCTCCAAAAGTTTTAAACTAATATGAATGTCTGGGGAAATATAAAAAAAGCATATGGGATAAGAACAATTCTTTTTTAATTTCTTTATTGATTAAGGTATTACATATGTGTCCTTATTCCCCCATTACCCCCCACCTCCCATTCATGCCCTTACCCCCGTGTTGTCTGTATCTATTGATTAGGCTTATATGCATGCATATAAGTTCTTTGTTTGATCTCTCCCCCTTCCCCCACCTTCCCTACCTTCCCTGAGGTTTGACGAAGAACAATTCTTCATTGGTAAGACCATCTCACACATAATGAGGTGACTATCATTCTTGCCTCTTGCCCACTAAGTAACAGAACTATTTTATATTTAAGAGATTAAGGAGACTTGACAGCTCAATTCAATGTATAATGCTTAACCGAGTCCTGGTTGGAACTAAAAAACCCGTTATAAAAAACATTATTGGGGTAAATAGGACATTTGAATAACAAATTATATAATAGATAATTATATTATTAATACTAAATTGCTTGTTCATTTGGGTAATGATTGTTCTATTTTTTGCAACTCTTCCGTAGATTTGAAACTCCAAAAATAAAATATTTTTCTGAGGAAATGCCCTCACATACCGTATTTTCCAACATATCAGATTTTCCTTTTAACCCAGGAAAATCTTCTCAAAAGTCAGGGGTCATCGTATACGTCGTCTTATAGGGCAGGTGCTAAAACTTCCAAGCTGGACTAGAGAATCTGCGGTCGCTGCATATGGTGAGGGGAGCTCAAAAAGGCTGTGGCCGAATCCCTGCCGTAGGCGGCGACCATATGAAAGCAGCAAGAGCGGCGCTGTACACACCTGCATGTCATAAGCATCTGAATTAAAATTACTATATTGAAATAAAATCTGATGGTTTTTTAAAATTTTTATTTGGTGTGCGTTGGAAGAGGGGTAGTCTTATACGGCGAATATATCACAAACTCTACATTTTAACTGGAAAAGTTGGGGGTCATCTTATACACCGGAAAAATACGGTATTTCAAAATTGAAACAGTGATGGGGGCAGTACCAATCCCATGGAGAACCGGTGGCCCATGTGACAGGAAAGAGATTGAATTGGGCAAGAAGCCAGAGAATTAGAGATGGGAGTGAGATTCCTCCTCTAGGCAGTGCCTTGGGGTGAGTCTAGGAGGGGTACCTAGAAACTTCTTCAAATCTGGGTTACCAAGTAAGAACTTGTAACCTACCTATCCTCTGGAAGTGGAAGCCTTGCTGATATTCCCAAGGCCACAGTGATATGGGAATAGATTTCCACTGGGAGAGCTGAAATCCCTGCATCCCTATGAGATGTTCATAAATGACTGACAAAGGTTCAATACCTCAGTAGTAGATGTAGCCAATGGGTGAGGGGGACCAGAGCCCATTCCCACATTCTGGACTTGTGTTATTTCTGACATTTAGCTGCTACCCTGAATAAAAGGGGCAACAGAACAGCGTGATGTGATGGGGTGGAGGACAAGGATCACACACAATATGCCTGAGTAAAAACTTAAAGCGTTGGAATGATGACTAATTTGAATTTATCTGGATGTGACTAAATTGTTTGTTCTTGTGAAATGGAAATGGAGTCTCAAACTGAGTGGCGTTATGGACAATGAATTACATTTTGTTTGGTAAGCCTGATTTTGTGGCCTGTGAAAACTTGAATCTGCTAATTAAGTCTGATGTGTTCGTGGAATAGAGTAGTATTCACTTTCTAAGTTCAACAGGATGCTTTTATTTATTTTATTTCACATTTTTTCCCATGCTACTGTTTCAATTTCCAGAGAAATAGAAAGGCCAGGGGCATCATTGCATTATATAGAATGCATCGGAAAGATGACAAGGAAGTGGACAGAGGATTGTGCAAACACGGAAATATTTTGCTAGAAGCAGGGAGCTGCTGGGGAGAAGTCATGTGTGAAACTGTCAGCATGCAAAAGTAGCACAAGTCTTGGGAGTCTCTTTCCCAAGAAAGTAAATTTGTTAATTTAGTTTGAAAAGTCGCTTTCTTATATGGAGCCTGAAGAAAATGTATAGTTCCCCGATGAAATAAAACTCCTGTGCCTTCAGCTGGCTCCCTTTGTTTAATCAGCGGATGCCATAGGAACCAGCAGGGGCAGATGGCTGAGATCCTATCGTGGCAGTCCCAGGAATTAGGAACATTAATTTTTAAGGGGATTAAAGCACAGAAGATTTTTAAAACATGCATTTTCATAAGCGGCTAGGCACACTCCCTCTCTAGATGTTTATGTGATGGGTCTTTGAAACAAAAACTGTGACAGAAGCAAGGAGCTCTATGTGGGGGGAAATATCAATATTTGTGTTGCTCATGCACCAGAAGGGGTTCTACTCTTGTCCTAGATTGGGCTGTTTGGCCCGTGGGATGTAGGGGGAGTCTGGCAGTATTCCAGCTTGCTGGATCACGGTGAAGCGGGAATGGATGCCACTCTAAAGTCATTGTGTCTTCTGTGACGGAGTCCTAGGCATGTAGGAGCAGGAAGGCAGTCTGTCATTCTGGACCAGACCTCTGAAATATGCCACTTCCCTGCACTGTGGACTCCAAGTCACTCTGCTGTTATTGTCTTCAGACGAGTGCATGCATACCCCTGGGGACACCTAAGGACTTTCCATGTGGTGTGCAGACATACTCATAGTTTGGATGCTTAGATTCTACATTTCTAATTTTCATCTGCCTGGGAACATGCCTGAGGTCTGAAGATTCTCCTTTTTAATCTCTTCTTGTACTCTCAGTTTAGAAGACACAGGCATACCTCTCTCCTGACCATGGTCCTTTGCCTCAAAATGGATAAACCTTTGGGGGCAGCTGACAAAAGGTGTTAGGTTGAGAGAGTGACTGGCTCTGCTGACTAGGTGACAAATCCTCTCACTCCTCAGTTGGTTTCTGACTCTTTGCTTTCATCAAAAGTGATGTGTCCTTTGTTCCTGACCTGCACCTCTCTTTTTACAGACATAATTGTTAGCATTACAGACATAATTGTTATGTCTATGAGGGCATTAATTATGTCTGAAATCAGACAATTCCTTAGTTAGGTCTTAGCCATGAAGTAGTTTATAGAAAGCTCCAGCATCATAACTAGCAGACTGGTGTTCATGCATTGGAAGAAAATCCCAGAGACATTAGTGGAACACTGCTATAACAAATGCCACCTCATCAATGTCTGGAGGACACTGAGAATGGATGATATTGGGTAGAAAATTCTGGTCATGAATGTTTCAGTTAAAAAGTAATTCGGAAGAGCTGGACTCAGAATGTGATGATGTTGTTGGCATACCATAACCAGTTAGTTTCACTTATATTACCTTTTATGAATGAACAAGAATGACGTATAATTAAAGCCTGAAAGAGCTTTCTAATAAGTTTCAAAGAAAGTATTGTATAATAGTTTAATTGGCAGGACCTTTTCCTCCTAGAGGTACATAAAAGAGTAAGTCTTACATTCAGTGATATAGTTAGTTTCAGTAAAATACAGTACTGTATGTTTAATAGTTAGATATCAAAGTGTGTAATACACTATGTTGCTTCAATCAATCGTGTTATAATAACTGTAGTGATAGTGTAGTTCAGGAGAAACATGTTAACGGAACTGTAAGGATATAAGAAATAAAAGTATTTCTCTCCCTCAGCATATACACACAATTTAGTAGTGGTAGTTTGCAGTGTCTGACACATGCTCCATGCTTCCCTTGAAAATTCGAAATATCAATCGTGTTTATGGTAGCACCCTAGGGTGCTTCAGCCCACAATTTGGGAACTACAAGTATAAGATGTATTTATGATCTTCTCTGCGGCCTTAATGAGATTCAGGATCTCTGTTTTCCCTGAGGGGGTTAAGACTCTGGCAGCAGCTCAGGATAAAAGCTTCATGAAGCTGGTCAAAAGAGAGGCCGAAAATGGTCCAAGGAGAAACCTTGAGCTCGGTGAGAGCCTTTCACTGGGACATACGGCCATTTGTATATCCCGTTTTGAGAGGCCTCCTATCCTGATGGCTGCTAAGGATCTTAACATTGTCACCGCTACATGCTTTCTCTCTTCTAATGCAGTCTATAACGTCATGATCTGCAAGAGGTTAAAGACCATATCTTTTTCATAATTATATGTGATACCTAAAATTATATATAATTTTATGCTATGTTTAACACAGTGCCTGGATTTGAGAAGGTAGTAGGTAGTAGGTAAATACATACTTATTGACCTAAAATAAATTAATTAATTGACGAAAGAAAGAAAAATATATCTTATCTACTACTAAATATAATTCTTTGATCTTCTTTTGTTGAAGAAAAGTAGTTAGAGATAGTATTATGCTTTCACAGGACAGATAGTCTTCTACATCAGTGGAGGAATCAAATTTGGTGCCCAGACATGGTTTAAGAAGAGCACTAAGCAGTGTGCAGAGGGAAGGAGGCCAGCCCACATGCCCTCTGCCATGGAGATGAATGATGAGTGATCTGGTCACCAGGCCTAACAATTCTAGATTTTGATTTCTGTTTTTCTTTTGCCTACCTAGTAAGAAAACACTTATTTGGTCTTGGGAATTGAGCATAAGACTCTTTTATATGTACCAAAAAAATCTACTTTCTCTTTTACTTGTTGTTTTGATACGCCCACCTGCATCACTCCACCCATTTTCTTAAAAAATATAATTAGCAGTTTGCAGTTGTGAATCATGTAAGGCCATTTGAAGTTCGTAGTTCCCGGTGTTCTCTGTGTTTCTGTAACCCTTGAATATCTGGGCTTGAGCGTGGCCCGTCCGTGTCGTCAGACCTTCTCTGCTGGGCCTTCCAGTGGTCACGCATCCTGCTGTTTGCCCCTGGGTTCTGCCGTTCAAGGTGGGGAAGGGGTGGCCAGAGACAAAAAACAGAGGCCTTGGGAAAATGTTAGAGCATAAAACAACGAGACTTCTTTAAAGGGAAAGGAAAGGCCGCGGTGAAGTAAAAATGATGAAGAGGTGTTTTTAGCAACAATTGGTGACTCTGATGACTATTTCAAAGTCAGTTATTCTGAACAGTTTAAGGTGTTAACCTTGGTCCAAACCGGCTGCCTTTAGCCACCGAGGCTGAAGGTATCCAAAGTGAATTATGCAGAAGGCCATTTAGGCTGAGCCTCTTGGCATTCTGAATTGGATGCCATTTTTAATTTTTATTTTCTCATGGTTGCTGTGTGTGTGTGTGTGTGTGTGTGTGTTTGTGTTTGCAAAAGCAGTTTAGGCCCTGGAATTGCAAGCTGTTCTGTTAAGACTAGGGCCGCTTTGCTATCTCCTATCTTTGTTGCTCACCTCATTTTGAAGGATTGTTACACATTTGTAAGTACAATGGGATTATTTATTCATTGTGTCTGTCCACTCTTTTCTGTGCCACAAAAGGAGAAATAGCCTGCACTGCGACTTAAGAGCTTTCTGACCGCTCCAAAGTCATGACATTTCCTTTGCTTTTTGATGGCTGGCTTTGAAAAGCGGGGGAAGCTGGGTGACAAACTCTGTTGGCTCCAGGAGGGAGATGACTTGTCGTTGTTGTGAAAAAGCACATTTAGTCACTTTTAAAAAGCAAATTGCGGACTTAATAGAGCCAGACAGTCTTCTTTGGAGATTGCTACAAGGTGGATTGTCTTGATAAAACATTTGAAGCCAGAAATCCATCAAGCGTCAGTGAATATAAGCACTGACCTGCACCCAAGCACACAGCATTCTCACCAAACTTCTGAGTTATTTTTTTTAAATAGAGAAAGGATAACTGTCCAGCACCTTTCATTTTGTCTTCTTTGCAATTCTTCCAGTTCCAAATCAAATGAAAGAGTATGATGATGAGCTATTTCGAGCCTATCTGAGACCGTACGCATCGGTATCTGTAGGCTCAGCTTTTTGGCTTTCTGCAGAAGCTGTGAACACGCACTTGCAGCATGGCCAAGGGCAAATCTACGACAAACAGAACAAATGCCCTGTCAGCATCGCCCACTCTCCTGCCCCTCCATTATGATGGTGTTTAGGGTGACTTTCTAGGTGATATTGACAGGATAACCCCAGTCATGTTGATTTCCTCCGAGTACTTAACCAGGCACTTAACCAGGCGAAGGCAGGCTTTCCAGGCATGGTGGCGCTTTTCCAGATGCCCATGTGTTTGAACAAGAGTTAAATGTTATTTTTTTCTATTAAAGTAATAGCTATATCAAGTAATAGTACGAGTGGTCGGTTAGCTATGTTTTAATACTAAGACGTCTCCCGAACCATCATTCCAGTCTCAGTTTTACGCTCTTAAAGGAGTCAGTACCCTTCCTACTTGTGGGCTGTACATGAAGTGCAAATTCAGTTGACTGTTGAGACAGCAAAAATGCTGTATTAAAAAGGGATTTTTTAGGAAAACAGGACATGTACTTTGCAGAATGGCTATGTTTTATTGTAAGCAACGGACTAACCAAGATGAAGAGGAGGCTTAGGTCAGGAGGGGCACCTGGAATGGGCTCTTCTCCCACTGGCTCTTGCTTTCCGGGACCTTCAGCTCAGGCCCTTGGGAAGGCTGTGATTGTAGCATTTGTCTTATTTTTTCTCCCTCGCTTCTTTCCTTCCTTCCTGAAAAAAAACAAAAACAAAAACAGAAAAATAGAAAGATCAATATAAGGTCAATACTTGTGTACTCACTACCCAGAATTAACTAATATTAATACTCAGTCATGTTTGCTTTAGGGTTATAAAATCATTTAAAAGCAATAGGACCTTATAGATAAAATTAAAGGTGCCATTCATGTTCCTCTTTCCCCAGAAAAGGAAACTTAATGACCTTGGTTGTCCTCGGACACCCGTTCCCCCAAAAGCCTACAGTTGGTATTGCTAGTACCATTAATAATAATAATTAAAAAAATACAAATGGTGCCCTAGCCAGTTTGGCTCAGTGGAAAGAGCGTTGGCCTGAAGACAAAGGCTCCCGGGTTCAATTCTGATCAAGGGCACATATCTTGGTTACAGGCTTCTCCCGGGCCCAAGGTCTGGTGGAGGTGCATGCAGGAGCCAAGCAGTGGATGTGAACACATCAATGTTTCTCTGTCTTTCCCTCTTTCTTCCACTCTCCCTAAAAATTGACGAAAAATATCCTCGAGTTAGTATTAACAACCCCCCCAACAAAACAAAACAACAAACAAAATAAAACAAAAATGGTATCATAATGTTCACAGTACTCTCATTGATTTTTCACTGAACATTTGTCTTCCAAATCATTCCATGTTGAGATGTGTGTGTTGATGAATTTAAATTTCTGTATAGTATTTCACTGTATGAGTACATAAAACTCTCCTCTCGATAAGTTCAATCGTATTGGGTATTTGGATAAAGTCACCTTCTTGAAGAAGTGTGCCCCGGGGGCCCTCGAACCTCCCCCATCAGAACTGATTGCCTTCTTTCCCCGGCAGCACATCCCACATCCGTTACCCTAAGAATTTTCCTTTTGCCTTTCCTGTATTGAATTTCCTCTTTCCTATATTCCCTGTCTTCCTCTTTCTTAGTTAAACTCCTTTGTTTTGGCAAAGACCACATTATAATAGCTTCCTGAAAAGTAATACATGGGAGAGAAACTTTTGAGAACTTGCATGTCTAAAAATGCCTTATTTCATCCTCACACTTATAATAGCTTTTGGACGCATAATTTTAGGTTGAAAATAATTTTCCTTTAGAAGAAATTTAAGGCATTGCTCTACTGTCTTCTACCTCCAGATTGTTATTTAGGACTGTGAAGCTATTCTGATGATTATTCTTTGTTTGAAACCTATTGCTATTGTTTTCCGCCTTTGGAAGTTTGAAGGTTCCTCTAGTGTTCTGAAATTTTATGATTATATGTCCTGAGTAGGTCATCCATTGTGCTGGGAAGTTACTGGACTACCTGAAAATGTTACTGCAAAATCCGAACAGAAATGTTCGCCAGTTCTGGAAAATTTCTTGAAATATTCCTCTAATAGTTTCCAAGTTTTTATAGTTTCTCTATTATTTTCCTTCTCTTTAGCGCTTTGCTCTACTTAAGGGGTAGCCCTTCAACTTTATCTTTTAACCCCCCAAATGAGATATTTTTCAATTTTGTTGTCTTTTAAATTTTCAATGGTCTTTAAAAAATCTTCTCCCTTTTCCTGCTTTCAAAAATGATATATTGTTATCAGTTCACAGATGTACAATATTTCAATTGTGGCTGTAATGATACTAATGACAGTTTTTAAAGTTTTCATCCTTCCTGCCAACCACAGGGCTAGGAGGCTCTCGGAGGCTAGAGCTTCGAACTGTGTCTCTTTCAAATTGCCCCTTTGGTCTCTGTCTCTCACTGAAGAGTACTTCTCCAAATGCCCGGGACCCTTGGTCAGTCTCTGGACTTGTGTTTAGAAACGCCAGTCATATTTTCTTTAGATTGTTTTCTTAGGCCTTTTCCCTAGAAAAACCTTCCATGCTCTTGATGTGAAAATATGTAAACCTGGCTGTCAGAATTCTGGGAAGTAAATGCAGAAAAAAATGATGGGAGTCTCAACTTACACTTTGATTGCCCTCTAAGGTACCCTTGCCCTCAACTAGGCTCCCATTCCCCCAATGCATAAAACTTCTATTTTATCTTCGCCAGAGAATAAACTATTGTGTCAAAAAGGGAAAGTTTCCCTAATGGGCAAAGTGAGGATGGAGATTTGGGGGATTTAAATTCTCCTTGAACAGACTTGAACCAATTTTCTTGTGATAGCTGCCTTATACTTCCAAGTCCAGTGGTACTGGTAAAGGCAGCTTAAAATTTTTTTGGACCCCTGTCTGGTGGCTCAGTTGGTTAGAGCCCTGTCCCATACACCAGAAGGCTGCGAGTTCAATCCCAGTCAGGGCACAAATCTAGGTTGCAGCTTTGATTCTCGGTCAGGATTCTATGGGGGGCAACTCTCTCTCTCTCTCTCTCTCTCTCTCTCTCTCTCTCTCTCTCTCTCTCTCTCAGAGCCTCTCTCTCTCTCTGTCTCATAAAGAAAGGCACATTCTTAGGTGAGGATTAAAAAAAATTTTTTTTTGAGATTCTGTTCAATTAATCAGGATGCTTCTTGATTTCTTCACTGTCAGTTTAGAACTTGGCTTTCTGGCATCGGCTAAATAAGTTACTGCTCACCCATCTGCTTGTTGAATTGCAAATTTTACTGCTGCTGCTTATTTGTCCATTCCTCTTGTTGTGGTTTTATGTCTTAGAAAACCATTGTGATTATTTTACTGGGAATTAAGGAGGAAGTGAAGACTAACATATGCATCTGACTTTCTATCTTTAATTGGAAGCCAATTTTGCTTTATTTTTCGCTATAAAGTTTTGCTTTTCACCTATATACTTTAATTCATCTGGAATTTATTTTTATGTGTTGTATATGGCTACTGCTTGTTTTTGTTTTCTAGATAGAAAGCCAAAATTTCCAATATTATTAACTGAAAATTTTATCTTTTGCATTCTATCATGTAATATGCCAACTATCATATGCCACATTTCTAGGTTTCTTATTGTTTCATTGCATTTTAAAATTGTTATTGTGTAGAGATATTGTTGGTTTTAGTATATTTATTTTTGTACTCAGCAAGAACTCGCTCATTTCTAACTAGAGGCCCGACGAACGGAATTCGTGAAGGTGCCGTGCAAGGGTCCCTCAGCCCAGCCTGCGCCTTTTTGCAATCTGGGACTCCTGTCTCCTATCCTCCCGCCTGCTTGCTCCTTACGGCTTGGCCTGCTGCTCATTAGCACTGCTGCGAAGGCGAAGCTCCTGCCACCACCGCTGTGCTTGCCAGCTGTGAGAGCGGCTTCTGGCTGAGCGGTGCTCCCACTGACCACCAGGGGGCAGCTCCTGTGTTGAACATCTTTCTCCTGGTGGCAGTGCGTGTCATAGCGTCTGGTCATTTTGGTGGTTCCACCATAACAGTCACTGGGCTTTTATATGTAAGAGAGTTGGTCTATAGACTATTCTGCATTTAGATGTGGAAAATAACAATTGCAAATAGTAATAACTTAGTTGCTTTCCAAATTTTTGCTTTTCTCCCCTTTGTCTTATTGCATTGGCTAGCACTTCCACCTCAGTGCAGAACAGCAGCAGGGAGAGCAGGCATCTTTATTCTATTTCTGACTTTAATGACAATGTTTCCAAATTCCCATCATCATGTGTTATGTTTGCTCTAGGTTTCTGGTGTACACCTTTTAAAAAAATATATTTTATTGATTTTTTACAGAGAGGAAGGGAGAGGGATAGAAAGTCAGAAACATCGATGAGAGAGAAACATCGACCAGCTGCCTCTTGCACACACCCTACTGGGGATGTGCCTGCAACCAAGGTACATGCCCTTGAGCCGAATCGAACCTGGGACCTTTCAGTCTGAAGGCCGATGTTCTATTCATTGAGCCAAACTGGTTTCAGCTGGTTTACACTTTTAATCATATTAAGAAAATTTCTTTTTATTCATAGTTCACTAAGAACATTTAAAAATTCATGAATGAATGTTTACTTTTAATAAATAGTTTGTCAACATCTATTGAGGTTTCCTTCCTTTACTTCATTAATGGGAGTTACATCATAATAGATTTTCTGATGTTGAACTTTCTTTGCATTTTGGGCTAAACTCCAAATGATTATGATGCAATTAAAAATATCCTATTGAATTAGATTTGTTCTTATTTTATAACTTTCCATCTCTATAAATAATTAAGATTGATCTATAATGATCTTTTATTGCACCGTACTTCTTAGTTTTGCTATCAAATTGGTTATTAACTCAACAAAATTATTTGGTGGCTTTCTTATCTTTCCTCCTCAACACATTTTCTGTAAGATGAAGAATATCCTTTCCTTGGAGTTTTGGTAAAAATAATTTCTAAAACTAAATGCACTCTGGGGCCTCCAGGAGGCAAACGTTTTGACCCCTGACTTCATTTCTCACTTCCAGTTCCTGGCAAGATTCTGCAAGGACTGCTGTGTGACCTCCCAAGGCTGGTGGACCGCCCGAGTGGAGAAAACTGACCAGAAACAGCTCTGTGGCCGGCACCACGGGGAAGATGCTCTTCAGGCGGCAGTCCTGGAGGTAGGGCATCATGCATACCTTCTTTTCCAAGCATGTTGGCTTTCATGCACTAAAAACAAGTATCATCATGAAAAAGGGAAGGAGAAAGATCCTAATTAATATCGATAAATTACAATGAACCCCAATTGATGCTATGGTTGTTCTCTAATTTGAATGTGAATTATTAAAAACAATAACACTGTATACCATTTGGGCAACTATAGTTTCACAACATTTATGGGACTTTGCAGTGTTGGGAGAAGATGGTTCTGTGTCTTCTGAACTGAATAGATTCCAGAGTTGTGATTACGCAAGGGCATAATTAACATTGGGTCAAGCATTGTTTTTGGAAATGATCTCAGGAGAAGCTACATTTTTTTTCTGGGGTCACTTTTTAATTTTTATGTTGGCAAAGTCAAATTTAAAACATCTCAAAGAATCCCAATATTTGTTTTATCTTTTCTTTTTTAAAAATTGAATTGTTATTGTTGAAAATTTTATACATGTCCCCCTTTTCTACAGTCTGAGAACATCTATTTTTAATCATGTAGCTTCGTCTGCTTAGGTAAAATTTTCAGTTGAAATAAATACAGGCCTATCTTGGGAATTACTTTCTAAATCTTAAAGAATTTAGATAAGCTTCCTGCTTAAATTCAATTCTCTTTTGAAAAGAAACAAGTGATGACTTTCAAAGTACTTAATGTATTATAAAGGAGTGGCAATCAGAAATAATTATTTTTAATATAACTTCTTGGTTTTTATAATTTTATTGTTGAAAGTATTGCAAATAATAGTACATATGTCTCATCCCCCCCCCCCCCCCCACATTGACCTCCTTTAAAAACACAAGTACAGCTCTGCCTGAAGAAAAGTCTTTTTGAGCACATCAATAGTCTTATCTCAAAACAAGGGTATGCACTTAAAATTGGGTCATACAAACACAAACTTTATCTCCTGTTAGAAACACCTGCTGGATGAAGGGCATCCTTTCAAGTCCCATTAGTTAATTACCAAATAAAGGTGGATTTTTGTCTTAGTTTGAAATTTTAACCCAGGGAGAGAACTAATTCTTACAAGCAAATAAGCTAATGCTTAGTCTTTTCCCCTGTTTTTTTCCTTACTGCTCTCAATGTAAAGTGACATGACTGGGTTTCTTGGGTCCTATTTCAAAAAAAATGAAGAATTTGACCTTCGGTGAGATAGGTACCACAGTAGCAAAGCAGGGAAAACGACCCTTTGCCATGAGCCAGGCTTTGTCCTTAAACCCTAATATGGTTTCCCAGGAAATGAGGCTCATCTAGTAGAGGAACTACATTAGTGTATACGGGGCAGGCCTAAGTGTCCTCAAATAAAAGATTCCACCCGAACCCCCTGAATGATGATGACATCCTTTTGTTCAGATAAATGAATATTTCCACCGTGATGGACTCATTCAGAGGCAACCATAAACCTCCTGCCAAGTGAAGGGAAACAGGAGATATTTGTACAATTCATTGCAAGAGGTTCCAGGGTTCTCCCTTGGACAGTTAGCTGTTACAGCTAATGTTAGTGTAATTTGTGTCCACGCTCTTTCAGGGTCAGCACTAGGCACATAATACTGCGTCATCTTCATTAAGAATGACTGTTTAGATGACAATTGTAGAGACAATTTGCCAGTTATTTAACTCTCCAATGTCTGGCTGTCTCTCTCCTCCCCCACTTAACTTTTTAGATGTGTGTGTGTGTAAGAGAGAGAGAGAGAGAGAGAGAGAGAGAGAGAGAGAGAGAGAGAGAGAGAGAGAGAGAGAGAGGGAGAAGAGGTTCATAGCATTAGGTAAATGATGGTTTAGAAGTGTGATGCGAAGAAGGATCCTATGTTTGGAGCTTTAGAGTTGAGTGCCTGGGGCACTGATGTAAGTAAGACAGTCATTACTGAAGACCATTCTATGACTTGTTCGTCCTGGGAGCTGGAAACCAAAGCACTTTCTGCAAAATTGAGCTTAGCGTTGTGCCTTTTGAGAGCAAGTCTTAATCTTCTTTTTTCACTAGTATGATTATAGAACTTGTACATGGTGATCAGTACATATTTGTGTATTAGTTGATTGGCTCTGTATTAAACATGTCCCAAAAGAAATGTGAAAAGTCTAGGTTTCTGCATCTTAGTACAGGCCACGGGGAGAGGCCCTGGCCAGTGGTTTTGTATGTGGAGTTTTGTATGTGGGCTGCAACAAAAGGTGCTGCGTGAGGATGAGAGGATGCTTATTATTCTGATGCTGTGAGATGTGTCTACCAGCTAAATAAGCTTCTATTGCCCCTTCCTCTGACTTTCTGAGATGCTCCAGAGTGGTGTCAAAATAGCCATCCATAAAGGAACAAATTCTGTCAATCTTGCAGTTTTTTGGTTTACATTATTCCAACATCATTTTTGTGAGTTCTCCTGTTTCTCCCTCAGTGGATTGCACAATATTTGAAAAATAAAATTAATGGATGCTTTACCTTGTTGGAGCCATAGCCCTAGGAGCAGGAAAAGGAGAATGAGTCTACCTAGAATGGAGGAGTTGTTTTAAATTTAATTTTCTAGTGTCTAGTTGCTATGGCTAGTCTGGGTAAATGGATGAACAGTGAGTAAAGAGAATGAGCAGATAAATCAATATTAATGTTTTCCTTTCTGTGCCTCAGAATCAATCATAAGACCATGGCCGGATCCCAGTTTTTGACACCAATCAAAGTGACAACCTGGTTGCTGGGGCCATTCCTTGATACATTTGTTTTTGGAAGGCAGAGATAAACTGGGGGGAAATAGAATGCTGTATTTTTCTGTCACATCAGAGACACTGTGTTGTTCTTATCCTTTTTGCTTTTAAAGAGGCCAACGAGGCCCGTTGGTCTGTCCAGGCTGTGTGCTAATGTTCCCAGATTTATCCTTCGTGGATATGATGTGCTTCCTAATGCTGAGGAGTTATGTTTTTCCTCAGTTCTAGAAAATTCTTAGCCATTTTCTTTTTAATATTTTTCCCCTTCCATTCTCTCGATTCTTTCCTTCTGGTATTTGGGATCCATGTTAGTCTCTTGCCCACATCTCTTAACATTTTATGTTTTCATCTCCTCATTTTTCTGTGCTGTAACTGAAATAATTTCTTCAGCTCTGTGTACCCATTCATAGTCTTTTTCCCCCCCTTACCCTTAGCTGTTTTTAACATTGCTGTTTAAACCTATCATAATATTTTAATTTCAAGAATTATTTTTTTATTTCTAAAATTTCTTTTGGCCCTTTTACAAGCTATTAGGTCATTTTTGATATGTTCAAGTTACTTGTTAATTTCTAAAATTCTATCTTTTATTTCTTTAAAGATTTCATAATAGTTATTTTAAATTCTGCTTTTGGCAATATTTAAAGTACTTGATTGTCAACTGTGCTTTTGTGTTTCTTCTGATTTTTACTCATTCTTGTTTCCTTGTGTGAATTTTGTAATTTTTTACTGTGAGCTCATAATTTGTTGTCTTTTGAAGGCCCAATATATGGGAAGTGTTTTCCATAGATAATTTTTTGTTTGTATCATCTGGGACCAGGGAGAATCATTGAAATGGAAATACTTTAACCCCTTTGGAGTGACCTAGAATAATGCTGGAATACTAGCTTAGTACTTTAATGAGGGCCAAGACTTAGTTTCTAATAGCAGATTTGATGTTAGTAATGTTAACATTTCCAATCAGGGAAACCTTTTTGTATTTACTTCCTGTCTGAATTTCCAAGACTGGGTTCAACTTTCTGTCTTTTGTCTTCTCTTTGAAATTTCCCCAATTGCTACAGAGTCTATTCATTAACTAAAAATTTTATATGTCATAGTTTATCCAGGATCTAATTATACTTTAGAATGTGAGCCCTTTGGAGTATCTAATCTTCCATATTTCTAGAAATTGATCATATCTCTCTCTCTCATACATTACAGTTTATAATGCATTTTATCATATATCTTTACAACTTTTGAAATAAAAATACTCAGTTTTATCCATATTAAAGATATATGTTGGAAAATTATGGTCATAAAAACAATTCTTTCATGCTCAGATTTTTTTTTTTACTAAAATATTCAAAAGGAAGTACAATATGCATATTCCTAAAGAGAAAGATTTTGGAACATAGTTAAGAATGATTTTGAACTGGTTATATGAATCATTTTGTTTTCATATAGCAATCTTCAAAGAAGTTGCAGTGGTCAAATGAGTTAGAGAAGGTACTAGTATAAAAATATAGTTGCTACGTGTTACCTTTTACTTGATTGAAAGAGACAAACATGGGTTTTAAGAAGTCAGAAAGAATGACTGACTTCTTCTGTTCTACTTTCATCTTCTAATATCCAAAGTCGAAGGAAGGAAAAGTATGGCTGCCCTTAACCAAAGGATCTTGTGAGAGACTGGAAGAAGACATGGTTAACCTTGTCCGCATACATGCGTAATCCATGGTCACAGACAATAGGGTGGTCAAGGCCTAGGGCAGGAAGGGTTATTTTGTCTGAGCAAACAGCTGCAACATACTGAGAAAGTACTGTAGGAAAGAACCCTGTGTTTTTATGAAGTTTTAAAAATAATTTATCCTTTTTGATTTTTAAATAGTGTCTTTGATAGGTAAATCAAAAAATTTTCATGATACAATTTATCACTTTTTTGTGATCATTATTTTGTATCTTGTCCAAGATTGTGAAGATTTTTTTCCTGTTTCCTTTTAAAACTTTTATAGTTTGACTTTTATTTTGAGAGCTGTTGTTCATCTTCAATTTTTATGTATGGTATGAGGTAGGAGTTGGGCTCATTTTGACATGAGTACTTTCCATTTTCTTTTATCTTAAAATGTGAATGTTCTATTAGCGAAGCTTAAACAATGGAGAAGAGCTAGAACTTAGAGTGAGACCTGCCTACTGAGGGAGAACAGGTGATGAGTGAAGACCCATCTGCAGTGGCTAAGAGAGGTCAGTCAATAGATGACATCAGGTTACAGTGGAATATTGGCCTGATTAGAAGACCAGGTCACTATTAGGGACTTGGGGTAGGGTGGGTAAAGGTTGTGTCTAGTCATAAAGGAATCAGTTCTAAGAGGCAAATGGAAAACAGTTCATTAGTCAGATGCTTTCAGCTGAACACTCCAACACAACAGACATAAGCAAGAATACAATCTATTCAGTCATATAACTGGAGCTCCATGTGGGACTGGCTTCAGGGTTGATTTTATCCAATGGTTTTAGCTGTATTTCTGTTTTCTTTCTTTCTTTCTTTGTTCTGCTGCTTGTACATGCCAGCATCATCCTGAGATGGGTGCTGTGTTTAGATATGATAATGTCCAGAGAAAGTGCTAGAGTGTCCCTTCAGGATGGTCTCCCAGAAAAGCAAGAAAGCACTTTCCCAGAAGCCTCTAGCAAGTCAATGCCATTGGACTAGTCTCAAGCCAATCACTAGCAAGGAAGACAACATTTTCTTTGGGTTTCCAAGCCTGTTATTACTGGATTTGGAAGAGCTGTCTTCTTCCCCTGAGGCGTATGGGCTATATGGGAGAGGGGTGTTTTGTTGGGGATGAATTGGATAATGTATGCTGGGTAGGCTACCTGGTACCCACCAGAAAGGGGAATTTAGATACGTTGTGAACACCAGGGAAGTGTGAGAGCAACTAGTAAAGTCTTAAACACCAGAAGTGAGCTGGCATTATTGAGAGAACAGGAACTAGGTAAGATTCTAAAACCACGGTCCATGAACAGCTGGAAACCTAGATAGAAGTACCAGGACTCGAGGTTGGGTCTCGATCAACATAAGTGTGAACTAATGGCCTAGGTCAAGGTTGGCCTTAGATAATGTATCTTATACTTGCTAGCTACCTGAGGCCCTGGGGAGAGAGGGCAGTATAAAGACTGGGAACATTGGTGCATAGATTAGACAAGAATAAATGAGAGAAGGACACTGAGCTGATTTAGCAAGGGTAATTGTTGCCCAAATGGCAGACCAAAGGGCAGGACCAGCCCCTTGTTTGGGGCAAAGTTACACAGTAAGAAGAGCAGGCCAGGTGGGGAGACGTGGTTGGGGTGAAGGAAAGGGTAGTTAAGTGCTAGAGAGCAGGGAGCGAAGACACAGCTACTGAGGAGCAGGAGAGGGTGTTGTTACTACTTACTGCAGCCTCTTTGGCTGTGTGCTCACCATATTTGTGTTTAAAGTAATAGTAGTGACCCCAGTTTTCAGGTGAGAAAGAAAGCAGAAGCTGGGGAACTAGTTCTTTGTGTAAAAATTGAAAAATTTGATGGTCTTTATGCATTCCTGGGTATAGTTACCATTCATATTTCTTAATGAAGCAAAAGTCTTTGAGCTAAAAAATCTGTTTTCAGGTCAATGAAAAAGGTGACGGATAACTTGTTACTAGCTTTCCTGTCGATTATCCATTATGTTATGAGGATTGTATGTTGAAACACTGCAGATAAAGTGTCTCAATTAAGACTTTAATTTAGATTTAATAAGAGTTATTATATGTTAATAAAAGATCAATTAGCAGTGAAATAGCCATTGATCCAGGTACAATAAGTATGTCAGCAAGGCATCAAGTTGTCATTGAAATAACTGGAGATTGCATGAGCAACATGTGAGCAATTAGATTTTCAATATGTTCAGGCTATAATGAATGTCAATGGATTTAATTGCCATTTAACAAGAAAGCTTAATGTAAAGTCGCATGCCTATTAAATCACATACCTGTTCACATTTCTTCAGTAGATTCATTTATTTATTGGTTCATTCAACAAATATTTAATTAAGCATACACCAGTCAAAGTGAGAGAAACATGAGTATTAGGCACTTTGAATCCCTGCCTTCAAAGAACTTCAAATCTAATATTAAAACAAGACTCACCTTTGTGGAAAATGAAAGGGACAAGGTAGATACTGGAGTATATTTTCCACATATTTTCTAATTAGGTTCCAACTATCCCCACCATCAACTGAAATTTCTCACATGCTGAAAATCCTTTGCCACGGGAACTGCCAAATTTAGGAGCTGTTTGCTACTGCGGTGTGAGCTAAGCTTACTAACATAGTGAACAGAAGTGAGGACGGCTGAGTCAGGCCAGAAATGTGTGTTCTAGTGGGATGTTGTCATAGGAGAAGCTAAAGCTTTATCATCCTGGATATTTGGAGAGGGATACTTGGAAAATACACCAGTTCTCACCAAAGAAAATGGGCATTGATAAATGAAAATTACTCTTAGTGTTTTCATGCTCAGTCTCTAAGAATCTCAATTTCACTAGGACCATAGAAGAATCTGAAGAGAGGTAGCCATAAATGTCTGAATAAAATAGTTAAAATGATGAATTTTATGTTATATGAATTTTATCTCAGTTAAAAAAGGTTCATAGATTTATACTTTTTGTTACTGGAATAGACATATTTTGGAGTGCCTATATAGTTAGTTCAATTCTTATTTCACTGAGAATTTCACTTTCTTCTAAGGAGGGGCCCTATGGCCATTCCCCACTGACTAACTTGGCTGCCCTGGTCATGCTAAGGCCTTATGGATACAGGATTTCTCTGAGGCTGTTACTTTCTCCTGGGCCCTGCTCTGGAAAGTGAGACATTGGTCTCTTTCCTTCTGGGTTCCTTTTTCCTCCGATTATTTTCTCTAGAACCAGGAAGGTTGACAGGAAAATGGCTCTTATGTCATTACTGCATTCTACCCCATTCTTGTATTTATTTCACAAAAGTGTTTAAGTGCTATAGGCTCTGGATTTGGAAATCACAACTCCTTTTCCTTCCCAGAAAGCTCAGCTTTTTCTAGGAACTTCAAGATGGTCTTTAGTTACTCAAATGACAGTCTCTCTCTCTCTTCAGACCTCCATGAATGCATGCTGAGGCCCAGAGCTGCCTTAGTGCTCAGTGCTGGGACAGGTACTTGGTCCTGGGAAGCAAAGGAGTGAAAAGTATTTGTACATGCTGTGACCTCACAGACCCCAAGGCCAAACTAAGTCTGCTGTAAATGCTGGTGTTGGTTATTGCTTGACTTTGGGAATTAAAGGTAAAGGGCCTGTGTTTCACCTTTAAATTGACTAGAACAGTGGTTGGCAAACTCATTAGTCAACAGAGCGGCAAACCGTGGCTCGGGAGCCGCATGTGGCTTGTGAGCTGCAGTTTGCCGACCACTGGACTAGAATCTACACTAATAAAAGAGTAAGATGCAAATTAACTAGACCACCATGATGCCCACCAGCCAATCAGGAACAAATATGGTGGGTTAATTTGCATATGTAGGCGCCAAGTGGCTGAGGGCAGGACGCTTGCGTCATTGCTATGGTGACAACATAGGCTACTGCCCTAGCCACTCAGGGCCTCTGGGCAGTGTGGGAAGGCGGAAAGGTGGCTTCGGGCTGGAGTGAAGGCGGTGCCGGCAGCCAGGGTAAGAAAAGCCCATTTTTGCACGAATCTTTGTGCATTGGGCCTCTAGTGTGTGTGTGTGTGTGTGTGTGTAGTGAGAGAGGAAAAGTGAGCGATAGTGAGAGAGTTTGGCGTAGGGAGGAAACTAGAGTCAGCCATGGCCAGGAGAATATCAATCTGAGGTGTTAGTGGGAATCTGGAAGACACTACGGGACATCCCCCTGATGTTGGAAAGGAAATCCTGGAAGTTTGGGAATCTGGGACATCTATGGCAATGACACCTGAATTACAATTGTAAAGTATGCAAATGAATAACCAAAGTAAAATTTGCTTGAAAAGTGAAAAATGTAGACAAGTTATTTCAAAGACGGGTTAAAAATTGTTTCTAAATTCACTATTCTTTCTCCATCTCAGTGTAGATTTAGTTAGGTGAGTTCGTATTGACCAAGTTAAACTTCAGCTTTGAGAAGTAACTTTGATTAATTGTGTCATAAGAAATAACTTCCCAAGGTCTGCTGTTTGTATCCCAGTACTTCCGCAGCAGGACAGCTCTCTGTGGTGCAAGCGCTGTGTGAGGGGGCAAGGTGAACTCAGGTGGGCAAAGGTAGGAAAGACAGACGTGGAGCCTCGAGGGGAGCACAGCCAGGGCTGTGGAGGACGGGGAGCATAGATAAACAAAGGTTGGGGAAAGTACATATAACAGCTAGGCCAACCAGGGTTTTGTTTACATCTGAATCTTATTTTATCTGAAACCTAATAGATGAAGGGTCTGCACAGAGTAATTATTTTGCAGTTAAGCTGCCTCTCCACTCTGGGCAAAGGGATGAAAGAGAAAATAAAAGGAGCCAGGTGATGGGTGCTTTGTGCATTTCTTGTCCTTGGACCTTCCCTTCCCCTAGAGGAGTCTGGGCTGGCACCCACGTGACATCACCGAGTGAATTAATCCTGACCATAGGCGGCCAGGGAAGCTGCCACCAGAGCCCTTCCACTACAAATGATGGGCTTAAAGGAAGAAAAAAGGCAATTTGAATAGCAAGCACTTAAAAAGACTCCCTTGTTCTCCACCTTCAGGTCTAATAGCTCTCCCCAGAGCAGACACTGAACGTTCTAAGAGCAATGAAAAAAATCCCCCCGAAATACACGCAAGCACACAACAAAAGCCAAGTTAAGAAGGTTAGCGACTTAGTTGTCTCAGCAACATGTCATCAAGTTGAGATGAGCAGGAAATGCAGATAACAGGAGGAAGAAGGAAAACATCATAAGCCCACAAAGAGGGGAAAGCTGGGATGCTGAGAGAAAAAAAGCAAAGCCTTTTTTCTTGCTGTTTCATTAAGGGGAACTTAACTTTTAAACAGCCTCTCAAAAAAGCTAAAATAGAGTCTGCTTTTGTGTAACCTGTGTATTGGGTGTGTGTGAAGAAATTGTGTTATCAGCATTTTCTGTATGGCCCCAGGTTCAAAAGCAAAATTGTTACGGATGTTTGTGTAATTCCACAGAGAAACAAAATGGTGTCATGTTAAGATGGGATTTGATTTTTTATTAGAAATTAGCAGTATGGGATAAATATACAGAAATGGCCAGGTGTAGATTGCTTTGCTTAGTTGAGCCAAAACTCATCATAATATTATAGCAGTAAATGAGACAAATGGACATTTTCAAGCCAGATTTTTTTCCCTCTCTGCTCAGAAAATTGTATTGTATTCAGAAAATTGCTGACATCGGGTTCCTGGGAGAGGGGCATTTCTGATTGTGGAAATTCAAGATCTATACTCTCAGCCAGGGCTATAAACCTGTTATTGGAAGAGGAGCATGGGGTAGGAGTGAATGTATTTCAGTACTGAGTCAAAAATCTGTCTCTAGGTATCTTTCCAAAATCTTGTACTCTTGAGCCACACAGAACAACTCAGCTTTCTCTGGGTTGCTGCAGTTCTTTAGATATTCGAGTGATAGGACGTTTTCCCTTGACCTTCTCTTATTTGGGTCAGGGGTTCTTAAAGGGTGGTCCCCAATTTGCAACAACAGTATCATCTGAGAACTTGTAAGAAATGCAAATTCTTAGCCACCCTACTCCCACGTAGGGCATGGGTCTTAGTAATCTGTGGTTCAGCAAGTCCAGATGGTTATGATAATGCTCAAATTTGAGAACCACTACTGTAGGCTAAGAATCCTTTGTTCATTAAACTCTCCTACTTCCATTCATTCATCCATTCACCTATGCATACATCAAATATTTGTAGGCATGACACAATGTATACTGGAACTAGGAATAAAGACATGAAAGGTACAGTTTTTTTTAAATGGTAAGATTGTTCATTTAGTTATGCTCCAAGATGTTACAGAGCTGGAAATTAACAAATTTCAGTCACATGAAATAGACTTCTCAATACCAGTCATTAATACAACCCAGGTAAAGGAGACATCATTTCCTAGAAGGCTCAGATAATTCTAAAATCTATCTTAACTTCGCCCATGAATTATAAAATGATAAGTACTTAAGTATTACAATGCAAGGAAAATATTATAAAACATACAATTGTTACAGATCCTTGCATAAAATTTCCTTTTATTATTTATTTTTTACTTATTTTAATCCTCACCTGAGGATATTTTTCCATTGATTTTTAGAGATAGTGAAAGAGAGAGGGAAAGTCAGAAATATCAATATGAGAGAAACACATTGATTGGTTGCCTCTTATATGCTCCTTGACCAGGGCCCGACCAGAAGCCTGCAACCAAGGTAAGTGCCCTTGACTGTAATCGAACCCAGGACCCTTCAGTACACAGGCAAATGCTCTATCCACTGAGCCAAACCAGCTAGTGCTGAAAGTTCCTTTTAAAGCTCTGCCTTCAGGAATAATACCATGCTACATATCACAACCAAAAATAAACTGTGTCTTGAGGTTACAATGCTCAACAATATATTGGATGTACTCTAAAATACCATCTCTGACAACAATCAAGAGAGAGACAAAAAAGGCCTTCAGTGATCCTGAGAGAGAAAAAGAGAGGAGTAATCAATTTTTATATGCTGATTTCTGCTGAAGTGCCCTTATTAAACAATGTATAGCACTGTAGGAGAAGGAAAGAAGAAGGGGACCAGTCTCATTTTCTGTTAAGGATTTCCAAATCAGCACAAACTCAGGCAATTCTAAAAGGCACTGTTCCCAATGCTTTCCACTCTTCTTTCCTCTGGTTTCTGGTGCATATAGAGGGTCACACACACATTGCAGAGACTCAAATATTCGTGGCTGAACAAATACACTGCTAGAGTCTCCCATTTTTAGGATTATTCTCTGACTTTCTTCTTGGCTCCATTCTCTCTACTTACCCCTATAAGGTTTTATGTGAAGTATTTATCTCATGTCTCAGGATTCAGCTATTGCTTAGAAAAGGCCTAACTAGAATATATTTTTCATAATATTGGTTGGTAGATGTGAGTGACCCTCATTTTTCCTTTCTGGAAGACCTCTCATGTTTTGGATACTTGGCATCTGCTGGACACTGTGCTCAGCAAAGGTGGTCCCCTCCCAGACCTGGGGGCTAAATCATGATGTATGAGTCAGCCACAGTGTTCTCATTTTCTTTGTCAGGGATTGGCTTAGGCAGGAGTACATGATCAGCCTTGGCCATTGGAATTTGTTACGACTTTTTGTCTTTCTCCAATGCCAGTTCAATGGACTTGAGAGGAAAGGTAGACAAATATATGTGTTCAGTCTTCCATTTAAGTTGATAGCTTATGTTTTAATATACTAGACTTATGTTAGTATATATGTTATCTATCACGATGTAAGAAACCACCCTAAAATTAGCAGCTTAAAACAATAACTGTGTCATTTGATCAGCAATTTGAGTTGGGATCAGCTGGATAGTTTTTTGTCTCACCTTGGGTCATTCAGTGGTTTGTAATCATCTGGCTACTTTACTGGGACAGGATGGTCTAAGATGTCCTCATTCACATATGTGGGGATTGGTGCTGGCTGAAGCTTGCTAGACTATGGGGTTTGACTACTCATGTCTGACCCAGGTGGCCTCTCTTCCAGAAATCAGCTAGGACTTCATCATGTGGCAGTTTCAGGGAAGTGTTCCAATAAGGTGAAAGAAGAAGCTGCAAGGCTTTCTAAAGCTTATGTTCAGAAGCCATTTGTTATTTCTGCCACTTTCTATTGGACAGAAATCAAGTCATAGGCCATATCAAATTCAAGTGATATAGATTCTACCTGTTGATGGTGGAGCTGCAAAGTCATGGTGCAAAAGGGCATCCACACAGAGAAGGGAGGACTTTGTGGCCAGTTTTTGCAATTGGTATTTGAATATTTATGACTAAATGACTTTGTTATTCTTATATAAACTATTTATATATATATATATATAACATAAATATATATAATATAAAATATATAAGAAAAAGGAGAACACAATATTGCCTCAAATTTTGTTAAGAAGTAAGCTAATAACCTCAGTTGAACACCATACTGAGGTTGCTCTTTAAATGTGTAAATGGGATGAAAAAATGCAAAATAATTTTGTAAAAAATTGGGTCTTGCTATATATTTTTAGAAAAGGAAAAAATTATTAAATTGATTTTTAAAAGTTTAACAGAAGAAAAAGAAACTAAAGAGAAACAGAAGGAATTATAGAACTTCACATAATGTTTTTTTTCATAACAGATATTAGTTCCTAAAAGTTCTCCCTTGGGTTACAAAGAGAGATCATTTTTAAAAATTAAGAAAGGTAGAATTATTTTTAAAGATCCATGTTTAATTTTACACATATTGTTTGACTCTCTGCTATGAAAGATAAGGAAATTAAAACTTTTCATTTTTCTCTCACCTCATTTCCCGCTCCCCTCATCTTATGAACTTTTGTGTAACACTATTTTTTTAAAATAAAATCAGAGGGTAAAGCATTTATGTTCTATATTTATAATTCTATTATTCCATAACTAGTATAGTTTAGTCTTACATATATAATTAAATTAATTTGTTGGCGCCCACCTGTCCTTATACCAGTTTTTGTTCTTTTGAATTATTTATTTTTAAAAATTCTGATTCATATTTGGCTTGCTGGATTTCCTTAAGTTTTTTCAAGAACTTAGTACTTGCTCTCTGAGTTCTTGCATACTTGAAAATTTCTGTTTGAAGCCTTCATTGACCTGACCAGGTATCAAAAATTGAGATCCCAGTTTCTTTCCGATGAGACTATGGGCATTGTTCCACTATCTTTGGGTACTGCATTTTCACCATTCCCTTTACTACAGCTCTTCCACTTATTCTTGATTGGCTAAATTCATTATTAGTTAGATTTTTCAAGAAGGATTCTTGGTTGCCTTATTCTTTCAATACTTTCATGTTGAGAATACTCATGTGTTACCTTTTAATGTCTGGTATTTGCTTTTTTATAGGTGGTCTGTATATTTTGATGGGTGCTGGATACCTGAATGATTCTTTCAATAATTATTGTTGATAATTTCATTCTGGAATTTTCTGGCACGTGGTATTAGTTCTTCCTTTCCAGCAGGGATTTTGTGTGTGTGTGTGTGTGTGTGCTTTTTCCCCTCCCTGCGCTTTTATTCTGTTTTGGGCTCTTCTTTAAGGACAATTTCTATGTTGGATGGCCTTTGCCCTTCTAAGTGCTTTTAAAAACACCTTTCTTTTCTAAGACTTTTGCTGTTGTTGTTAATCCTCACCCAAGAATATTTTCCCATTTTTTTAAAAGTGAGAATTGGAAGGGAGGAGGAGAGAAAACAGAGAGATGGAAACATCAAGGTGAGAAAGAGACACATTACTTGATTGCCTCCCACAGGCAACCTGACCAGGGCCAGGGATTGAGCCTGCAACCAAAGTATGTGCCTTTGACTAGAACCAAACCCGGGACCCTTCCCTTCTATCTACTGAGACAAACTGGCTAGAGCTCCAAGACTCATTTTTGATTACCTCATCTCATTCCTCAATCAGTGAGGCTGGATTGTTCACTGATATTTCTAACTGGATTATTAATTCTTTAATGATGTGATTTTGATCTTTATGTTATTTCATTAGCTATGCAATCTCTCTATTGGTCTCAATTTGCTATTTTGTAATTTTGCCTTTATACTCTTGACTATTGAGTTTGTTTTTATTGTTTCTCTATAGCCCAAATCAGTTACAGAATTTTTTTTACCATTAAAATGAATATTTTGTTATTAGAATGCTATATTCCTTGAGGTGTAGTCTATTTGCATAATTGTCAGATCTTTTCTTTTTACCTTGTTCATGTTCACCCTTCTATTTCTCTGAGTGTGGATAAATCTTTTTGGCTTCCTTCCCTCAGTTACACAAACTGAGATGTGTTTTCCTCTCCAGCTACAGTTTAAAGGCTGGGCTATTGTAGTTTTGTTCACTTTTCATTTCCCTCAAGGGCACAAGGTGGGAGAAGAAGTCTTCTGGATCTATAAGCTGGCTTTGCTGCCTGACCTGGGTTCTGGACTCTCTTCTGGGATTTTTTGAAATGCTCCATTCTGAGTTTATACCTCCTGGTCAAGGTGTATCTGTTTTCCAGGGACGATACCCCCAGGCTTCAGATTACCCTTGCAATTCAGTGTGACTTTGGAAGGCCATTTTACTGCTTGTATAGAGGCCTCAATGTTCCGTTGTAAGTGGTAGGAAGCGTTTATCTTGAGTGTTTGAACCAAGGTGTTTATTTGTCTCAGCCCCCTGTCTTCTCAGACTGGAGGTTGGTGGGGGAAGTCTCAGGATTCTGTTGACTCACCTCCCCATTATCCCTGTTTGGTTTCCGGGAGCCGAGGCCGATGTTGGGACCTTACAGAGCCAGGCCATAAAATTGCTTCACTTCATGACCCCAATTTTTGAAGTTTGTCAGTGCTTGGGTTGTTGATGATTTTTATTGCTGGTATTATTATTATTTATTACATTTGAATTATTTCATCAGCTATGAGAGGAGACTCCCCGTTTTATCTTGAAGCCCTGACGTACTTAATTTTTTTTTATGGTCATGCATGTTGATTTCTTACTCTGAGAGTTTGAAGTGGCAGAATAAGGCATTTTCCCCAAATGTACTTTTCTATTCTACAAAGTGGAAAAAGGGTTCCTTTTACTTCTTTAGTTCTGACAGTACCCTAGATATAGTAAAGAATGGTGATAAGCTAAGGATAGAAAACAAAAACTATAAATTAACAATAGCTATTAAACAGAGCAAAAAAACAAACCATTTTACAGCCTTTATTGAATCCCACAATTGAACTTCTAATCAAGATTTTCATGGATGATGATATTTAGTTTGAGATGAGTAATAGTCTTATTTTTTGGTAGAGTAAATGTGATTCAGAGACTTTAACTCACCTTAAAGCCCAAGGTCACACAGCTAATAAAGATGAACTTCCTGCTTTAAATGCAAAACTGTATTGCTCTAAACCCAAAGTTTCCTTCTAATACTTAAGAAGGAGCCTAGAAGAATCCCGTGCTGTTCGGTTGGAGGGAATGCAGAAAGGAGCAGAGACAACAGAGGACAAAGAGAGAACAGAGGAACAGCTCCATTTATTAGTAAAAACATCTCGTTTGTAATAATTCCTCAAGGGACAGATGCCCATCATAAGTTTAAAGCACGGGCATCTTTAAGTTTGGGTTTCCAGAGTGAGGCTTACAAGAGTTACAGGGGAGAGGGACTTAGGCACAGTTACACTAGTTGTAGGAGACTGTATCAATAACTTACTGCTATGGAACAAACCACCCAAAATTCAGTGCTTCAACAACAACCATCTATTCTCACTCATGCACCTGTGAGTATGTTGGAACTGGGCTAATCTCAGCTACATTCTCCTGGGCCTGACTCCAAGTAATAGGCTGGGTCTAGGTTTTCTCCAGGTGTCTTCGATCTTTCTTGTAGAAGTGGACTTACAGGAGCATGTTGTTGCCATAGTAATGGTAGAAGTGCGAGAGAGTATGCCCAAATATTATGTTTGTGCTTTTGTCATGTTTGCTAACATCCCTTGGCCACAGCAAAGGACATGGCTGAGTGTAAGGTCAAGGTCCCCCAGTGGGAAGAACCACAAACTCACTTGGCAAATGAGATAAACAAAGAAGAAATGATGAATTGGGGTCATTCTGCCATAGGGACTAGGGATATTTCTTTTTAAAAGCAGACAAGAAAAGCAGTCTAAAATCCCTGAAAATAAAAAGCATTAAATGGAGAAGTTCCCATCTTGTTTGGGGAGGTTATCTCTGAGAAAGCGTAGTACATGTTCTGAGGGTAACTCAGGAATCCCTCTAGATGAGACCTGAAGTCAAATGAGAACAGAAGTGTGGCCTTGAATAGAAGTCAGAAATGAGCCATTATGTTGGGTTCCTCTTCATCTCATGCAGTTTTTTTTCTAGGCTGCAATCCTCAGGTGGTCAGGGTTTTTCTCTCCTTTTCTTTGTTACTTTCCTGGCACTTTACTCAGTGCTTGGTACATGCTAGGTGTCCATAGTTCTTTATTGAATGAATGAATGAATGGAATATGGGAGCTAAATTTAGGGGCAAGTTTAAGCTTTTTTTTTTTCCTGTGTAAAGTAATCTGAATAACTGGGCAATAGCAGGTTAGGGCTGGACTGGATTTCAGTATAAACATGGATTCAGAATGTGACCCCAGTCTATGGCCATACCACCCTGAACGCTCCCGATCTCGTCTGATCTCGGAGCTAAGCAGGGTCGGGTCTGGTTAGTACTTGGATGGGAGAATGTGAGCCCACTCTTAGGTCAGAGACCTCAAAATTTACTGAGCATTAATCAAGAATTAACCCTGGAGAAAACTTGAGAAGGAAGGTATAGGCTCAGATTGACTCAGAGAACAGTGAAAAAGAGGAAATGGACAGCAAATACTTCTCTAGGATGAAGAAAGAACCATTCAGGGACTTCCCTTCACAGACCAGATGGCAGCCTCCAGCTGGCTGCCCTGTAGATCCTAAAATTGGAAGCGCTCAGTAGCCAAACAGACCTGCCCTCTTTCAGGTCTGCAGGAGGCCAGGGAGTCTGTGGTTTGTAATTACCTCTCAACTGAGCCTTTGTGTGGTAACATAGCTAAAGTTACTGCAGCATTTTCTGTATTAATTTGAAATGGCTTCAAGTCATATTATTTTATGGATATAATACTGGTTAACATTTAGTTAACTGAATCAACATTTAGTCCCTGGGAGTTTATTTTTTGTGCAAGATGGTGGTGGTGGTAGGGTAGAGGTAGGGAAATTAAAACAAAAACATCTTTCTCACTTTCACTTTCAAACACCTTTTAGACAAATTGATAGTGATTATCACAATTTTAAATATGCATCACCTTTTGCTTTATGAAGGCCATGTGGGCCATAGTAAGGCATCTTGTCCATATCCCAAGAGCAAAGAGAAGTAGTGACAATGCCTTTAAAATAAGAGGGACTAGGTGTTGGGGTTGATGGTATGATCAGATTTTGAATTTGAAAAGGTACCTATTTAGAGATGATTGCAGAAGTTTAGGTGAGAAAAGATGGTAGTTTGGAATCAAGTGGTGATGAAGATGACAGGAGGGGTGCGTTTGAGCGAATTTAAGGAGCAAATTCACTAGGACTTGGTAAATGATTGGATTTGGGGAGATGTCAAAGGGGAAAGTTGTGTTAATTAAGGAAGAGAGTTTTTACCTGGATGGATGGTGACTTTCTTCACTGAGGTCGGTGTGCTTTTGGACTGTGAAATACTATGCAGCCATTAATAAGGATAAGGTGGCACAATCTTTCAAGTTTTTCCAGACCTAGACAAATGTTCATAACATATTAAGAAAATTAGATTATGAAATAGTAGGAATATCTTATAATTTGTTAATTTCTAATTATCTGTCTATGTAATCTATCCTATCTATGTATCTATCTACATATATATCAATTTATAGATATTTTGAAGGGGTCTGTGAATATAGGCACCAAACTAATAACAGTGGTCATCTTTCAGGAGTGGGTGAAATGACTGGGGACTTTCATTTTCTCCTTAATATACTTTTATATTATTTGGTGTTTCTGTAATAAACATAATTTGATGATATTCCAGTATCTGACCAGCAGGGAAGTCAGAAAACTGGGGGTAAGAATAAGTACTTTAAAAAAATATATTTTTTATTGATTTTTAGAGACAGAGGAAGGGAAAGGGAGAGAGAGAAACATTAATGTGAGAAAATATGCCTCCTGCATGCTGCCTACTGGGATCGAGCCCCAAACATGGGCATGTGCCCTGCTGGGGAATTGACTCGGCCCCCTTTGGGTGCCTGAGGATGATGGATGTCTGACCAACTGAGCCACACTCGCCACAGTGAGGACCAGTACTTCTAGGGACCTCATAGATGACCTACAGCCTGATGGCTTAATGCAGACCATCAGCCTCCGCTCGGAAGCCAGTGAACAGAGAGGAGCCAGTAAAGGAAGACAGTTTTAGGAGAGATCCATCCCCTATGCTTTTACCTGTGACAGCAATCCTGACGGTGTGAATGACAGTCCTTGGACTGTGTAGTGCAGTAAGAGCTCTGGAGATGCCACAGTGCAGCCAGTGTGCAGGGTGCTAGCAGAGGAAGGACAGGTGGCCATGTACCTCCGGTGCATGAAATGTTCCAAAAAGGAAATGAAATCTGAGCAGGCAGAAATAAACACCGGAAAAGTTTCTGCAGTTTATTTTCCTTCTACTCATCTTGACACTGAACTACAAACCACAGAGTCATCCGTACCCATCGGTAAGACTGATGCTTGTCAAGGATGCCTGCAGTCAGCCCAAATGTGAGATGGCTTAATCCCCTAATTATAGATGACTCCAGTATCAACAGGCGCCCAGAGCCCCCAGCCAGGATCACAAGAGACACAATCCTGGCTCCTCCAGGTAAATCCTGTGATTACTCCGCGTAGGAAAAAGGTGGAATCTGAAGGGCTCTTTAATGGAAGTCCACATGAGCACTGGTGTTCTGAAGCCTGGCTTCACAGGCCCCACACAGTGCCCATCAGCTCAGCCTTCTCTTCACCACACAACCCGGGCCATGCTGTTCAACCTGCTGACCACTTTGTGGCATTAGCTGCAATTAATAATACCCTTAGTTTCAATCTTGAATATTTGATGCAGCATAGCATAGTATGGCTTGTTGGGTTTGAATCCAGCACCACCACTTAATCCATCTGTATGAGTTTTAAAAGTTCCTCAGTTTTCCTATCTGCAAAATGGTAGTTACACTAGCACCTACTTCAGATGATAGCTGTGAATATTGAGACGCTCAGGGTTGCACCTGTAAGTAGAAAGTCCTTGATAAATGCTAATAATTTTTACTGTTGCATTTCTGACTGGTGTTAGATGTCCAATATTCTCAGAGTAAAGACCAATCTTCTCCATATCAACCATTGCTTATGTTATCAGTATTTGGGCACACAGTAAGGGTCTTCCAGGATTTTGGAAATGAGGAAAATAAGGTTTTCCTCTGAAGATGAAACAAAAAGATAAATATAGGTCACAAGAAAGCCACCTCAAAGTGACAGAATGGTTGCCAGGCAAGCAGGGTTCAACTGTAACCACTCATCATTCATTTATTCATTCGTTCATGCTTGCATGAAATGACTTAGGTACCTACCATGTCTCAGGTACTAAATGTACATTAGGACTGGATTGCTCTTTCCTGGAGATTACCAACCAGGGGGACAGATGGGAACTAAGTAAGAGTAAGCAGATGCACACACATATTGTAATACATTGTGATAGGTGTTATAAAGAAAAGAAAAAGGATGCTGTTGGAAAGGAGGTAGGCTGTATAGTATTCCATTGTTTGAGTATATAATACACTTGGTGATTATGAACAATGCTGCTATGACTAGTCTGTATGTGTTCTGGGGACAGAGTTTTATTCAGTTGTAATTTTCTAGGGATTTGTCCATTGAGTACCAAGATCAGGGTGGTGGGAGAAGTGCATCCTAGACGTATACAATAGAGAGTGCCTAGTCCAGTGGTCGGCAAACTCAGTCAACAGAGCCAAATATCAACAGTATAACAACTGAAATTTCTTTTGAGAGCCAGATTTTTTAAACTTAAACTTCTAACTCCACTTCTTCAAAATAGACTCGTGCAGGCCATGGTACTTGGTGGAAGAGCCACACTCAAGGAGCCAAAGAGCCGCATGTGGCTCGCGAGCCGCAGTTTGCCGACCACTGGCCTAGTCTTATAGAGAACTTAAAAACAATAATAAAATCAATAAGTATATCAGAAATTTCAACCTCCTCCCCATCTATTGTTGGTAGTTATTAAAAAATGGATGAGGTTTCTGTTGCATTTTAATAATATATATGTACGATTCAATCTGGCATTAAAAAAAACTTATTCTGTATAAAGTCCTGTAGTGTAGGTGAGAGTTAATTTTAAGAATTTTCAGTTATAGAGTTGGCTCTTGACCTACTTAGACTCAGCTGTACACCTTTGTTTTGAGAGCGAGTTTGTAACAGTTCATAATTATTTGAGTTTGCCTGATTTGAGTGCAGGTTATGTCTCCAGCCCCTGTGGTATATGGCATGTTTCTGGTTTAAATAGAAATGAACAATGATAGCAAAGAGATTGGAAAGACAAAGAAACAACTTGAGTTACATGAATTCTGTCATTCTGTATGAGCACTTGGAGTTGACAAACATCTGTAGGGATGTTTGAAAAGAACTAGGATGGGACCCCAACCACAAAGGCATGGACAGTATTGAAATATCTAGAATGTATTATGAAGCAATATTTTTATGAATCATGGCCAAGCTTAACATGACTTTTCTTAAGTGCTTGTATATATGTCCCTTCACAGGAAAGATAATTTTCACAATTAAAATTAACAAAAAGTAATTTTTGCTCAATTCTGAGTGAAATAGGTAGACAAATCTGGCCAGATGGTCTAGAGACATGAATATGTGAAGATCAATTTTGATGAAACCATTAACAAATTTGCAGAAGTTTAGGCTCAAAAACAGAAATTATAACATTTGTATTAATTACTGTGAGAGATCACTATTTTAATATAAGTATTTTCTCTTTTAAAAACATTAAAATAATTTAAACTTGCTTTTTTTCTGTAATATTTAATTGATTGAAATATTTTTTATGGAAAAATGTGCCTGATATATCAAATAAAAGGCATTGCAAGGCAAAAAACACCCAGTTTTTTTGGTATGTGTTTGTGTATGTTTACTAGCATACAAAGTTCAATGAAAGAATTTTCGCTGTCTGTATTTCTTTCTTGCTGTTGTTTAATTACTAGTATATGATGATACCTGAAGATAATTTATTTGAATAGAAGTTAGTGGAATTAAACATTATTTGCTCTATTGCCTCTTTAATTCAAAACTAAAAAACTGATCTGCTCTGGTTTTGCCATCATATTCATTTATAATTTCACATTGATAGCCCTTAGGTTGGTCATGATTTTCTCTTACCTATTTGAGTCTTCAGCCCCTGGACCAATTTCCTTTACATTCCTGCTGTTAGTTATCCGTGTCATCTCTTATTCCAGAGAATCAACTTCGGCTTTGTTTTCTTCTTTATTTTTTATGTTTCCTTTTCATTTCATTTCTGCTTTCCTCTCTTTTCTAGGATTTGCCCCATCCTCCTCTTCACCCCCATCACCGGCAGGCTTCTTTTCCTAAATATTAGAGATGGATGCTTATCTCTTCAGTTTTTTCATAACTAGTAGATGCATTTTAAGGCTAATATTTCCTACAGGTTTCAGTGTATAGTAATTTCATTTTTATTTAGTTTCAAATGTTTTAAATTCCCATTATTACTTATTTGGTGACTTACATTTTTTTTGCATTTTTAAAATCTTTATTGTTCAGTATACTAATTACATTGTTCCCTTTTTTTCCTCCTATAGTTCCCCTCCACCTGGTACCCATCCCACCCTCCGCCCTCACCCCCCTCCACTGTCCTCTCCCATAGTTGCATGATTTTTGTCCAGTCTCTTGCTGCACTTCCCACACTCCCTTTCTCCCCAAGAGTTATCAGTCCATTCCCTCTCTATGTCCGTGATTCTGTTACATTCACCAGTTTATCCTGTTCATCAGCTTATTAATTCACTTGATTTTTAGATTCATTTGTTGATAGATGTGTATTTGTTGTTCCTAATTTACACTTTTATCTTTTTCTTCTTCCTCTTCTTAAAGAATATCTTTTAGCATTTCATATAATATTGGTTTGGTGGTGATGAACTCCTTTAGCTTTTTCTTATCTGAGAAGCACTTCATCTGACCTTCAATTCTGCATGACAGCTTTGCTGGATAGAGTAATCTTGGTTGTAGATTCTTGCTGTTCATCACTTTGAATATTTCTTGCCACTCCCGTCTGGCCTGCATCGTTTCTGTTGAGAAATCCGCTGACAATCATATGGGTGCTCCCTTATAGGTAACCAACTGTTTCTCTCTTGCTGCTTTTAATATTCTCTCTTTGTCTTTTGCTCTTGGCATTTTAATTATGATGTGCCTTGGTGTGGTCCTCTTAGGGTTCCTATATACTGGGATTCGGTGCGCTTCTTGGACTCCTAAGTCAATTTCTTTCACCAGGTGTGGGAAGTTTTCAGTCACTATTTCTTCAAATAGGTTTTCATTGTCTTGGCCTCTCTCTTTTTCTGGCACCCCTATAATTCGGATGTTGGTGTGCTTGAGGTTGTCCCAGAGGCCCCTTACACTGTCTTCAATTTTTTGGATTCTTTTGATTTCTTGCTTTTTCAGCTGAGTGGATTTTACCTCTTTGTATTTCAAATCTTTAACTTGGTTCTTGGGGTGCTCCAGCGCACTTTTAGGTCTTTGTATAATATTTTTTGTTTCAGTCAGTGTATGCTTAATTTCTGGTTGGTCCTTTTTCATATCCTTGAGAGTCTCCTTTATATCCTTGAGAGTCTCCTTCATTTCCAGGTTGGTCTTGATAATTTCCTTGCAGGTCTCGTTCATTTCCTTGTAGGACTCATTCATTTCCTTTGCGGTCTTGCTTATTTCCTTATAGGCCTTGACCTTTTGTTGGAGCCTCTTGAAAAACCCTATAACCGTGGTTTTGAATTCCGTGTCCAGTCGTTTTTTTTCCTCCATTTCTTTCACATCTGATTTCTTTCCATGTCTCTGCATGGCGGCTGCTTCCCTGAGTTGGTCAATTAGCTTTGTGTGGTAGACTTCCTACTAGGAACAGTGGCTCAGCCTCCCCAGTTACCTGAGGTGGATGTGGGTTGCACAGTCTTGCTGAAGTTAAGCTCAGGTTAATCGTTGTTAGCACTTGGAGGGGTTGACCTCCAGGCCAATTGTCTGTGAAGCTCAGCTGTGCTCAGGTTGGATGGGCGGAGTCTCTGGGCCAAGCAGACAGAGTTAGCTCTGCCCTGTGCGGCCCCAGGGACTCTGTGCCGGGGGCAGTGGCTGCCAGCACCTCTGAGAGAGAGCCGCTGCCGAGCTCCACCGGCTGCCGGGGAATTCAGACTCTCCCCAAATGACTCTGCACGCCCAATGTCTCACCTAGGGTCGTAAAACAAAGCAGTCTGACGGTTTTCCGAATGAGAAAGCAAGTCGCAGATCGCTCTCTGCGCGGTCACACAGCTGAGCTGTTCATGCAAGCTGCCTTCTCCACAAGCCGGCAGACCCGGCAGCACCCGAGCTTTGGCGTGCCCTCCCACTGTCCAGTTTTCACCCCGTATGATAGTGAGTTCCCTGGACTTCCCCCAAAGCTGGAGAATCAGTCCAGTGGGACGTCTTTGTCTCCCTGTTCCAGAAAACTGGCCGGTTTTCAGCCGCCCGCCCTCTCCACTGGCGCGCGCTCCAAACCTCTCTCCGCACGAATCTTTCAACACTGTCCGCCGCCGCTCCTTTGAGTCACAGTGTCTTATCTTCACTTTTATTTGTGGAATTTTCACTTGGCGAGCTTTCTGGTGATTCTGGAAGGTGTTTGTTCTTTCGTTAAGTTGTAGTATTAAAATTGTTGAGTATGACGGCAAGATAGGTGTTTTACCTATGCCGCCATCTTGGTTCTCCCCTGGTGACTTACATTTATCAATATACTTTACTTTCCTAATCTTTGAGAATTAAAAATTATTGTTTTAATATTATTTCTGGTTTAATTGCATTGTGGTCAGAGAATATACTCTGATTTCAGTCTCATAAATTTATTGAGACTTGTTTTATGGTCCATTATAGTATCTATTTTTATAAATACATGGGTAAGTTTGCAAAAAATAGTGTATTCTGTAGTTGTTTGGTGTACTCTTCTCTTGTATCCATTTGGTCAAGTTTGTTAATCTTGTTTCTTTATCTATATCCTTACTGATTTTTATCAGCAAATTTATCAAATATTAAAAGAACTGCTAAAATATTCACAATTTGTGGATATTTGCTTTTAGATCTATTATGTTAATTTTTGCATTATATATTTAGGCCATATTATAAATGCACATAAAATTGTTATGTTTTCCTCATGAATTTAACCTTTTATTATTATGAAGTGGCAGTCCTTATTTCTAGGAATAATTTTTGCCTCAAATTCTAGAATGTTTAATACCAATATAGCTGCATAATCTTTCTCTGTATAATTATTTTTATGCTATCTTTTATTTTCATCTTTTCTATATTCTTATGTCTTTTGAAAATAGTATATGGTTAGTTGTATTTTATATTTTTCCAATCTCATTTTTTCTTTAATTGAAACATTGTTGGTTTATATTCATCATAATTACTAATATGTTTGAAATTTTTAATGCTATACATTTTATTTGTCAGTTTTTATATTTTTATTTCTCTATTTTCATTTTAGTCTTTACTGTTTTTTATTCCTCCTCTCCCAATTTTTTTTTTGGGGGGGAGAAGTGGTTATTACATGCTCTTTATATTCTTTTGTAAGTTACTCTGGAAATTACAAAATGCATATTTAAATTATAATAGAGAAAAGTTTATAAATTTTCCATCTTCCTAGTAACACCTTAGAATATAACACTACAGTTCCATTTATTAACCTTTGTTGTATATATTATTACTATTTGGTAATAATGTCTTTATCATTTTTAACCTTATAGGTATTATTATTACTGACTTATACCAGAATGGTTATTTACGTTTTCTCTTACATTTCCATGTTTTCATTACCTACCTCCTTGCATCTCAGACCTTCAATCTGGGATTACTGTTCACAGGATGTCCTTTAGAATTTTTTTCAGTGAGGGTCTTCTGCTGAAGAAAATTTTCAGTATTTTTCTGAATATCTTTATCTTCTCTTAGCACATATTTTTTGTTGGATATAGAATTCTAGGTCGCAGTTTCTTTTTCCTTTAGGACTTTGAAAAGACATTCAATTGTCTTTTAGTTTCTATTATTGTTATTCAGAGTCAGTTGTCACACTAAGTGCAGTTTCTGTGAATCTGCATTTAAGATTTTGTTTGCTTCACATTTTTGACAATTTGTGTAAGGAATGAATTTATTTTTATTTTTCCTGCTTGGAATTCTCTGGGATTCTTGAATCTATGGATTAAAATCTTCAATCAGTTTTGAAAATTCTAGGCCACTTTCTCTTCACAAGTTACCTCTGTCTTTTCTGAGTTTTAGTATTGGTTATATTTTTCATTTTTATAAGTTATATTAGCTTCCTTTCTAAATATACTATGATATTTTTATGCTCTTCTGTTTCCTGCAGATAGTTTCTAGTTTATCATTTATATTTTAAACATGACAAATAACTATGGTTAATTAAAAAATTTGTCTGATAGTTGCAATATTTGAAGTCTTTGTGGATCTGTTTCTGTTTTCTGTGATTTCTCTTTTTTTTGTATATATTTATATTATATTGTATTCTTATATGCCTGGCAATTTGTGATTGCTTGCTGGTCACTGCTTTACAAACATAATTTGTGGGGGGTTCCCTAATTGCTCACCCTCCTCTCTCCTTGAGCACTGGAGAGACAATCCTGATGACATCCTGTTATCCTCAATCAAGCCAACTTGAAGACTTCAATGAGGGGACCCATTAGGTCCTCTTCCTGATGCTGATCTGGAAAGGTCACAAGCGCCCCTTTCTAATTGTGCGCCACTGTGTTACTTTTCCTTCAGTAGGAGAACACAGACAATGCTCAAGAGAAATAATCTTTGGGGGAAACTGTGTGGTTGTAAAGCCCCCACTGTCACCCAAACGCAGTATCTACATACTGTTGGGCAGCTGATATTTGAATATATGAACTAGTAACTAAATCTTACCCAGCCTTGGTTCTGTCACTCCCTAGCTGTGCAGTGGAAGCCAGTTCCTTTCTCTCTAATGCGCTCAGTTTCTTCACCTGCAAAATGGGGTTTCTTGCCAATTGTGTGTCCAGGTTTCTGACCTCTCTTAAATTGCAAAATTTTTCTCAGTATTCGCACTATAATTTTTTCTTGAGAAAGCCTTCATAGTTCTCATATAATTCTCAAATTTGGGATTTGGGAGTTCAAAGTCTAGAATATGACTTCTTCATTCTCTCAATACATCAACAAATGATTGGCTATTTATAGACAATATCAGAGCCCCCCTTTTCTTCTGTATAATGTTGAATATGTTCCTTAAAGAAAAATTTCTTTAATTCTTTTAAAGTTTTATATTAGTGCGTTGTTATTTTGGGTACATCTTCTGGCAGGGGTCGGCAAACTGCGGCTCGTGAGCCGAGGTTTGCCGCTCTGGTGACCAATGAGTTTGCTGACCACTGTTCTGAGGCAGGGTGTTCTAGAGAAAGCCAGAGCGCTGGGGAAGTCCAGCTCTGCCCAGAATGGGAGTGGTGCCTGATGGATCTTTTCCCAGCACACAGGAAAAGGGACTTTGGAATTGTAGTTAGTCAGCAAAGTCTAAAATTTCCAGAATGTTTGGGAAAGAGTAGTTTTATTTTTCCCCTCAAAGTGCAAAAATCTCAGCAAGAGCTCAGAGGGATGCTGATCTCTTTACCCCACAGGTTCCAGGCAGCCCAGGGCGGACTCTTTCTGGGCAAATGCAATCTAGTGTCTTAAGATAACATGTTCAATATGATGCAAATGCAGCTCTAATCACAGCCTTTGCTCCTGAGCTGACAGATGTTATCTCCTGCGGTTGTGTTAGGGTTTTGCTGCCCAAGTCTTCAGCTAGATATGGTGATTCAGCCAACTCTATGGGGTAAGTGTGTGTGTGTGTGTGTGTGTGTGTGTGTGTATTCATTCTTGAATTCTATACCATTTCAAAAGGGTGTAGATATTTGAAGAATCATTCTAAAGTTTCTTTTCCCCAGAAACCCCTCTTATTACAATCTATAAGACTGGGGATGAGGAGGGGGGGAGGGAAAGAGAGAGAGAGAGAGATAGAGATAGATAGATATATATATAGAGAGAGAAAGAGAGAGAGAGAGAGAGAGAGAGAGCGAGAGAGAGAGAGAGAGAGGATACTCACTTATTGAGAGGTTTGGACCATGGCCGATTGGAAATATTACTAACCTTGCATTTTCAAATTTGATGCACAACAACCAAGATGCTAATACTTTCCTTAGTTTAGAAAAAAAAAATCCTTTCACCCATCTCTTCTAGCTGAAGATTAGGAAAGAGGCTTTAAGAAGATTTAAAAAAAAACTCAACTTCTGAGCAGCGGAAAAAATGGTTTGTGATTCAGGGGCTTCGGGCAATTCATCATGGAAATTGGGTTTCTTAGCAGACATCGTGTGAATCCTTTCGTCCCTGTCAACTTTTTAATACATTACATTGAGAATGTAAATCGTGTTGGTGAGGGGGAGCAGAGAAAAAAAGGGAATGAGAGAAAAGGAAGGCTTCCTCGTTTGGATTTAGAAGGGAGGAAGTATGAGGCCTGTAATTCATATTAACTAAATAATAAAAAAAACACACACACCCTGTATAAATGTATAGATATGCGGGTATATCTGGGGAGGAAGTGGAGAGAAGTGAGCGAGACAGAGTAAAATTGAAATCGTTTTATCCTTTTGAAGGGCCTTTCATGGGTGTTTCTTATAATTTATTTTCTTTAGTTTTTATTCTTTTAGGTTTGTTTCTTTTGCTCTACTGAACAACTTACCACCCCTGCTCCTTACCCTCCCAGATGTAGAGGACAAAGACTGGAGTGCAGGGTTTCGATGGTTGATGGAAAAGAGAAAAAGGGAACAGAATCTCATGCCTCGTTCAGAGGGAATATTGTTGAGAGAGCTGGAGCTTCTTCCCAGTCTCTGTCACCATCAGGATTGGGCAGAGTCCTTGCCTGGCCTGCTCGCTATACAGTGTTGTCCACCTTTACTCATTGCTTAGCCTGAAGGTGTTTCATTCTCTCTCAACCGTCTATATCCGTTCAGAATAAGATTAGTCGGTGCATTGTTTGCTGGCTCTGCAGAACGTTCCGCCTGTCCTACCCTCAGCATAATTTGCGGTTGTTTTGGCCGCGTATGGATTTATCGCCAAAATTCATTGCAGAGGTCGTTGTGTGTCCTCCTTTCTAGTTTTCCTGGCTGACAGCATGTCTCTCTGCTCTTCTGGAACCTGAAGAAGTTTCAGTCCAACATATTTCTTTCATGGACCCAGGGTTCAGTGACATTTGGCACTGTCAGAGGACTGGGACGGGCCTTCCAGGCCACTTTTCCTATTGGCATCCCTGACAAGGGGGAAGGTAAGAGGGACAAAGTCAGGTTTGATTCGGTGGCTTATTTCTTCCTGTGCTCCCAGCGCTCAGTTCAGTCTCAGATACGAGCCAGCAGACTAGTCTACTCTTAAAATGAGGTTGGAGACTCGCTTCATGTTGATTTTATTCTGCTCAGTTAGCAAGGTGGGGCAGGGCCTGGCATCTCACTTTTGCTTTAGACTTCACATATTTTCAACTACTAATGTTCGTTTTCGGCTTGCCACTGAAGAAAAGACAAAAAAATAAAAAATAAAAAAAATCCTAGAAACTGATTAAAAATTCCTATGGAGCAACCCATGAGAAAATTGTGGAAAAGAAGGATGTCCAGGGATCATAATGGAATTAAATAGAGACTTGACTCATTCTTATGCATATGGAAAATGGGCTGATGTTTGAATTTACTTCAAAAATTAATTTAAATTTCATTTTTATCATGGAGCATAGTCACATGTTACTAAACATTGAAGAACAAAAGTCTCCTACACTTCTCCCAGCCCCCCATCCATTTTTGAAGAGACTGCTTCTGCTATTTTCTTCCATATATCTGAAAGCTGTGATTATTCTCCTCTTCCTTCATCGATCCATTTCGCACAGTACCGCTTATTCCCATTTATATAGTGGAAGACTTAGCTGTTTTTACTTGCTCCTATATCACCACCCCTCAGTCCTCCAAACTAGTTATAACATCAGTGTTTGTATTGTGGTAAATGTGCAGATGTCCTTCACCGCGGGAAAAAGTAGGGCACCATTGTGATCCCTTCTTCAGAACTCCACCGAGCTCTGTAAGGCCTCACTGCTCACAAAGCTGCTGAAGGGGATTGTTCTGGATTTCCTTTCCCTTTGGGTTTGGTTTGGGAACCCTCTCTTCTGGATCCCTCGGTCTTCTTTTTTGGTCTTCTTTTTCACTTTCCTCCGGCAGTCAGCCAAAACATGTCCCCTAGTAGCTTCCCAAGAGGAAGCATGTAAATGAAAACATTTTGAGCTCTGCATCTATTTATTTCACCCCCCTGTGACTCATTGATAGTTTAGTTATTTGTAGGTTGAAAACCTTTTTTTTCACCCTCACACTTTTGAAAGCATTGTCCTTCTGTTTTCTAGTAGCCAATTTTGTTGTTGGGAAGTAGAATGTCTTTTGAATTTTTATTTTTTCAATGTTATGCATTTCATGAGTGTGTGTATTTTTATTTTTTTAAAGGATGTTCTATTTAACACAGTTGTGGTGAAATATGATTTGTATTCCCTCATTCTTCTTGGTACTCAATGACTTTAAATTTTTTTATTATTTATTTATTTATTTTTCTGTTTTTTTTTTATCTTTATTGTTCAGTTTATTAATTACATTGTTTCCCATTTTTTATCCCCCTATATCTCCCCTCCACCCTGTACCTATCCCACCCTCCACCCTCACCTCCCCCTCCCCACTGTCCTCTCCCATTGTTGCAAGATTTTTGTCCAGTCTCTTGCTGTACTTCCCACAACCCTTTTCTCCCCAAGAATTGTCAGTCCATTCCCTCTCTATGTCCATGTTTCTGTTATAGTCACCCGTTTATCCTGTTCATCAGCCTATTAATTCACTTGATTTTTATGTTCATTTGTTGATAGATGTGTATTTGTTGTTCATAATTTATATTTTTACCTTTTTCTTCTTCCTCTTCTTAAAGACTATCTTTCAGCATTTCATATAATGTTGGTTTGGTGGTGATGAACTCCTTTAGCTTTTTCTTACCTGCGAAGCACTTTATCTGATCTTCAATTCTGAATGATAGCTTTGCTGGATAGAGTAATCTTGGTTGTAGATTCTTGCTCTTCATTATTTTGAATATTTCTTGCCACTCCCGTCTGGCCTGCATCGTTTCCGTTGAGAAATCTGCTGACAATTGTATGGGTGCTCCCCTGTAGGTAACCAACTGTTGTTCTCTTGCTGCTTTTAATATTCTCTCTTTATCTTTTGCTCTTGGCATTTTAATTATGATATGTCTTGGTGTGATCCTCTTTAGATTCCTATATTTTGGGGTTCTGTGTACTTCTTGGGCTTTTAAGTCAGTTTCTTCACCAGGTCGGGGAAGTTTTCAGTCACTATTTCTTCAAGTAGGTTTTCATTAACTTGCTCTCTCTCTTTTTCTGGCACCCCAATAATTTGGATGTTGGCATGCTTGAGGTTGTCCCAGAGGCCCCTTACACTATCTTCAATTATCTGAATTCTTTTGGTTTCTTGCTTTTCCAGCCGAGTGGATTTTGCTTCTTTGTATTTCAAGTCTTTAACTTGGTTCTTGTGGCCCTCTGGACTGCTTTTAGGACTTTGTGTAATATTTTTTATTTCAGTCTGTGTATACTTGATTTCTAGTTTGTCCTTTTTCATATCTGTGAGGGTCTGGTTCATATCCTCAGAGGTCTTGTTCATTTCCTTGAGGGTCTCATTCATTTCCTTGTAAGTCTCATTCATTTCCTGGTTGGTCTTGTTTATTTCCTCGTTGATCTGGTTTATTTCCTCGTAGTTGTCATTAAGTTCATCGGCCTTTTCTAGGAGCCTCTTGAAAAGCCTTATAACCGTGGTTTTGAACTCTATGTCTAGTCGTCTTTTCTCCTCCATTTCTTTCACACTTGATTTCTTTCCATATCACTGTATGGTGGCTGCTTTACGTGGTAGATGTCCTCAAAGGGACAGTGGCTCAGCCTCCCCAGTTACCTGAGGTGGGTACTCTTACTGCAATCCTTTATGGGTTTTACAGTATTTTTGAATTTAAACCCAGCTTGTGGTTGTTAGCCCTAGGAGGGTTTGATCTCCAGGCCAATTGGCTGTGAAGGGAGACTGTGTTCAGGTTGGATGGGCGGAGTCTCTGAGCTGCGCAGGCAGCCTCAGTGTCAGCTACGTCCTATGTGGCGCTCGCGCGCGGGTCCCTGTTGGATGGGGATGGCTGCAGACACCTCCAAGAGAAAGCCACTAGTCTCTTCCCCTTGCCAGACAACTCTGCCTCTCCCCAAATGTGTCTGCACACCCAAAGTCTCACCCAGGGTAGTAAAATAGGTGGTTTCCGGGACCAGAAGACAAGTTTCCAGGGAGCAAGTCGCGTGTTTGTGCGACACTTGTGTGCAAACTTCTTTTCCCAGCCTCCGGGTTTCTCCTCAGACTAGGAGACCTCTGCCTCGCCCGGCTTCCAGGGTGCGTCCCCCGGACCTCAGACCTCGCCTGGCACTGGGGAATCTGTGCAGTGGGACGTCTCCACCCTCCCCGTTGGCGAAATCCAGCCAGGGTTGCTGCTCCAGCCCTACAGCCCGCGCACGGGACCAGGACGGCTCCTAACCTGTTTCCGTCTTCAAGGCTGCACTCCCGCCGCTCTTCTGAGTCTCAGTGTCCCACCTTTACTTTTATTTGTAGAGTTTTCACTCAGCCAGCTTTCTGGTGATTCTGGGTGATGTTTGTTTTGTTGTTATGTTGTAGTTTTTGAATTGTTGCGCCGTGCAGAACGATAGGTGTTTACCTATGCCGCCATCTTGGTTCCCCCTCAAATCTTCAATGGACTTTTTAAATCTGGAAACCCAAGTCCTTCAGTTTTTATATACTTTCTCCAAGAATATCTTCTATTCTTTTTATTTTGTTCTGATTATCCTGAGTTAATTCTCTAGTTTTTTCTTTAGTTGTCTCTTATTTTAAGTTCTTTATGTTTTGTTCTATTTTCTGGGAGAGTGTCTTGATTTCATATCTATTGCTTTTGCTGCTTTTAAACATTTTGGTTGTTATATGTTTTTTTTCCTCCTCCCACCCCCTCCCAACCTTGTCCCTTTAAAGCTTTTATATCTCTGAGATTACTTTTTGAAAGTTTTCTTCTGTGCCAGTGTTGTTGTTTTAGTTCTGGAGTTTTTCTTTCTTCCTTTTTTTTTATTTTTAATTTTTTCCTTTCCTTTCCTTCCTCTCTCTTTCCTCCCTCCCTCCTTCCTTTCTCTTTCCATCTCTCCCTTTTTTACTTCTTTTTATCCCACCCCCCCTGTTTTGGATTGAAACAAAGAACTAAGGCCAATTAGAAGCCCTAATGGTGGTGGTGGTGATGGTGGGGGTACTCAAGACTTTTCTATTGTTGACCTTACTGTGGTGTAATCAGAGGGTGAGACAGCCACCTTACTGGGGAGCTCCCAAACATCAACACCCAGAGGTCTTTTTGGAAGTGATTAATCTCTAAATGATAATCTTTCTATCTTGCCAGGCCATGTGTCTTCCTGGATGCCTGCTCCTGAGAGTGAGGTAGGGGAAGAATCTGGAGTTCCCACAGTTTAGTTTGTAGGCTTCCACCTAATCCCCTATGTTCACCTAATTCCTGATCTCTGACTTCTGCTTTATCTTTCCTGGGGAATAAACCTCCTGTCTTCTGCAAAGGGCAGGGGAGTCGGGTGATGCCTGGTCACCTGGATGGCTGTGGGGGCTTAGAATATCCAAATGCTCTTTATATAGATTTACAACAACTTTCATGCGTTTCAGCCCCACATCTCTCTCCAACTTTCGATGTGTTTGGTGTTCCTGAGGCCTGCCTTTCTCTATCTGACTGCAGGACAGAGCGGTTCGCTTCTCCTGTGCGAAGCTCCTCTAGGAAAGTTAACAGCCACCCAGCTGCTCTCTGGCCTCAGAAACCTGTTTGAACCGATCCTCCGCTATCCTCCACCTTCTCATTCTTCTGGTCTTGGTTGGTTGGTACTTTTTATACCTTTACTTTCCTGTGAATAGTTGGGGGAGGGGGCAGAGTCAGCTCATTCTCTGCTAGACCTATGCTACAGTTTGTTTCTGACCAAGCTGGTGGCGAGGGCCTCCTGGCTCGAATTAGGTGGGCTTGTTTCAGGGATTGGCCCAGTGTTCTGAGCCCCGGGAGGACGGATCCACAGGGAATGCTCAGAGCAAGCCAGGCTCTCTCATGAGCCAGAGGCTTCTCCCAGAGGTCTGGGTGCCCAGGTCTAAGGCCAAGGCCACCTGGCAGGAGGGTTGCAGGTGGTGCTTAGAAACTTGGCAGAGATGAGCTATTTCAGGACCTGAGTTCCTTCTCATTGGTGAGTTTGCTCCATAATCCAGGCCCTGCGCAGAGCTATGATGAAAAACAAAACAAAACAACTATAAACCCTGATGTTGGAACCCTTTGTATTCTCTGCAAATTGTTCAAGTTCCACATGAAAAAATTAAAAAGTATCCCAGGGAATTTTCAGGTCTCACCATTTTAAACACCCCTTTCCCTTTCCCTGCCACCTTAACGGGAGAGTGAGTAGGGAAGGGAGGGAGCCTATGAAGGAAAAAAAATAAGGGAAGCTGGGAATGCGGCGGCTCCCAGCAGCAGCCACCCAGAGTAGCATCTTGATTCCATAAGCCCCATTTTAGCATACATTATCTCCCTGTTAGCTTGTCAGTTTGGATAATCTTGGCCCCCGAATGGATTCAGGGGGTCTTAAATGATCTGGTTTGGCTGTTCACAGAGTCTGAATTTGCAGATAATTGCCAGAGCTCTTTTGGCTGGGTAAACTTGTTATCAATTGCCTTTTAAAGAGTCAGCACTAAAATCATCATCCCCGTGAGCAAAACCCATTACAAACCTTAACTTCGGGAGCATAAACACATTTCTGTGCTGGGGAGCAAACGTGCAAGACTTCGTCGTCGCTACATCCGGGAGGGCTTTGAGAAGTGGGAGGTGTAGCAGGAGAGTCCCTGTGTGGCAAGCGTCAGGCCTGAGCTGGGGATCAGACCCCTGTGGGGGGCCAGATGAGTGGTCTTTATATTATCTGGAAGTAACTGGACTCTGAATCATTCTTGATCAAGCTCTACCTGTGCAGTGAACCTCGTCTTTGAATATTGTCACATCGACCCTCCAAACACAACCTCACTCTGAAAGCTTTGGTGAATAATACGACTTCTCCAGGGGGTTTCATGGGGAGGGGAGGAGGTGGTTCCATCACACCTAGTTGAGCAGATCTTCCCCAAAATGTCCTGTAAGTACCTAGCTCTGTCCCTACATCCCTCTTTTACACCTGTAGCTGCCTCTTTTAGGCTGCCTCAAATCCCTTCCCAGTTGTTAGCAAAAAAAAGCTGATTCAGAAATCAGAGTTCAAGGGCAGCTCCTCTACCTCCTCAGTCCCCCGACACCTGCTGCGGGCGAGGGGCAGGTTTCTGTGCATCACACATCTCATCAGGTTTTCAAAAATGCTTTGATGGTTTTCTTCTGCTCTCCAGAGGGAGCCTGGCCCAGGAGTTCCTATCTATCCTGCCTTACGTTTTACACTTGCTCTCTACACACCAGAAAAACTGAGTGAAGCACTTAAACCTACAGGAACAAGCCAAGCTTTCCCATTTGATACCTTACATGCTGTCAGTGTTTTCCTAGAAAGTTCCATTCAGTTGTGAATGATATGGAGACCCAGATAGTAGATCAGAACTCATCTGGGGAGTCTAACCCTAGACCCATGTAAACAAAGACATTGTTCTAAAGGGACTTAAATGGTCACATTAAAAATAACCCATGTCAATGTAAAAAGTAACTGTGGCTCAATGGCATCCTGTGAAACAGTGTGACAGGTAGAACTGTGAAGCTGGAAGCACTGGGTTGCGATGTTGCGACTACTGACTCCATTAAGGACTGGATGGTGTGGACTGAAGCACCTGCCTCAGTGACGCCATAAAATGCTGACAATGAATGTACAAGCTGTGAATGCTTGGGTGCTATGTTTTGACAGGTCCTATGTTTGGGTCCTATGTTAAGACATTGACTTGTGATTGTGAAGTAATATATATTATGCTTGTCAATTTTCATCCATATATTAGAAAGCAGAAATAAGAGCCAGCATCCAGAAAATGTTGAGACTGCATTGGCTTTTCTTTCCTATTATTTTGATCTTTAAAAATTATGACTTGTAAACTCAGGAAATATAGTTGGGCAAGAACAGGTTATGTCCCAGACATTTTTGGGCAAATGTTCCTCCAATATGTTGTGAAATGCAGGAACCGATGACAACTCTGAGTGAACAATTCCTGGTTCCTCTGATGGCCCTCGTATTCTCGAGAGGAAATTCTTCATACACGTAATTCTTAATAGCCTTTTGCAGTTTTCTTGTCTCACCAAATTAGTCATGATTTAGTTTCCTTCTTAAATCTTCCTTAAATCCCTATTCTCACTCAGAATGAGCTACATAATCGATGGGGCTCTGTGACTGTGAAAGTGTGCAACTCTTGTTAAAAAGTTATTAAGAATCTTGCCCGGCCAGTGCGGCTCAGTGGCTGAGTGTCGACCTGTGAACCAGGAAGTTACGTTTTATTCCTGGTCAAGGAACATGCCCATGTTGTGGACTCGACCCCCCAGTAAGGGGGCGTGCAGGGGGGGCCAATCAATGATTCTCTCTCATCACTGATGCTTCTATCTCTCTCCCCCTCTCCCTTCCTCTCTGGAATCAATAAAAATATATTAAAAATTAAAAATGTCAAGACATCACAGCAGAGAATTAAACATGGTGCCCTGCCAAGCACAGGGCCCAAGTGCAGCTCCCTGGGTTGCATGGTTTTGAAGGCAGCCCTGCCCTTTGTCATTTCACACATTTTCTGAAAGATTCTATAAGCCAGGCTCTGGGCTCAGCACTGGAGATTGAGTAGGAATGAGACATGGTCCTGCTCTCCAATAATAATAACAATAAATATAGTGATGGTAATGACAATGAGGACAAAATGAGCAACCATTTAGTGAGCATTTACCTGCCAGGTACTGTGCTTTATATGAATCACCTCCATTATTCTCTGTACTGTTTTACAGATGCGGAAGCTGGCTCAGAGAGGCTAAATTAACTGTTCAGTGATAGTGATGGTCTTAAACCCAGATTTATATTTCTTCTAAGCTTTTGGCCTTTCCTCCCCCCACAACCCCAGCCTTCATCCAAGTTATTACCCTCACTCTGACTATCTGGGTTTCTCGGAGGAGTCTGAGTATTTTTCTTTAAGGCCTCCCTCTCTTTGATAGCCCATGAGAACCCTTCCTCAGCCCCTTGAGCTACCTTGTCTGAGCCCATGGCTTCCATGCTCAGCGCAGGCGAGTCCTGATGCTGTGAACATCTAGTATGGTAGACAGCGCATGCTGCAGTCACTACTCAGGGTCCCATGCTTTGCATTATTTTTTTCCGATCCCAGATACCTTGTAATTGGTGGCTTTCCTGGCTGAGTCTGAAAAGAGCCGCTGCCTCATCAGCACTATTCACTTTGTCCAAGGGCTCCCTTCTCAAGCCATGCACAGACCTTTAACGGCCTCTCTCTATCTGCAGGGTGGAGTGGAGCCCCCCAGATCTGTGCCTTCTGATCCTTAGCATGATCCCCAGCTCTTCCTTGCACACCCAAGGATGCATCCCTGTGAGGGGATCATTTTACATTTATACTGCAAAAATCCATATTTTAATGTTGGCATAAATATTCCCAGGCAAGAGATACAGATGCTTTATAAAAGACCTTTTTTTGGAACAGTTTATGTCAGGAACAGCTTAAAACGTGCAGGTTGCATGAGCGGTAAAAGATGTAAATTTCCAATACTACTTAGCTAGCAGCTACTGCTGGAAACACCTACCTGGAGGGAGGATGTCTCTAAGAGTTGAGAAGAAAGCTACTTTCACTGAAGAATAGTATGAGTCATGAGATTTTCACACTTAAGTGGCATGATTTTTCTTCTTTTTCTGCTTCTGCCAAATGGAAAAAAAAATAGAATAATGACAGGGAACTAGAGAAGAGTTACTTCTCCATCCTGATGGTTTCTTCTCATGGCTGAGAAAGAACCTGAATGCAGAGAGGTCTCCAGCGACTGTAGAAGCTGGCTCAGAGATGCTTTTCATCATACTGTTATGAACCCTCAGGGATGTTTCCCAGGCCTGCATGGGACTTGATTTCATGGTAAAATAAAGGGTGAAATAGAAAGAGGCTGTGATGACATATCTTCAGCAGTCATGACCTGCCCTCCTCTTCCTCAGGTTTTACCCAACAACCCTGTGCTGCTCATACCCTGGGATTGGTCCACCTCCAATAGGAGGTATATAAGAATTCTCAGGTTGGGTCAGAAGTTCTCTTTGATCTTGTTGGCTTGTGCTTTATACTGTTCTTCAGTCTGACTACCCATGGTTCTGGCTTGCTGCCTGCTCTGTTTTCTGGGTTGTGCTTGTTCATCAACCCCTGCTCCGACTTCCAATCTTTTTCACCTACGTGCCACGGGTCAGGCCCTGCTGTAGTCAGTGGCAAAGATGACCTAGAAATGCACTGAAAGGCATTGGGATGAATATCTTAAAAATCTTAATCAGTGATCATGCCATTCATATGTGCCAGATTTGGCTATTTGATATGTTTACAAAAGAGAAGAATAGAAAATTTGTAGCCCAGTTCTCAATCTCAGGAAGCTTTGTGATCAAGGGGCCCTACCTAGAAATGTTAAGAGGCAAAAGTTCAATCTTTTGAATAATTTCTTAGCCAACTAATATTTGGAGATATAGTTGATATCACTTCTACCTCCTGTCCAAGCCACTTACTTCACATATGCCCTCCATCCAGTGCTTTCCTCCCTGTTCTTCAGGTCTTTCGTCTCTCCTCTCTTGTTTACTCACACATCAGACTTTCTAAAACTCCACTCTTCCCCTACACTCCCATTACCTCTCATCAACATCAGAGATGGTGTGAGCTCCTCAGGCTGCAGCCAGGTCTTGCTGTGTTTCCAAACCAATTACTTCCATTTCCGGTATGGAAACTCCACCCCCAAGAACCTCAGGATGTCAACGGGTCATGCTGTCTGTCCTTAGGCATCTGTGGGCTCCAAGTCTTTTTTTTTTTTTTTTTTTTTACAGAATTGAACAAAATGTAGGAGTTTGAATGATTTGTTTGATTGAGAGGGACAAAGTGTGGGAGGACCAGTTTCTCTCCAAAGGGAGTTCTGTGCTCACACATTACACGTTCATAGTCACTCTGACAGCTGAGGTTTCCTACTGTCAGTGCCTGGGGTTCTGTCAGCAGGTGGCTGGAATCCAGTTTGTCTTGACACAGAGCTCAGAGCATTAGGAAAGCCTAATGGTGTCAGCTTTCCACACCAGACTTTCTCTGTCAGATCTATTGAACTCTGATCCACCGCTGGTCTAGCCAGTTGTTTTTAGCCACCATAACCCATAAAACCCACCACTCCTGCTTCCTTACATTGGTTATGCCATTACCCTTTGGGTCTGAGGGTCTGTCCCCACCTTAGCAGATACAGGTCTTGGCCAGGCTTTGCCTGGGAGTGTCTCTGACTGGCTTAGGCCACACTGCTTATTCCAGGCTCCAATTCCTCTAGCAGATCATTCTGTGCCATCAGAGCAGGGTGCTGGGTGAGAGGACTCTGTAGGGCAAATGAAAGGATCATTAGCTTCCTAATGCTACTGGAACAAGATACCACAAAGGCAGTGGCGTAAAAACAACACAAACTTATTCTTTCGAGGTCTGGAGGTGGGGAATCTGCAATCAAAGTATTGGCAGGGCTGTGCTCATTTTGAAGGCTTCTGGGCAGAATGTGTTTTCAGTTCACAGAGGCCACCTATAGAGGGAATCCTGAATTGGTAAAAATTTTTCCCCTCAGAGAGTTTAGTTTTACATTGGAAGTCACCAAGATCTAAAATTGACAAGTATAATTTTCCCCCACTGAGTGGAGTGAGGGCTCACACCCTAGATTAAAATACAGATTTTCTTTATTGTTGTGACTTTTACAAAATCTGTGACATGCATATTTTCAAACCACCCTTCAGAAATGTTGTGCTAATTGGTGCTTTCTGCAGTTGTAAGTGTCTCTTCCTTTTAAACCCTTGCCCCCAATAATTACCATTACTTTTGCTTTATTTTAGGCAATTTAACAGAGGAAAATGATATTTTAGTATTATTGAATGGTAAGTTAAATATTTCTTTCATAGCTATTAAATATTTTTGGATATAATAGGTAATTCTTAGTCTCTCTGTTTCTTGAAAACTTTGTATATGTCTTTGTTATTGTTACAGATGGACAAATTTTCAGCCAATTCTGCTCTCTTTTCCTTGGCAATAGGACTGTAGCACAGCTTATAGGTGCCCAAGTGCACTACATTTCCCAGATTTCCTATGGGGTAAGCATGGGCATGTGGCTAAATGTCTTCAGTGGATGTGAGCAGAAGTGATGTGTGTCACTGGCAGGTCTGTGTCATGAGACCTCCCATGAAATAGCAGCCAGAGTGTCATGGCAGCCACGCATAGAAGATGGTGGGCTCACTTGTCATTGTAGTGGAGGATCCTGTGCCCTGCACTGTTGAATAAGCAAAATTAATTTAATTTAATTTAATTTAATTTATACACATACACACATATGTATATATTTCCTATATAATAAAAGAGTGATATGCAAATGATCACACTTCTGCTATACCCACAAGCCATGCCCACAAACCACATCCACCAGCCAATCAGGAGCAAATATACAAATAAACCCCAACCAAGATGGCTGTGGCCACTGAGAATAGGAGGGAGGCTTGGGTTTCCCCAGCAATGGAGGAAGCCAAGCTTTCCGCCTGCCCTTGCTAGCCTGGGCCTCCGCTCAATGCTACAAAGTTTCAATTATAGAAGATAAATAAACCCAAACAGAAATGGTGGCAGCCACAGAGCTGGAGAGAGCAGAGGCTAGGGTTGCCCCGGCGATGGAGGAAGCCAAGCTACTGCAGCCCTGGTGGGCTAGCCTAGGCCTCCACTTAAGGCTACAAAGTTTCAATTATTTATTAATAAACCCAAACAGAAATGGCAGCTGCCACGGAGCAGGCAGAAGGCTTGGCTCCGCTCTAGGCTACAAAGTTTCAATTGTAGAACATAAATTAATCCCAGATACCAAGGCCTCCACTTGGGTCATTTGGGGGCGTGGCCGGCCTGCAAACCACCACAAGCCCCTCACCCAGGCCACCCCATGCCCCAAAGGAACCCCCACCCTGATCTGGGACACCCTTCAGGGCAAACCAGCTGGCCCCCACCCATGTACCAGGCCTCTATCCTATCTAATAAAAGAGTAATATGCAGATTTACCATCACTCCAACACAGTAGATGGCTGCCCCCATGTGGTCAAAGATCCTGCTCCTCATGTGGACGCAAGATGGCCACCACAAGATGGGCAGTTGGGAGGAACCAGGCCTGCAAGGGAGGGCAGTTGTAGGCAATCAGGCTAGCAGAGGAGGGCAGTTTGGGGTGATCAAGCTTGCAGGAGAGGGCAGTTAGAGGTGACCAGGCCAGCAGATGAGGGAAGTAGAAGGCAAACAGGCTGGCAGGGGAGCAGTTAGACATCAATCAGGCTGGCAGGGGAGTGGTTAGGAGGTGATCAAGCTGGCAAACAGAAGCGGTTAGAGGCAATCAAGAAAGCAGGCAGACAAGTAGTTGGGAGCTAGCAGTCCTGGATTCTGAGAGGGATGCTCGACTGCCCATTTAGGCCCGATCCAGGTGGGATAGGGCCTAAATGGGCAGTCAGACATCCCTCGAGGGGGTCCCAGATTGGAGAGGGTGCAGGCTGGGCTGAGGGACAATACCCCCCCACTCCCACCCCCACCCCCATGCACTAGTTTCATGCATCAAGCCTCTAGTATATATCCTATATAATAAAAGAGAAACATGCAAATTTGACCATACCTTGGCTCCTGATTGGCTATGCTACCAGCCAATCAGGAGTGGGTGCGGGGCCAAATGGCACGAGCTCTGGGCCCCGGGGATGGAGATGAAACGGCAGTGGCAGTGAGCATCCAGCCCCTGGGCGCTGTGCGGGGAAGTGGCAGCAGCAGCAGTGATGGTGGCAGCAGGAAGCACCCCTGGGCTCTATGAGCAGAAGTGGTGGCAAGCGCCCAGCCCCCAGGGCCAGGTGGTCGCAGATTGCCGGGGCTGAGCTGAGCAGGGTGATGGCTGGGGGTGAGCCATCAGTTGGACATCCCCTGAGAGCTCCCAGTATGTGATAGGGGGCAGGTTGGGTTGAGGACCACCCACCCCCAGTGCACAAATTTTGTGCACCAGGCCCCTAGAGTGTGTGTGTGTGTGTGTGTGTGTGTGTGTGTGTGTGTGTGTGTGTGTGTGTGTATAATTTATTTCAGTGAGGGAGAGAGATAGAAACACCAATGATAAGAGAGAATCATTGATTGGTTGTCTTCTGCACTCCTTCTACTGCGGATCAATCCCACATGCCCTTGACTGGAATCGAACCTGGGAACCCTCAGTCCACAGGCCGATGCTCTATCCACTGAGCAAAACCAATTAGGGCAGCATGAGCAAGAGTTAGTTTCTATTTTGTTTAAGCCATTGCAGTTTTACTTTACACAGTTCTCACAGCCCCTTCCTCCCTCCCTCCCTTCCTTCCTTCCTTCCTTCCTTCCTTCCTTCCTTCCTTCCTTCCTTCCTTCCTTCCTATCAAGTTCTTTTCCCTGATTGACCTGTGAACAGAGTCCTTGCTTACTCATCTCTGTAACCCTATGGCACAGAGTGGTTTTGGATAAACATAATTAAATGAATGAAGGATTTCAATTCTCAGAGACAGTGTTCTCATTATTAGAAAAAAGGAGGATCTAAGCATGTGAATTGCATGTTAACACTCAAGCCAATTCCAAAACATATTTTCATTCATAAAACATGATTTATTTTCTTACCTGGAAAGTAAAGAGCAGAAGGTGCTGATAGTACTTCTCCCAGGTGATGAGAAGTAAAATCGCTCTGGATGATTGTTTATTGTGGCATGACCATTACCACTTCAAACTGAATTCATGAGAAACTTCAGGCCTCCTGCCTGGAGAAGAGTAATTTTTTATCCCACACTAGAAGTTAAATGGGCCCAGTGAGATCCAAAGAGCTTAACAAATTCTTTGCTTTGTCACAGTGGAGACCTTTGCCTAATGCAAGGTCTCATCTGCAGATTGCTTGAGGCCAGAAGATAGCCTGGGTAATCTAAGCTGCTTCGACTTTCCTGCAGTGTTCACTGAACTGGGTTTTTTGGTCTGTGAATAAAATGGACCAGATTTGGGTTGGTTGCCATGGCGACTGTATCAGAAGCCTCTGGGCTCTCTATCTTCCTCTACTGACAGCGCCTGTGCAATGAACCCCCTGTGGGGTGCAGGTTCCTCCATCCACAACCTTATGGAATCACCTTCCCACAAAGGTAAAATTTGTTATGAAAAGATGAGCCAGTTTGTCAGGGAAATGGGTTCTTGGTTACTGATTCTGGGACACGGCTTACTGCTTGCATACAGCTTACCTAGATTATGATTTTAGGAATCCTCATTAACGAGCTTTCCAACCAAAGTCTGCTGGGGTAGGAATGGTGGTCTCTAACTTCATCTCTTTCAGCCAGGACAAGTTAAAGCTTTGTGAGTGTGGAATTTGTTTTTCCTTAGTGGGCTGAGAATTGTAAGTCCAGCTATGTAGAGACAAATTCCTTCTTTTCAGCTGGAGGGCAGCATTTCTGCTGCTGTCCCGCGGTGAGAAATACGGGTTGGTTCCTTGGCTTCTTCCCAGGCGTCAATCTGCTGCTTGCCAAGGACACTCTGAAGGGGCCTCCAGGAATCTTGGCTCAATCTTCCATACCGATGAATGGCCTCGCCTAAAATGATGGTCCTAGGAAAGTAGAATTGGCATTGCTGGTCTCAAAATACATCCAGTTTTCACTTTGTCAATAGTAGCCTTATTTCTATATTCCTGACTATCTGTTACAGTAATTAATAGTAATCATTTATGCGGCATATGCTATCTCATATTCAATCCTCTTTTATACTTGGCACCTCAAATTCTATAAGTTCAAAACCAAAATTGATCACATCTGGTCTTTACGACTTCCACAACAATTTAGTTGGTCTTATTCCTCCAATCCATTCTCCACACAGTGGCCAGAGGGCTTCTTAAAATTCATGTCTGATCATGTAACAGGCTGAGGGCTTCTCAGGAACCTCCTCCTGCTCTTGGGATAACTACTTTTGCAGTTTGTGTTACACACACACCCTCTCCTGCTTTGTGCTTCAGCTACACTGTCCGGCTTTTGGTTAATCTTTCACTGGGTTCCCTTCTGCCACAGGGCCTGTGCCCAAGCGTCTCCCTGCCTGGTTTCTATTGAATTGTCTAGTTTGTTCTTAGACATCTCTCAGATCTGAGCCTGAGTTACTTTTTCAGGGATGTCTTTCTTGACCCTTTATACTAGGCCAGGTTCTCCTCTTAGATGCTCTCATGGCATTTAAGGATACATGTTTCCTTCTCAGGGCTCGTCTCTGTAAGTAATTGCACACAGATCTGTGCGATTATTTCTTCAAAGTCCATTTATCTTCCTAGACTGTGAGGTTCACGAGAGCAGGGCCTGAGTGTGTGGTTGTTCATCACTGTATCTCTGTGCCTCACACCATGTCCAGACTACAGGAGGGGCTCAGTAAGTGTTTACTGAATAAATACATGAATCTTCACAATCATCAGCAAAGTATGGATTATTATTTTACAGATGAACAAGTTTAGGGCAGAATATCTCAATCTCTATTGACTGCTGATTAAAAATTCCAAAAAGTTTCAAATATGTTAACATCTGAAATTTAATCTTATATAATAAAAGGCCGGGGACCATACGTATAATGATCAGAACAGCCGCTTGACCAGCTGTCATGAGGTTCATTGACCTCCTCTTGGTCCTTTCTCTCCCCCTATCTCCCCCATCCCTATACCCTGCTTGCAGGCAAATGGGAAACCACAGGGAAGCGGGTGGGTGGTGGCAGGGTGGGACTGGGGACTGGCAAGCAGGTGGAACAGCTGGCCTCTTGGTCTCCCCCTCCCACACCCCTACTGGCTCCAATGGATCAGCAATGGTGAACAGGGGAACCAGGGTGGCTGGCAGGGGGACCAGCTGGCTGTCAGGCCATTGGATCTCCAACTCATCCCCAGCCGCTTGGCGGCTCAGGCTTGTGCTGGTAACTTCACCTCCATGTGTGTGTACTGGACAGGCTACTGATGGAATCCACTGCTGCTCGGGGCCACTCGTGGGTGCTGCCGCTGCCACCACTAGGGCTTGTGGCGCTGATGGAAGCTGCAGGACACACTCGTGACCTACCCGTCCCGACGGTGGGTGCAGCATTTGGCCTGGGGTCTGGCAAACGGGCAGAAGATGGCCCTGATTGCAGGCTAGGCCTAGGGACCCTACCCGCATGATTTTGTGTGCTGGGCCTCTAGTATTTAATAATTGCTATTTCCGTTCTGTTTATGAGATTTGAAGGGGGTTCAGTGGGAGTCAGGACCTCTGAGAGGCAGTCACATTTGGGAATGTGCAGAGGGAGGTCATCAGAGGTGAGAGAGGTCTAACCCTCTGCTCCAGGAAAGGATGAACTTTCAACCTGCCCCCTTTGCCTAATCTAGCACCTCATTGTGTAAAACACATCTTCCTCATTCATCTGCATCTTCCACTCATGCAATCCAACAATTTTCAGTGAAGGTAGGGACCCCTCTTTTGAGCTTCCATATTTGCCCTGTGGTTGTTGGTGTGTTTATTACAAGTACTTTTTCATGACTTATTTTCATTACCATTGCTTTCGTGATTCTACTAGTCTTCATACTTGCCTTTTCACACCCAGCTCCTGGCACACAGTGCCTGGCATGGGTTTTAGTGTTTCTTTACCCCAAATACACATTAAGTTCACATGAGTGATTGTTAATGCATCTGAATACCTGGGCGCTGAGTCAATTGGTTTTGGAGACAGGGGCAGATCTCGGCAATTTTTCAAATCTCTCAGATAATTGTGATGTGCAGCCAAGTTTGTGAATCTCTGGGATAGATACTCAATAAGCATTTATTTAAAGTGAACTAACTGGAATCAGCGTTGTGTGTATGTGTGTGCGCCTGTGTGCCCAGATGAGCAGCGTTGGGTCTTGGGAAGAATTGGTCTTGGCACTGGCAAACTCCTGTAGTGTTCACCTCTCTCCCAATGAACCTTGTGGATTCTGAGGATCAGGATAGACTTGGCGGGTTGGAGAGCTGCCAGGCACAAAACTGAGAGACGTCATGGTTGTTCACATAGACCTACTCCCCAGCTCTCACTCGAGACTGAGCACGTGGGCAGCAAGTCAGCAATTTATCTGCTTTCTATTGCCAAATACAGCAACAGGAACATTTTTTTCCTGATCCTGCAAACGTTTTGAAGGTCCAAATCAATTAATTTTTCTTGGACTTTGAAGTTGGAGCATTGATTTTTATTCACTTATTAATTCATTTACTCCTTCAATAAGTACTGATTGATTGTGGGCATAGCATAATGCCAGCTCTGAGGGTGACATGAAGGAAATGTTATACAAGTGCCCAGAAGAGCATAAAATCTAGCTGGATAGACAGTATATGCACATTGGGTATCAGCAGCTGTGCATTTTGCAATTAAGAGGGTGAGTGTTTGAGCCAGACAACCCGGCTGATTGCTGGGCCCACCATTTACTAGTTGTGGTCCCTAGGAGGTTACTTTACCTCCCGAAGCCTTAGTTTCCTCAGGTGAACATTTGTCTTCTGTGATTGATAATAAAAACTACATCAGAGAGCTGCTCTGAGAATTAAATGAGGTCATTCTTATAAAGTATTCAGCAGGGTGCCTGGTACATAGTAAAAATTCAAGTAAATGTTAGCTTTTATTATAGGAAAGATAGCAACCTGAGTTGCGAGTGGGATTGAGAGTGAAGGATTTGGAGGAATTTAGAGAAGATAGAGATTGATGTGGTCGTGGGGAAGGAAGCCTCGGGAGAGTAGAAATTAAGTTGGTTTTGGGGATGGAATAATCTGGAAAAGTGGTGAGAAGCAAAGCTGTGGTGGGTATGCCGGGGTGTGGGGAGGGTGAGAGATCTGGCTAGGGGTGAGTGCACATGCTATTTGATAGGTGGCAGAACAGTTCATTACTGGCTGCACTCGCACCTCTGCTCCCAGGCTGCTCAGGAGGCTGATTCATTAATTGGTTATGTCGCTAGTTCCCTTCTAACCTTGTATTTAGCAAGTATGATGATTTATCATTATGGACCAAATGTTCCAAAATGCTAGTTGCAGAGCTTGGAAGGCTAAATTTAGCATAAGAGTCCTGGGTATTTAGAACTTCAAGTGAAATTCTAGATTCTGAGATCAGGTTAAGGCCCCTTTGGTAGTTTAGCAGCAGTTAACATTTTTCTTGAAAAATTCCAATCTTTAAAAGCCTCTATTTGACAACCAGCTTGCCAATATTTATGTTCCACTTCATTAGCATCACCAGGGCTGACTCTCCACTTTCAAAGATGTGTGTTTGGCTGGAAGAAATTACTGCTGTTTGCTCATTTCACATGCTCATACAAATACACACACACACACACACACACACACACACACACACACACACAACACACACACACACACACATGCTCCCAATCTATGTGTACATGTGCTTGATCCTTTGGGAAAGTTGTCTTGAATGGTCTTCTCTATGATGGACTCCATCTGTCTTTGTTTTTTGAACTCTTTCTTTCTCATTCAGGAGCCTTCTGGAGAACTGAAAGACAAAATATTATGTTGCTGTAATGCTTGGTCCCACTGCTAATTATTTTAAGTACCTTTGCTATGATAAGAGCCCTAATAAGTATATCATGGATGTTAGGGGTTAGGGCTGCTAGGATTGCCCTGTACCTCAAAGACATAGACCTGGACTTTGAAAATGCTGAGGGAAAAGAACAAAGACTTAATTAAACTTTAAAAAATTTTATTTAAACTAAAGAACGAAAGTACTTTATTTTAGCACAGCTCCATGGACTGTGGATTAAAAATGTCCACTTTATTATGACAATCCCCTAAACATGAATTTAGGTGTGCTTCTTCTACTACTTTAGAACCCATCAGAAAATACACATTTAACAAGGTCAGTGATTTCTAATCCTTTTAAGGGGTATGTGTGAGTGGTTAGGTAGCCTTTAAGAATCTAATGAAAGCTACAGATGCCTTCTCCAGGAAAATGCATATGAACACATTATACACATATTCTGCATACATTTTTGGTACATATATGTACCAAATATCTTTGATACAAATGATATGTGAAACATATCTTTCACATATATTATTAAAACAATACTTACAAAACTTATAATCCTCTTAATCTCATTTTACATATAAAGGTTAATAGCTACTTCCTAAAAAAAACCTTAGTAAATCAAAATATGCAGATAGTGTTAAAACGAAATTTAGTTAAAAAGTAACTTTCATTAAAAAATTGCTATTGTTTGGTTAGAACAAGAGGTTGAAATTACACAGTGATTTTTTTCTTTTACATGGTAATGCAAGTATATTTTTACATGCAATTAGTTTAGAGTTTAGGCTGTTTATTTTGGTGCTACCAAGAACAGAAAATTCTGATAATGGTATTTGCTAGCAAAAGCATTAGAGTTTTCACAGATTATTCAATAGATGAGGATAGTTTGACTCAAGGAACATAGAATTCTATAAAACATTTTTAGTTGAATTCATGTAAGATTATTATCTTGTCTTCAATTTAGTGAGGTCAACTTTGTCGATGTCTAAAGCATAAACATTGTCTTTGTCACTAAAGAAAGAATCAGTACCATACGTTTCAATTTTAAGGTCACCCAATAGAAGTAATCTTCAAAGGTTTCTTTGCCCATTTGTACCTGCACAAGAGCCAGCAAAGCCTTTTCACTCTTGGCTCTGGCCTCCAGATGCCCTTTCTCCAACAATACAAAGAGCACATAGCCATCTTTCTCCAATACTTCTTCCACAATGGTATCCTGGCCAGGAAATTTTACTTTTTTTCCCCAGCAGTATCCACAATGGGATATGCTGGACCTTGAGTCAAGAGTTATGGTTTCATTCACATGGCCAAAGATGTCAATCAAGTCACTCAAGTCATGAATGAACTCTTTGTCAAATTTGTCCAAGAACGGGTTTTGCTAGTCACTTCAGAAAAGTCAAGTTTTCTTCCTGAGGGTAATCAATTGCTTCAAAACTTGTACTTTAGAAAGCCAGCATTTATTTCTTGACAAATCCTATTGATAAGGCATAATTCAAGGCCCTGACTCTGTTCAGTTAAAGTGGATAGAGTTACTGCCTACATCATGTGACTGTAGAAAACTAGATGTGTGGAGCTTCTTTTTCAGCAACAATGGTAAAGCTTTGTGGAACAGCAATGTGCTCCATCTGTACCCAAGGCACCAACATTTTTCTTCCTAGGTTTTGCTTGGCAGAGAATTTTTTCATTATTTCAAAGCCGTCCTAACCATCTGTTGCTTCCAAAGTGGGCTCACCAAATGGGCATCTGCATGTATGTAACAGAAGAACTGGGAACAGGATATACCGAGGACCATCAGTGCATGTATTCAATTGTATGCTGAAGGGAACGCATCTGGCTCAGATTCCCTTGAGACCTTCAAACGGAAGAAACACTGGTGACTCTGGAAAGGGTAACACTTCTTGACAGAGGTTCTACTTCAATGTTTTTTCTCTTCTCAGACTACCGATCCCTGGATTGCTTTAAGACAAACGACTCCAAGTTCTGCCCACACCCAGGCTAATTTTGCTTGGCCAAGTGATGAGCTGGGTCCAAGCTCTTGAGTTGGTGTAAATTTTTCTACTTTTTTCAGGTTGACCTATCTCATGAAAATAATCCATTCTGAACCAGGCAGTCCCACAATAGACAGATGCCAGTTGTTTCTCTGCTTTTGCTGGCTTTATGCTTCCACTGAATAAGAATCTGGCTATACAAGAGGGACCATGCTTTTGATGTCCATCACATTTGAGATGACCCCAGGAAATACGTTTTCTTCAATTTTATTTTCTTTGACATTTTCTACCTAAACCAGGCCATGTACTAAGGATTAATGCTCATAATCCTAATGAAAGGTTACATTTAAAATATATATCAATAGGAAAGCACTAATATTTCATGCCACTGTATATTTGTGCAGTATGAAACAATTACTTAAAAACATTTGACAGAAATTCATTTTTTCCATAGACATAACTTTCAACCTATTTGAAAGTAGCTTAAATATAATATATCTCTCACCCATTTCACTGATTTCTTAAAATCCATTCAAAGACCCATGAACTCTTAATCTACAGAAATTCAAATTCTGAAAGGCTAAAACTAAAACAAGAGGGAAAAGTTCTAATTGCTTCTATTAGTATTTTAATAAGATCTAGGAATTCACTTAGAATCCCCCAAAGTCAGTGAATTGGTCCATCTTTGGCCATTCTTCTCCCATAAGACACCCATGGAAATATGTGCATACCTCCATAAAACATTTTATAGGTTCTGTTGAATTTTCAGCCAACTTCCAGACTAGCTTGGGAGCTCCTTGTGGGCAGGAACAAAAATGTTGTCTATACTTTTAGGATCAACATTTCGCATGGTACATAGAACATAGTTAGCACATAGTAAATGCTTGAGGAGTAAGTAGCCGTCACATATTCTCACATTAATCATGTGATAATATAGTTTAGATCCTCCTGGAGATAGAGTTCATCAGTATTTGATGCATCAGACAGTTATCAACTGTGCTTCCATTTGGCCTTTTGTCTACCACTTTTGATATATTAGGATTCTGTAATAAGGGTTCCAAGCCATCTTAAGATAGCCAGGTTCGTCATAAGGAGATAGTGGTTAAAGGCACAGGCATTTCTGCCCAACTCTCAGGGCTCAAAGTAGAAAGTGACCTGTCCAGTTTAGAATATATAAGAAAGGGTGTTTATCACCAGTGCCCTCGTTACTACTGAATGTTCATTGCCCAAGTCTGTGTCGCTCTTTGAAGGCAGGTCTCTCAGCGGCTCCCCTGCCGTTATCAGTTGAGAGTGCTCTCCATAGTTATGCTTCAGTCCAGGCCAATTTCCTTCAACTCTGCCCAAAGGCAAGGCCAGGATCTAACCCCAGGGGCAAGCACCTGGCTGAAGCTCTCCAATGTCCAGTGCAGAGCTCTGTGTTGAAGTCGCAGGGAGAGTGATCCTATAAACTGGAAAGGCTCTTCCCTTAAGACACTTACTCACTGGGTCAGATAGATCATTAACATTTTCATTGCATATGTATTTCACAAGCTTATTACAATATCTTTCCATCACTTTAACAGCAATCGTATTACCCTAAAGAAACATATTATTCTAAAAAAAAAAACCCACAAAACTTGAGAACTTTTGGAGAATGTGCTCTGGGAGCACCCAGTCCCTACCATCACTGCTAGTGGGTGCTCTGGCTGGGCCTCTTGCCTCCCACAAGGCAGCTGCTTTCTCCTTGCCCCCTGAGGAGACAACATAATTTCTTCAAAGAGTTTTGACTCAGAACATAAGCTAAGAAGAGGGCCTTTTCAGTGGACTTCAGCTTTCTGCTTGTAACACAAACACCCTTGAGACAAGAAAACACAAAGTAGCCTTCTTTGTGAAATGAGGAGTGAAATTACAATGCGAATAAGCCACAGACAGATGGCTCAATGCTTTTCCCGCCATACACTCTTGTTGAATATCCTTAATTGGATATGAGACATCCCGAAGTCTAAGATCTCCGGAATCACTCAAGGTTAGATCCATACTGTACATCCTCATGATTAGGCTCTCCCTCGTCCATTGCTTCAATATATTTGGATTACATAATGTTTGAAGGCATTTCCTTTCTATTTGAAAAACTACTACTAAGGGAAAAATATAAGACATCAATGGGAAGATGCTGACTTCTTTAACATATAACTTAGAGTCTTGCCTGATTTGCTCTAATTTTAGTTACTAAAAAATTGACAACATCATAATCCTAAATTCCCATTCAAAATATAATCAGAGATCCCCCTTCTTTTATAAGTCAAGGTGTCTATATTTAAACCAGAAAAGGGTTAACTACTTTGAATACTTTTATTACAGTGAAGTTACTGAAAGGATATATAGTTTTCTCTAATGTCTATGAATTCCTGTGGGTTGGACTGTCTTGACTATCAGAAGCTAGGTGTTGGCCCAAGACTGCAACTCATGACAAAGTGTATCTCCTGGGACTGTTGTTTCATTTCGGCAGGAAGCCCGCTGGCCTGCTGAGAGCACACACAGATGGCAAAGGTGAGCCCACCTGGAAAGGGAAGAGCAGCTGCAGGGGCCGAAGACAGAATTGCACAAGCTGGGAGCAGACCACACCAGAGTGTGACCTCAGCACTTCCCACTTCTCTGTCAGAGCACTGTGACGATGGGCACACACATTTCACAGGAATCTGAGCGCTGGATTTGAAACAGTGCAACCCAGAAACACTCATTTTCACATTTCGCACAAAATGTAAGCCATGCAATTCCCCCCCAAGTGCAATTCAATCCCAAACCAAAGTTCTCATCAGGGATTGGAAGACCCAGGGAATTGCAAAATGTTTTTGCTGCTGCCACATGGCGGAGCCACCTTAGCTTATATCAAGAGTCCGCATTTCTTGGCCCTTCTGTTGCTTACAGGTGGCCAAACGTCCATGAGTGAATTTTGGTGGCTATTGCCCTGTTATTTTAATATTGACTTGTTATAATTTAGCAAAGTCAGCCAAGCATTCCTTAGGTGATGAAAACTACATCACAAAGGTCAATACTTTGGAATTGAAGTTACAAGTGATAAAATACTTGGAGGAAGCTATAGCAACTGCCATGATATGCTATTAATATAGGAACAAGCCCTCAGCAAAGTGTTAGAGATAATGCTAAGAAGATAAAAAGAAGCATTAGAGCACATTATTCTGCAAAGTTTGTGGATTTATGTTCCCCTAGAATGCATCCCCCATTTTACATTTATTTCTAAAAAGAATTAGTTTTGAATTATCAGAGATCTTCCAGAACTTATCTCTGGCATCAACCTTACAGCCTGTGTTCATTTACTGTCCTTCCCTTTTCCTACTGTGTGGTTTAATCTCTCATCCCAGTGCGCAGTACAGTGCCTGAAAGACTGCAGGGCTTGGTCAATGTGTGTGGGACAAATGAGAAGTAACTAACACACACGGAGTATTTTTACATGTCCAGGAACTGGTTAGTACTTTTCATGCAGTATCTCTATTAATGTTCATACAACCCTAAGAAGTAGGCTATGTGGAACTTCACAGAAACCTGAAGGATGACATTGGAGCCAGTCTTACCTGGCCTTTAAGGGTTGACTTAATCCCAACTAACATGTGTCAGAAAATAAGTGAATGAACTGAGGGTCTGGCCCTTGTATTTCTGGTGCCTGAGTGCTGATTCTCCTAACTCTCAGGACTGATCAGTGACTAACCAACTTATATTGAAATATGAATGCCAACATTTATATCATCTCCAGTAATTGATAGGCATACTTGGTCTGGTTATATAATGCTGCAAAGTAAACCACTATAAAACCTAGTAGCTTAAAACAGGTATAACATTTATTTTGCTCATAAATCTGCATCTGGGGCAGGACTTGGCATCTTCTCCACTTGGTATCAGTTGAGGCAGTTGGAAGAAATGAGTTAGGATCCTCTGAGGGCTCATTTACTCATGTGTCTGGCTGTTGACTGGGGTCTTAGCTGGGTTGATTAGCTAGAACTCCTATACACACAATTTCTCCATATAGCCTGGACTTTCTTAACGTGGTGGCTGGATTCCAATCTTGGATAGAAAGGGCCAGTAAAAAAGCCATATTTCCTTCTCCCTGGTCTTGGAAGTCCTGCAGTGTCACTTCTACCAGATATACTATTTGTTGAGGCAGTCATGATGACTTGCTAATTTCTGGGTGGGTAGAAGTCTTCATTTCTTGATGAGGGAATGGTATGGTTCAAGAAAAGCATGTGGAACCAAAAATATCGAAGAGGTCTTTTTTTCCTTGGGGCTGGGGAGGGGAGTACATCTATTTTATCTCAAGAGAGAGTAACTTTCAAGGACTCTCAGGCTCTGTGCAGGTTGTATGTGGGTTGGGGCAAGACAGTGGACTAAGCTCCAAAGTTTTTGTCTACACCTGAGAAATCTAAAATGTTCAGGCTTGCTGAAGTGCCACATTGGGTTGTCAGGGCTAAAAAGGTGTGAGTATGCACTGTGGGCCTGATGTGGGTGGCAGATGAGAGACACTGGCAGGAAGTTGCATTATGTCCTGTGCTCTAAGATGGGGGGGGGGGTGATAGCCTTCAGCAGGCAGATACTGGAGATGGTTAACCACATTCTGGAGGGCTACAGTGAGGGCAAAATGGGAAAGCAGGGCTCCTCTGCTCTCAAAAGCTTTTTGTGGAGCGTGCGCGCGCACACACACACACACACACGCTCACCCACCCACCCATACTCATGCCTTTTCTTGGCAGATGAGAAGGGAGGAGGTAAGCTTTGGGTCTAGGCTGAAAGAATTTTGAATAGAATCTATGTGTAAGGTTATAGGGGACCAGGAGGAAATGTTGGGCCTGAGAACATGAGCCCCTGGTATCCTCTGTGGCTTTGAACTTCCAAAGGCTCTGCCTTTGCAGGGTGGAACTCAGGTTAATTTTAGTGAAATCTCAAGGGACAGGGGAATACCAACTGATTCTGGATTTTAAGAGAAAGGGCTCCATATCAGTAACATGGTAGGTCAGGGTGCTATTTCTCTCTCTCTTTCTTTCTTTCTTTCTTTCTTTCTTTCTTTCTTTCTTTCTTTCTTTCTTTCTTTCTTTCCTCTTTCTTTCTTTCTTTCTTTCTTTCTTTCTTTCTTTCTTTCTTTCTTTCTTTCTGCTCATTCTAAATTTTTATTGTTCAGTTTATTAATTACATTGTTCCCTTTTTTTCCCCCCTATAGCTCCCCTCCACCTGGTACCCATCCCACCCTCCGCCCTCACCCCCCCCCGCCACTGTCCTCTCCCATAGTTGCATGATTTTTGTTCATTCTCTTGCTGCACTTCCCACACCCCTTTTCTCCCCAAGAATTGTCAGTCCATTCCCTCTCTATGTCCATGATTCTGTTACATTCACCAGTTTATCCTGTTCATCAGATTATTAATACACTTGAATTTTAGATTCATTTGTTGATGGATGTGTATTTGTCATTCATAATTTACACTTTTATCTTTTTCTTCTTCCTCTTCTTAAAGAATATCTTTCAGCATTTCATATAATATTGGTTTGGTGGTGATGAATTCCTTTAGCTTTTTCTTATCAGCGAAGCACTTTATCTGACCTTCAATTTTGAATGATAGCTTTGCTGGATAGAGTAATCTTGGTCGTAGATTCTTGCTATTCATCACTTTGAATATTTCTTGCCACTCGCGTCTGGCCTGCATCGTTTCTGTTGAGAAATCCGCTGACAATCGTATGGGTGCTCCCTTATAGGTAACCATCTGTTTTTCTCTTGCTGCTTTTAATATTCTCTCTTTATCTTTTGCTCTTGGCATTTTAATTATGATGTGCCTTGGTGTGGTCCTCTTAGGGTTCCTGTATATTGGGGTTCGGTGCGCTTCTTGGACTCCTAAGTCAATTTCTTTCACCAGGTGTGGGAAGTTTTTGGTCACTATTTCTTCAAATAGGTTTTCATTGTCTTGCTCTCTCTTTTTCTGGCACCCCTATAATTCGGATGTTGATATGCTTGAGGTTGTCCCAGAGGGCCCTTACACTATCTTCAATTTTTTGGATTCTTTTGGTTTCTTGCTTTTTCAGCTGAGTAGATTTTACCTCTTTGTATTTCAAATCTTTAACTTGGTTCTTGGGGTGCTCCAGGGCACTTTTAGGTCTTTGTATAATATTTTTTATTTCAGTCAGTGTATGCTTAATTTCTGGTTGGTCCTTTTTCATATCCTTGAGGGTCTCATTCATTTCCTTGTAGGTCTCATTCATTTCCTTGTAGGTCTTGCTTATTTCCTTGTAGGTCTCGGCCTTTTCTAGGAGCCTCTTGAGAAGCCCTATAACCGTGGTTTGGAATTCCATATCCAGTCGTTTTTTTCCCTCCATTTCTTTCACATCTGATTTCTTTCCATGTCTCTGCATGGTGGCTGCTTCCCTGAGTTGGTCAATTAGCTTTGTGTAAGTAGATGTCCTACAAGGGACAGTGGCTCAGCCTCCCCAGTTACCTGAGGTGGATATATATGGGTTGCACAGTCTTATTGAAGTTAAGCCCATGTTAATCATTATTAGCACTTGGAGGGGTTGACCTCCAGGCCAATTGTCTGTGATGTTCAGCTGTGCTCAGGTTGGATGGGCGGAGTCTCCGGGCCAAGCAGACAGTGTCAGCTCTGCCTTATGCAGCCCCAGGGACTCTGTGCCGGGGGCAATGGCTACCAGCACCTCAGAGAGAGAGCCGCTGCCGAGCTCCACCGGCTGCCGAAGAATTCAGACTCTCCCCAAATGAGTCCACACACCCAACGTCTCACCCAGAGTCGCAAAAACAATGCAATCTGATGGTTTCCAGAATGAGAGAGCAAGCCACGAGCGCCCTCTGCGTGGTCACGCAGCTGTGCTGCTCCCAAGTTCACATGCACTCCGCACAAGCTTGCCTTCTCCACAAGCCGGCAGGCCTCTGCAGCACCCGAGCTTCGGCGTGCCCTCCTGCTGTCCAGTTTTTACCCCTTATGATTGTGGTTTCCCTGTACTTCTCCTGGAGCTGGGGGATCAGTGCAGTGGGACGTCTTTGTCTCCCCCATTCAAGAAAACTGGCCAGTTTTCAGTCGCCCGCCCTATCCGCTGGCGCGCACTCCAAACCTCTTTCTGTGCGTATCTTCAACGCTGTCCTCAGCCACTCCTCTGAGTCACAGTGTCTTATCTTCTCTTTTATTTGTGGAATTTTCACTCAGCCAGCTTTCCGGTGATTCTGGATGGTGTTTGTTTTTTCGTTAAGTTGTAGTTTTGAAATTACTGAGTGGGGCAGCAAGATAGGTGTTTACCTATGCCGCCATCTTGATTCTCCTCAGGGTGCTATTTCAACTATGGTGGCTAATTTGTCTTGAAATATCAATGTCTATCTAAATATGTTTCCTCAGACTGAGCTAACATTTATTGAATGTATGTTCTCTCTGGGCACTGTGCAAGTTCTTTGTCATTTCATTGGATATTCATAATAACCACATGAAGAAGTTGTTGCAAGTATCCTCCTTTTATAAACAAGGGAATGGATTCACCCTGGGTCAAGAGCTGGAGTGTGGTGAATTCATAGTGAGGTCCTCAGACTCCCCGGCTAAGGCCATTTCTTAACAATGTCACATGCTTATGCGGGAGGTGGGTATGGATGTTCGGTGGTAAAAATGAAAGCAAATTTAGAACAATTTGAAAAGAATAGCTTTCTCTAGAAATGATGGAAATTAGAAGATTAAAGATTAAAGACAAAGTGAAAAGAGGGGAAGAGAGATTGGATCCGGGTACCAGCTTTGCCATCCAGTTTGCCCTTCATGATATAACAGTGTATATCAATAAGCCAGTAGATTTCATGTGCTTCCCTAGAGAGTTGTGTTGAGAAAGATTCTGAGGCTCAATTTTGGCTCTGTGCTAGAGTTCTGTTATTAGTGAGTGGTGCCTGCCACAGGTGTGGGAATTGGAGGTGGGAAAGGCTTAAGTGCTGCTGTGTGTCACTCCCACATATAACAAACAATGTTGCTCTTTGGTTTTTCCTTTTCCCAAACAAAATTAGCTCCAGATCCTTCTACATTTCACCCAGAAATCTTTGTAGCATTTTTTTCATATATTCTCATATAATATCAACATGAAGGTCTTCATGCCTATTACAAGCAAGAATGACATACTCATCTTTTCTTGGGGGATAGGCTATCTAAGTGACAAAATGGGAAACACACCCACTTTCCTCCTTTGCTCATTATAGCAGTCCTCACCATTACTGGCCTTCACCATCCATCTTTCTCCCCGTCTTCTGCAAAGTCTACTGCAGAGCCTCTTTCTTTCTTAAAGTACATTAACACTAATTTGGTTTTGAGAATTTTTAAGAATCTTTCAAAATCCCTTACGGTGACTGGAAATATCCTGGGGTGTTGGAAATTCAGAGTTGGGGATTATTGTGGAAGGGCTAAAGCTATGACTGTTCCCCTAACAACCAGTGGAAAAGTGCTGCTTTGCTTGTTTTGTCTGTTGAATAGCTACCTGATGGTGGTTATTTTTGCATCGGGTAGAGTAAGTGGATCAGACAGATAGCATGCACACAGACAGATGGTGCTTGTATTTACATGACACCAAAATATTTGTCTTAAAAACAATGTCCTGGAACAACAGAATTGAGCCTGTCTGGTTTTATATATTTCCCTGATTTAACTGTTTAGCTCAGCCTCACACAGGCAGCTTAGAGTGGCAGAGAGAGCATGGGTTTGGGAGCAGACAGAGCTGGACTGGAATCTTGGTTCTGTTCCCTGGAGTTCTCCAATGTCCTTCTAATAAATTTGCTTCTTGCTAAAGTTTTAAAGCTGTTGCTGTCGCTAAACCCACCTTGAATGGTACAAAAGATCTTGCAATTTTAAATGCATTTTGATATATATATATATATATATATATATATATATATATATCCAAATTGCTTTCCAGAAAGTTGTATATGAGTGTATATCATCACCAATGATATGAGCAATGGTCTCCAAATATCTTTCCTGGAACTGAATATTCAATGTATTTATCTATCAGTCTATCTATCTATCTCTTTGCTATTCTGCTTAGTTGGAAATGGGGTCTTATTTAGAATTTTTTCATATCTTTGAATATTATTGAAGGTGAATTTTGGGGAGAGATTACGTGTGAGGGCACTTATATATGCAAAGTAACCAAATTAAAAAAAAAACTTCATATTTTACCCTGAAATGTAGCATAGTGTTCAATGACCATATTGATTACCTCAAAAAAGCATTGTCTCTTTTTTCTGGAACACCCTTCATACATGTGTTTCATTGTAGAATTTTTGCTATAGCAGACAATGGAGAGGTTCTTTCATGCCAGGATGATGAGGCATTCCTTTATTGCAACATTTTCCTTAATCTTTCCATTCATGTAAGTAAATCATGAGAATCACTCCAGAGGGTATTATAATACCATTTTACAGATGAAAAAAATATGAGAATAAGTGAGGTTAATTAACTTTACTCATTCATTCAGTAAATTAACTAATAAAAACTCAATAGTCTCTTATTCTTAGCCAGGCACATGCTTGGCTCTGGGTATGTACCTGTGAGCCAATGCACAAGCCCAGCTTTTAAGAACATATAATCCAGGGCACTTTATAATCAGGGATGTACTTTATAGTCAGGGGTGCCCATCAGAATCCCCTGGGATCCTTTAAAGATCCACTGTTCTAGGCTATAGTTAAGACCAGAGACTCTGAGGGAAATAATATTTTAAAAAATTCCCTAGCTAATTCTGAGGCTCCCCTGGTTAGGAACTGTAGATCAAGTGGGTGAGATGAACAGGCAGTTACATAATAAATGCTATACTGGGGATGAGTGCAAGGTCCTCCTGGTACCCAAACAGGGAGTTGACTCTGTGTTGAGGGATTAGAGAGGGCTTCATGGAGGGGAGGGGCCAATCCAGGGTGAGGAGCCAGGGTTGGGGCAGGATAGGGTGACGATGGAGATGAAAAGGGACTCTCTTGGGAGTAGGAACAACCTGCACAGATTTGGAGATCTGTCAGGGCCTGATGATTAAGGAGACAGGAAGTGGTTTAGGGGGACTGGGATTTAGTGGCATGAGATGAGTAGTAGTGGCAGCTGAGACTGAAGAGGCAACTTGTCTTGATGTGACAGCCAAGTTAGTGATGTGGCCAGGAGAAGCACTCAAGATGGACTCCAAGGCTCATGTCATAATTTATCTATTGCTGTACTAGACAATCTGTTTAAAGAAAGTAAACATACAGAGATGAAGTTATGATAAGTAGGATGAGAGCTGTGATGGCATACTTGTACTTGACCATGTAATCCCAAAGAGACAATATATGAAGGGGAACACCAGACCCCTGGACTCAAATGCCAACTCCATTACTCACTAAGCTTCGCTTTGCTCATCTGCACTCATCCTGGTGTGACTGTGGAGATGAAATGAAATATCGTTGGAGCAGTGCCTGTTCCCTAGAAAACCTCAATGCATATTAGCCACCATTGTTATCACTCTTCTTCCTTGTGACAACCAGTAGGAGTTTTGGAAACAAGCTACTTCAACAATACATATTTCATTAACTCATTGTGGAATCTTGTGGGGTAGAATGAAAGAAATAAAGAAACCCATTCAAATCCATTTCCCCCTGAGGAGCCTCCATCTACACCCCTGGAAATATTAACAAACCCTCCTTGGACCCACAAGAAATCTCTGAGTCTTATGTCATATTTAGGGACATGCTCTCAGAAACATTCACTTCTCTGACCAACCGGGGCTATCTGAGGACTTTTAGAGGGCCTGAGACAGGTCTTATTCAATTTATATTATCACCAGAATCTACTCAAGTTTTATCATATTTGTTTAGTGAATAAATGAGTAAACGAACTTTTAAACTCTTACCCCCGATTAAGGTTATATTATAGCAGAGAGAAGAGAAAATTAACCAAGCCTTTTCAAATCTCATCCAAAGTCATCTGTTCTTTATGAATGTGGAGCTAAGTCTTCCTTACAAAGCTTTACCAAGTACCATTCCTCTAGTTTTAAAGAAGTGCTCTTCCCAAGCTGACTTGGAAGGCCCAGGCTGATTCCCCAACCTGTAATAAAGTGTATGTATAAAGATAGCAGTGTTGTTATACAATTTAATTAGTACATCATTCAGACATTTGGACCAATGCCTGGCTCTTTTTCTGTGTGTTCATTTTGCTTTTAGTCTAACTCCCACATGAAATAAACAAAAAGGCTAATTGCTTTTGGATTTTAGCACTGGGTGAAATACCTGGATTCATTATGTGAATCATATTTTATAGGTGGATTAACGGTTCTATTGGTAAATGAAAAATTCCAAGATGACAGCTGTAATACTTCAAGCAAGGCAATTGAAAGGTTTGAGCTCCCAAAAGCAGCATATGACTCCATCTGACATCTTCCTAGTTTTCATAGCAGCATAAAATGTTTGCATACTGATGATAATGTTGTCTCAGGATGGTAAGATTTTATATCTCATTACTCTACAACAGTGTTGTGCTGATAAATGTTTAAGAACCAGCTCTCTAGCAAAAACAAAACAAAACAAACAAACAAAACCACCACTACAACAAAAACAAACAAAAAAGAAACAAAGAGTCCTGGTTTATGGTGTTTACCAATATTCATGGTGTAAATAGTCCCACAATGGCTAATTTTAAATTACTAATGAGGAGATGGAAATGCTGAACACAACTGGCTCCCATCATCCTATGTGAGCTTCTTCCTTGACCATGTTCAAGGTGGTACAGGAGGTTGGTGGCGCTCAGAGCCTATAATGGGTTTTTCACTGGTTTCACAAGGCTTCTGTTGTATGTGGGAGAGTGGCCCCTTTATCCTGAGCACATCTGGAGCCAGAGTGAGGGAAGGAGAGGAAAGAGTCTCTCTTCCATCTTCTTTTTACAAGTGTGCTTGAGGCGGTTTGGTGTAGGACATATGCATGGTCTTTATGTCAGGTAGACTGTAAGCTGCCACCTATTTTCCATATCCATATAATGAAGGACTGGCTGGGGAACTGCGAGAGTGTAACTAGTTTTGAAAACATTGGGCACAGAGCATGGCACTCAGTAAAAGGCAGTTGTTATTGTCTAGGGACAGGAGTAGTGCCAACAATAGGAGAGAAGATGAGACTTACCTCGGTGCAATGCTCATTGCACCTTTTGTGCACCAAGTGCTCCGCTTGGTGCTGGATTAGAGAGATACTTCAGGTCTGGGCCCTGCTGTTGGAGGCTGGCTGCCTGCAGGAGATCTCTGCGGACTATGGCTTGGATTAGTCACAGAATCTGCCTCTTCCTCTCTCATTTCCCAGGACGGTGGCTGTGTAATTATGACACTCCAATCAGAGTTTGGCTCCAGCTGCCTGGCAGCAGATGTGCAGATCACCTTGGGCAAACAGGAGTTTCCCTGGTGGTCCTCCAGGCATGACGGGTCCTCCAGGAGGCTGGAAAGTTTGTCTCTCAGCTTCCCTAACAAATGATCACAGCATATGAATGAAGAGAGAAGCTGGGGCCCCACCTAATGCCTCAAAGAGAATTTGTGAACATGGCAGTAGTTAGCATGGCTTATCCCTTATCCTGCCAGGCAATGCTAAGCACTTTACAGCCATTATTCCTGTAGTCCCGATTCCTGTAGCACCCCTGGGAAGGTAAGCTTCTTGTTCAAGATCACACTGTAGACTCAGTGCTGGAATGCGAAGTCAAGTGTTTGCCTCCCAAACCCAAGCTGTGTACCCCTCTATTGTATCATTTCTGTCTCTAAAATGGAAAATGGGCACTATGGCTCATATTCCTAATGAGCACTGTATAGAAACAAACCATGTATGTCATTAAGTCTTTGATTTAGCACATCTACCCATTGACCCCAGAGGGCCTGGCACTCAAAGTGCCCCTTCTGACTCTGCTCAAGGAGGGAATTCACAGAACTGCACCTCATCTGACCAGACCCTGCTAAGTTGTTTCATGACCTCATCTCACTCTCATATATTACACTGATGGATTATGCCTTATACCAGTTTCCCAAGGGGGGAGTCCATGAATTTGGAGTTCAAAGTCTCCAAAAATACCTTTGCCCACAGTGGAAGTAGCTCAAGATACAAGTGGATGATATTCTGGCCAAATGTCCAACTGAATTAGTGACCATTTATAAAAATTGTGACTGAGAAACACCGAGAGCTTCCACGGGTAAGAAAAACCATGAGCATTTTGCATGTGGGGCAGGTCATGAATCACTGGGGGGACAGGGGCAGACTATGGCAGATGGCTACTAAAGTGTCTCCCAATGACCTCATATTATGGTATTTTTGCCCCTCTATAATCTTCTCTACTTGAGTGTGACCTACTAACTTGCTTCTAACCAATATGATCTAGTAGAAGTGACAGGATTTCATGAAAAGACTGACTTTGGACTGACTAGTTTCTCTCTCTCTCTCTCTCTCTCTCTCTCTCTCTCTCTCTCTCTCTCTCTCTCTCTCTCTCTCTCTCTCCATCCACCCCCCCTCACTGTGGAAACAGCAAGTTACCATGTTGTTAGTAGCCCTATAGGGAGGCTTCTGTAGTAAGGAACTGGTATACCCAGCCACCAGGCAGCAAGGGCCCGAGGCCTGTGAACAGCCACATGAGTGAGCTCTGAAGCAGATTTCCCCAAGTTGAGCATTGAGCCCACTGTAGCTCCAGCCAACACCTGATTGAAGGTGGACTGTCCACAGCATGGAGAAGCCTGGGTTTCCACTCTCCAGGTTTCAGCAGGCTGGAGACTGGGTCTGGTTTAGGTTCCCATAGGACAGAGAAAAGAGAGGAAGAGCAAAGGAAGAGGACATCTGATCAGAACAGGGTTGCAGGAAGCATTCTGGTTTACAGGAGGAACAATCCCACCTTTCATTTTATGACAAGTGACTGTTGCTGACTATTATACAAACAAGTGCCTAAGGGACCCTTTTCTGTAGGGCCACTAGCAGCACATTGAGAACTGTCTGCAGGGCCTTAGAGGCCACCAGAAGCTTCCTCCTCATTCAAACTGGGTTTAGGATGGCACAGGTATGTGATACTAGCTGGATAAAAACCATAAAATTCCCTTCCCTGAAAATTGCACATTTTTACTTATAAGTTAAGGAATCTTTCTATAATTAGTAACTATTTCCAACCAAGAACCCAAGAAATTGAATTTTCTTTCAAAGTTCCTTTAACAATACTAAGTGATTGAGGCTGAGCAGGACTTATAACTGGTGTCTCCTTAGAGCTAAGTTTTTAATGGGTACTGGAACTCAGAAGCACTACAATTAAACTTCTTTAAACGAATTCTAGAATCCAGGCTTGTCACAGAGTCTGCATGGCTGTATGACTAATTAGCAAATTATCAAAGTTTTACTGTGTAGAATTCAATTTTGCAGTAAGCGTTCCTTACCAGTTATTATTGCTCTTTGTCAAAGCTGATATTAAAAGTTATTTCCGAACGTTTCACACACACTGGGTGATGGGCTAGCTGACGTTGGCTCTGTGTTGTTGGAGAGAGTGGTGTGCGAGTGGTGTGTGTGTGTGTGTGTGTGTGTGTGTGTGTGCGTGTGTGTGTGTGTGTAGGTCAGGGTAAGAAGAAGTTGAGAATTAATAACTGAGAAATTTATACTCAGGAAAAAGAGAAGCAATACTAAAACTTTTGTGCAGTAAGAGAGTCTCAGCTGAACTCCTATAACCCTCTCCTGGCCGTTGAAATATTTCCTGTCAATAAAGAGACTCTAGCTATTTTGTTGGATTTAAACAAGTAATGTTGTACATTTTACAACAATGGATTTAAAAGTCCACTGTGTATTTTACTAGTTTTCATACAATAGCACAATTATTTCTCATTCTACTGAAACAGCCACTATTTTACACTTCTTGGCGGGGGTGGGGGTCATTAGCATATAAGAAAGCTTAATTTTCTCTCAGTATTAACAAAAGTAAGTGAGTTATTTTAGCTACAAGATTTATCCCTTGATTAAAGCCTGGCAGGATCCTTCACAGTTTAAACAAGATGTTCCATTATTATTATTGTTAGGTGATTGTGATGCAAATGGCTACTTTGAAAAATAATATGTAGAATTCAGGTTTTCCCATATCGACTCTGCATGTCTCAGTCCATGAGGCTCTTGACACCAGGCATCTCCAGGCTCCTTACCTAGATTTGACGGGACAGGAATGCCATGTTCTGTCTATTAGCCTCCTGGAGCCTCCATGGCCCTTGGAGTCCAGCAGCCTAGATTATGGATTAGTCCAGCAGCCTGGATTATGGATTATGGATTATGGATTCTGGTGTCCTCAGAATCTTCATGTCAGTCCCTTTCTTCATCTCTTGCAAGATCAAAATGTAGTGACCTTGACCCAGATCACCTTGGCTTGGGGATTCAGCAGGCTCCTTTTCAGCTTCCATCCCTTTCTGGATAATAGCTCAACCCTTTAGCAGGACATTCAAGGCTCTTCTGGCCTGTCCTGGCAGCATCTCCAACCTCACCTCACTCCCTTCACCTGCAGCTCAGCCATGCCAGACTCCATGCAGGATCATGGACTACTGCTGCACTATACTCTCATTCCCAGACAGCTGGGAACTTCTTTGCTATGTTTCAAAATGCTCAGTGTGAAACCCTTCTTGACTCCACCTCATGGCCATTGACTGCCTCTCTTCTGTGTGAACAGATTTCAACAGTAACTATGACTATTAAATTAATTAACTAATTAATTCTGTTATAGGCATCTCTTTCTCTAAACTGTCAGCTCCTATGGCGGGCTATGTCTCATTTACCTCTCTATCTCAAACACCTAGCATTACATCTGAATATACAAGAGCTCAGAAAATATTTGTTGTCTGAGTGCACGGAGTGGAGAAATAGCACTACTGATTGTTTGTGTTAGAAAGAAATCACCATGACAATGTTCTGGGTCATGACAGGGGTTTTCCTTTTACAAGCATGGACACTCTCACACTCCATGGAATGATTCACTTAAAATCCAGGCAACTACTCCATGAAAGTTTCTCCTAAAAAAAAAAGTATTGTAAAACTCTGAGCTCTACTTATTGGTAAGTGTGATGAAGTGCGTAGGGGTGTAGCATACTGATATCTGCAACTTATTTTTAGATGCACCAAAAATTAAGATGGATTAATGGATAGAAGTGTACATGCAAATAGATAACAAATATACTAATAGCAAACTGTTAATGTAGACTCTAGGCAGTGGGTATATGGAATGTGCGTGTCACAGTTCTTTTTGATTTTCTCTGTGTTTGAAAGTGTTCATTATAAAATGTTGGAAAAAAATCATCAAAGGATATACTTATTACTTATGCAGTCAGGATACCCAAGGTTTAGTGCTAAAGCAACATTGCACTGGAAGGCAGTTCAGGCCCTTGCATGTTAATCAACTAGTTGGTCCACTACAATTCTTTTACAAATCCCCTGTGCATGTCTATTCCTTAGCACTGAAAATTCCCAGCAACCTCAGTCTCTTATCTCCAAAATATGTTCTCTGTCATTGTGGTCTCTTGTCCCACCAGCTTGGTCCTTCATTCTTGCCTTCTGTGTAAGGAACAGCTTCATGAGGAGTTTTTATGGGTATATACTCCGTTTTCCTACTGAGACATCTTCTTGGTTATTTGCTTTTTTTTTTTTTAAACTCTATTCAAATAGCTCTTGACCTTTGGGAATCAAGGAGGGGGAAGAAACTAAGTATAAACCATTCAAAGTTCTGGACTGGAGCCCTAGCCAGTTTGGCTCAGTGGATCGAGCATTGGCTGGCAGAGTGAAAAGTCCCAGGTTTGATTCTGGTCAAGGAAATATCTTGGTTGCAGGTTCCTGGGACTGGTCAGGATGCATGTAGAAGGCAACCAATCAATGTATCTCTCTCACGTCGATGTTTCTATCTCTCCCTCTCCCTTCCAATCTCTCTAAAAATCAATGGAAAATATCCCTGGGTGAGGATTAACAAACAAACAAAGGTCTGGACTGGAGTTACAAAAGGAGAAGTTGAGAGATACTTGCATGAAAAAGATTTCTGCATTATTGGCCGAAAATACCATTATAAAAAACATAAAGTACTAACACCTCCTTCTCCAAAACATATGAAATACAAGCTTTTCACTGTTCACGGGCAGCAATATTTTTAAAAAATTAGGAGGCAAAAGAATGCATCTTTTCCATCCCTGTGAACCTCAAGTAGGCACTCTTTCAGCCTTCAGTCAGTATTTAATTAGTATACCATAACTTTTATGGGACTGAAATGATATGCTTTGTGACACTAAATTTCCAGTGTTGCTGGAAACTTGGGCCATTTGAGTTCGATTTACATATGGTGATCCCATCCATTGTGATGATGAGGATAATGACGGTTGTTGGTGTTCATCATCTGAGAAAACACACAGGGACACACACACCACCATAGCCTCCATCTGCTTTAGTGTATTGGACTGGCAGTAGGTAGCAAAGATGAATCACAATTTTTATTTACGAAAACCAAGCATAATTTATATGAATTTAATATGAATAACATCAGTGTTTCAGGAAGCTTTTATTAGAAAATAACACATGAGCTTATGTAATGAAGAACATTTATTAATTCATGTAACTAAAAAGCTTAGGTTTAGATTAAGTTCCTGATGTTATCAAGGCCCTGGTTTTGTTTCTTTGTAATTGTCTACCTTTTGTAGATGGTTTGCTTTGTGATAGCAAAAAGGCTGAGAGTTTTAGACTTCCTATTTCTAGAAAGGAGAGATAGTCCTTCATCCAGCAATTTTAGCAAAAGTTGTGAAAGTTTATTTTGATTGGGCTCTGTGAGGTCATATGACCCACAAAGTAATGAATCACTATGACCAGGTAGATAGAATGTGCCTATTTGCTTAGCCTAATTCATGTGCTTTACCTCTGAGCTAGAGAGTAGAACTGGCCTCCTTGGGATCACATGCATCCCCATATGGATACTCAAATGAAAAAAGATAGAAAGGAGGAATAGATATTGAAGAAGTTAACACAAATGTCCACTACAAATAGTTAATTTCCTTCCTGTGACTTCACTGAAGTCAAATTCTACAATGAAAATCAAATGATGGCCAAAACTGGTTTGGCTCAGTGGATAGAGTGTTGGCCTGAGGACTGAAAGGTCCCAGGTTCGATTCCGGTCAAGGGCATGTACCTTGGTTGAGGGCACATTCCCAGTGGGGTGTGTGCAGGAGGCAGCTGATAAATGTTTCTCTCTCATCGATGCTTCTGACTTTCTATCCCTCTCCCTTCCTCTCTTTAAAAAAATCAATAAAATATATTTTTTAAAAAAGAAAATCAAATGATGAAGAGCAGACAGACATCACTTTCCTTGGCTATGCAAAAACAAACATCAAATATGCTATGAAGATACATAAGGACTTATTGGAAACAGGGAGTGCTTTCTGATATCCTAATTCAACAGACTAGTACCTTTTTATTTCTATTTTTCTTAGCAGAATGACATTGATATATATCTGTCACCTCTGCTGATTCATTAGGCAGAGTTCACGGTCAATGTATATACTAGCAGAAAGGTGTAAGTAAGGACAGGAATGAGGGGTAGAGAAGAAAGGGAGAAGAGCATTTCATATGTGTCAAAATGTGTAGGGGAGAGAACTAACATTTATTGAGTATGTATGGCAGCAAGCCAGCTAGGCAGTTATGAGTATTGTTTGTTGCTTTTCTTTTAAACAGAGAAACTACTGAAAGTAGAGGGTTGAAAATGAACAAGAAAGAAATGTGCTACAAAAGGTAAAAATGTTCAGGGAAAAGATAAGAGAAGGGAAAATCCCTGACCCAGGAATGGATGGAGATAGGGTTAGACTAGGACTCAAAAAAATATGTAGTTTGTTCTGGGCCTTTAATGGTGGGCTTTCTATGTGGTAAACTGCAAAACAGCAATGTTGTGAAAAGATCATTGGGTTGGAAACCTGGACCACTGCCACAACATGTGACCCTGAACAGGCTACTTAACCTCTGTGCCTTGAAGGACAATATTCCTTCTCGGTGATTGTGAGTTCCTGAAGGGAGGACGAGAACTGAATGAAGAAAAGAAGAGTTTATTGCTCTGAAAACTCTGAGCACTCGGTGAAGAAATTTGGCTGAATAGGTGACCAATGAATTGGACATTTCTCCTGGTCTATTAATATCTATCTATCATCTACCTATCTATCTATCTATCTATCTATCTATCTATCTATCTATCTATCTATCTATCTATCTATCTATCTATCTATCTATCTATCTAGTTAGCTTCCTATGGGTCATTTATATTCTGTACTGGGGTTTGCAGGAGTTGAGGATGCAGATAGAAACACATAAAATAAAATAACGAAATATAAATAATAATTTTTGGATGGAGGATATATAAATGAAATATGTAGGCTAAAAGACCCAACTCAGTTCTTATAATTAGGCCTTAAATTTGGCTCTGAGCTTTCTAGCAGATAAAGGGGAAAAGAGAAAATCACCTGGTTTATGATTTTCAATATATATAAGCATTACAAATACTAGTTCCTTAACGGGAAAACCGAACTTTTTATAGAAATGAGTTCTGAAAGGAAAATTCCTCATGTGAGGTGGGGAGAAATGGAAGGGAAGAGTGTTGAGTGGAAGAACTTTGCAGTTCAACATAATGAAAGGGAAGAACTGAAGACACTTGTAAAAGCTGTGTTTTTATAAAGTTTAGCTAAGATTAGTACAGAAAGTAGAAGCACTTTAAAGAGACAGTAACATGAAACAACAATGGGCAGATGTTGACAGGGAATAAGTCTTTCTGGAAAGAATTCCCAAGTTGGAGAAACGGTTTGGGTTTTGGAAGAGCCTGTAATGAAGTAAATTGTGAAATGAGAAGTGCTGCTTACTGCTGATAAGTGTGACAGTGTCTGTCCTGTCTATGGTTGGGAAGACACGCCTTCAGCCCCACCCCTCTTCTTAGTACTTATAATTTCATTTCCCACAAGCAGTCCCAGGTGAGCCTAAGCTTGGCCTGTTGGTCATAGCTAGACTACACCTGGAGGTGGGGTTGGCAGGAGGCTATCAGGCCTAAAATTGACTTCCCTGTTGGTATTTCTAAGAAAGTTGGTTCCTTGAGGAGCCTGCCATTTGGGGAGTCCTAAGAAGCAGCAGTGGCAACAAGGGTGAGAAATTATTCTCATATGCTTCCCGGTGATTTGGCTCACACTGTCTCCACTGAGAGTGAATGAGAACACGGCTTCCTTAGGGGGTACTGCAGGGACCCAAGTGAAGACCTCTAAGTCATGCTTTGAGCCACAGCACTGAGGGAGCAGCACTTCTGGGCAAGCATAGTGACTATAGAGGTGGTTAGTGACCTAATGGGAAGGAAGATCCACCTCAGTAGACATAAAAGGACTGGGAGGCATAGTCTGAGATTCTATTATCAATCAATCTTGGACAACTGAGGGGTAGATTATTAAGGGAGCCAGCAGGATCTCTCATACTAGCATTAATTTATCTCTGCAGATATGAGTTGACCTGGGATTGAAGGTAAATTTAGAGGAGACATTACAACATATATTTCTGTATTTTAAGGCATGGCAACCTGTACAAGTACTAAAATGTATGAGAAATGTCCTAAGCTATGACCAATAGATTACCAACTCCATTCTCTTACAAGAGTTGCAGAGATATAATTTAACATTGAGAAAGAGGATAAAAGTTTTTATTTCTACAGAAATATTTACAACATAATTATCTGACTTTTATCCAGATTCATTATGTTAGGAAAAAAATAGCCACCTCTAACATATCCACTAATGTTCCCCTTTCTTTGTGAATGGGTAAAGGAATAATAATAATAAAAAAGAGTGAACTCATTATAAAGTCTAGAAAGTAGTAGGAGAGTTATATAATATTTTAAATTTCTTATAGAAGTAGAACTATAAGTTGAATAATTTTGACATGCATCCACATGAGACTTTCAATTGCCATTGGAGCTTTTTAATATTCTTAGATTTAAAGTTTATTGGGGATAGGAACTGTGTATTTGGCAGAGTAGAAATTTAGATTTAAAGATAAAATTAGATTCCACTATTTCCTAAAGTTATTCCATTATCTCCTCAGATTGATATTATGCCCAATTGAACCTTAATTATTATATTTGTTAAATGGATTCTCAATAATGTTATCTTCATTTTGTTGATTTTATTTTAATACTAGAGGCTCCATGCATGAAATTCTGTACTGGAGGGGGAGTCCCTCTGCCTGGCCTGCACCCTCTTGCAATCTGGGAACCCTCAAGGGATGTCTGACTAACGGGCCTAAGCCATCAGCTGGACATCCCTAGTGCTGCCACGGAGGTGGGAGAGGCTCCTGCCACTGCCGCTGCACTCGCCAGCCATGAGCTGGGTTCTGGCTGAGTGGTGCTCCCCCTGTGGGAGTGTATTGACCACCCGGGGACAGCTCTTGCATTGAGCATCTGCCCCCTGGCACTCAGTGCACATCATAGCGACCAGTTGTTCCACCATTTGGTCAATTTGTATATTAGTCTTTTATTATATAGAATTAAATTTAATAATGTTAAGCTTGTAAATAATAACCACTGGTTTTTCCTCCTAGAAATCCTATCTAATAAAAGAGTAATAAGCAAATTTGACTGTACTTTTGCCACACCCACAAGCCACACCCACAGCCATGGTCACCAGCCAATCAGGAGCAAATTATGCAAATAACCCCCAACCAAGATGGCTGCCGCCACTGAGAGCAAGTGGAAGGCTTGGGTTTCCCTGGCAATGGAGAAAACCAAGCTTTCAGTCTGCCATTGCTGGCCTAGGCCTCCACTCTAGGCTACAAAGTTTCAAACAGAAATGGCTGCTGCCACGAAGCAGGCAAAAGGCTTGGCTCTGCTCCAGGCTACACAGTTTCAGTTGTAGACATAGATTAATCCCAGATCCCAGGGCCTCTGCTTGGGTCGCTGGGGGTGTGTGGCCAACCTGCAAACCTCCACAGACCCCTCGCCCAGGCTGCCTCTCACCCCAAGGGAACTCCCACCCTGATCTGGGACACTCTTCAGGGCAAACCAGCTGGCCCCCACCCATGCACCAGGCCTCTATCCTATCTAATAAAAAAGTAATTTGCAGATTGACCATCACTCCAACACACAGTAGGGCTGCCCTCAGGTGGTCAAAGATCCTGCCCCCATGTGGACACAAGATGGCCACCACAAGATGGCCAGCAGGGGAGGGCAGTTGGGAGGGACCAGGCCTGCAAGGGAGGGCAGTTGTGGGCAATCAAGCCTGCAGGGGAGGGGCAGTTAGGGGTGACCAGGCCAGCAGAGGAGGGAAGGTGGGGGTAAATAGTTTGGCAGGGGAGCAGTTAGACATCAATTAGGCTGGCAGGGTAGTGGTTAGTGGGTGATCAGGCTGGCAGGCAGAAGCAGTTAGGGGCAATCAGGGAGGCAGGCAGGTGAGCAGTTTGGAGCCAGCAATCCTGGATTGTGAGAAGGATGTCTGATTGCCCGTTTAGGCCTGATTCTATCAGGATCAGGCCTAGTTGGGCAGTCGTACATACCTTGAGGGGTTCCCAAATTGGAGAGGGAGCAGGCTGGGCTAAGGGATATCCCCTACCCCCCCATGCACAAATTTTGTGCACCGGGCCTCTAGTATATGAATATATTAATGTTATATGTTGTGTATTTATTACTGTTTGATAAAGGGAAAATAAAGTCATCACAATATTTTGTTCATTGGTGGAAATAACAAATTTAAAAAAATGGTACAACCATGCCTTGGTTAACAAATAGATTAGGATTGGGGCATCTTTAAAAAAATCAACCTTGTAAAAATTTTTTTGTAATAATTACTATTTTTTTCTAAGTGGCAGGTGCTTTATATGCACTATCTTATTTAATAGAATAATTTTTAGAGGCTGCAATATAATCCTTGTTTTAAAGTATTGAAGTAAATTTATGTTGGCTTGTATTGTGTTTCAAGCCTGGTTCTAAGAGCCAACCTCCTCCATAGTATTTCAGGACCTCCTGGTTAAACTATAAGAAGTAAGGTGGGAATGTTCATGTCAGCCCACTCAATGTTTAAGGTCCTTGAATCAGTCAGAATAGGCCAGGTTTTATTGTGGTACGTGGTGGTGTCAGTCATTCTCCACATCTCAGTCGCTTAAAACAACTCAGCATCCTTTCTTGCTCATTTTATACAACAATTCTGCCTCAAATATATATATTTTTTCTGGGATCAAGCTGACAGGGCCTTTCTCTGGAGGACTTCCAATCTTTGGGCAGAAGGCAACTGAGAACATGGGAATGCATACTGGCTCTTAAAGTTTCCAGCTGGAAGTGATGCATCACCTCAGTCATTGGTTGAATTAAATCAGGCTCCATGGTGCTAGGGAAGGGCAATTCTGCCAGCGCTCCAAATACAGTAGCCTCCCCTTTTCCATGGACTCACTTCCATGGTTTCAGTTACCTGTGTCAACTGTGGTCCAAAAATATTAAGTGGAAAATTTCAGACATAAACAATTCATAGGTTTTATTTCATTTTACTTAAAATATTTTCAGTTACAGGAGACATACAATATTATATTAATCAGGTGTACAACATAGTGATTAGGCATTTATATAATTTATGAAGTCTAATACCCATCTGACACCATACGTAGTTATTACAATATTAATTGCGTGCTGTTCTGAGTAACGTGGTGAAATCTTGTGTTATTCCAGTCTGTCCCTCAAATCATCCCTTTGTCCATATATACTTACCCGCCTGTTAGTTACTTAGTAGCCATTTTGGTTATCATGTCACCTGTCACGGTATTGCAGTGCTTGTGTTCAAGTCACCTTTATTTTACTTAATAATGGCCCCAACGTACAAGAGTAGTAAGGCTGGCAATTTGAACATGCCAAAGAGAAGCAGTAAAATGTATGTGTGTAGGAAAAAACATAGTATATATAGGGTTCATTACTATCAATGGTTTCAGTCATCCATTCAATGGGGATCTTGGAATGTATTCCTCGGAATAAGGGGGACTACTGTAACCCTCCCCCCTTCCTTCAGTTGCTTTCTAGATGAAATATACATGCACAACCAAACTTCTATACATGCACTGTGACCTTGGGCAGCATATGTAGCTATATAACTTTGGGCAAGTTATTGATAATTTTACATAATGATATCATAGGGTTGTTGGGAAGATTAAATAAGAAAACTTTCTTTTTGTCTTTGTACACTTTTCTAAAACAGAATTGAGGACATACTGTATATGTAATTTCACATTCTGCTTTTAAAGTTAACATTATTTCATAAACATTTCCCCAAGTTATTATAAACTTTTTATAGGAATCCTTATTATAGTAGAATAATATTACAGAGCACATTCTAAAGTAAGATATACATTTCTATATAAAAGGGTATTTTGCATTTGTAAGATGTTTTCAATTTTCGGTGGCTCCTTATCATCCAAGTAGGTGCCACGTTATTAAAGAAAGAAGCCCAGGCTGGAATTGCCCCCAGCCATTCCCTGGTGAGATGAATCAAACTTCCCATTGAGAACAATGGGCTTGGGCATGCACTCGTTTCTCCAAATAAAGGTTTGGGAGGACTTCTCCCCAAATAATACAGAATGAACAGCGCTGTTTTGTAGGTCAAGGAGAAAGCCATACATTACATTTAAAAAGAAATTGCAGTTATCAAAGGAAGTGGATAAATTTAAACTGCTACCTAGCAAACTTGGCCACTGCAGCTTGACTATTTGAGACCTGGTAAGGAATGGAGAGATCATTCAGTCTCCTTAAAGAAGTTGAGAGGATCGTGAATATGAGAGAGGACACTGGCCATGCTTTGTGCCATGGGCCAATTATTTGGGAGCCTATAAAAGCTGGGCCTTTAAAAACAAAATTTTCTATCAATACTATTTTTTTTATTATTAATCCTCACCTGAGGATATTTTTTCATTGATTTTTAAAAGAGTAGAAGGAAAGGAGAGAGAGAGAAACATTGATGTGAGACATCAATTGCCTCCTCCAGGCACCCTGGACTGGGACTGGAGATCAAACCTGCAACCCTGGTAAGTGCCCTTGACCAGGAATCGAACCCTCTACCCTTTGGTGCATGATCTGATGCTCCAACCACTGAGCACACTGGCATATCAACGATATTTTTTAAAAGTATATTTCTCTGGCTTTAATGCCATACAACCCCTCCACCCCTTCTCTGACATAGATTAAGGAGTAGAGGAATATTTAAGAGCTAGAAGGGATGTAAATAATCTTCCATTTATTCATTCATTGTTTCACTCATTCACTCACTCCTTCAGAAGCATTTGTTGACAGGTCCTATGCTGGGAGAGATAGAGATGACTCAGACATAGCTGCTGGCCCCAGTTATTCACTTTCTAGAAAGGAAGTCATGCAAACAACGGACATTCTCCACAGAATGATTGACACTGTGGGAACACAGAAAAGGGACACTGGAGCTGAGTCAGGAAAGGCTTTCAGAGAGGTGACTATCAAACAAAGTAATTAGGAGCATTCCCCCATGGCAGTCATCTGGCCTTTTGTCAACTTAAGTGGGACCCCTGTTTTTTCTGGCCCACCAGGGGGGAGGGGATCCCACATCTGAGTTTAGGAGAGGTGAATTGAACGTAGCAGAACATCTTGAGCTGGAACGGGGAGATGGGACCTGGGTTAGGGAGCAAGGAGCTTGAAACATTAGGCTCTCTCGACACGGTTTTTAGGGCTGATGGTATTTTCAAGGGTCTTCCAAATGTTTGCCATGTCCCCAGTTTGAGATTAAAACAAGAGTCTGTATAATCAGAGTTTATATATGCTTAACTTGATACTTAAGTATATATTTATATGCAATTTATAGAAAACTATACAGTCATACAATGCATCACTACATTACCCAGTCTATTTATTGTGGGTACTGAGTGGAGTGATGAAACTGATGAAGCCTGCCACTCAACAGCCAAAAGCAGCAGTGGGTCAGGAGGTCCAAGACCAGGGTATGAGCCCAGCTGTCCACTCAGTAACTATGTGACTTTGGGCATCTTCCTAACCTCTCTGAAGACTCGGTTTTCTCTCTTGACCAGCAGGGATAAAGGCTATTCACCTGCCTGCCTTAGAGGGTGGATACAAAGCAACCCAATAACAGATGTCAATGTGCTTTGTAAGCTGTGAAGCCCCATACAAATGTGAGCCATCTTGCCTGGCCCGCCTGCAGCCCTGACTCGGCAGACAGGTGGTTCTGCTCGCAGCAGACCTCTGATGGATGCCCAGGCTTCCCTGTCCACAGTTCCATCTCCCCTAATGTGGAGGAAGCAACATGGGGGACAGTTATTCTGGACTCAATCCTGACCGATGAGGGATTACCGGGTAGGCTTTCCAGTTCACAAAGTGTTTCACATGCATCATTTCACTTGGTTCTCCCAACAACCCAAAGAGCAAATGGAGACTGGCTCATAACCTTACATCCCTGAGCTGAGGAGCCATGCCTCTGGCATAGACTTCCTGTTTCCACGCCTTGTGCTTGTTAATGAGTGACCTTGCTCCCTGGCCATTCATAAAAGGGAAGCAAATATTGAAATAAGATCATAGATTGAGGAAAGCCATTCATCCTCAGATGCAGGGACTAATGGAATATTTTTGATGGAGGCATGAGAAAGGAGTGGGTGATGACAAAGCTATGTAAGGAAAAGGCGCCTCTTCTTGGGAGTGAGAGAAGGAAGGACCCACAGACGCCAACCTGAAATGTTACCTTTAGTTAGCAGTGTACAGGAAGCTGATAGTCTTTAAGGTTAGACTTTCCTGAGTTCAAATCTTGGTGCTCTTGTGGCTGCATGCCTTGGGCAAATCACATAGTTTTTTGGAGCCTTGGTTTTTCATCTATAATATAGAAGTTAAAATAGTTTTGCTATGAGAAATGAATGAGATAATACATGTCAAGCTGCTAGCCCAGTGCCTGGCATATAATTGATGCTCAACAAGAGGAAACTGCTATTCATATGTCGGCTGCACTGAGTCCAGTGGAGACCCTACCTAGCATCATACACGAATCCGGCGAGTTGGTGAAGAGCAGCTGCGCCGCCTGACGCATGTTGACTGCGGTCCTGCGACACCTCACATTTCACACCCCCTGGCTCCTGCCTTGGCCAACTCTGGACATTTTCTGAGAAGCAGTCTTTGTTATTTCTCTCTACTTCCTCACACCCCAGAGCATAAACTGTACGCACAGCTTGAGATGAAAGCAAAAGCAAACGCTCTTGCTCCCCCTGGCCAAATTGCCTCCACAGTCAAGGTCATCATCCTTATGGCAGTGTACAGTGCAGAGGTTAAGCATCTGGGTTTGAATCCTTGCTCTACTACTTAATAGCTGTGTAGCTTTAGGTGAGTTATTCACCTCCTCTGTTTCCAGTTTCCTTATCTATAACATGGAATAATAATAACACCAACAACATAGATCTGGGCTACCATTTAAATGTGTTAACATATGTGAGACACTTAGCATGGTGCCCAACACGCACCAAATACCTAGCAAATATTAGCTATTACTGTTGCTACAATTTACTGGCTGATTCTCCTGCAACTGGTGTCTCCTCCACAATTGATCCATCTCACAGATACTGGAATAATCCGCAAACATTGGCGCCTGCACAATATCTTCTTGCCTGAATTCCAGAGCGGTGCCCCAGTTGTCTTTTCAGGTGATGCCAGGCTTCTCGACTGCAGACAAAGGCCCTCTCTGTGCTTCAGTCCCACCATCTTACTCCGGTCATTCCCCCAAATCCAAATCCACAGCCAATTCCTCCCCTTCGCCCAGGCTGTCTTCTGAGAGCCCACACCACTGACTGACAGGGCAGAATCGTATTCCCAGGGCTCCATATTGAGCCCACTTATCGTCCTTTTCCTCTCACTCCTAGGGGTCAAGTTCAGCCAAGCCCATGGCAGAACCAGTAGATTTCCCTTCCGAATGACTTAACACAAATCTCTTTCTCTGGTTTGATATTTTGTTTGTTTTGTGCTTTGTATAAAATATCAAACATTTTTACATTTATTGATATAAACCTCTGCTATTGCCAATTCTAAACTTCTACAACTCTAAGTATTTAATGTTCATAGTGATTCATTCTTTTGAGTTAAGTATTATTCTTTCTCTAGGACCCTCTTTTAAATTGCAAGTAATTATGAAAGTCCTAACTGATTAAAGTTCTTAAATACTCTGGGAGGCAGGGCTTAAGAAGCTAACACCTCAATTGTATTATGTCACTGGACACTGGGGCCCCTGCAGAGAAGGCATTAATGTGGAGCTGGGAAGATAAAACATAAAGAAAGGGAGCTAGCCACATATTTTTGTTTCAGAAATATGGTCTGAGCTGGGCACAGATAAGGAACAGATAAAGAGGAAACCAAAAAAGCTGTTGTCTAAAGGGGGTGAAAATGAAATGGCTATCAAGCCTGTTTTATTGAAAACTATGCATTAGGGATTCACCAGAATCTCATGTTTCAACCAAAGGGCAAAACCTGGACAGACTGAAGCTCTTGTCTTTAAAGGAGAGGCCCTCCCTGAAAGACACAGGGTCCCTTTGAATTTAAGAGAAAATCATAAAAATTTACAAGTTCCATTTCTAAGAGTTGGCCTCAGAGAAATAATCAGAGTTGTGATCGAAGATTTATATCAAAGAGTATTCATCATAGTGTTATATTAGCTTAAAAAATTTGAAGATATCCTAAATACTGAGAAATAAGGAACTATTTTAATGAAATATTAAACAAATGACCCATATATTGAAATATTTGGCATTGATTAAAGTCATATTTAAAAGACTAGTGACATGGGGAAATGCTAAGGCATAATGTGTACTAAAAATTTAGGAGACACTATTTAATAATAAGTGTAACATTAGGTGAGAGTGGGTGCCTGTAACTTCCTCCCAACTTTCCAGTGACAAACTTTTTGATTCTTAAAAAATATGATAAAACTTTCAAAAGTGCATGAAATCAGCTTAGGAAATTGCATAATATAAGACATGGTTGCATTTATTCTGTAACTGCAAAAAAAAAAAAAAAGAAAGCATTTTATTAAAATATAACTCTACTATTGTCGATTCTAAACTCTTACAACTCTAATGTTCATGGGAAAAAAGATTAGAAGGAAATACACTTCAACTGTGGTCATCTCTGAAAGGTAAAATTATGGGTCCTTTTAATTTTAACTTTTAAAAATATTTTCATATTTTTTACAATGAAAAAATAGCACTTTTGTGTTGAAACTATTACTTTCCAACCTGTAGAGTTAAAGTTTATGTAACATGGGGTGGTCTTCATCTTAAATCCCATCTCTGAGATGGGTTCAGTTTATTTTTATTTTATTTATTTATTTATTTATTATTTATTTAATTTTTTATTTTCTTTAATTTTTTTCTTTATTGTTCAGTTTATTAATTACATTGTTTCCCCTTTTTTATCCCCCTATTGCTCCCCTCCACCCTGTACCTATCCCACCCTCCACCCTCCCCTCCCCTCCCCAATGTCCTCTCCCATTGTTGCAAGATTTTTGTCCAATCTCTTGCTGTACTTCCAACAACCCTTTTCTCCCCAAGAATTGTCAGTCCATTCCCTTTCTATGTCCATGTTTCTGTTATAGTCACCAGTTTATCTTGTTCATCAGCCTATCAATTCACTTGATTTTTATGTTCATTTGTTGATAGATGTGTATTTGTTGTTCATAATTTATATTTTTACCTTTTTCTTCTTCCTCTTCTTAAAGAATATCTCTCAGCATTTCATATAATACTGGTTTGGTGGTGATGATCTCTTTTAGCTTTTTCTTATCTGCGAAGCACTTTATCTGATCCTCAATTCTGAATGATAGCTTTGCTGGATAGAGTAATCTTGGTTGTAGATTCTTGCTATTCATTATTTTGAATATTTCTTGCCACTCGCGTCTGGCCTGCATCGTTTCTGTTGAGAAATCCACTGACAATCGTATGGGTGCTCCCCTGTAGGTAACCAACTGTTTTTCTCTTGCTGCCTTTAATATTCTCTCTTTATCTTTTGCTCATGGCATTTTAATTATGATGTGTCTTGGTGTGGTCCTCTTTAGATTCCTATATTTTTGGGTTCTGTGTACTTCTTGGGCTTTTAAGTCAGTTTCTTTCACCAGGTGGGGAAAGTTTTCAGTCACTATTTCTTCAAGTAGGTTTTCATTGTCTTGCTCTCTCTCTTTTTCTGGCACCCCAATAATTCGGATGTTGGCATGCTTGAGGTTGTCCCAGAGGCCCCTTACGCTATCTTCAATTATCTGAATTCTTTTTGTTTTTTGCTTTTCCATCTGAGTGGATTTTGCTTCTTTGTATTTCAAATCTTTAACTTGGTTCTTGTGGCCCTCTGGACTGATTTTAGGACTTTGTCTAATATTTTTTATTTCAGTCTGTGTAAGCTTGATTTCTAGTTGGTCCTTTTTTTTTTATCCGTGAGGGTCTGGTTCGTATCCTCAGAGGCCTTGTTCATTTCCTTGAGGGTCTCATTCATTTCCTTGTAAGTCTCATTCATTTCCTTGTAATTCTCATTCATTTCTTGGTTGGTCTTGTTTATTTCCTGGTAATTCTCATTAAGTTGATCGGCCTATTGTAGGAGCCTCTTGAAAAGCCTTATAACCGTGGTTTTGAACTCTATGTCTTGTCTTCTTTTCTCCTCCATTTCTTTCACACCTGATTTCTTTCCATGTCTCTGCATGGTGGCTGCTTTATGTGGTGGATATCCTCAAAGGGACAGTGGCTCAGCCTCCCCAGTTACCTGAGGTGGGTGCTCTTACTGCAATCCTTTATGGGTTGTATTCAGTATTTTTGAATTTAAACCCAGCTTGTTGTTGTTAGCCCTAGGAGGGTTTGACCTCCAGGCCAATTGGCTGTGAAGGGAGACTGTGTTCAGGTTGGATGGGCGGAGTCTCTGAGCTGCACAGGCAGCATCAGCGTCAGCTGCGTCCTATGCGGTGCTCACGCGCGCGGGTCTCTGTTGGATGGGGATGGCTGCAGACACCTCCAAGAGAAAGCCGCTAGTCTTTTCCCTTTGCCAGACAACTCTGCCTCTCCCCAAATGAGTCTGCACACCCAAAGTCTAGCCCAGGATTGTAAACTAAATAGTTTCCGGAACCAGGAGACAAGTTTCCAGGGGGCAAGTCGCGGGTTTGCGTGACCCTTTCTCGGAAACTCGCAGTTCAGGAGCCTCTGCTGCACCCTGCTTCCAGGGTGCGTCCCCCGGACCTCGGCCAGACCTCGCCTGGCGCTGGGGGATCCGGGCAGTGGGACGGACCTCGCCTGGCGCTGGGGGATCCGGGCAGTGGGACGGACCTCGCCTGGCGCCGAGGGATCCGGGCAGTGGGGCGGACCTCGCCTGTCGCTGGGGAATCCGGGCAGTGGGACGGACCTTGCCTGGCGCTGGGGAATCCGGGCAGTGGGACCGGGGGTGTTGCTCCAGCCCCAGCCTGCGCGAGCGCGACCAGGACGGCTCCTAACCTGTTTCCGTCTGAAGGGCTGCGCTCCTGCCGCACCTGAGTCTCAGTGTCCCACCTCCACTCCAGTTAGTGGAGTTTTCATTCAGCCAGCTTTCTGGCGATTTTGGGTGCTGTCTGTTCTGCTGTTATGTTGTAGTTCCTAAATCGTTGCGTGGGGCAGAACAATAGGTGTTCAACTATGCCGCCATCTTGGTGTTCTCCAGTTTATTTTTAATTAAGATATTGACATATAACATTATATTAGCTTCAGCTGTATAACATAATGATTTGATATTTGTATATATTGTGAATAATTACCATAAGTATAATTAACAGCCATCGCCACATATAGTTACAATTTTTGTGTGTGTATGATGAGAGCTCTTAATATTTAATCTGTTATTACCTTCCAAATATACAACACAAATATTAATTCTGGTCACTATGCTGTACATTACATCTCCATGTTTTCTGTTTTGTAACTGGATGTTTGTACCTTTTGACCACCTTCACCCATTCCTCTATCTAACCCCACCTCTGGAAATCACCAATCTCTTCTCTGTATCTATGAGTTTGGATTTATTGGTGTTGTTAGTTTGTTTTGTTTTTTAGATACTATATATAAGTGGGACCATATGGTATTTGTCTTTCTCTGTCTTATTTCACTTGGGTTCAGTTTTTAAAAAATATATATATATATATTTTATTGATTTCAGAGAGGAAAGAAAAGGGGGAGAAAGATAGAAACATCAATGATGAGAGAGAATAATTGATTGTCTGCCTCCTCCATGCCCCACACTGGGGATGAAGCCTGCAGCCCAGGCATGTGCCCTGACTGGGAATGGAAGTGTGACCTTCTGGTTCATAGGTCGACACTCAACCCCTGATCCATGTCAGCCAGGCTGGGTTCAGTTTTTAATAAAAACACGAATCATTTCACCCATGTCTTGTGGGCAACTCTTGGGTCTTTTGGAATTATCTATGGCTGTGTGTATTCTCTGTTAGGTGTCAGATTTAAGGATAAACTTCATGTCTGCTCTTTCTTGCCCACACAACCACATATATGTTACACCAACATGTTAAAAGGTCTCACAGGCTTTACAACTCTGATCAGGAGCACACACGGGTAAGACCCTGCCTAGAGGTGTCTCATCCCAGGACAAATAATGGTTTCTTAAATCCAGGAAGGGAAGAGCAAGACATTTGGTTTTGAGGACTCTTTGTTCAAGTTTACATCCTATCTCATGAATACTCCGGCAAAAGGTCTAAGTTTTTAAAAAAATAAACCTGGATTATAATAAAATTAATTTGTAGAGAAATCTGACCACCCTGTCACATTCAAGCACAGTCCTAGTGACTCATGGCTTTGAGCTTTCAAACCCCTTATGTTAGCATATTGGCTCTTTACAACTCCCAGTCTGGTTTCCACCAACTTCCTTGGCCTCTTCTTCTGCCAATCCCAGGAAAAACAGGATTCCTTCTATTCCTTCAAATGTGCCAGGCTATTTTACACCCCTGGGCCTTTATATGTGATATTTCCTTTGCATAACACCTTCCTGTTTCTTTTTATTAATCTAGTTAACTCCTTCAAAACTTAGTTCAGATTTTACCATCTTAGAAAAGTTTCCTTCTTCTGCCATCCTTCACTCCTAAGGACCCCAGACTTGTATTTCAGACCTTGATGTTTTCTGAAGATGAGTTTCTTGAGGGCAAAAAGGGTGCCTTCTGCATTTCTGAACCCCTGAGACACAGCCTGGCCCTTAGCAGGCCATTATGAGATACTTGCTGAATAAAGGGATAATTAAGAATATATAAGTGCCAGCCATTCTTTGGACAAGGCAAGCAGAGAACTGAGCCAACCTCCCAGGATCTGTTCAACACCAATGGTCCATTGCCACATGCTCATGTTCTACGCTGCCCTTGTCCTTAGGGGAGCAACCAAGGTCAGCTGAAACCCATCCAGATTCAGCAGACACTTACTTGTAAAGTACCAGACCTTAACTTCTGGTCTCAGAAAGGTGAATGTATTACCTGAACCAACACTTGCCCAGTTCCTTTCTGAAGATTTCAAGAGACGGGA